>CM053403.1:66294753-66345797 GCA_028644305.1 Xerus rutilus | reverse complement strand
TTTTTTTTTCCTTAAAAAAGATGATTGATAACATGCTCATGATTATCCATTTGCAGAATTTTTCTTTTGTTAATCTGTATAATCAGAGGAGGTTTTTTTTTTGTTTTTTTTTGCTGACTTTAGAGGTTCCTAGCCCTTAAAAGTATTCTTCAAAGAAACAGCAAAACGGGCAGGAAGCCCACACAGCCACCTCCACCAAGCCAGGCTGTGTCCACAGTCCTTCATCAGTGAGTCGTCCAAATCACGGGTTAGCTAAAGACCTAACTGGGACCATTAGGACGCTCCGCTTATTTCCTGGTCATTTCCAGCAGCCTGGTGCCATTGAGCCAAAATATATAATTTTGTGACATTAGTGAGGAAACTTTAAAAATCATGTTTGTTATTACTAACCAATTTCATTATCCTCCCATCCTTTTTCCATCTCCACTCTGTTTTCACTTCAATTCTGGCATTATTTTTAGTAGATATACTATCTAAAGAGCTCCCCCAGAGTATATCAAGATTATATTAAAAGTGGAAATAGCAGTATAAATAATTTTAATGGATCTATCATGAATGCCCCCAAATATGTATTATGCCATTCCACAAATTTAATAACTAATTGAGGGCAACATTTATTTTTTTAAGTTTCCTAAGGGAGTCTACCTTGAATTTTTATTTTTACCATTGAGATATTGTACTTAGCTAACTTTTATAAAACTTAAGCCAAATGAAATTCCACTTATTATCTCTGATATTCTTCCTTAATGTGAATAGTGATTTGTTACTTACCATGGAAAGATGAAGAAAGTACTGATGTCACATCCTCCTGTCCCAAGTGTTTTCTTTTTCTTTAAACATTCTAGTCCCAGGATTCCATTTCTTTAAGATGTTGTCACAAGTTTGAAAATAAAACTTGAGAAACTACCAGAAGCAAAGGAGTTGTTCACTTTATTAAAATTCATGAAAAGGAAAAGTCTTACTAACAGATACATTTAAATGTAGGTTCAACAGGTAATTTCTTTCTCTTCCCTCAAATTACATTCAATATTTAAAGCTCTTTATAGATTGCCATCAGCATTATTCTGCTAGGCTTGTCAGTGTTAAATTTGTTGGAGATTTTTCTTTTTTTAAATGCCTTTTGAAGTCCAATTATAGGATAAATTCAGATGTGTACCAGAGTATGTATTTTGTAAAATGTTCTTGATTAAAGAGATGTGCTTGAAAATTATCTATTGTTTTTGAGTATACATAACTGATGTGATAAAATTTTCATTGTCTTATCATAAAGCCTGATGATCAACATGGGGAAAGCAGATATTGTAAACCTTTTTGTGAATTTTAAAAGTACAAAATAAAGTAATGAAGTTTGAATAATTAGATTGTCTTTTATTTTATCAGGCTTAAACTGTTCTACTAAAATGTAAACTTTATTACTCTCTGCTAAAATACTATTTCTAACTATTTCAACTCAGTTTATCTACACAGCAGCAAGATAGAGGAAATTGGAGAATTGAGAAACTATAAAATTGGTGATAGATGGACTTTGGATATCTGAGAAGCAGTAGTTGTTGAGCACAATAGTTTTCAACAGTTGTGTCATTGTGAGCCTGAATTTCCAAGAACAGTAGGAATAAAACTCTACATCTGTATAATAATTCATGGAGGACAGGGACCATGTTGTCATGTGACTCTGGTTCTTACAGTTTGAAATGCTATAGGTACTCATATTTGTCAAATTAAAGGTGCCTTCACAAAGGAAATTAACACTTGACCTTGTGGCTTGGAAGACTAGGACTTAGAGAAGGAGAAGTAGCAGAATGCAGGAGGGAATAGTATTGGCCTGTGTGACTAAAATTAGTTTGAAGATGATGAGTGATGAAGATGGTGAAGGAAACCAAAATGTTTTTTCTCCAAAATATAATGGATTCTTGAGTTGAAGACAATCAAAATGCAGAGGAACTTGGTCTTTTCTCAGTTTGCCTAAAAGCAGGACGGAGATTCACAGAGAAAAAAGTCTGTACACCTCCCTCCCCCGACCACCACACACACACACACACACACATACATTTTCCCTTCCTGATAATACATTACTTAGGCAGAGCTTGCTTCTCAGTTGAGAGATGACCCTCTGGAGCTGATTTTTTTTTTTTTTTTTTTTGGTACTGGGGATTGAACTCGGGGGCACTTGACCACTGAGCCACATCCCCAGCCCTATTTTGTGTTTTCTTTAGAGACACAGTCTCACTGAGTTGCTTAGTGCCTCACCATTGCTGAGGCTGGCTTTGAACTTGTGATTCTCCTGTGTCAGCCTCCCAAAGTGCTGGGATTACAGGCGTGCCCCGCTGTGCCCCGCTGGAGCTGACTTTTTAATCTCATAAATTTATCTTCCCACAATTTTCCCACTTCTAAAGCCTGAGGCCACTGTTCCATTGTCATGTATTTAAACTTCATTTTTCTTTGTTAAAATACTATTTAAGCCAAGTGTGGTGGTACACACCTCTAATCCCAGTGACACACAGGCTGCATCAGGAGGATCTTAGGTTTGAAGACAATTTCAGCAATTTAGTGAGACCCTGTCTCAAAAAATAAAAAGAACTGGGGATGTAAAGCACTCCTGGGTTCAGTCCCCAGTTCCCAAATAACCAAAAAACACTATTTAAGGCAGATTCCTAAACCACTGCTTCAAGTTGCTTTTCTCTCTTGTGATGTGCTTTGTAGGTGTTAATAAACTTGGTTGTTGTTCTCTTGTTAATCTATCTTCTGTTGTTACAGGGATCTGTCCCAACTAGACTGTGGAGAGTTAAGGAATGATTATATTTTCTCCCCTTCTTTGGGAAAAGGTAGATTGAGAACAGAATTGAGGGATGTTGAACATTTATAAGTTTACCTCTTCTAGTTCAGAATGAAATTTGAAAACATTATATATGTAGTATTCTTGCCGGAAATGTTAATTTCTCATAGCCCTCAACCACCTCCCAGCCCTGAGCCAGTTTACAGATACAGAATCTCTGGAAGGAAGGGAAGACCAGATCCCCTTAGGAAGGACTCTGCTATCCTCTGCCAAATAGATTCAGATTTCAGCTTCACTCCACAGTTTGCTGTAACAGATCCTAAACTCCAAGGTAGGCTCTGACCATTCTTTGGGTATAATTTGGGGGAATGATGATCGTCTCTGAAGGATTATGGTGGGCAGCATTCAGTGTTGCAGGCAGCCAGTCAATCAGTTGGCTTTTCAGCTTTAACTGTTCAGGCTGGTGTGTGGTGCTGTGGGAGTAATGCCCACATTCTACTTGCCAGACCAAGGTGCAGATTTCTTATGTCCTTCCTTCGAGCTCTCCTCAGACCACTCATGTTAATCCAGTAAGGTGAATAAGAAAGAAAGGCTAGGGAATGGGAGTGTACCACTAACAAAGTAGTTATCAACATCCCTTCGCCCATTTTCCCATTGTAATTGAGTTTATACTGAATCATATACCTGCCAAATGACTGTATTTGCCATGCCCTCCTTGTAGTTGGGTGTATGAAGTAAGTTCTCTCTTGTGGAATTTGAGAGGGAAGTACTGTCCTAGACTGTGACTCTTAGGCACTGGAGGTACTCTTTAATCCCTTCCCAGTAGAGGTAGCAATAGCAATGCAACATTGTTTTTCTTTTCCTTGTGGGGCCATAATATGGAAAGAACCTGGATCTCTGCATGACTACATGGAGTACTGAACTATTACGGGAGAGCAGAATAAATATCTTTATTATTTAAGACACATTATTATTTGGTTTCTCATTGTAACAGCTCACTTCTTGCTCAGACTCACTGCTCATTTTTGTCAAATGACATCCAAAAGCTAGTTTCACTGAAGTTGGCCCTGAGCAGGCTGTACCAGTCCTGCATTTTTGTTATACTGATTGATCTTAGGGTAATGGGGACTGGTTGATTGTATAAAAGATTTTGCTAATCCAGCATTCTGAGTTTCAAGTTGTATTTAAATGACAAGTGACAAATAATTGTTACGATCTAGTACACATTTATATAACAGCAGAAACAGCCTGTTTCTATAGCATACTGTTTTTCGAGCTCTTTTCCCAGGTTGATGGTGTTCTAATGCTAGATTATTATCAGTAAAATGTTCTTAGGTTTTCAAAGTTTTTTTCCCATTAATTTAAAAAAACGCTGCTACTTCGGTAGAGTAAAATACAGTATGCCATATTGGATGTACCTTAAAATGCATTTATTTCAGGTTTAATATTCTATTTTATAGAATTCTAAGAAGCATCATAGTTTTATTATTGCACTATCTGAACAATGTTAGAACCACTATTCTGGTGTTTTGTAGCTCACAAAGTACATTCATATGTAATTCTTTCCAATCAGGATTTTTCTCCCCCAATGCTGGGGATCAAACCCAGGACCAATGAGGATTTTGATTTTAAGGACTACAGAAGTTGTGACCTACCAGGTCTACATGGCAAGTGACAGGACCAGAATCTTACCTAGAGCTTTCTATTCTTAATTTTAGTGTTCTTGAAGGGAGAAAAAGCTTAGTGGTCATTCAGAATTAGGTTCAAATCTTGCCTTCAGTGCAGACTAGCTATTTGAGAGGTATGTGAAATTAATGTGTAATACAGTTGTAATGGGTTATGTATAAAACTAATAACTTTACAAAAAACAAAGTCCTAGTTTAGTAGATTCTTCTGTTTTTCACTTTATCCTCACTTGCTACTAACTTCCATATGGGTTGCTATGACTTTGGAGCTGCTCGAGGAAACACATTTGAGCATGCAGCCACAGAGCAGCCCAGGACTCAGTCTCTGACTGCTGCTTCAGAACTCATGGTGAAGTTTGAGAAGAGTCATTTCAGTGGAATAAGCCTGGTAATTAAGCTTCTATTCTAGGATTTAGGATTCATTAAACATGGTTAACACCTTCTCACCTTTGCTTCCATGTTCAGAGATTCAAGACAAATACTGTTGCCAGTAGCAACCCTCTCAAATGCAAGAAAAAAGTCTTCCTTTTTCTCCTGGTAATTGGAGAGAAGACATGGAGAAAATTACTTTACCCTCTACACTCTCCAGCTTCCAAACTGTCTACTTAATAGAGATAAGGCCAACTTGAAGCATATGCACTGAAAGGGAGATAACCATTGGTGAATTTCTATTTCATTATTTAGATTAATTTGTTACTCAGAACCTCAAGTATTAATTAACAAAACAAAACACAAACCCAACCCTCTTAAAAGCTCCCAGCTCCCTTAAGCCATGGTCTTGGTGGTAGAGGAAGGAGTGGGGCTCATTTGTTCAGAGATCCTTGTCAGACAAACATGTTGGTAAATGAATCAGAAAAGGAAAAACACTTTATACTGAGAAAACTCTTCAGACTTCTAAAATAATATATGTAATCTCCACAGAAGTCTAAAGCTGGAAAGAAACCTTTAAGGTAGTCTAACACTCATTTTACAGTGTGGACACTGTCAGAGTCTTAACCAGTTAATGAGAAGTAGGTCTCCTAACTCAGATCTCCTGACTCCTGCAGTTCAGTGTTTCGCATCACTGTGCAAGATCAGCCTGGTTGATTTATATTAGATTAGTAACCATCTTTTCCAACATCACTTGCTTGATTCGGTTATCTAAAAATGCTGAAATTACTAGTATTAAGGCAACTAATTTTTATTCTTAATGGTACTCTTCACTTTGGAATCAAGTGCATTCAAGGAATGGGTTGCAAGTTACTTCCAAAGTTGGCATGGCATAACAGCATATTGTTGTATACATACACTAATAAAGGTGCAAAATTTTCTTTTGCAAAAAGAAAAGTTATGGCTGAAATTGATCCCTGAAAGTTATACTTGGCCAGCTAGATGGCTCTGTTCAAACAGAGTAAGTTGGTTCTTATCCTGTGACTAAGCCTATACATATACCCAATGTTCTCCTTGTCTTCCACATTTTGAAAGCCTTACATTTTATTCTCCCGGTCAAGTTTGTAATTCTATTACCTTGGCAAAATGTGAGCTCAGAGGTGCAAAATTCAGTTATTCCTGATCCTTGGTTCAGTTTGCCTAGAAGCCCTTCTAACGTGTTTAGAGTTTACAAAAAAACCTACGTTTTCTGTAAACTTATGTACAGCATGCCTTCTGATCATTCCAGTGAATGGCTAGATAATCTAGGCAATTAGTGATTTTCTCATTAAAAAGAATTTTTATCATAATTGTTTGACTAGCATTGAATTGATAATGAGGCTCTTAAGGTGTTTTGTTTTTTTTTCAAAGATCTCAATTTGTCTTCTTTGTATATCCAAAAAGGGGCACATGTATTTCTATAAACAGTTATTAGTTTTGCCTTCCCAGACAGCTCTAAGCATAGAGGAGTCTGTTTTAGACCCATGAGTTTATGACCCAGAGGTTGGACACTGGCGATGGCAGGCTCATTCTGTTCAGCAGTGGTTTAAAAATATTTGAGTTGGAAATATTTAAAAAATATTTAAAAGCTGGAAGATTTCACAAAACTTCAGATTCTGGCTTCCCTTGGAAAAGTGGATGGTCTAGCAACACTGGTTCTTTCCATAGTGGTAGTCAAAAGTCCATACATGAATATCTAGCAGTTTGGGGTACGCATTTTAGTTTTATCATAATTTTAAGGCCCTTGCTTAGTATCCAGAGCGAGAGAGTTGAGCTGCAAATGACTTCTCCTTTCACTTTGGGTACTTTTGATTTAACTCAGGGACTAGAGAATAGCATGTGCTTACCCATAAGGAATCATTTTCTTTTAATGAGAGTGGAATGGAATTCCCATGGACTTTCTGCCAGCACCCTTTCCGGGACCTGTAGTGAGGCTCGGCAGTGACTGCTCTAAAGTGAGAAAATGCAACCCTTGAGGTTCTGCTTCCCTATGTGTGATCAGAGGCAGAATTTTAACATTCGATATTTGTCTTGGATCAAGTTTTGGAATTTAGTGACTGACCAAGATACTTTAAGTTCTGGTTAACTTGATCTATTCACACCTTCTAGGAACTACATGCTGTGTTTTTTTTACAGAATTGCAAGGTAGTTGCTTTCCTTTCTGCTTTTGTAGATGGTCTTCTGTTTTAGCAACAGGGATTTAAAAACATGAAGGTTACATTATCTTTGTGAACAAATGTTTCTTTATTTCCTTAAACCTTTGGAAATCTATATAACCCTTACAGAAATGAAAGGAAATGAATGACTAGGGTGATTTGACAGATTTGGCAAAAGTAACTTATCTGTTAAGAATAAACTTGAAAACTACTGAGGGCAGGGCGTTCAGCTCATAACTGCATGTCATTGGGCTATACCTCATCTGCTGAACACAACACACTGCATTGGTCTTTCCTGAAAGGTTGCTTGCTACAGCATAGGTTCTAAATTTTTTTTCTAAACCAAGAAATCTGCTAATATATTATGTGAGGTTGTGATCAGATAATACATTATGTAAGTGTAAATTAGGAGTTTCTTTTAGAGGAAAATTGGCAGTATCAAAGTTTTAAATATAAATAACCTCTAGCCTGGTAATTATGCTGCTCCCAAGTTACGTGCACGTATGTGGTGCTGCAGGATAAGGTATTTTTCAGGCAACTCAAGTCCCTCACCAAAGGACAGGTTAAATAATGGCATATCTAAAATTAGAATATTAAGCAGCCCCTGAAAGAATGAGGTAGGCTTGTATGCACTACAAAACAAAGCAAGTCAGTTTGTGTATGGTTTGCTACTTTGAACATAGGGCCTGGCACATGCTATGCATGTGTTCTGCCACTAGATACACCCCACCCAACTACCATTTTAGAGAGATGCTTACATAAATGTGCTTTGAACATTGATGGGATCCACTAGAACTGAGTAATAGTGGTTACTTGTGGGGATGAGGAATGGGAAGAAGCTTCATTGTCTTTTGTCCTATTTGAAGTCTTTTTTTTTTTTTTTTTTTTTAACTGAGCAAAGGGTTTTCTTCCTGTTGGTGATTTTCTGAAGGAACTCTTTCAGGCCTAGATACAAAGCCTTGCCCTATCTAGGGAGGGCACAGGGAGGCTGTCTGCCCATTGGTTTACCTATTGGGTTTGTGTCTGGACTCCTCAAGGCCTAACAGCTTTTCCCTGCTCTAATAAATATGGAAGGATATGTTTTTGTGACCCAAGTTTTATCTCCTACCTACTAATGAGGACATGTGGACATGCATAAGTCAAATAGAGGTCTGCTGATGGTAGAAGGACTGCAGAATAAGACAGATCAGAACACAGGACCAAAGAAGACGTTATCTGGATGTTTACAAAGACTTGTATTCAGAAAGGTAGTTTGTTATTTATTAAGCATTTATTAAATACCTCCCTAAAAGGCCCCAGATGTCACTGGGACCTTTAATTAGACTGAGATGTATATGCAAGAATGGCACATAAAATATCTGCTCATTAGTTCAAATCCAACATAATTTTCCCTTGAATTAGAACCTCATATGAACTTGAAGTACTCAGTGTCACAGCATCCTCTAAAGATTTTAAAAGAAAAACTAAAAGTCCCAGTTTTCAAAATTGCTTTTAAAGGCCAACAAGTTAGCTCTAGGGGAAGGATAAAAAGGAGTCACCTCTCTTCAAATAACAAGTCTACAAAGACCTCTGCCAGGAAAAGCCAATCCTTGTAGTTCTGGACTCTTCTCATGAGATAGTCATCACCTTGCCAAGAATGGGAAAGGCACCCTACCTTACCCCCAGGGAAAAACATTCACCCAGACAGCGTCTACTTGTTTTTACCATATATTCCAGGGGTATGTGTGGGGTTTTTTGTTTGTTTATACATTTATACAGTTTACATTGCTTGACCCATAAATAACACTCGTAAGATTAATAGGGCCATAGTTTTAAAGAGTATTTACATAGCCCCACCATGCATACAGAGCCTTTTAATGTTGAAAAATCAAAAAAAAATTAAACTTTCCATCACTAGGCAATATAAATTTAACCATCTAAAACTTATAAACCCTGACTAAAATACAAGCAATCATTTCATCCATAAATGCTATTTCTGGTTCCCTAACAAATCTAGCACTGCAGTGTAACAAACATCTTGCAATTCAGGGATATAAAAATATCAGCTTTAAAATCTGAACTGTACAGTATATACATTTATATTTGCACCGTTAAATTAGGAATACACTTACGTCTATGAAATACTACATTATAAATAGCAATTTTCTTTTTCAATCTGGAGCTGGAGCTAATACAATACAATGTTTACCTGGCTAATAAGGGCTGAAAGGGGACAAGTTGGCCTCACACAATAGGATGCACAGTATTAGCTAGGTCACTATGACAAGTGCATGCCTCACAATAAGACAGACCGGTCAGGACCTGAGCCAACCTGACGTATATAAAGACAAACACTATTGCTTTACAAAGGTGGCTGGAGTTCTCCATCTTCTAAAATGGACACCCTTGTCCAATCACCTCGTGAGAGTTTGAGTATTCTCTTGTGGATTGGAGACCAAAGCAGCTATTTGAAACTGTAACGCACCGGCCACAGGCACTGGATGTCACATGTCACGTTAACCTGGCACCATCCAAGGAGGGTAAACTGGAGAAATCACACCTTTCAACTGTTAATCTGACACTGTAAACAGCAGTAGGGTTCTCGTTTACATGGGCAAAAAAAGCACTTTAAACTATTTTAGCAACTTTCCTATGGAAGAAAAAAGATAAGATTCCAATGGTTAATGGCTAAATTTTAAACAATTGATCTCCACAGCTACTCAGTTAAGAAATGATACAGTTTTTGCCCTTGTGTCCCTTTTTCTTCTTGGATTTAGTTGTCCTCTGACCAAACTGAGGGGTAGGAAGTGCAGAAGTTGGACTAGAAAGGTCGTCTGTATAGTAGGCAAATCTCTGTGGCCGGGGTTGAGGAATTGGTTGTCCAAGAAAATACCCTTCTTCTTCTGAGTCGGAGGAGGAGGAGGAGGAAGAACACCAGGAATCATCATCTTCACCATACAGTCCCAGAAACCTGTTCATTCCTGGGTTCTGTAGTGCATAATCAGATGTGGCATGGGCATACTGTCCATAGAGATCAGCATTCTGGATGTATGCTTGGATCTCCCGGGCACTTTTATTCTGTATAAATTTCTCATAGTTATCGGGGGTGTAAAGCCGCAGTCTGTCTTTGGGAGAGTATTTTCTTTCTGTGACAAGATTCAGGGCATTGTCAGAGCGGGACTTTCTACTTCTCCTGCGGCGATGGTGGTGGGACCTGGATCCCCTCTCTTCAAAATGGTAGACCCGCCTCCGAGTCCTCTCACTCATTGGAGGCTGCCGGATTTCAATGTTGTCATAGCTTCCATTGTCGATGACATCATCCGAAAACTTGACCTGCTGTGGTCTAGATTGAGACTTGGATCTTCTGAGCACTGGCAGATGTACTGGCTTCTCTTCAGGCATGATTTTTTCTGGACACAACTCTGAACTCAGACTTTTTAAGGACTCTGCACTCCTATGTAGCATGGAAGAGTTCAGAGTTCCCATATTGCTCATCTTCTCACAGTCTTCTGCCTCCATCTCCTCAAAGTTTTGTAAAGAGTATAGTGATGGCCTAGGTTTGCCTTCTCCGTCCACTGAAGCCCCTAGAACAGGAGCCAAAACAATATGTGATTCTCAAAATCCTAAT
This sequence comes from Xerus rutilus, assembly GCA_028644305.1. Classification (NCBI taxonomy): domain Eukaryota; kingdom Metazoa; phylum Chordata; class Mammalia; order Rodentia; family Sciuridae; genus Xerus; species Xerus rutilus. The sequence continues at coordinate 66,335,168 of CM053403.1, read as the reverse complement.
ATTCTGACAATTACTACAAATAAGCTATTGAAAGAAAACATTTAGAAGAAAATTTCCAATTGCAATATTTGATTAAAACCCACCCAGAAGGAGCTGGGGATGTAGCTCAGCAGAACGCTTGCGTAGCATGTTTGAGATCTGGGTTCAACCCGAGCACTGCAAACCAACCAACCTATTAGGGAAAACCAATGTGTATCATTTACCGATTAAGAAGTGTGACTTTTGTTAATGATACAAGGGGCAACAGCCTCTCTTATGAGCCTTGCTGTTTTGAGCCAAAGATTATTTTAGCACATGGCATAAGCAGCAAAAATTTAACAGCTCTTTATTTGTTTATTAACATAAGCTGTGGAAGCTTCTGTTCCTCAATCCGTTAAAGCCAAATTGTCCTATTGAAACATCTCTCAAATCAGTCCCTTCCTTTGCATCCACATGGCCACCATCATGGGAATCTTCCTCATTTTAGACTGGTGTTTGGCAAATGACAGCCCAACAGCCTGTTTGTGTGTAGTGTCACTGGAACACAGCCACACTGCTTGTTTACATATCTGTGGTTTACTACAATGGCAGAGTTGAGTTCCTGCAACAAAGACTGTTGCTTAAAAAGACTACCCAGACCATTACAGAAGAGGTTTGCCCAACCACTGACCTCCACCATTAGCCAATCTTCTCTACCTTCAACCCATAAAAGGTGCCATTTCCAAACTAATATTACTTTAAAACTTTTATGCTGGGTGTGGTGGTGCGCACCTGTAATCCCAGAAGCTCAGGAGGCTGAGGCAGGAGGATCATGAATTCAAAGCCAGCCTCAGCAAAAGTGAGGCGCTGAGCAACTCAGTGAGACCCTGTCTCTAAATAAAAACACAAAACAGGGCCGGGGATGTGGCTCGGGAGTCAAGTGTCCCCGAGTTCAATCCCTGATACCCTTCCCCCCCAAAAAAACTTTTCTCACAATTGACATTGATGCCCTTTGTTATAACAGGGCCCAGACTAACCAACAATGGGGAGTGGTGTGGATTGTTGTTCATTGGAGACTATGTAACTCCCTACCATTTAAAGGAAGCCTAATTTTCATTCCATCATCAAGGAATGTCAGCCTCAATTTTTTTTTGGAAGAGGGGTCACTGGGGCTTGAACTCATGACTGTATAGCCACTGAGCTATACAGTCTTGTTTTTTTTTTTTTTTTTTTTTGAGCAGGTCTTGCCTGTTGCCTAGGCTGGCCTTGCACTTCGAATCCTCCTGCCTTAGTCTCCCACATTGCTGAGATTACAGATGTGTGTCATCAAGCCCAGCTTGGCCCCTAGCATGTTTAATTTTTACTTTTTTAGATACTGGGGATGGAACCCAGGGCCTCACACATGCTCTACTACTGAGCAACTCCCTCTGCTCCTAACACTTTACACTGTATAAAATTTGTCTGATTTCGATTTAAAATGTTGAAACACTTAGCATAGGGCTTGGCAGACAGTCTCACCCACCATTCCTCCTCACTCCCCTTTATTGTAGGTCTCCTCCCTGACAAGTCCACAGAAGCCAGAGTGTAGCTTCATCTCATTGTCCTTGTCATCGCACTGCCTGGCACAGGTCATTCTGGCAGTGGGCGGCCACTGGAGCCTTTCCTGGCTATTTTGCAATAACAACCTTTACAAAGTGATGGTGTATCATTAGCCTATAAAACTTGCTGCACAAGGGCCATATTTCTGTGTCCAAAAACTTGCTACAAATGTGAAGTTGATAACATGCTGGGTTCTAGGCCCAATCTTGCCTTTAGAACCTATGTAATATTAGATATTCAGCCTCCTGGTAATTCAAGTTTCCTTCTGTGTAAAACATAGTAATATCCACTATACAACTCAGGATTATTTTAAGGAGAAAATGTGGATAATATGAATGTGCTTTGAAAATATTAAGGTAATATTTTATAATGAGGGAAAAATGCTCGGATATTTTTGAGCTATCTCTTGCCACAGGGTAATTCAAAAAAATGTTTAAGAATGTTATGTGCTTAGGAAGTGCACAGGCCAATTTTAATATTTTGAAATTCATATAGCACAATCCAATAGTACAGAATCTCTTGGACACAATCCAGTTGCAGACTCCCTTATTCGAATAAAACCAGTTTTCTCCTCCTTAAAACAGGTTAATACTATCTCAAAAGACAGGGTTGAAAATATTTTATACATATACACTTGCCGGGGCTGGGATTGTAGCTCAGCGGTAGAGCGCTTGCCTCGCATGCGTGAGGCCCTGGGTTCGATCCTCAGCACCACATACAAACCAATAAAATAAAGACATTGTGTCCATCAACAATAAAAAAATATTAAAAAAAAAAAAACATATACACTTGCCTATACAGACATACTTGTTTGGCTGTAATGTTCAATTTTTAAATGAAATGCCTTCCTTCCTTTGGATCAGAGGTGTTTTGTTTTACTTTTTTTATTTTTGGTGTTGGGGACTGAACTCAGCTTTACCACTAGCTATATCCTCAGCCCCCTTTTATTCTTTTGTTAAATTGTTCAGACTGGCCTCAAACTTGCAATCCTCCTGCATCAGCCTCCCAAGTCACTGGGATTAGAGGTGTGTACCACTGTACCCAGCTTGTCCAGAGCATTAAATAATATATCCCCTATATATAAACAGTAGTGTATTTTTTGTTTTTGTTTTTGTTCTTTGTTTTGTTTTTTTTTTGTTATTTTGCAGTGCTGAGGATTGAACCCAGGGCCTTGTGCATGCGAGGAAAGCACTCTACCAACTGAGCAATATCCCTAGCCCCAGCAGTGTTTTTGAATAAACTTCTTAGTGGCCACTTTTTCAAATAGCCCATAATCCCTAGATTACATACCTGTGATATTAGACAAAGCCAAAGAATCCATAGAATCCCGAACACTTTGCTCTGGTTTCAAGTCTGACAAACACTCCAGGGAATCTTCATACCATTGTGTTTGGTCATGATTATATCCTGAAGCACCATGGTCCAGGTCCAGTTCCTGGAGCCTCCTACTGCTTGCAGGGCCTGGGTGGCTACCATAAGCAGAATCACCCAGTCCATCTTGTGACTGGGCCCAATACATATCAGATTGGTATTTTTTACTGGCAAGACTCTGATGATTTTGCTTTAACTCGGTCTTGTTTTTCACCATGTTATCAGATATCCAGTGTTCACTGGCTCTAATATCCATCTCACTGGGCTGCTGCTGAAAGAGGCTTTTATCACCAAACTTGAGGAGGAGCTGTGTCATGTAATCCTCATGCTCAGCCCATTCCTCAGGGTCTTCAGGGTTTTCATGTTCTACTCTGCCTTTCCAAAATTCTTCATTGGCAAAACTTGCTCCTTGCCTGGAGAGACTCAGATCATCTAGCTTCCGGGAAAGGGTATCCTCAGCATTTCCAGAAAGACCAGGGAACTTGTAGTTCAGAGCAGGGGACAAGAGGAGTGACTGTCTGCATTGATCCGCGGACCGACTGCTTTTGCCCATTCGAACACTTCTTCTGGAGTCTCTTGATCGGGCCGACTGGAATGCAGAGTCGGAAGAATCAGAAGCATGGACATCTTCACCGAGGCTGCAGGTTTTCGAGCAATAAATCTGACCTTGTTTGGGAAGGAAGGGGCATCCCAACAAAGAGGCCTTACACTGGGCACAGGAAAAGCATGCTTCTGTGGCATGCCAGTGCTGCCCATCGTAAGTCATCTGTGCATGGTCAACACCTGTTTTGAGAAAGGATAGGAAAATTAATGCTTGGAACAAAGGAAGAAGGAAGAAACAGAGAAGAAATGGTGGCCAAGAGAAAACTTCTCAGGTGATGGAAACATTCTGTATCTTGGTCTTGAAAGGGGTGTGGGTTAAGGTAAAATTGATATTCATTATTTGTAGATTCTGTATTGGTGAATTTGTTTACTCACTAAAATTTTTCCGTAACTCCACAATTGATACTTATCATGCTTTTATGGTTTTTCATAGGTATGCAGAATGGAGTAAATTTAAGTTGACCAATGTGCATCTTCCTAGCTGAGCTCAAACAAAAGGATGCTCTGTGTTTGGTTGCAGTTCCCATACTGAAAATATGTGTTCTATTCATGGTCTATTTAATGCCATGATTTTGCTGTTTAAAATGGCCCCTAACCATAATGCTGAAAAGCTGTTCATGCTCCCAGGCCCAAGACTGTGATGTGCCTTTTGATATACTTTACAGAGAAAATACACGTATCAGATAAACTTCTAACCATGACAGTGCTACTGGCTGTGAATTTGAGGTTAATCCACCACTAGTACATATTTAATAAAGTGGCTTTAACCTAAAGTGCACATGAAACAAGGTTTTGTATTGATAGATTAATGAAAATGTTGCTGGGGGTGTAGTTGAGTGGTAGAGCACTTGCCTAGCAATGTGGAAGGCCTTGGGCTTGATACCCAGCACCAGGCAGGTATCATGATCAGAGGTTCCTGCATAGGAACCTTAACCCTGCATTTCTCTGAGGAGCAATGGCTCAATATGTACTAACTCAATGTTCCCAACTGTGATTAATGGCAATTGACTACATATCCATTTGTCAAAGCTCATCAAACTAAAACATTTAAGATCTGCATGTTTAGCTACATGTAAATTATACCTCAATTTAAAAAATAAAATACATTGAAAAACCAGACTATGGATAACTATAGATGACCAATGGCTATGTGACAGGGCGAAAGGCTGGACTGAGGACTTACCAATATGTTCCCCGCAGGTTTCACAGTACTCTGCATAGAGAGACTCGAAACAGCCACAGCAGAAGGGGCGGCCATCCTTCATGATGTACCTCTGTCCTCCCAGGACTGTTTCACACTCGAGGCAGCAGAAGTGCTTCATGTGCCAGTGGCGACCCTCAGCTTCTGTGCACTCATCAGCAAAAATGATCTGTAAAGAGAAACATGGAACGATAGAACAAAAGAAAATCAGCATGACCTATTTCAAAGGCCAGGTAACTATATGTTTTCGGGGCAACTGACAGACTTTGCCTCTTAAAGCAAATAACTAACCTTGTTTCTTACAGCCACTAGCTTAAATGTAACTTGGTTTAGCTATACAACAAGAGCACACACACAGTGCTGAAAAAGAGAAGCTAAATAAATCCTTGCTTACACTTGAAAAAAAAATTCTATTTCTACATCAGAGGTAAATCATTTCATTGTATTTTTGCTCCCCATTAACATTTTGGTGATGTAATCTGGCAAAGAACACCTTATCATTGAAATAATTTAGTGGGCTACATGAGCATTTCGTGGGGGAAGTGGATGCTGGGGATTGAATCCAGGGTGCTTTACCACTGAAACACATTTGCAGCTTTTTTTTATTTTGAGACAGGGCCTTGCTGAGTTGCTGAGGTTGGCCTGTAACTTGTGATCCTCCTGCCTCAGCCTCCCGAGTCACTGAGATTATAGGTGTGTGCTACCATGCCTGGCTGTGTGTTTCAATAGAAAACTCATCATATAAATGTCTGTAGGGGCCACACAGGTGCTGGGATTGCATGAATGGCACTTGTGTAGATAACCTGGAGGTGACCACTGAGTCAAGTGAAGCATTAAGGACTTTTAATTTTTTTTGGTATTTTAAAAAGTGTTCGAATAACATATCATTGGAAAAAAATAAATGTATAAAAGTAAAAACTGAAAGTTTAGTGTCATAGATTAAAGACAACCAAGGAGAAAATACAATGAATAAATGTAATAAGCCACCCTGGATCAGATCTTGGAATGCAAAGGAACATTTGCAGAAAAGCTGGGAAATCTAAAGTCTAGTTTAGCTACTGGTATTATGCCAATGTTAATCGCTTAGCTTTGATATATATAGCATGGTTGTGTACTATGTTAGTATCAGGAGGAGAAGGGTATATAGGAACTCTCTATAGTACCTTTTCAACTTTTCTATAAATTTCAAGTTACTTTAAAATAAAAAGCTTAAGGAATTTTCTTTCATAACCATCATCTTTTCCAACATGCCTCAGAGGTAGCTACTATTAATTTGGTATGTTTTTCCATAACTTTTCTGAGTATATACAAATATGTCTGCTACATTGCCCACCCCCATATTTAACAAAAATGAGATAATCTGTAACTTGTTTTTTTCCCCCATCTCATCAAGGTCACCACAGTTAGGAAAACCCAGAGACACCTGCCACCCTCTCTTTATCAGCTACATGTTATTCCATTGTATGAATGTACAGGGTTATCAATATACATACAGAGCAAACACCAGGACACATATTTTGCTTAGGTGTGAGCAATGGAATATTGGTTTGCTACCAGCTATTTTTTCCAGCATTCAGGGTCCAACTTTTTTACCTCATCACATGCTGAGCACCGTGGTTTGAGCAGCTCCGCATGGTGCCTGCCACAGTGAATTTTTCCATCCTGATAAAAATAGATGAGGTCGACCAGCAGCTCGTTACATGTGAAGCAGACAAAGCAGGATGGGTGCCAGCAAACTCCAGGGCCCGCACGGGAGGCAAACACTGCAACTTCCCCTCCGTTTATCTTCAACCCACACTGAAAACAAAAAGGTCAATGTAAAATGATTCTTTTTAAAATGACTTTATAATAAATCCTAAAATTCATCAGGAAAGCTTTTATTTTGGTCTTCTCCTGTTGGCAATTAAATGGCTCTTCAATACCGGATTACTTATGATTCTCAACTGTAATGAACCTAAGGACCAGGACTGTTCCTAAGTATGGTTTAATCTGATCCATATTAACAGTGGTTTTCCTGAGCCAGCCTCCTGCTGGATATATTTCCTACTCTGAGAACTGCCAGTTAAGATTTGAATGTCTGCATTATGTTTCTGCATTTTTCAAATACTAGTTGTAGCCTAGTGCCTCGCTCCGCTCCATGCCAGGATGCTCTGCGAGGCCTGGTTTCACCAGTGTTTACACATGGGTAGACTGACTTCCACTGTCATCCATAGCAGTGCAGCCAGTGTGTTTGCTATGGAATACAAAGCTAGGTTGTCTATCTTCCTGTTGTATTTTGGAGGCTACTGGGGTGTACACCTACCCCAGCTTACTCTACCCACATCACCTCCACCAGCCATCACCCTAGAAAGGGTTACCTGCTCACATACGGCGTGCATCACTGCTCTGGACAAGAGTTTAATTGTCCCTCTTCCAAGCGCTTCTTTCTTCCGCTGAGCACTGAACACCTGCAATTCTTTTTTCTCCTCTTCACTCAAAGACTGGCAGTACCGCACCTTCATAGAAAGCAAAACAGAACCCTACACTGGAGCACACAGTCTTCCTCGCCCACTCTTTATATCCAGAGTTAGAGTTTCAGGAAATGAAACAGCAAGTTTACCTGCCCTGTCTTGCAAATCCCTAGTTTTAAAATGACACCATGCCTAAATCTTGCAGCCTCTCTGGAAGGGAAAAGCAACCTGAAGAAATAGTCTTGTTTTACTTTTTCTTTTTTTCTAAATGAGAAGTTTAAATCCTTATCAGCAAGAGACATTGAAAAAAAGTAAGGCATTAACCTTTCCACAAAAGGTTTAAACTTGTTAATTGCCACTTTCACTCCACATTCCACAGGCGCTCAACTCCAGGCCTGAACTACCATAAAGCATTTGCCCTGGATGCAGGGGAAGGAAATCTCAGGAATTTGTAGGAATTTGGTGGGTGGCTGCAAACAATATAAAAACCAACCTGTGTTAAGTTTATTGCACTGATCCCCTTTTCTTACAGAATGGAAAGCTGTATTCTCAGGCCAAATTTTAACTGATCAAAGACCCCAGAGAGGCCTAGCCGGTGAGAAGTTGGGGATTTGAGAAGCATCTCCATGTTTATTGTATATTTTCCTTTTTTCTAATTAGCCTTCTTTCTGTTATTTTACCTCATTATCATGTGGTGGCAACTGGTACAAAAGCTGTTTAATCCGATGTTTCTCTCCAGGGCTGTTAACATAAGGAACCTTTTCCTCTGGCAAGCATGCAAAATAGAGCTGGATCTGCGTAAGTGACAGAGAATGACATCAGTACACAGAAACTGAACGTCTTAGCTGGCTCAGTCTTTCAGTTACCTTTCCCTCGGTACAAGGTTTGGCCTCTTGGAGCTAATGAGAAGACCAGCTGAGCCAACTCAGCAGAACTGCAAACCTACAGATAACTAGCATCCAGCTGCTAAATTGCTCTTCAGGAATGCAATTTGTAGTGACAATTAGGGGCATCATAAATTATGCACCATAAAAAATGCACATTTACTGTTACTATTCCTCAGCCAGTTTCCAAGGGTCAGCCAAGGGATCAGCTGAGAGTCTGGGGTGAATTCTGCAGATAATTGCATGGGCTATGTGACACTGTCCAAAATCCAGCCACTATACAAACATTGAACTTGCTCTCCAAATTTTATTAAATGTTGTAGACTCTGATCAGGTTCTTTCAAGCATCTGCATCCTTAACTTCCATGAGTACTATTTTCTAAATATCTGGAATCAGTTTTCCCAAGGAAACTGGAAAGGAGCCATGTTGAACTATACTTAGTTCACTTTGAAAGGAGAACTTAATATTTGTTTTTCTATTGTCTTTAAATAAGGAACATCCCTTAATGAGTACTGCAAAGGGTACTGCAGTGTTGAGAAGGAATGGAAATGATCCAAGGAAGAAAGAGATTAGGGCACAGGGGACCTCTCTGCTTGGAAATCAGTATCATACAAAACCTACTCAGCCTGAGATGTAAGAAGAGGATTTTGTCAATATATTGCTTCGTTAAGTGTGGTGCTAGCACTCTACCTTCTCCACATTGTATCAGCCTTAGAAGCTTTTTACAATTACAGACACTTATTGAATAGCAGCTGCATGTGCACCAGCTGCTGTGCTGGGTCTTGGATGAATAAGGATTCTCTGTTCTTAAAGGAGTTCCCACCATAAAGGAAATGAAGCCATAACGCAGAAGCAAACTTGTCATCTTCTTATTTCAAAGGATGCTTTTGCCCTTATATTAATATCTATCACCAATGATTTCAAAAAGTTCATCATTATAAGGATATTGGGAAAATAAAAATAGGCATATAGATTGTTATCTTTCTTAAAATAATACAAACAAAGCACAAAATTAACTCCTGAAATTTTTTCCAATTACCCTGTCTGGTGACAGACCCTTAAATGTGAAATTATCAAAGGCTAAATTTCTAGACAGTACCACTTCAGGTGGATTCTTATAGCTCTGCACCTCTCTTCCAGGACAACACAGGCATTACTGACAACTGACCTGGACACTTATCTTTTATTACTTTTGTTGTCACCGAAATTTTTAAAAAATGTAAATTCACCTTACTCTCTGAAGAGTGAGTGAATTTCATCAGAAATCCACATTACAAATGCACATATATGCAGGACACTTGATTTCATCTATCATGAGGGCAAACTGCATCGCTTTGGGGTGACTGGATCCATGTGTGCAAAGAGATGGAAAACTTTCCTTGAGAAAGTAAATAGGACCTTAAAAAGCAAAAATTCACAGTCATCCAAGAGGTGTGAGGGATTGAGGGAAAGTGGTATGTCAGTGGTACTGCAAAAACACAACAAAACAATGCTCTAAAGTCTTAAATCATGCTGAAAAACAAGACTGTTGGGTTCCCACCTGCTCTGGTCTGAGGCCTGGGGGCACCCAGGCGTACTCCTCCAGCGCACAGCCAGAATCATCATCTGAGGTGGAACTTCTCTGACAACCGAAGGCCAATTTGCTCATTTTGGGCTCCATCTCCAAAGGCATAATAATAAAGTTAAAACCTGATCTCTCAGTCAAAGGACATCCAATAATGGCTCCTGTGGACAACACAAGAAAAAAACAAAGAAATTAAAAACCTGAGTGCATTACTCTAGCCCTAAGAGCTTTTATTGAATACATGTTTGCACACAGCTGGGCCCAGTGAAAGTAATCAAATTACTAGTGTCACCACCCTTCAATGCCCAGGGCTATACAATTTGGAAATAGTCCCCTGAGTAGCTCAATATTTCAAAAATGCCACCAAACCTAGTTTATTTTCAGTCACTTTTAAAAGGCACCTTTCTACATACCCAATTCGTTGGGAAAAGAACTCAAGAAAATTGTTTTGTTGATTTTCTAACTTGCCTACAAATGAAATTCCAGTGAAGTCCTAGGAGTTGTAGAAAGAAGTGTGAGGAATGGGACCACCTGCCTTGCCTGCTATTATGCCCAATGAAAAATGGCTGCAGAGACTGCCACCCCTATCTCCGTTCCCCCTGTTTCCGAAGCAGTTTTCCCACTGAGGCAGTGCTGTCTGCTAGAAGTGGGTCCCCAGGGCCAAGCTGCTTAGCTTTCAGACTTCTAATCATGACACTGAACTTAGTTTACACACTAAATAGAAATAGCACAGTTAAACCCTTATTTAGCACATTAAATCCTCACGCTTTTACTAAGGGCTAAAGTCAGCCAGACATTCATCAATGAGTTCCTTCAACAAACAGTAATTGGATACAGCACTAGGCTAAAATAAAATCCAGCTTGGTGACTATTAATGTTTAATTGCATTATAAGCCAGCATTTATTGAAGACTTATGCAGTACCTACTGTGTGTGAAATGCCATCAGACCACTATTGGACAAAATAAGATGTTAAATCCTTTGTAAAGCTGTTCCAGATGAAGGGCAGTAAAGGTGTCAGGACAATATTCCCTGCCCCAGGACCATGTATTGTCTTTATCAAGTGTGTTTTGATTCTTAAAAATCATGCTTCACTCAAGGAACTAAGAAAAAAGAAATAACAGACCTTTTAGAACCAGATGTTTTTTGTTTTTGTTTTTTTGGTATTGAGGGTTGAACTCAGGGGTACTCACCACTGAGCCACATCCCCAGCCCTATTTTGTATTTCATGTAGAGACAGGGTCTCACTGAGTTGCTTAATGCCTCGCTATTGCTGAGGGTGGCTTTGAAATCGCAATTCTCCTGTCTCAGCCTCCCAAAGTGCTGGGATTACAGGCGTGCTCCACTGTGCCTGGCTTCCAGATGTACCTTTTTATAACTTCCCCCTCCCCACAAAAATGATGTAAAGAAATAAAATTATAATTAGTGCAACCAAATCATTTTAGAGAAAAGGGTCAAGAAAAGTGACTTGCCCAACGTCACATAGGTAAAGACCCGAATCAGACTTCCAAAAGTTTTTTTGTCTTATTAAATATTCTTATTTGTTTAAATGTAGGAAACATACCTAAGGAATTTCAGCCCAAGACAAGGTCATTTTTCAACAGCTTGATGCAACTCCAGTTAATACCAGAGAACATTATTACCAACACCTGATTGTACAAAGTGTCGTTTTCCTTTTATAAATCAAAGGACATTAAAAAATTAAAATTTTTATAGTTCACCAAAACAGAAGTCCAACCATGAAATCTCATGGCTACAATCTTTATGAGTAGTAGGGACGATGCTACCCAGTAGGTATTATTAAGACTGATAAATTTAACTTTCATTCACCCTGAACAAAAAGTAAAGAAGACCTCATTTCCTACAGTACCACTGGGAGGCAGGTGACCCTTCACACAGGTGCATTCGTTCCCATTCTGACTTAGGAAAGGCTTGCTAAGCACAGGTGTGCTCCCCAGCTCCTCAATAAAATAGGATGTGCTCATCAAAGTCATAAAATGTCTTGGATCCAAGTCTTTCCTTTTTGCTTTAAAAAAGCAACCCCACATGTCAGAGGAAGAGAACTAGAGGTTAAGACTTTCATTAGTAACTCAAAAAAACTCCCTCAAAAAACTAACTCAAAAAAACCCCCTCCAGGAGAACCAGTGCCTTTGCAATTTGACCTGAATCGTGAATGAAATATGAACACTTGTCCCTTGCCAAATCTGGCTGGGGAGAAGATACCACATTATGTACCCTACAGATATACAAAGGACATAAATATTAAATAGAACCTAAAAATTAAATGTCAATATATTATAAAACAGGAGTAAACACCACAAATTATGACAAACCATGGATTTTCCAAGCTAGCACAAAGATACAGATTGCTACAGAACTGAATTACTTTTACAGCTGTACTCCTTGATTAGCCTTTTGTGAAAAAATGTAAAGTAAATTACTTTCCTAATCAAGGTAAATCAACGTTAGCACTAAGTGCCACCCATCAACCTCCTCCCCTTTCAATCACCTGGACGTGCTGGCCACATCTCAAACCTGTAACTCATGTTCATCCCAGCCTTTTAACTACACTGAGGAGGGATTCAGTGACAATGTGAAGAATATAACCTTAGGAACGTAAGTGAAAAGATCACTTTCATCATAAACATGGGTTTATTTGGTAACACTCTGATTTATTTAATCTAATTCATTTAATTCTTTGTGCCTAGCCAGGTACTATTAGTGTTACAGTAGTTAATAACCTATCAAGCAACCCAGTGTAGGTAGTATCTCACTTAATAGATTAGGAAACAGTCTCAGAGTGATCTGCCTCAGGGTCAATTGTCCAAGGTCAGAAAGTTAACAAGCAGTGGCCTTTGGACCTGACCCCTGTGATCCCTGAGATCACAACCCACTATGGCCCCACACGGCCTCTGAGGGGCAGAAGCTGATCAGGCCAAGTTAATTTCTTGGTGAACTAGTCATGCCAACTGCATCACAGAAATACAAAATGATCCAACTGGAGAGTAGACAGTCTATCCACCCACAGAAGGTGAAGGAAAGCACAGTCAAAATGATGATAGAAATCCAAAGTCTATGCTTTCTCGCATATGTGGAAGCTAGAGAGGGGGGAAAAAAAGAAAAGAAAGGTGGAGAATCTCATGAAAATCAAAGGGAGATAATTGAGTAAAGGGATGGGGGGGCGGATACGGGAGAATGATATGGGCCAGTTTATGTTGTTTGCATGTACAAGTATATAACAAATCCCACCATTATGTAAAACTATAATACACCAATAAAAAATATGTAAAAAGAAATCCAACAGCTTCATAAGCTATTGATTCAGAATTTATTTACTAGAGAAAGGCTTATTTTTCTTTTATATCAGAGGATAATTACTTAAAATGACCAAACTACATTTGTTAACATGTCTTCAGAACTGACCAAAACAAAAAACAAAACAAAAAAACAAATTATAAACTGGTGCCGTGATCCATGCCTGTAATCCCAGCTACCTGGGAGGCTGACACAGGAAGATTGCAAATTCAAGTCCAGTCTCAGCAACTTAGCAACATCCTGTCTGGAGGGGCAAAAAGAAAAAAAAAAAAGGATGGAGGGCCGGGAGGTTGGGGAGGCTGTGGGTATGGCTCAGTGGTAGAGCATTCCTGGGTTCAATCCTTAGTACTGTAAAAACAGACAAAAGGGGGAAAAAACAAAAGACATAGCATGACCTCTACTTGGGTGGTTGTGGTAAGAGACACTACATTTAACACTAGCTTCACCTGGATTTCCTTATTTTTAAAGATTACCTTTTAAAAGATTGCCAGTAGACCTGAAGAGTTTATTCTTAACTTATTGAATATCACTGACTCATACTGCGTTGGCTCATACTGTGACAGCAGCTGGCTGGTCAGAGAATGGCTCCTGTGCTTGTAAAATGTTAGAATAGAAATGATAAAAATGTGGCCTCACAAAGTCACAAATACCCCTTGTTTAGGCATTCACATTACTATGTGGTATTTACTTTGACACCACAAAAGGAAGAGGGGAGCCCAGCCATTGTCATGCTTCAGTCCTCACTGGGGGTCTTCCCAGTGGTATCTAAACATGTTTGTATTTGGTCTGCCAAAAAAACATCTTTTAGATCAAGCATCTGAGGTCATGGTAGAATCAGGTCTAACAGAAAAATTTCTTTAACTTTATTTTCAAGTGTTGTTTTTTAAGGATGATCATATGAAATAGGAGCAGAAATCAAGTTTACAAAATAGGCTGAGTTGTACTGGAAATGGAACCACAGCCCTGGTATCAAGCTATAGAATGTAACATTTGTTCATCATGCCTTTGTTTGTTCCCTTGGAACACCCTTAGATGGACAACAATAGCCCTGTCCTGTGCAATGCACGTTGCTATTTTTGGAACTTTTTATTTTGATGTAATTTCAGGTTTTAGAAAACTAACAAGACTCAATTGTTCACACTTTGCTCCACCTGCTTGATCACCATTTTTCTCTCTCACTCACAGACCCCCTCTCCCCCAGTGCTTTTTTTAAAGAGAAGCAAAAAACTTCAATGGCTAGTAACACCATCAAGGATGGCATTGAAGGCAAGCAGAGAGAACAGGTATTTAAATTTAATTCAGGCAGGTCAGGAGTTCTTTGCAGACACTGTTTTTTGAAGATTAAATGTCAACATAAGGGAGTTAAGAAACTCCAGGTTGGAAGAGAGTGGGGATGTTTCTTTCTTAGGAAGACAAGAATTATCATGGGGTAAGTCCATGCAGGTATGCCACAGAACTGAACAGTTCCATTTCTTCCTTTGCCCTTTCTCTCCCCTCTTCCTTGAAAATAGTGAAATAGCTACTTCTTACCATTTAAAAGGAATCAAACACAAACACTTGCAGATGTATAACTTCTCAATCATTATATAATTGTCAATAGAACATCTGCCCCAAGGGGCAAGAGCTATGCTCAGGGAATGGAATCTGGTGCTCCTAGCATTCAGTAAGCCCAGCTCTCAAGTCTTTCATAACTTTCCCAAGTTACCCAACATCTTAGGATCTGCTTCTTTAAAAAACCACAACTGCTTTCCTTGCAAAGATGGTTTAACTTCAGGATGCAAAAGAATTATATGAAAATAAAGAATTAGAATCACTGTGCAGTATACCAACTGGTATTATTACTTCCACTGGCTAGACAGTTTTTTTGAAGCTGACAGTGACATCTGGAATAGGAACATGTTAGTAACAAATGAAGACTGCATGTTGACACCTGGCCTTCATCTTTTTTTGAGTCCAGAAAGGCTTTAGCCTCCTGAAGAGCACATAATTTTGCCAAATTATTGACCACTATTTCCAGCTGCCTTGAAGGCAGCTTCTAACCAGTCCCCACATAAAACCTCAGACACCACACACGTAGCATGCACACAGAGTGTGTGTAATGGTCGACAGCAGAGTAGGGTCTATCCAGTAGTCTTAGGTGGAACAACTGTAAATACCTCATTTATGCTTGGCTGTAAGGGGGCACTTGTTTCCCAAATTAAGAATATGGCTCCATGCACCCCACACAGTGATGTAATGGTGGGTTCCTTGTGAAATTCAGTTTCTAGATTTGTTCACTAAAGTCATTCATTCATCCTTGTATTTAAATGTCACTACTGATGGGTCTTGAGGAATATAAAAAGGGAAGCAACTGACATTTATTCCACTGGTGGTGGTGATGGTGGGGGGGGAGCCTTAAAGAAAATGTAGCCACAGTGATAAAAATGTTTCCAAGTTCCATTCTTTATTTCCTTGCTTTCTTTAATGGTAGTATGTGTGTAAGTAGCTTGTGACTTAGCATTTTGCTGATCACTTGTTTTCATTTTGAGCACAGTGAAAAGAGTGCTGGCTTCAGGATTCAAGACACCAGAGTTCTAGTCCAGTCATCCAGCTGGGTGACCTGGGAACCTGGTCCTTACCTGGAACCTGAGGGCAGTTTAGGGATACTTCATAATGAGAAGATGTTGTCCAGGACAGCATAGTCCCCCCAACTCATAACTCTGTGATGACTGGCAAATCTATAGATTTCTCTCCCTGCTTTCATGTTTTGATTCCTGCTACTTCTGTCTTTTAACTAGGCTTTCCCTTTGCCAACAATCTCCGAACTCTTTTTTAGTTTGTCATTTCCAATATTCTGTAAATAAAGAAACTGATCTTTGAAAAAGTGTGTCTCAAAGTACTTAGTGATCACACTGTGGACGATGGCATAAGCATTTCTCCTTTAAACACAGGATTCAATGGTACAATGAGATATCACTTGGTTGGAGATGTTATTCAAACTAAAAAAGCAGCTTTATTACTTTGCTATGCTATTTTGGTTATCTGGGGATCAATGTATTTCCTACTGGGCTGCATGCTTCATCCACAATAGCTAAGGTTCATTATTTTGACTAACCTTGATATAAATGGGTATTTTTTTCCTCCAGAGAGCTCAGTAAGAAGCACAGTATATGGAGGTCCAGAGACAGTGAAGAGTGGACAGAATCACTACAGACTCTTCCAAAGCAGCAATAGATGGTAATGGTATCTGAGTCAGATATTCAGAAATTATACACATCAGGCAGAAATTATACACTTTGGTCTTGATGCTTCAGGCAATGGAAAATGACAAAAAGTATATGAGTGGAAGATATTTCTAGCCTTTAAGAAGACTGACATGGTAAGAAAAGGATCCTGGGAGAGGCCAAAGCCCCCTGTCTCTAAGGAAGCTTAAACATGGTGACTTTGGGAGGGAAAGTAAAAAAGAACTAATAGAAAAGGGGGAAACTGAGTTGGCAATATAATTTTTTTGAGTATTAGAAGACTTGAAGATGGTGTACTTACCATCTTTGTAAATACTATGTAAGTACTATGGTACTATAGTGGCATTCCTATAGGGCATATATGGTACTGTATGGCATACCTATAAATACCATAGGGCAACTGGAAAGGGAAAGGAGGATTTGAGGGAATTGGGGAGAATAAGTTCAATCAGATACATATTGAGGTTATAACTGTATATCATTTCTGGTATGGTTCCTATTATTTATTCATCACTTTCTTGAACCAAGTCATCAAATTAAATCAAAATCATGCAACTGTTAAACAATAATTTTCAGTGCTGGTATTGGAATATGAAATCTATGATCTACTTTTCCCAGTGACATTTCTTTCTAGTGCCTATATGAAGACTATCATGATATTATAGGGTCTTTATGAAAAAATATTTCTTGTGTGAACATGCCCAAGTAAATCAGAAATCCTTTGATCACTAAAAACCAGCACAGATACTGATTTGTGAAGTCAGTTGGGCTAACATTCCCTAGGTGTTCCCTGCTGCTAAGTGCCATCCTGTAGGCCACAAGCGGTTTTAAGGACTCCTTTGTTAAGACTGCTTGTTAGCAAGGCATTCCTGCATAGATGTATCACAGGTTCTCCATTCAAAAACTACTAGTTCTTCCAGGTTAAATATGCAGGTGAATCAATTTAACTACAGACAAATTTGGCAGTACAAATATGTAACACTTCCATTATGTAAAGTTCCTTGTTTGTGATGTCCTTAACTTAAAATTAAAATAAATCCAGAACTATGGAAACTATTGCAATTAAGATCTTAATTGCATAGTAAAAGGACACTACACTGTAATTTCCTTAAAGTTTTCACACACCCAAAGTACACTCAATGACTTATTGTCTGCTATAGACAAACTTCATTGCCAACAGAGCCCAATTCTATCTCGCTTATATTGAAAAATAAAAGCATACTGAAGTTATCTATCAAAAGATAGATGACTTGTGAAACATTCCTTAATTAAAACTACTTTATACCAGCAATAACCTTTGGTATTTTCTGCATTTTCCAGGTAAATCTCCACCCAGCTTGCACATTTTCCAACAGCTGAGTGGGCTGTCATGTACCACCCATTTGCCAAAACACTATCCATTTTTTCCAAGAGGAAATGTGGAACTCTCAAAGCATTCTAATTTTATGCACAAATACATTCCACGACAGTAAGGCAGACTGCTTAACAAAAGGAGGAAACATGATGACAAAGCAGGGTCCCTTGCCAGAGCGATGCTTTTGGGTCAGGTTATTTGGCTGTAAACTGGTACATAAAGACAGGATCCAAAATGCATCTGCTGCAGCATGAGGCCTACCACTCCAGGCACTGTCCTAATGAGCTCATTATTTTCCATAATGGGGGACGCAGATATTTTCTCAAAACAGTGTTCCCGTCAGTCTCCTATTGATTTTTTTTTTTTTTGAATTTCTATTTCCAACGGCAGCCCAAGGAAACGGCAGCCAGACTTGACTCCAATGTACACACCGACTCGGGTTTCACCCCATCACCTGTTGGCTCCTGAACAACACTCTTCTTTGTGAAACTCACAGCACTCATTTGAAACAAGTTTCCAGAGAAAACACTTCAATAAAGTGTTTGAGAACTCACAAGACTCGAGTTGTAAAAACAAATTCCACACACAGCCTGGTTTGTACAGACGCAGATTAACGTGAAAACCGGAGCCTTTAAAACGGGCCCGAGGAGAGCACGAGGGAAGGGATGTCACCCTTCTTCGCAGAAAATTCGGCGGGCCAATTCTTAGAGCTGCGAGTGCGGGCTGTCGGGGACCCCTGGGGTCAACCCACTCACGCAACAGAAAAAGGGACACACCTTAGAGAAGGCGACCCAGTCCCCTGCGCCTTAAGACTCAGCACTGCGCGCAGCAGCAGCGGCTCAGGCCGCGAGGGGGCGCCCAGGGCCGTGGGTCGAACCGGGTCCCCTGCCCTAGACCGTGTCGCCGGTCTTGGACAGCCCGAGGTCCAAGTGGAGCCCCAGCAGCAGGGAGTGAAACCCTTCTCGTTGCTGACGCGAAGCCCCCAGAACAGCCCCATAGTCCCCGAGTATAGAACAGTCGCCCTGAACTCCCGTTACCCACCTCTAGCAGAAAGTATGTCTCAGCGCAGCATCGTCACCTCTGCAGAAGAGCACTAGACCCTCAGCTTGCAGCCGCACCGAGTGGCTGCGGGGCCCCACGTCTATCCCCTGGCTTCCAGCGATAAGCCCCCTCCCTGCAGGCGCGCACTGATGCGCACCCCCCAGTCCTCCGGCGTTCAGCCCCTGCAGCCTGTTGCCATCAAGCCCCGACACCTAAACAGCGGCTCCCCACCTGCAGTCTCGGGCAGCTGAGCCGAGCACGGCCTGCAGCCCTCGCCGCGGCCCACGAACCCGCGGAGCCCCGCGGCGCGCACTCGCTGCTCACAGCTCTGCGGCTAACTGCCTGGCGCGGTGAGCTCCCGGAGGGAAAAAGGTTTGAGTGTCCCCCACGTCACCCTGACCCACCCATTTCCGGAAGAGACCCTAGCAGAGTGGAGACTGTGGAGCAGGGTAGCCAGCGTAGGGACCCCACCAAGTCGCCGGCCGCGGCTCTGGGGTCGCGGCGAAGCGCTGGCCCCGCCTGGTAGGCGAGGGGTCGCTCCCGCCCTGCGGTGACGCACTTTCCACCCCCACCCCCTGGCCTGTCCTTGTCGAGCCACCTTTCGGAGCACCGCAGTGATTCTCACCCACGGCAGCTTCCTAACCAGCCGTGGGGCCCCGGCAAAAGATCCTCCAACTCGGTTGCAACCCTCTGGCCCCACTGGTTTTGCAGTCTCTGCTCCCTTGCGGTTGAATCGCCTAGTCCAGACCACCGCATCCCCCACGCCCCAGCTCTGCGACTCTCCGGGATCCTCCACCGCCAAGAGAAAAGACCGTCTCCACTCAGCGACCGGAGCCCGCCTGGGGCCCGCGAGCTTCAGAAGTAATCAGAGCCCGCAGTGGGGAAAAAAAAAAAAAAAAAAAAAATGTAACCATTTCGTTTCCTGCAGATCCCACCCTCAGCGGAGCGCCACAGTCTGGCCGCCCGGCTCCGGATCCTAGCCCGGCTGGGCTCCCGGCTCCCGACCGCAGGAGGCGCCTACTCTGCCAGGTCTCGATGCCGCCCGCTTTCCAGGAACTGTCACTGCTGACCATGCCCCTGGCAGGTGTCCACGAGGTCCTACGCGCACGTTATTCCTCGAAAAGTTACCCACCCACTTGGCCAGCTTCAAGGCTCGAGCACCTACCTCCCTCCGCCCGCTCCATTCCCCAGAGTCTTAGTGATTGGTGCCGCAGCGATTCAGATACCCCAGGAAGCTTAGGTAAACTTCCCCCTCCCGCAGGTGCATACTGGAGCCACTATCCCGAGAGAATATGCAAGGCTACCACTTAAATCATCTCCACTCTGCCCATGACAATGTCAGCAAATGGCGCGTTTAACCAAGTTCTCACTTGGTAGGACTCATTAACATATGAATTCTCCCCTTAAGACTTCCTTGCATTTAGGAGTGAGTCCTGCTGCTTAGAGCAGGAGATTTATTTTTATCAGTAAATAAGAGCAAAAGAGAAGGCGTTAGGTCAAGCAATGTACTTACTCAAGTGCTAGCAAGAGTTTTTACAAACAAGTTGGGTGAATATCATTATTCAAACATAAGAAAATGCCCCATACTTAAGGCTAATCTTGCTTCTAAGGTATTTATAGGTACACTAAGAGAAAGTGGAACTTGAATTCAGTTGTCTACAGAAAGGACCAAAAGAAGCAAAAACAGGATTGCAAAGCAAGCCCAGAAAGAAATGATAGATTAATAACAGTCAGCTGCAGAGGTCTGAGTCTCTTCTGAATTATAAATTTTAGTTTTAACAATTGTCACCTTATCTCCAGGTGATGAAATGCCAAGAGATGGCAAGGTGGGGGGCACATTTATTTAAAAGCTTCACTAGTTTCTAGTAAGCTAGTAAAAAAGCAACTTCAAAATAGTCATTGTTCCTTTGTGGTTTTTTGTTTGATTTTGGTTTGGTTTTTGAGACAGGGTCTCACTAAATTGTTTAGGCTGGCCTCAAACTTTCCATCCTCCTGCCTCAGTCTCCAGGTAGGTGGGATTACAGGCGTGCAAAGTTGAGCACCAACTTTTCTTAAAAAGAGAAAAAAAAAACCCTTTATCAGAATTATTTGGGAGTAATATGCAACACATATATTTCTACAGTATACAAGTGAACAATAGCCTATTGTAACATGATTTAAAAATATGCAAGTTGCCATAAATAAATCAGCCAAGTAAATAATTAGTGGCTAAATTCTGTTATCTCTGCTGCAAAACAAAGTAGCTCAGCAGAGGCAGATCTCTCTCTCTCTCTCTCTCTCTCTCTCTCTCTCTCTGTCTGTGTGTGTGTGTGTGTGTGTGTTACTTTTTTAAAGTAGCAGGGTCCAAAATTTATGGATTTGCTGTTAGATTAGCTTGGAAACACTGATTCCGACAACACAATTTGTAATTCAAATAAACTATCAGCTAAATGGATTCCAGTTTTCAAGAAGATTCCCAAAACATTCTAACATAGAACTCCTCTGGCCTAAGGGCACAGGGATTTGTGGGAAGACTTCAAAGGTTACCACTTGCCCCTGTGGATCTATGAAATTAACCATGAATACCTGGGTCAGATTTCCTGTTTCCCACTTTATTCTGTTTGGACTTCCACAGGAATGACTTTAACTCATAGAATCTGTAGAACAAACGTGCAATTGATTAAACCAGGCCCTAAACTATCATTTCATTTAGATACGCGGGAGTATCTACCTGCAGGTGAATGCATCCAGCCAGGCTGACCCTTTTTGAAATAGTTTAAAAGGACACCTTCCCATTAGTGGAGGACACAAAATTAGAGGGTGTGTTTCCTCTAAGAAGTTACTTGTAAATACCATTTGCAACATTTTCAACAAGTACTGTCAGATTTATGGTCTATTGTGTTTTTACTGATGAAGCAGTTTGGAGATAGTTAAAAGCTTCCTACTAACTTTCAATTTGAATGAAACAGAATTTGGTCTGGTCTGAAAGGCACTGCTATTATCAAGAGTGAATTCATGCAGAATAGGGAGCAAGGCCCTCCAACCAGCATCCTTTTGTTTCAGCCAGGCGGAATATTCATTGCTTACAGAACACACTTGAGGTGGGTGAGAAAGAAACCCCAGAAATTCTCAGGGTTTAGTTTTCTCTATTCTGATCTGCTGTACTATCACCTCCAGAGAGAGGCCTCCTCCAGTCCCCTAACCCAAAATACCCCTCCCTTCATTTGCAATATCCATCTGCATAGCATTTGTCATTGCCTGGAGTCACATGTCTCTATTCATTGGTTTGTTGCTTTCTCCCTTGAGAGTTGGGGACGTTTTGGGATTTGCTACTCGGTTCTCATCATTCCTGGCACACAGCAGGAAATACAGTTAACAGAAGTTAAATGAATGAATGATTTTCACACATCATTCTTCCTAGGCCCTCACAGGTATACCATACCTTGACAAATGACTCCGTTTCTAATCTAAAGCCATGCTAAACTACAAAGTCCTAATAGAGGAGATTATAATAGAAAACCAGAAACATGCCAGAGAGCAGAGAAATAAAGAGGCAGTATTTTGTTTGTCAAATGCCAGCCAGCTATATACTGGGTCTCGCACAAAGAAATAAAGTATACAATATAAAGCAAATCTTGGTGCTAATCCTTGGTTCTCCTGTGACTTGCACATGGTGACCTTGAGGTCTTTTCTGCACATTGCCTTCATTTCTTCCTTTGTAAAACAGACCTCCTTTTTAGTTTTAAGGCTAAGAATTGCTGTTGGTCTCAGATATTTGAAAGGATTTATAATCAAATATCATCAGTCTAGGAAGAGTGTATTTACATGATTAGATGCCTTTAAGTTTCTTAACAGAAAAGAGATATATCAAGGGCTCCAATATTCATCATGACAACTCACTGAATTAAGTTGGAGGGGCAGTTGGCAATATAACATTAAGTATAGCTTCAGTTTTGGTCAGGATAGCAAGTTAGTTTGTGTTGACAAGGTGCAGATAGGTAACTAAAAGAAACAAAATATTGAAAACAATTCTTGGGAATCCTTCAGAAACTGAGATTTGAAGGAAGCATTGTAATAATTCTTCATGTTTGTCCCCCAAATTTGTTATCACTGCAAGTTTGTGCAACGTGTTTTGCTTTCTGGTCAATTTTAAACATTTCTGTTGTATCTCAGATTGGACAGTATACCCTGGTGGGTCACTGAACATTTGTAAAATCTAGTTACCATGAGTTGATTCCTTAGCATCCTCAGGGAAAGGCCCCAAGGCGGATATCAAGCTCTTCCTAGAGCCGACAGGCATTATGGAGCTTTATAATAGGTTGCAGTTTCCTCAGGTCTCCAATTACTTTCTTTCCCCTTTGATTATATTTAAAGCAATGTGATTAGAGAGTGCTGGTTCTTTAACATTTTCTACACCCAATCCCTTTAGAGTCACTCCTCCAGTCCTCTCCTCCTCCCCCCACCTCCTTTGTGAATGAAGTAAATTCTCCCTTCAAAGTACCCTGATGCACAGGTTTGGAGTTAGGAGACTACATGCCTATTCTGTCAATTACTAGGTCTGACATTGGGATAAATCACTTCTCCAAGGTGTTAGTTTGTTGTTGTTTTTCCATCTCTTAAAATACTGAAGTTTGAGTTAGTCTATGTTCAGAACTTGTGAGGAGGGAACACAATCCTTTTTCACCTCAAATACCACAGATGAAAGTGACACTGCTCTGTTGAAGCCCTGGGTTAGCTTCCTTCCAAAGCTCCCCCACCATAGCCGTGGCCATCCTTTCAAAGGAGCCAAGGCCCCTCCATCTCAAGCTGCATGCTCCCAGAAGCTCTGCCTGTTCTAATACTTTCTGAGTGTTTACAAACGAGATAGCTAGTCTTGGCGTTGATACTGGATAGGTGTTTACTACCTAATTTGGGTGATCGGGCCCACCCCTGACTCATGTTCAGGGTTGGAACTATAGTAAAAACCCACCCCTCATTCCCAACTATCCTGAAGGATGATTTCTCCCACACCAGGAAAAGTTTGTTACTGCTTTTAATTAAGTTCTGACCTTAGTTTCCATAACCTTCTCAACTCTTGTAGATCTGGGGTTCAATACATTCTTAAACTTCACTACTGAAAAACTGCCAAAATGTTAAGGAATTCAGAGTAAATCTTCCAAAAGCATTGTTAGAGCTATACTATGGAAGGATATCCAAGATAAGTAAGTGGCTACCCCTCAAATACATTATGATTGCATTGTTATAACTAATAATGTATAAGATACTATACGCAAAGTCCAATTATTTAGAGGATATATGTATCAAAGCATTAATATGATTTCCAGGGGACAGCAGATTATGGGCAACTATCATTTTATTTTATTATTTTTTTGTGTATGTGTGTGGTATTGGCAATTGAACCCAGGGGTGCTCTACCACTAAGCCATATTCACAGCCTTTTTTTTTTTTTTTTTTGGTACTGGAGATTGAACTCAGGGGCACTCGACCACTGAGTCACATCCCCAGCCCTATTTTGTGTTTTATGTAGAGACAGGGTCTCACTGAGTTGCTTAGTGCCTCGACTTTGCTGAGGCTGGCTTTGAACTCCCGATTCTCCTGTCTCAGCCTCCATAAGTGCTGGGATTACAGGCTTGCACCACCGTGTCTAGCTTCAGACTTTTTTATTTGCTGAGGATGGCCTCAAAGTTGAGATCCTCCTGCCTCAGTCTCCTAAGTGGCTAGGATTACAGGCATGTGCCACCACACCTGGCTGGAAACTATCATTTTAAAATCATTTATAAAATAAGACAGTGAGGATCAAGGAAGTGTGAGGGTAGGGTGACATTTAAACTGCATCTTCGAGGATTACAAGTAGATGATCGGGGTAATGGATAAAGTGGGGCTGGGGTAAGGAATAGCACCTAGGCCAGGTTGAATGAATCAAAGTCTGAGGGCCAAAAGAGCTGGAGCAAAGGAGGTAGGGGCCGGAGATTGTGCCCAAAGATAGGCAAGCCCAAGCTGTGAAAGCCATCAATAAGGATGCCAAGTTAGCACAGGGGTAGTGGGGAGCCACAGAAGCTAAAGCAGAGAAGAGTTGCATGATCACAGATATTCCCTAATTAGAGGCAGGGTAAAGAGAACAGTGCCAGGAGACCAGATGGAAAGAGCCTGGAAACTGCCCCAGCAGTCAAGGGCAGAGAAGACAAGACAGCGTGTCAGAGGGAGTGATTACTGGGGGCAAAACACAAACAAAACAAAAACTGGCCTTGGGCTGCCCAGTGTATATGGTGGGAATGAGGAGGTGAGAGGGGCAGATGGGCCCTGACATTCCTAAATGAATTTGCATTCCCATGGTCTCCTTGAAAGACAACCAAAAGCTCAGCCTTGAGGTGAGCTCTAACTTGGAACAGCAAGTATTTTTCAGTGCCCATGGGAGATAAACTCAAGGTAACCCAAAGGATTTACATTTCTAAACTTAAACTTTATCTTCCCATTGATACTCACTTTTTAAAAAATATTTTTATTTTATTTATTTACTTTTTATGTGGTGCTGAGGATCGAACCTGGGGCCTCATGCATGCAAGGCAAGCGCTCTACCACTGAACCATAACCCCAGCCCTGATGCTCACTTTTAAAATATAATATTTACATACTCTAGAGTTAGAGTTCAGAGTCCCTCATCTTGAAAGAAATGAGCACATGACTTTCAAATTGAAATATAATCTCTGCAGAAGAACTACCTAACACCTAAGCAGAGGTCAAAATGGTGTGGAAAGTGGGGTTGGCAATCTAGTAGCTGGTGTTTAATACAAAACATCTAAATGACAGACAGTGCTCCATCTCAAAACTCAAAATTATAGAATGTTTGCTGCTTTACTTTATGAACTACATGCTCAAATCTATTTTGCTCACCATGTATTTTTTGCAATTTAAACTCTCCACTGGCTAAGATGGTTGGTTCCCACAAGGGAAAATCTGGGCATGCCAGCTTTTAACACTGTTAACCGTGTGCTATAACTAACCAAGGTGCTTTGAGAGAGGTGTCAGCAAAGAATTATTTCAAGCAGCCCGAAGCCTCTTGCCAAAATAAAAAAGGTCAGCAAAACTTTCCGTAACATTTCATTATCTTATCTGAGATCCCAAGACCCTTTCTGCAACTGTAGGGATTTAAAGGAGGTGATTTTGTAGTGAAGACTGGTTTACAAGCTTTAATTAGATTGAGCAGGGGCCAGGATATGGAATTCAAATTGTTCTGCTGGTCTTGAATCACACATAGTTGTAGATAAGGAACTGTCTCTGGATTTAACATTTAACATTAACATTCACATTTCCTTTCTCCCTTAGGCTTGGAGCTGTAATCTCTTCAACACTGAATTTGCATTAAACTATAGAGGGTATAAGGGCAGAGATGGTGTCTGCTTTGTTTAGTGATCCTCCTAAGTACTTATACCCTAGCTTGGTCCACTAGATACTTTGCCTGGTACGGAGTGGATTCTTACTAAATATTTGTTGAGTGCTGAATGACTGTTTTGTTTATATTTGATCCTCCACGGATGCTGACTTGGGACCTTACACATACTAAGTATCTTATTTATGTCTTACTCATCATTCGTTGATTTTGTAATTTTCTTATTCTTTAATTTAGATTGTTTTAAAGTGAGGTCTGGGGTTTAGCTCAGTGACAGAGCACACTCCTGGATTCAAAACCCTGTACTGGGGGGAAAAGTTCAGATTTCTAAATCACACACTCCACTCACCTCCAAACTAATATTGTCTCTATTCCCGTCTGCTTATGGTACTACCAGTACTGGTGTAAGACAGAAACCTGCTCATCACAGAGGCTTCCTTTGCTCTGGATACTCTTTCTTGCCTATACTTATTTAGTTACTTACCAGGTCCCTGCATTTTTGAAATTGTCTTTAGTCTCAGCTACTTAGGAGGCTGAGGCAAGAGGATCACTTGAGTTTGAAGCCACATGGGTGACATGCGGAGACCTGATCTTAAAACAACAACAACAAAGACAAAAAACAAAACCCAAAGAAACAAAGCCTATTGACTCTAAGCACCTCCTCCCGACCCTGTAACTGCTGCCCACCTGTGTTCCACCCTGGGACTTTACAACAGCCTAACTCATTTCCCCAGGTCCTCCCATTCCTATATCTGTTCTCCTTTACTCAATACCATGAATCTGACCACATCATTCTCTTACTTTACAATCCCTTCTTCCAAGTTTTTCTAGAACGTCCATGGAATAAAATTAAGGTTCTTTGCAAAGAAGCCCCTACAGTTCTATCTCCATCACCTGTTATAACTCACTTTCAGTTCTACAACTGGTAGCTTGCCACTATATCATGCTGTTTTGTAACCCTTTGCATTTCTTTTACTTGAGGGCATTCAGTCAGTCACTCTTATTAGCCTAGCTAATTCTTCAATATGTAATTCAAGCCCAGGAAATGCTCCCAAGGCCCCATTAGACCAAGCTCCTAGGCTGCATTCCCACTGCTCCAGGCCTCTCCATCAGTCCCAATGTTACCATCTCATTCAGGCCAGTCCCTTCACCAAAATGACTGCTTATTTTTTCTCTCAGAAATCTTATTAACTGGAATGATCAGATTCTGTCTCTTATATGTAGACACCTGTGGAATAACCCAGAGGCTCAACCTTCTTACTCAGCCTCTTCACCAGTAAGGATGGACTAAAGCCATTGCTTGGGTTAGTATTAATGGAAGATATATATATATACATATACATATACATATATATAATCATATATATATGATTACACATATACACATATATATATTTTTAAATTGTTTTGTATCAGGGATTGAACTACTGAGCCACATCCCCAGCCCTTTTTATTTGTTATTTAGAAACAGAGTCTCACTGAGTTGTTTAGTGCCTCAAGTTCAAGTTGCAGAGGCTGGCCTTGAACTTGTAATTCCCTTTCTTGCCTAAGACTCCTGAGCTGCTGGGATTACAAACATGTGCCACCATGCCCAGCTGAGATATATTTTTGAGAAACAGACTTTCTAGTGTTTCAATTTTCTTCAAAGATCAGTCCCAAGTGCTCCCATTCTCCCTCTGCCAACCCCATCTCAATTAGTTCAGTATTCAGCTACTCTCAGTGAAAACCACCATGTTGAATTGCTGAACTAACACAGACCAGAGAAAACATGCTACCTGCCCCCTTGAGTAGTCAGTTCATAATTTTGGGTCCATTCATCTTGTTTGCATCTAGACTAGAAGCTTCTTGACAACAGTATCTGTCCCTCTCTGTTATTTCACAGTGCTGAGCAAAATAAAGACCTGTTGGAGGAGACTGGTTAATATGGTTAATTTAGGTAAGGTTCAGAAGCCAGGACTACAGGAGCGACTCTTCTCCAGTTGGCTGCATGAGTCCCACACCCTCAAGGAGCATGTTAATTTGATCCCCTATGCAAAACTGCTTTCAATCCAGACCTGTAAGACACAACCAGGCCATTAGCAGCCTGTTGTTGATCACACTAAAAGATAATTTTTAAGACATGAAAGTAAAATGTAAAGCAACAGAAGATAATATCAGCCTTAGAGCCTGTGAAAGAGTGAAACTAGAAGTTAGGCTGGTCAGAAAACAAATGCAATCCTGAGGACATGGGTCAAGGTGGCTAGTGTAGAAAGTGAAGGAGAAAAAGAATGGGGACGGGGACTGGAATTGCCCCCAGGACTTTGGGTATGCTAGGCAAGTGCTCTTCCAGTGAGCCTTACAAACAGGAATTTTGAAAGGAAAAGCAGCGCATGCTTTCTTTAAAGGTGTCCAAACAGGAGAAACTGCTTCTTGGGAATATAAGTGGGATCTGAATGGATCATGAGGCCATGAGCATCATTAACACCCACCAGGGGAAAGGAGTCTCCTGACAGCATTCCCTCGAGGACCTGGCAGAGTACCTTACTTTTGGTGAATGTTTAGTGGCTTCTGGACAGCCGTGGAATCAGTGTAGCTAGAGTCAAGTACATTTTAGAATTGTGAGTTTGACGTATGATGTGATGTCACTACTTTTATCTTTGGTGATATATTAAGTAGAAACACAATGGTGCAGAATGAACCTCTCGTTCTGACAGTGACTGTGGCTTTTGGAGTTACTGTGTGCTAGGCACTGTGCTAAATCCTGCACATTTCTACTAAAAAATCCTTCTAACTACAGAAAGTGAATCTTATTTTTCTCATTTTGCAAATGAGAAAAACAAGATATATTGTTCAAAGTGTTCACCTAATTAGTTGAGGAGTCTGGTCTCAAATCCAGATCTAACATCAAAACCTATATTCTTTTTTTTTTTTTTTTTTTGGTACCAGGGATTGAACTCAGGGGTACTTGACCACTGAGCTACATCCTCAGCCCTATTTTTTGTTTTATTTAGAGACAGGGTTTCACTGAGTTGCTTAGTGCCTCTCCATTGCTGAGGCTGGCTTTGAACTCGCAATTCTCCTGTCTCAGTCTCCCAAAGTGCTGGTACTACAGGTATGTGCCACTGTGCCCAGCTAAAACTTATACTCTTGAGCTATATTATCATCATCATCATTGAACCCAGGGCCTCACATTCACCAGGCAAGCACTCTATCACTGACCCATATTCCTAGTCCTTTTTAAAATTTTTATTTTGAGACAGTCTCTCACTATGTTGTCCAGGCTGGCCTTAAACTTTGTGATCTTCCTGCTTCGGACTCCTGAGTAGCTGGGATTGCAGGTGTGGGCCACCGTACCTGATACCTGGCCCATATTATTTGGTTTTAAAGCAGAATTTCTTATAAACAGCTAAATAAAATGCTTTGCTTTCCATAACTTTTCCCTCATCAGCATCACCAGAATATGGGGAAAGTAATTCTAAAAATTTTAATACCAGCTTACTCTAGCCAGAAGTGAAGCAGTGGCTACTGAGAGTAGCTCATTGATAATGTACGGGCTTTGCTGGCCTGAAAAACCAAAAATTGGTGCAGCTCAAAGGCAAAAATATAGAGGAGACCCGTACCACCCACCCTGCCCACCCCTAACTCTGGAGATCCTCAGACAAAGGACACCCTGAGCTTTTTTCTTTCTTTTTTAAAAAAATTATTTATTTGTTCTAAACTCTAAGCATTTTGAAGCAGTTCATTGTACCATTTTAATCTCAACAGATACAAAATAATTTTATTGTCCAAAGACAACAAAACTGGCCTGTATTCGAGATCTTTATATAAACAGTGGCTCTGTTGCCATTAGTCATGACCAGTATCAATGTGTGCTAAGCTCTTACTTGAAGGATATCACTCTCAGATGCATTCATAGTCGACTCTCACCTCTTAATTCAAAGGCAGCTTATGCTGAACAAGGGGCAGGCCAGGAGAATGGTTCAATTTATAGTTTGTGTGTAACCCATTCTATTGAATGCACCTCACATGATATCCTGAAGGCAAACAGCACTAAAGTAACACAGTCATTAATAAACTTGTCAGGCAAAATTGATTACAGCTCAGCTTGCAGGACTGTAACTTTTTTTTTTTAAACTAAAGTCCTCCAGTTCAGTTGAAACAAATGAAAACAAAACAAAAAGATGGCAGAATAAATAATCTGTCTGGTAGCCCTTCTGGACAATTCTACCAATATGTTCCTCAACAAAAATTTATTGTAGATGAGCTCAAATAATGGGAGACTGTTAGGACTCATATCAAGTAAAGACAATTAACTGCCTTCTGGGAACCAACATTTTTACCCCAAACAAACTACTCTAGTTCCAGTTTAAGATTGTTGATTACCTTGTTGCCTACATAATAGACCAGACATCTCTGAAGTTTTTAATTTCTCTTTCAGTGGGGTCCAACAAGACCTTAAGAATTTCTGAAATGCTGCCTTTTTTGGTTGTTGTTGTTTGCAGTACTGGGGATGGAACTCAGGACCTGGTGCATGCTAGGCAAGTGCTCTACCATTGAGCTACACCACCAGCCCTCTACTTTTGGAAAAGTATGTTTGGAAGGTGGGAAAAAGTTAGTGAAAACTGAAAATACTAAGGAAACAGTTTTATGACATACCACATCTTCAGAATCTGAAATCAAACATTTTTTGAAAGAATTATATGATTAAACAACCTCTTTGAATGGAGTCACTACTGAAAAAATAGAAGAGGGGGCCAAATTCCTAGACAAGTAGCACCTAGAAGCATCTTCTTGCCTTTCAAAAACCTTTAAAGTGACTTTCCTTGATATGATTCCTATGAGCACCCATCATGAGGTAGGGTGTGTATATATATAAGCACACACACACAGTTAGACAAATTAAAATCTACAGAAAGCTTTATTCTGTTTCTCATGGTTAATTGATTTTTCAGGGAGAAGATGATCACACATACAAACATTTGGAATCCTTGAAAGCCTTTAATAGAAACATCTAGGCATTAGGATGTTGGTGCTATATAATAACAAATTTAATATATAATGAAATCCTTAATAAGGGGAAAAATTCAAGATGTTCACTAGTGCATTATCTGGACTGCAAATGTGCATGATGAGGAAAACATTTGCTATTAGCATCAACATTGCTGGCAGCAATTAGGAGAAAGCGGGTTGGGCCCCTGCCATGCTAGCCTGAGAAGCCTGCCAACAGGTGTGGCAGCTCTGACCCTCATTGGGCAAATTCTTGGAGGCAGTTTTTGTTTGGAGCCGGGGAGGAACTGACAGTTAATATACAGAATGGCCTGGGAATGAATGCATACATTTAGTTCTCTTTTTCTTTTTTTTTTTAAAGATGGTTTTGCATTTTAGATAGTTCTTAAAAGGGAAATATAGTGTGCACTTAACTAGAGTACTTGTTAGGTGTGAATTTAAAAAAAAATCATTCACTTCTCTGTTCCTTTCTATTTCCAACTATGAAGGGACCAATGTTTTACACAGGAATGTATTTGGGGGGCAGATGGGGAAAAAGCACAGAGTCTCAGATGTCTCTTTTCTCTATTTCTTTCCTTCCCTGTAAGATTTTTCTTTATAGAGCTTTCAGTTTTAGGTTTCCATAACCTCCTAATGCAAAACAGGCTAAGAAGAGTAACAAATGTAATAAACCACATGTTGCTTTTCTTTTCTTTTCTTTTTTTTTTGAGGAAAAATCCATCCAGCTTATAAAAAGTGTATGCAAACTTAGAAGTTAAACTGAAATTAAAGATGTTTTAAAGGTTTCTTAACCCCAGTCTTGGCCATCTTGTAATATTTTAAAACATAAATGGAAACATATGATTATGATAAACTCTGATTCCATTTAAAAGCAAACAGAAGATGTTAAATCCATGGATAATAGTTTACTAAATTAATTTTGACTTGTGGGGAAATCTGAATATTTTAACCTATGCCAAAGATAAGGGACACAATACAAAAAATTAACTTTAAGGCTTTTGTTTGTTGTGAAATCAACACTAGTTCATTCTGAGCCCTAGATTAACAATCTATATCTGGACTCCAGCAGACTTGCATAAATTATTCAAAAATTTTATGGCTCAATTCAGCTGTCAAAGAGAAGAGCCTTTTGACAACACTTCACACCTGTTACTTATCTAGTAAAGTCCTGGGCTTGGTTACTCCCACCTGGGATGAGCATGTCCTGACTTCCCTCACACTCATTTTACACAAGGTGAAAGATTCTTTGGAGTGCCGGGTAGTAAAGAAATTAAGACACACTAAAATCCTTGGAATTTCCCCCCAAATAAGACTATCACAATACAGACCTTAACTAGTCACCATACAGAACCATCCCCAGAGTTAGAGTTACACACACAAATCCTAAACAAGTCAAAACCATTGACTTCAATATCTGTCCTAAGGAAAGCACTAAACTAACAAATTATAAAAGCTGACATTTCTCCTGAGTTTGTAGGAAATGTGAACACACAAAATCAATCCATGTGAGAATATTCCCAGCCCCTGGGGTCATTCTCAGCTGTTGGAATCCCTGATTTACCCCCACACCTTCTTTATACCCTAATTCAACTCATGTAATAAAGAGATGAATGCTAGATCAAACTCAAGATTTCTACAGCCTCCACAAGTTCTTCCCAGTGTCTTTCCATGATGATACCGCCTATAATTCAAAATGGGGGAGGGATTCTGGTTATTTAATGATGCAACAAGGGGATTCTTGGCAAATAAGAGGTTTGGGAGAAATATTTAGTTTTAATTCAAGATCTATGGCAAAATAATAGAATAAAAAAATGCACTTCCTCAAAAAAGTCATGTGGATTTTAGAACTTCTAAATGATAAATAATGACTGAGACTGGGATATCAATTCTGTTGCTGGTTTAAGAAAAGGAAGGGGATGGGGGATGAGATGTGAAGGAAAGCGGGCTTCCAGAAAAGTTTCTATCATAAAACATGAGGACACTTGAAAAGCCAGGAGTTAAGAGCTGAAGCACGTTTCTGGAAGCAGCCAGGGTCTGCTTGGAGGCGCTGCTTTTGGACCTGAGTCCAGGGCACAAGGCCAGCAAAGGAACTTTCTTGTTCAGGAAAATTTGGTGGGCACAGAACTGGCAAAGTGCTTAGTTGTAATTCAAATGATTTGAAGGAGAACATTCCAACTGGGAATCAAATGGTACCGGCCACCAAACAAGCACATTTAGTGGGCAGAACATCCGAATGGAAGTAGGGTGGCCCTGGAAGCCTCTGCAGGAGGGCAGGGTCTGCCTGTGGCAGCCACGCATGGCGGGCACATTAGGGAGCTACTGTTGATGTCAATGGATCTTTGATGGAAACGCTGAGTGAAATTTGTGTACATTAGCACTCTCTGGGTGTAAGAAGCAACCAAACTCTCTAGGGGTGGAGGGTGGGAGGGTGAGAGCTGCAATTTCCTGAAGGAACACAGGGGGTCTCAGGCCACACAGGGCAGCAGCTGAGCATCAGCAAATGACTGTAGCTCGGGAAAGGAAGTCCCTCAAAAATCTAGATAGCATTTTTCCCTCCCTTCTTTCTAGTTAACACTTCTTCTTTCCTTGCAGACAGAACTCTACTGTTCCTCAGTCTGTGAAGTTTAAAAATGGCCACCTCATACCTGTGGGGTTAGAATTCAATGTGCCTGCAGAAGGCTAACTCTTTTACATATCCATATGGACAGATGGATTTGGATTTGTGTGTGTGCGCGTGCATGCGTGTGTGTGTGTGTGTGTGTGTGTGTGTGTCTTGTGGGCTGGAGGTCAGTAATTCAACGAAGGTGAAATTGTTTTGTATTGCACAGATATTTCAAAAATGTCCATTAAACGGATTAAAAAATTATCTTTGTAGCTGGGTGCAGTGGGATAAACTGTAGTTCCAGCTACGATGGAGGCTGCAGCAGGAGTATCACAAGTTCAAGGACAGTCTGGGCAACATAGTAAGACTCTGTCTTTTAAAAAAAAAAATTCTATGTGTTGAATGGAGCAAAAGTTACTTGCTACTAAATGTTATGGCTGGGAATTAGGTTTTATTTATTTATTTTTTTAGCAATAGTACTCAAACAGCAAATGATCCTGAGCTGGCTGACAAAGTATGAATTGCTTGGGAAACATTTTAAATATACAGAATCCTTGACCATATCACTGGAGATTTTGAGTCAGTAAGTCTGAGTTAGGATTTATAAATTTCTAATTCATACAGTCTCCACAGATAACTGGGATGTATTATCTATGAAGTTTAGGAACCACTGGTCTATGGATGGATACATTTTAGTTACTAGCTCTCCTAAGAAAGTGGTACATTCGTGGAATAAGGAAAAAGAGCTCCTTTTAGTGTCGATTCAGTGGTTGGTTAGTGCGCAATTTCTACCTGGACACGGAAGTCTTCAGTGTTGCCTGCAGAGCACTGATGTTGATAAGTGAATCTCAAACTCTTTAATGAGAAATTCTCAAAGGAGGTCTGTGATCTGAGGGATCTGAGCCACCTTACTTAAGATGTTCTTCTCAAGAGGAAGTTAACTTCTTTTTAAATAGGTTAGCCAAAAATGTTCTTTTGGTGTAGCTTGAGGTACTGGTTTTAATTCACAAAACCTTTGAAACTATGGCTTCTCAAAAATGTAAGAATTAAAAAAAATTTGAAATGAGAAATTGAGAAATCTAAGCCATTTCATCATCTAACATTGAAACCCATAATTTGGGGGACATGCAATGTTTAATTTTAATTATGCATAGTTTCTACAATTTCAACACATTTCTTGTGCATAAGCTTCATTTTCATGAAGGTTTTGAGGCAAGTGCTGCTCTGTTGATGTAAATTAACTGCTATCCTGCTGGGTAGGGCTGTTGAAACTTGAAGGCTACTGGGCAGCTGCTGTCTCCCTGACTTTTGAATGCTCATTAGTGGCCCAACACATGGACACATAGCAGGCAGATCACGTGTCATTTGGGGGATAGGGAATATTTGCTGAAAATACTAAGTACATCAAGTTGTATAGACAAAGCAAAAACCAGTAAAATACATGACTCTTACAGACAAGAGCCGGGCAGGGGTTTGAGACCTTTTGAACTAAACATCCGCTCATTCACTGGGAAAGTACTGTCTTAGCAGAGGACAGAAAAGGTGTCCCCTGTTCCACAACTTGCTATTTGCCCCAAAGTGACCATTGACAAATGATTCCATCTGTTCATAATTATATCTCTTGTTCTTCTCTATTATGATCTTTCCCCCTTTCTTCTTGTAACAGTTCTATAGCTTTTCTCTGGCTCAGTCTTCTTTCTGATTTGTTTTATTGCATGTAATATTTTTTCTCAAGCTATTATTATCATATTACTGTAAAGAAGAATTCTTCTGGAAGAACTAACCTCAAATCCCCATCACACCATCAATGAGGGCTGCATTACACTGAGAGGCTGCACAGCCCAAATGATGTTGAGTGACATTTACAAAGCCAAAGCATCTGTGTTGATTTAATGCATAGAAATAGAAGATGACTCTGGCCAGTCATATGATAGACCAGACATCAGCTTATCACTGGATTTAATCACAGTATTGACAGTATTAATTTTTCCTCATTAGCCAGAGAACTAGATAAATACATATCAGAGGACACACAGTAGGATAAGATTACAACTCCCATTCCAGTGATTTTTATCAGGATATTGAACATAGTGATGTCAATCTCATTTGAATTAATTCACCCATTTGTCACTTTAGGGTTTTATAAAAATTAGCTTTATAAAAAAATGACAGTGAAAATGTATTTTAATGGTGACTGAGACACTGCTCTTACATTTTTAAAAACTCATAAAAAGATAATAATTCTTCTCTCATACTAGTTACAATGGAAAATGAGAAGTACGGAGATTGTGGCTTTGAGAAGGAGAGAAGGAACAGGAAAAGGGGGAGGGGGTGGAATGTTGGGCCCAGACTAAGTATTTTTATAAAGGATCCTCCATGCTCATACTGCTTAAGGGCACTGTGAACCTTATTATATGGCAATAATCTTAGCACAACATACTTTCCTATTAGAATATCCTGGACCATTACCTTGAACTCTTTTGGCTTAAAATTCAAGTACGCCTGAACATTATGTGTAATGTAATTCCCACAAATGAGCTACTGTTGAGGGGGGAGGCAAGTGGTAATAAATCTGTAAATCCCTACTGCAGTGCTCAGGACAGCCTTTATTGGTCTGGGCTCAATGGTTTTATATATGGTCATATAACATAGACCAAATTAGGATTGTAAAATTCATCAATGTAACTTTATTCTTTAGAGGCTAAAGAGCATGAAGAAAAAAATAGTTTTAGATGGAACATGGAGGAAACATCTTGAAATTATCTGGCTTCAATCACAAATGGGCAGAGAGATACCAGAAACAAGTGAGAAGGCAGGGGAGGTCTGATAGGGGTGGGTACCTTCAGGGTCCTTGGAGGTTGTAGTCTTCAATTCTGTTGTGGGGTGGAGGGGAGGGCAGGGTTTGGAATTGTAGTTCTGTTTCTGCCACTACCTGGTTGGAAGACCTTAACTTCTCTGGACCTCATTTTCTCATCCACAAAATGTTAGACAGGTATTAAGGTTATGAAATTCTGTGATTCTCTGAGTTTTTGTACTGACAACCTAGGGACGGAGAAGAGTTATACATGTAGGGAACAATTTAAGCCAAAAAGCTGTTTTAAAAGCTGTTGATAGGGAGGCTGAGACAGGAGAATTGCGAGTTCAGAGCCAGCCTCAGCAAAGTCGAGGCGCTAAGCAACTCAGTGAGACCCTGTCTCTACATAAAACACAAAATAGGGCTGGGGATGTGGCTCAGTGGTCAAGCGCCCCTGAGTTCAATCCCCAGTACCAAAAACCAAAAACTGTTGCTACCCTAAAACAACTGCATCGATTCCCTCTGGGCAGCAGCCTGGTCCTGTGCTTACAAAGAGGACCACAGTCCGTGATGGGCCTGAAAAGTCTGAGCTGCCACACAAGCCCTTTTTGTCTCTTTGGAGTTCTGACAGCATGCAACTTCAAATGAAAGTTCCAAGGCATTTACCCTAAATTCCCAATCTCATCTGCAGCTCCTTAGTCTGGAATGGAAAATTCTATTTTGGGAAACTGTCTAGAGATGCATTTGGGCTAAGATGAAGGAAAAGTTGGAAAGTACACTTGAACATAAAATATGGAAACTCAAAAGAACTGCTGAAAAAGGAAAATGAAACTCTTCATTTAAAGCCCATTTTAGAATAAAGTTCCAAAGGACTTTTAGTATCAAAAAGAATGTTCCAGGCTAAGGATGTAGCTCAGTGGTAGAGTGCTTGCCTAGCATGTGTTAGGTCCTGGGTTTGATGCCCAGCACCGCATCAAAAAAAAAAAAAGTTCAAACAGTACCAGTCACTTTTCTACCATATGCTGTTCACCCTTCCTCTTAGGTGTTTGCTTGATGTGTGTGGAGCCTTGAGCAGGAAGACTTGGCGAACAGGTGCTATGCTCAGTACTGTACACAAATAGGTACTGAGTAGCTGTCACATAGCTGGAACTGGACAAAGGTTTGTTGAATGGCTAAATGATTGATGCATAATTTTTCTAAGAATATTCAAGATGTGGAATGCTCAGGACTTTAAAATGTTAATTTTAAAAGACTACCATTTATTCTATTTTCCGCTTCCTGTTCTATCAATGGCCTTTTCTTTTTTCTTTTTCTTTTTTTTTGGTATTGGAGATTGAACTCAGGCACTCGACCACTGAGCCACTTCCCCAGCCCTATTTTGTGTTTTATGTAGAGACAGGGTCTCAGTGAGTTGCTTAGCGCCTCGCTGTTGCTGAGGCTGGCTTTGAACTCGCGATTCTCCTGTTTCAGCCTCCCTAAGTGCTGGGATTACAGGCTTGCACCACCGCACCCGGCTCTATCAATGGCCTTTTCTAAGAAGTAACTCATACCATTTGGTCTGAAGGAAAATCAAGATAATTTTTTAAGCCAGAACATGTAATGTTTTCTTTAAAAAGGTTTTTAATTGGATTTAATTTATATTTTACTCCTGGTACAATTAATTTTTTAATGAGTAACTATAAATGGAACTTCCAAATCAATGCTATTTTCCCGAAGACCTTTATTGAGATGGACAACTGGAAAGTTTACATCTTTATAATAAAGGATCCCAGGTCTCATGTCTGTTATTACAGAAGAGCTTGAAAAGCCTTTATTTACATGCCTACTAAGGACACTAACCTGCTCTGTTAACAGCTCTAATAAAAAGCTGTGTGGTAAAAATGCCAAGGCTTGCTTATCTGAAAAGATTATTCCTAGTTCAAAGGGTCAGTTTCACACCAGGGTCCCAAGTCTTATCTGCTGGCTCTTCAGAGCCAGGCCATTGTAAAACAAAGGACTCCTCCAACTGGCATGACAATGGTACAGTCGCCACACTTCAAAAGGAGCAGGCACAGCCCGGGATGCCCTAGTTGGCCCCTGCTGTGATGTTTACACACACTTTCCAACAGTGCAAAGCAGAACAAAGGCCAGGCAGGAGAGTCAAGGGCACTGCCTGCAGGGTAGACAAAGACTGCTCTACTCTTAAAGCCAGGGGAACTTCAGGTTAAATACCATTTACTCTTAACATTGTACCCTCAAAAGATAGGGTCTCATTATTCTACCAGGGCAAGGAGACTGCTGGAGGAGTGAAAGCTGATTTCAGGGGTTGTATCTTTAGCACACGATCATGAGGTGGGGTTTGAGGGTTGGGGTGGGGGGAGGGGTACAGAGAAGTACATTTGCTGATGACCCAGAATAATCTACGGGTGTTCAAATCTGCAGATGTTCATAAAAATAAGAATAGAAGTCGGGCTGGAGATATACCTCAGTGGTAGAGCACTTGCCTAGAAAGCATGAGGCTCTGAGTTCATCCCCAACACTGCATAAATAAGTAAGTAAACAAGTAAGTAAGTAAATAAAATAAATGCTGTGCTGGATTTCAGGATGTAAAAAGAACATAGGCATGAGGTTAACAGAAAACAGTATTTATTAGTTTTTATTGAATTCCCTCTGGCCTGTGCTGGTGCGTCTAATCAGTTGGCCTTATTAAAATTCCCTGAAAATTAAAATAAAAAACCTGCTTTCCCAAATCTGGCTCCATAGACGAAGGAATATAAAAATCCAATGTCCATGAAAATGATTGAAAGGCTAACCCCTGAGGTTCTCCAGCCCTTTCTTGGAGGAAGATGTGTATTAGAGACAACTATAAATAGTATGATGCCAAAGAAGTCCAGGCACCTAGATTCTGGAAGCTGAGGTGAACAGGGAACAGCTTGATCTCTGTAGCATCAAAGGTTTACTTATAAGGTTTTCTTTATTTCTCCCAGCAAGGGCTTGTGCTTTGTACATTCTGGGATGATAGGAATGTTTTTAAAACAAGCAAACTACCTCCTATTATTATAGAGAATCCTCTGTCCTTTGCAAAGACCTTGACCTTTCTAAGTACCACTTAAGGCTGTGAGGTTCAGGAGGCTAGGCTCTGGATTGATTCTCCTTTATACCTTCACTGTATCCTCCTGGTTGTGCTGTTCAATTAGCCTTACCCTAGTTCTTTTCAGGTTCCTATCTTTGCTTGAACCCCAGCAATGTGCTTGAATGCCCAACAGGGTGGTTCTATTATTGAACCAAATAAAGGGTTCAGAAAAAGTTCTCATAGAGATGGACAGATTTTCCTTTATCAAGAAATAATTACATGGTTGGGGAGGTAGCTCAGTGGTAGAGCACTTGCCTAGCATGCATGAGGCTCTAGGTTTGATCTCCACCAAAAATCTTTTTAAACAAACATTTTAATATGTTTATCATGTCTGCCCATTTAAAATTGCATCTTCTACTTTCTCCCTACTCTACACTGTCTCTCTTCCTGAGTTGTCTTCATAGCCCTATCCTTATCTGATAAACCATGTGTGTTTGGTAAACCTTTTGTTTGGCCCCTGCTCTCACCCCCAACCCTACTAAAAGAAAAGCTCCACAAAGGAAAGGATTTCTATCTGTTTTGTTCACTGATACAGCTCCAGAGCCTGGTGCAGAGAAGGAACTCAGTATCGTTCAATGAATGACATAAAGAACTCTGGTGTACACTGGGACATAAAGATAAATAAGACCATGCATGTATAATTATGCCAAAATGAACTCCACTATTATGTCTAACTATATTGCACCAATAAAAAAATTAAAGAGACAAAGAAGAGCTGTTCTTTGTCCTTAAGTAACTTACTATCTACTCGCTCTATATATCTTCAATGCTTTCTTCATTTCTCTGACTCTCTTGTTTTTTTTTTTTTTTTTTTTTTTTTTGGTACTGGAGATTGAACTCAGGGGCACTCGACCACTGAGCCACATCCCCAGCCCTATTTTGTGTTTTATGTAGAGACAGGGTCTCACTGAGTTGCTTAGCACCTCGCCCTTGCTGAGGCTGGCTTTGAACTCGCGATTCTCCTGTCTCAGCCTCCCTAAGTGCTGGGATTACA
>CM053403.1:66203315-66294653 GCA_028644305.1 Xerus rutilus | reverse complement strand
GACTCTCTTGTTAAAGCTTTACTGTGTCTCCTTTAAAGCATTATTATGTAATAAAACATGGATACAATCTCATTGTATATTAGGAAG
Source organism: Xerus rutilus (assembly GCA_028644305.1). Classification (NCBI taxonomy): domain Eukaryota; kingdom Metazoa; phylum Chordata; class Mammalia; order Rodentia; family Sciuridae; genus Xerus; species Xerus rutilus. Next base: position 66,294,566 of record CM053403.1, on the reverse strand, counting down.
ACATTCTATTTAGTAATACTATAGTCCCAAGAGTATAACCATTCCAAAAATTCATTTGGTGCTTTTCAGAATCCTTTGAGGCATCAATATAGCAATAAAATAGTTCAATAGTAAGGCATACAACTATATCCCCAAATCATGAAACATTAATGCTCTAATAAAAACAATTAGTTTCAGGTTGCAACAACTGAAACTACTTCTATTTGGGGATTTTAAAATATTTTATTTTCTTCATTTCATATTTTCCTCTGTGTGTGCTTGTGTGCCAGGAAACTATTTAATCCCTTGCCAATTAACTCTCTTTATCTCACAGTGCTTTGGTGGAAGAAGAGAGTTTTGTTTTGTTTTGTTGGTGGTGAATCTCTTGTCAATATTCCCATAAGACACAGTTATCCAAATATAGCTTAGTTATTAGTATAAAATCTCACTAAGATGTGTGGACCAACAGAAGCACTTTGGGAAACCCAAAGACTGATCAGTTAAAAGTTCAATCTGAGCAATTTATCTACTATATGCTGTTAGAGGAATTGTCGATTTTAAAGGGCCACCTTACCAACAAAAAGGAGAACAAACTTTGGTTTTTCATCCCAGTCTATTCTATCTTTTTCTGTTTTTAAAATATAATTTTACCAAATTATGTAAGCAAACACTTCTAAATGGATAGTTTTGAGAAATAGTAGCTGCCATTTCCCCCCTTTTCTGTTTCCCAACTGTAAACGCATTCACCTCCTTTGGCTGATTCTTTTAGTATCTCCCTTCATTTCTCTAACTAGGAAAATATTAGTACGTTGATTTCCCTTCTGCTTTTATTCTCTCCCACGAACCCTTTCATAGGAGGCAAACCTGTTGAAAACCTTACATGTCAGAAAACACCTTTACTTATCCTTAACCTCAAATGATACTTTGGTGGAACACTGACTTCTAAGCCAAAACGATGTCTTAGAATTTTGAAGGTGCTTCCCTGCTGTCTTCTAGCTTCCAATGTTTCTGATTTTTCACCCTCTGCAGGAAACCTATTTCCCCCTCTGTCCCCAAAAGTTTGTAGGACTATTCATGTACCCAGTATTTTAAAATAATACGATGACATATGTTAGTATGATCCTGTTTTCAGACACTTTATAAGGTACTGGGTGGGCCTTTAAATCTGGAAATTCATGTCCTGTTCAGGAAAATTTCTGGAATTCTTTATTTTTCGTTTCTTTCTACTTCTGATACTCCTGCATCAGCTTCCAGAGTTATTGGGATTACAAGTATATGTTGAAATTATTTCCTTAACAGTATTCTTCCTTCATTTTCTCCTTCTACTTTGATGCTGGATCTGAGACTAGACTTTCAACTTTTTCATCTTTTTGCATTTACTTTCTAAGAGATTTCCTATATTGCACATTTTAAGACATCTAGTGAATAGTTTTCTACTTTTCCTTCATATAGATTTTTTTCAACATGAAAAGGCATTAGTGAAACTCTACTTATTAATCTAAATGCAAAATTCCTAAATTAAACATGTCAATTCAATTGCAGCAGAATCCATATTTTTAATTTCTAAGAGTTCCTATGTTTGTGAAGGTTCCCTTCTGTAGCATCCTATTCTTGTTTACTGTGTATAATATCTTCTTCTCAGACAATATTAATTTATATATATGTACAAATATATAATTATACATTTATATATGTATAAATGTATAATTATATATTTATATAAATATATAATTGTATAAATATATGTGTGGATATATTACTCGTATGAATATATATCCAAGACAGAATAATACCATCCAGGGTATCTTTTTTCACATTCTTTTTCCCTGAAAAGCTGAGCTGAAAAACTGACTAGAAGCTGTTTGTTTGTAAGGATGGGACAGGGAAAAGAAAAATTCTGATTCTGTCTATCATCTACAGTAAGATGACCTAGATTGAGCTATGTCCTTGGAAAACTCCAAAAGTCAGTATTTTTAGCCTCTTCCCCCATCCCTTAGCCAACCATATTCTCTAGAAAATATTTTCCCCACTTTCTTCCTAGAGGCTATTGCTGGCTGGATGTGTAGAAGCCAAGTTGAAGCATGTTACCTTCTTCTGATTTGACTCAGGTGCCTCTCTCAAGCTGTGCCTGTCTTTCAGTCCAGACAATCTCTGTTCTAGCCTTATCAAAGGATAAACCTCCTTGAGCCTTTTGGAGCATGACTACATAATAGCTGTTTCTTAGCTTTCTTGTCTTTCAGATCAGTATCTGCCTCCTTGGGTTTTCTAAGTCAATTATCAACTGAAGAATTTCCAATCTCCAAAATCCATTACTATTTTCTTCTTTCTCATTCTCTTCAACAATTTACTTACTGTCATCGTAGTGAAAATTTAAAGAGGGAAAGAGCTGAATGTGTGTGTCCAATCTGCCATGTTTGACCAAAGGTCCCTATTTCATTCTTTGTGAGCTGATTTTTAAGGCCATCCCCAAATGCCAGTCCCATTGCCTTCTTCTGGCTCAAGGATATTGCAGCCCTTGAGATCCTAGTTTGAAGGGAGAGGTGAGCAATTTCAGTTGATAAAAGGCAGATGTGCTATAGAATATATACTCAACTGGGTGCCTAACAAGATCAGAGAAATGTTTTCCTTTGGTAATCTGTTTCCTTTGGTAGAAGTGATTTCTTCTACATAGTGGGCTTCTTCCTGCACACCAGATAGTCATACATTTCTGGAGTTTGAAGGAACAACTAAAAGAGACTCTCAGCTGGGGTTGTGGCTCAGTGCTTGCCTAGTATGTGTGTGGCACTGAGTTTGATTCTCAGTACTGCATATAAATAAATGAATAAAATAAAGGTCCATAACAACTTAAAAAATATTTTTAAAAAAGAGACTCTCAGAAAGTCTCTTCTAGATCTGAGTTTACAATTCCAAAAAGAACAGAATTTAAAATCCAGGCTAATGTGATGCCTTCAACTCATTAGCAAGAAGCTAGGCTTTCCTGTAAATGTTGTCTAAATTAAAAGCATCAGAAGTTTTCAAGGACAAATATTTCAATAACACTATGATCAGTTGCCTGCTAACAAGGAAGATTTTTTTCATACCCTAGAGAATTTTTTATTTTTTCAACTGAAGTGCCTTTCCCTAATAAGTACAAACAATAAATATACAACTTGCTGAAATCCATATGTTGAGGATTTATTTTTTAACAAAGCAAAGTTATTTAAGTTCTGATGTTAGCAACAGCTGCCAACTTAATTTGAAACTGTTAAAAATAACTCAGTGGTCCTTAATTTTTCTATATTTGTCCCTTGCATCTGTCTTCCAATTTTAAAACTAAAACATTACTGAATTTATCTAAACAGAAGTTACAAGACAAATTTTCATCCAATTTTTACTTAAAATTATATTTATTTATTTAAAACTGTGTTCAAGATCAACATCCAGTGACATGACCTTGAAACAGATATGGCAGTATCTATGACTAACTGAAGCAGGAATAATACATCTTATGTTCCTCAAAACACTAGCCATGATATCTGATACCTTCTGATAAACTGCAAATTGTACTTATTAATTAGAAACCGAGAGTATAAATATCCTAACATAAATATAGTGACAATATCAGGTAAGTTTTCCAAAATATTACGGGCAGTACAAATGAAATACCCCATGGCTTGTAAATTTATAATTCTCTGCTCTATTTTTTTTTTTTTTTTTGGTACTGGGGATTGAACTCAGGGATACTCGATCCCTGAGCCTCATCTTCAGCCCCTATTTTGTGTTTTATGTAGAGGCAAGGTCTCACTGAGTTGCTTAGCACCTCACTGTTGCTGAGGCTGGCTCTGAACTCACGATTCTCCTGTCTCAGCCTCCCAAAGTGTTCGGATTACAGGTGTGTGCCACCGTGCCCAGCTCTCTGCTCTATTTAGGAAAGTCAGACATGAAATTTTGCAAAGAAGGATGACATTACTTCTCTCTGCAGGTACATCACCTTCAAGTAGTAACCAGCATCATTGTAATACTGAAAAATATCTTCGACATAATGAATTCTATGATAGCGTTATAGGGAACTCACCTGTACCTCCACAAGATTGCTAAGAAGCGTTTTCTGAATTCCAGCACTAGCTTTAAACTTTAACCAAAGGAAACACTTCAGACCTGGCCCAACCTGTTTTATTAACTCCTGCTCCTCTTCTGGTCTCAGAGAGTTAATGTGACTAGTAAAATGGCCTATTCTTTTGATTAAGCTGTGGATGAACATTTACATAGGCTGCTCTCCATATATCTAGACCAGAGATGAGTGATAGGTGCAGAAACACTTCTAGAGGGAAGGTCAGAAGGGCTGGAGTTGCAGCTGGGCAGCTTGAAAACACAGCAGATCTCTGCCCTTGGCTTTGAGTGTTTTAGTCCAATCCTTACTTTAATTAGCAATTCAACTAACTTTAAAGGAAGACCTATGTGTTGAGCAGTCATAGGCATGGGCTTTAAACATAGTCAAGAAATACTCTCTATCCTTTCTTCATAGCCCAGGTGGTGTATTTCAACCCATGACACCCTCCACCTGAGTTCTGATGCAAATGACTTCCCTGAGACCACTGCTTTATGTGGGGTAACCACCTCCCATTCTGCTCTGGAAAATCCTACTTTGTGCCTCTTTTCCGGGTAAGATTATTGAATAGTGTCCAGGTTTGGATGATGGATTATAAAGTCACCTTTTTAAAAAAATTTTTTGCAGTGCTAGGGATTTAACCCAGGGACACTCTACCACTGAGCTATATCCTCAGTCCTTTTTATTTTGAAACAAGGTGTTGCTCAGCAGCCAAGGCTGGCCTTGAACTTGTGATCCCCTTGAGTCCCTGGGCCACTGCACCCAGCTAAGTTACCGATTTCTGCAGGTCACTGGATCTATGGTGGCTCTGCAGTTATGGAGTCAGATGAGTCACCTAGAATATTAGCAATTGAAGTTCTTTCTATGCTTTTCCAACATAGTCTAAAATGTGGTGAAGAAAGACAAAGGCCCTTGGGGGGCAATGTACATGAGAAGAATACTAACTGATGGGGGCTCTGGAGTCATGCAGTCTGGAGTTAGACTAAGGCTCTCCCATTTATTGTTTTTTTGATTTGGAGAAATTATTTCGTTCTTCCTCAGCCTCATCTTCCTCAACTATGTAATGGAAGTGTAAAATTCATTTTACTGCATCGTCATCAAGAGTTAACGGGATGATGCAGGGATGTGTTTTGCACAGTGCAGAGCTATTGTGAACAAGATCAAGACCATGGAGTCTTAAATTGTTTTCACTTGACTGAGATTTCATTTTGTGTTGTCTACACTGACTTCAAAATGTGCTTTTTTTTTTTTTTTGGTACCAGGGATTGAACTCAGGGGTACTCGACCACTGAGCCACATCCTCATCCCTATTTTGTATTTCATGTAGAGACAGGGTCTCACTGAGTTGCTTAGCGCCTCGCCCTTGCTGAGGCTGGCTTTGAACTCACGATTCTCCTGTCTCAGCTGGGATTCCTAAGTGCTGGGATTACAAGCATGTGCCACCATGCCCAACTCAAAATGTGTTTTTAATGCAAAATATTTTTAACTTTAACAGAGGTTCTTTAATTTAGGCATGGTATGGAACTGCTGATTGACTTTGGTTGGTTAAGAATATAGGAAAGTATTGCAAATGCCACAGTCAGAATGCAGAAGTTTTGAGATGGCACAATTTGAATCAGACATATCAGGATGTGGTATTATGTGCTTTTTTCTATTGTTAGAGGGGAAGATGAATTATGTATGTCCTATAGTCTCTCTAGATAATTTATATTGTTTGTGTATATGTATGTGTGTGATACTGGGGACTGAATCTAGCACTTTGTGCTGGGCAAATACTTTAGCACTGAAGTATATTCCTAGCCCTTTTAAAAAATATTTTGAGACATGGTCTCACTGTGTTGCTGAGACTGCCTCTGATTTGCAATCCTCCTTCCTCAGCCTCCCAAGTAGCTGGAAAAACAGGCATGTACCAGCACACCTGGTATTTATATTGAATTAATATAAATGTTGATTATCTAATTGAAAATCCAAAGAATGATGGCAAAAACTTTAAAACAATTTTAAGGAACATGATATTTCTTTATGAACTATATATTTAATAAAGGGAAATACCTTTAAAAGTAAAATTCAGCTCAATATCAAAATAGTTACAAACAGAATACAGTTTAAAACTGTAAGAGTAGAATAACAAGCCAGGTGCAGTGGTACACACCTGTAATCTCAGAGGCTCAAGAGGCTAAGGAGGAGGATCACAAGTTCAAAACCAGCTTCAGCAACTTAGCAAAGCCCTAAGCAACTTAGTGAGACCCTTTCTCAAAATAAAAAAAATAAGAAAAGAGCTAGGATGTGCTCAGTGGTTAGCACTCCTGGATTTAATCACTGGTACAAAAAAAAAAATTAACCCACCAATTAAAATCAAGAAGAAACTATTTTCTAATGAGTCTCAATTATCTCTGTATTTAGAATTTCTCATGAAGACTATGTCTATGTAAATCAACAATGAATACTGAGACCATGACACGCACAACAACTTAATTTAGCTGTAGTTATATCAATATTTCCAGTGAAATCAGAGCTTCTGGGAATGCTATTCTCAACTTTGTTTATACCAGTAGAATGATGCACAAGTAAATGACTATAGTTCATTTGCAATAGCACCAGAGGAGACAATTTCACTGACTTTTTTCCTTAAATGATTCAAGTTGTATCTTTGCCTTGAAATATGCAAGTTAGGTATTATAAATATGATTTCTAAATTATATCAGAACATAGCCAACAGAAATGTGCTAAAAGAAAGTGTGTTTATCTGAAAATGTATCTTGTTTTAATAATATTAACACATGGTATAAAATTATTCTAAAAATTAGGAAATGAGATCAGTATAGAATAGCCGTGTTTGGGTCTTGGTCATATTAAAGCTCATTTCCTTAGTGTTCCATGTGACACTTTAGTATGGGAAAACACCACTGTATCTAATGAGTTTCATTATTTTAGTGGCTGAGCAAAACTTTGTTTTTTCCTTCAGCAAATACAATCTTTCTTTAAAGCAAGAAATTAGCAAAGTTATTATTCGTATTATTATTTGTGGTACTGAGGATTGAACCCAGGGGCTCTCTATCACTGAGCTACATCTCCAGCTCTTACAGTTTTTATTTGAAAGAGGGCCTCACTAAGTTGCCACAGATTGCAAATTCTATAACTTGAGAATTTGCAATCCTCCTACCTTGGCCACCTGAATAGGTGGGATTATGGGTGCACTACCATGCCACCTTGGCCAAGTCATTTTTAAGGTGGATATGTTATCTAAATTTGAATCCAAGAATTTTTGATGGAATTTCATAAAGAAAGCAAGCTTTATGCTCCTCAGTTTCATCCTTGGTCTCTCTTTTTAAAAAAAATTTATTCTAATTAGTTATACAAAACAGTAGAATGCACTCTGGTACATCATACATAGATGGAGTATAATTTCTTATTTTTCTGATTGTACATGATGTGAAGTCCCATCAGTTGTATAGTTATATATGTACATAGGGTAATAATGTCTGATTCATTCTATCCTTCCCATTCCCCTACCTCCGCCCCTCCCTTCACTCCCCTTTACTTAATCTAAAGTAACTCTATTCTTCCCTAGCTGCACCCCTCTTACTGTGAATTAGCATCCACATATCAGAGAAAACATTCAGCCTTTGGTTTTTTGAAAGAACATGCTGAATACAGCAGCTATACAGTGTTTTGTACAAAATATCTGATTATAAAAGTCAAGGCTATTCTGAAGCCTTACATATTATGGAAAAACAAAGGAACAGAAGCAATGAATCTTTACCTGCATGCATGCTCAGTGTCTCAGATGGCTCAAAGGATGCTCAGTTACAAACAGAAGCCCTGTTAGTATAATAAAGGCCCAAATCAGGAGAGACATTACGTAGTACAGGTGGAATTACACCTAAAAACACAGAACAGGTGATTTGGATACTTGCAACTTTTATCTATATGAAAATGTATCCAGTAAGACTCACTTATCCCATACTTAAATTAAATTAAACCTTGTTAACCACAAAGTTCAGGACAAAGATCTTTGATGTTAAACACAGCATTCTGAAGCAACTTCTTATTAACTAGGTATTTGGTAAATAACATTTATCTTCAAAGCACCAACACACTACATGTTCCCAAATATATAGGAAGTGCTTAGGAACAACTGTGTTGAATTAATTTATGATCCTAAACTTTCTTTCCTCTGAAATATATTTTAACACTTTAATTGAATTGACCATGGCTTCATATAGCTAATCAAAGGCACTTCCTATCTTTAAGCTAATTTTATTTCCATTAAAACGGACTGTGCAACATGGGTAATTTAAAACAGCAAGTACATGCCGAACAGCAGCTATAGAGTGTTTTGTACCAAATATCTGATTATAAAAGTCAAGGCTATTCTGAAGCCTTACATATTATGGAAAAACAAAGGAACATTAAGTCTAAGCTATATAACCTTGATTTTTTTCTTAGAATTTTTATGTACTAATCCAATAGTAAATTTAAATTTTTCTGAAATAATAAAAGGACCAAAATCAAACCCTAGAGTCAAAATTATTGGTAATAATCACAAATTAAAAATTCACACTGGAACTTAGTGAGGCCCTAAGCAACTCAGTGAGACCCTGTCTCTAAATAAAATACAAAAAAGGGCTGGGAATGTTACTCAGTGGTTGGGTGCCCCTCGATTTAACCCCTGGTGCCAAAAAAAATTTTTTTATATATATATATTTTATATATATATATATATATATATATATATATATATATATATATATATATATATATATAGTGTGTGTGTGTGTGTGTGTGTAGAGATATATATATATATCACATTGGGTGGGGTGTCATGGTGTACTCTGGTAATTCCAGTGACTCAGGAGGATTGCAAGTTCAAAGCTAACTTCAGCAACTTAGCAACTCTGTACCAAAATAAAATATAAAAAAGGGCTGGGGATGTGACCTAGCCCCTGGCTTTAATCTCCAGTACCAAAAAATAAATAAATAAAAATAAAATTTCACATTGGGTTGGGAGTGTGGCTCAGTGGTAAAGCCCCTGCTTAGCTAACACCAGGCCCTGGGTCTGATCCCCAGTACCACAATCATAACAAACAAATAAAATTTTACACTTACTAAATTTCTCCTATATCAGTAATGACTGTTTTTAGAATAGATGTCTTTTTGGAAGACAGTGATGCACAGTGGTTAAGAAAATGAGTTCTGGAGTCATTCAGCCTTGGTTAGATACTGCTTTGTCATTTACTAGTTATGTCACCTCCATTTCCTAAAAGAGCCAATAATAGCACCTATATCATAATGTTGTTATGTGGGCAATAAAAGTGGCAATATGTACAAAGTGCCATGCTAGTAAGTATGTAAAAGAGGCTAAATGTCAAATTATCAAAAGATTAAAGTCCATTACAAAGGACAAGGAAGTGATGAATGCCTCTTCCCAGGGTGATATAAGGCTCTTGAGCTATCTTCTTCTCTTCTGTTCACTGGGATAGTGTTTGGAAACGTAGCAGAATGACCTAGGATTTTTATTTTTTTCTTCCTTTTCTTTTCCTTTCTTTTTGCCCCTCCCTCCCTCCCTTCCTCCCTCGCTTCTTCCTTCCTTCTTTCCCTCCCTCCCTCCCTCTCTCTCTCTCTCTTTCTTTCCCTGTGCATAGAACCCAAGGACCTTGAGCCTGCTAGGTAAGTAGCAAGTACTATACAACTGAGCTATGCCTCCAACCTTCTGAATGTAAGATTTTAAAATGCCATTGTATATATTGCAAAGCTAACATGGCCATATATTTCTCCTCACCCCCCAACCCCAAGATAAAACCCAGGGCCTTGTAGATGCTAAGCACATGCTCTACCTCTGAGCTACACCCTAACCCAAGTTGGCCATATCTTAATGAAACCTCTGACCCTGACTGAGCTCAGCCAGTGAAGTACATAGGTGAAAATTCGGGCCAGAGATAGAGTCATATATATTTATTGGCACTTTGCTAGAGTTTGGGTTGACAAAGATAATTTTTTAAAAATTTTGTATTTGAGTAACTTTATAATCTGAGGGGAGACTCTTACTTATATGCTGATGCAATGATTAATAAAATGGAGTAGGAATAAAATCTGAAGGAAGTGCTGAGGAGCAGGAGGTGGCTGGGGTGGAGCTCAGCAAGCTTAACTGCGAGAAAGAGGGGAAACTTCACAGAGGACATCAGAACCAGAACTGGAAAGTGAGCAGTAATTTGTAGGGCAAAAAATGGGAAGGAAGGAATAGGAAGGGCAGTCCCAGGAGCTTCCTGCCTGGAGAGATTGAGAGGCTCTGTGCAGCTGAGAAGCATTGAGTGTAAATGGAAAATTGTGGCTAGAGGGGCTGGGGTTGTGGCTCAGTGGTAGAGCGCTTGCCTAGCATGCGTGAGACACTGGGTTCGATTATCAGCACCACATATAAATAAATAAAATAAAGGTCCATAAACAACTAAAAAAATATGTAGAAAAAAATTGTGGCTAGAGAGGTCTGGAGGAGAGGGCTGGGGCCAGGGTGCAAAGGCCTTGCAGGTGAACTCTGGTGAGAAGTGTGATCTACTGACATGTTTTAGTATGACCCAGGACGGTCAGAATGGCCCTTTAGAATAGTAATTGTGGCTGTAATTTTTTTTTTTTTTTTAAGTTTAGAGGACTGCAAAAAGAGGCTGAGGCAGAAAGATTTTTTGTTAGGAAACTTGAATGACAACTGTGCCTCAGTCATGGTATTAGGATGAGGTGAGGTCTTAGATTCCAGGAACAGTTCCCAGGGAGAATAAAAAAACCTATGGTGCTTAAATGAGAAATGGGTCATGGTGAGATGGCCTTATCAAGGATGTGCCCAATGTTACCACTGTACCCCTGCACCACCACTACACGTTCAGATGACGAGAAGTTACTAAAGGAGCAGTGGAGAGGTCAGATGGGATCAGCGGGAAAGTGTAGAATCCAAGGGTAGTTCCTGCAGGAGAACTGCTTCCTTTTCTGCTCATTCTGCACTAGAGGTCAAGTGCAACTCAATCCCTACCTAGCCAGCAGCAAGAGGAAGCATGCTATAAACCCCATTTCAAGACAAGGACACTATTCAGACTTTACTGGGAACCCATGATGATGTGGCACGTGCCTGGCATGTAGAGGGCACTTGACTGCTTGTCCATTGACTGATTAGCTGGAAGGAAGCAAATAATGCAGTGGACTGGATCTTAGAATTACACGAGTCTTCCAAATCCTGTTGTGTGCTGATTTCTTCATTTATAAAATGTGGATAAACATGTTAGAATTTTTTTTTTTGTTGTTGTTGTTACTGGGGATTGAACCCAGAAGCACTTTATCACTGAGTTACATCCCCAGCCCTTTTTTTTTTTTTAATTTTGAGACAGGGTCTCATTAAGTTGTTCAGGACCTTGTTAAGTTGCTTAGGCTGGTCTGAACTTATGATACTCCTGCTTCAAGTTGCTGAGACTACAGGTGTGAGCCACTACACCCGACTTAGGAATTAAAGAGAAAAAAATTCTTTAAGTAAGACATGATCAAGAAGTATTAATATTATGAAGAGTGAGTAACTATGAGATCTGTATCTAATTAGTAATCTATTAATCTATTAATCTATTAATCTGTATCTAATTAGTAATCTACTGACCAAATTTTACACACACACACACACACACTTTATACTATTTTATATCTATCTAAAGTTTTATTTTCTACTTTTTTTCTCATGAAGCAATTAGGAAAATAGAATGAAACATAAAATATTCTCAAATTTACACAGGAAAGTTAAATTTGCAAGTCTTATTGTGACAAAAAATATGTCTAAGGGGTGGTTAGTTTTGAGAAAAATTGAATATTTGCAAAAGAAATTCTTTTTTTAAAAAACCAATAGGGGCTGGAAGTGTAGCTCAGAAGTAGAATATGTGCTTAGCATATACATAGGAGGCCCTGGATTCAATCTCCAGCATCCCTCAAAACAAAACAAAACTAAACTAAAACTAAAAAAATAAATAAATAAAATTTTAAAATCCTCTCATACCAAGGGCCTAGTTTGATATCTACCTATAAATGCCATTCATTTATAGTAAGATATTATTGTTTAAAAAAATCTTAATGTGCTAAATTTAATAAATCATGAAAAAGGAAATGTACCAAACATGTAAATCATCAGAAATGTTTTCGATCAGGGAGAATTTGATAAATGATGAATGTTTAAAATATACCAGTTAGTGATTTTCAATTTAATATCCTTATCCAGTAATATCCAATCCCCCCCAAAATTTAATATCCTTATCTAATTAATATCCAATCTCCCCCCCAAAATCCATTGAGTGTGTGAATGAAATCAAGAAATAATCATTGCATACCTAGTAAATATGGGTAGGCTTTACAATGAATGTGTGAAAGAGCTGTGCTATTTAATTATTAAAAAGGACTGCACAGTGCTGGGGATGCAGCTAAGTGGTGGAGCACCTGCCCTTCATGTGTAAGGCCCTGGTTTGATGACCAGCACTATGAAAAACAAACAGAAGAACTGCACAGCGTTTTCTCTTAGAAAACAGTCCTTATAGGATCTCAAATAATTCTTCCTGTGGAAACCCCAAGATGGCTCTTTGCCTCTAAGGTCTACCTCTAAGGGAAGCCTCGCTTGAAAGCAGCTCCTCTCCCTCTACTCTCACTTTTGTTTTTAAAAGAAAATGAACAGATGTATCAGACTGAGACTTGTGCTCTCTGGCATTACACATGAAAACGTTTACAAAATTACACTAAAATAGCTGTTTTTATTTTCTTTTTAATTAGGAAAATACATAGTCCTTCAAAACTAGATATTTACTTTGAATTTTATTTATAATTAAAATATTGCCCCAGAACCCTTCTCTGTAGTCTTCATTCCTCAATTATATGTGTTGCTATGGGGCTTTATGTCACTGTTGTATGACAGTCCTGCAGATGGCAAAGGCTTAATATGAAATTTAACTAAGTTATTAATTACACATACAAGTTAAAAGAAATCCAAATGATGAGTCTTGTAAAAAAAAAAAAAGTATTCTGGCAAAATGGCAGCTGTTTGTCTACTAACTTGGGAGAATGAGCCAAGTTAGACCAAGAGTAAGACCAGTGTTCATACTTTGCTATTTGTTCATCTGTTTAAAATATCACTGAAGGTTAAAATTGTGATTCTCACAGAAGTTAGGTCATTACAGATCTATTGTTATTATATCTGATCTGAAACTGAAAAACACCCTGTGCTAGTATGACATGTTACACTTCCATGTCCACTGTGTGAAAGGTGGACTATGGAGTGCATACGACGGTGTTCACTGAAGATACATTTTTCAAACTAATAAAGGAAACTGTCTTTTATACTCAATGGCAAAGTCAGGGAAATTTTATAGAAATTATGTTTTAGTCAGCTTTTTCATTGCTCTAACTAAAAGATATGACCAGAACAACTAGAGAGGACAAAAAATTTATTTGAGGGCTCATGGATTCAGAGGTCTTAGTCCATAGAAGGCTGGCTCCATTTCTCTGGGCTCAAGATGAGGCTGAGCATCATGGCGGAGTGTGTGGCAGAGGCAAGCAGCTCACATAAGAGACTCCACTTGCCAGATATACATATATACTCAAAGCCATGCCCCAATTCCCACCTCCTGTAGCCATACTCTATCACTTCAGTTACCACTGAGTTAATTCCTATCAGAGGATTAAATCCCTGATTGGGTTAAGACTCTTGCAACCCAATAATTTTTCCTCTGAACCTTCTTGCATTGTCTCACATGTGAGCTTTTTGGGGATACCTCACATCCAAATCATAACAAATTAGAAATAAAAATTCTGTGTAAATATCTTTATTTTGGATGATTACCTGCTATGGGAAGAAGACAAAGCAGAGTAAATAATAATTCAAACTGTATAAATGGTAGACTTTTATGTAGCATTATCTTCAGGATAATGTCACAATCTATAAAATCCTTTGATTACTCTTCTACTAAAAATTATTCAGTCTCTTCTACCTTAACTCATTAAAAAAAAAAAATCCATCTGGGAGTTTCTGCTTAGGACAGGAATGTTTCTTCAAATTCTTTATATTGAAAATTAGGAAAAAGTAGAATCTGCCAAGTTGGATTAAATTATAGGTTTTTATTTTTCCTTCTTCCACTGTTAATGAAACTCATTATTTCAAATGAAACACAGACAATAAACCAGACACTTTTCATTCTGTGCAGCAGAAACGCCATAAATCATTCCCCTATTGGACTGTTTAGTCCAATAAATCCCCCATAATACTAAATTTCCAAGTCAAGCATAAACTCTAGTTCTTGAATCAGCATTTCTTTAATACTACCCAGGGGATATGAAAGAGAGTTCAGCAACTCCTAAAAGTCCTAACATTTTCCCTGAGAATTCCTGAGACATTGGAGAAAAATACAAAATACAAAATCTCTAACAAGCCAGGAAAGTTTGGTTCTTTTCTCCACCCCCCAGCCCCCACCCCAAGTACTGGGAATTGACTCCAGGGCCTCGTACATGTCTAAGCAAGTGCTCTACCACTGAACCTCATCCTCAGCCCTTTTTATTTTGAGACACAGTCTTACTGAATTGCCTGGGCTGGACTTGAACTTGGGATCTTCCTGCTTGATTACAGGCATGCGCTAGCTTGGGAGGCAGGCTATAGGAAGGCTCTGCTAACCACCTGGTGCAAACCATTCAATGTGTCTTACTCAATTCACATAAGAAAAGTACCACCTTGTTTATCTCCTACCTACCCTATTGCTAAATAATGGAAGGTTTGTTTTTTACTATATAATAATAAATGCTGTTAAAATAGTGTTTGAGTATAACTATACACAAATAATAGATCAAATACTCTGGACTGCTAATAAATGATCTTTTGAGCTCCCTCCCCCCGCCCACCCCATGTCAGGTTGTATTACAAATCAGAAAGTTTTAAAAATTCAGAAAGTATTAATCTTTTTCATTTCATGGGTGTCTATAACCAACCAACCTAAAGTATATTCTTTAGAAGGAAAAAAATATGTTGAGTTCCAACTCTTAATACTTTGTGGTTCACATAAAACATGAAAACTCAAAACTGACTTTTCAGGAACAGCAGTGGTAATTCATTTTAATTTATTTGAATATAATTGAAATGACATTTTTGATTCAATGTAAAATGAGCAATTGCTAATGAATGGAAAGGTATCTTTTTCTCAGAAGGAAAATGATGACCAAATAACAAAAAGTCAAAGCATGATTTTTTATTTCTTTATAACATTATTGCTCATTTAAAGATTTTTTATTTCTTTAGCAATTCTACTTCTAAAAAATCCTAAGGAAATAGAGATGTGCAAAAAAAAAAAAAAAAGATCTATGTACAAGTGTTCAGAGAGTAATTCTTTCTTTTTTTTTTGGTACCGAGGATGGAACTCAGGGGTACTCGACCACTAAACCACATCCCCAGCCCTATTTTGTGTTTGATTTAGAGACAGGGTCTCACTGAGTTGCTTAGCGCCTCACCCTTGCTGAGGCTGGCTTTGAACTTGTGATTCTCCTGTCTCAGCCTCCCAAATTGTTGGGATTACAGGCGTGTGCCACTGCGCCGGGCCAGAGAGTAATTCTTAATACTGAAAAATAAGAAATATCTTGATTCAATAAGATGGAATTAAGAATTAAATGATTCTTATTTAAATAACAGAAAATTATGCAGCTATAAATGATGCCATAGACCAGTGATGTCTAGCAGAAACAGAGAGTGAGTGATGTCAATGGAATATTACTCAGCATTAAAAGAAAATAAAATTATAGCATTTGCAGGTAAATGGATGGAGTTGGAGAATATCAATGTAAGTGAAATAAGCCAATCCCAAAAAAGCAGGGGCCGAATGTTTTCTCTGATAAGTGAATGCTAATCCATAATAGGGGGGGAGGCATGGGTTGAGTAGAAGAACTGTGGATGGGACAATGAATCGAAAAGCTTTCTGCTGTCATGATAACTGACTAGAACTAAGAAAAAAAAAAAGCAAGCAAGCAAGTGACATTTGTAAATTTAGTTTTTAGTAGGCACATTAAAAATAGTAAAAAGAAATAAGGGGCTGGAGTGTAGCCCAGTGGTAGAGCACCCTAGCACCACTAAAACAAACAAACAAAAAACTCAACTGATATTGTTTTTATTAATATATATTATTTAATCCCATATATTGAAATATTTCAACATGTAATCAACATAAAAATTAATGAGATTTTAATTTTGTATTCTTTGGACTACAGTGTTTTTTATATTTAGAACACAATTCACACTACCTACAAATCTAGTGCTCAGAAGCCCATGTTGCTAATGTCACAGAATTAAATAGTGCAGCTAGCTAACAAAGGTTAGACCTTGCAAGTCATTAACATTAAAATTTTAAAATATTATATGACACGTGTACAGTATGATTCTAATAGTATGCTTTAAAAATTCATGAACAGGGGAAAAAAAACCTAGAAGGGTATATGACAAATTGTTTACAGCGTTTTTCTAGGGGTGGTTGGTTTTTTTTCCTATATTTTCCAAATGTTTAAAAATAAACCTGTAATATTTTGAAGTTAATGAACAGATATGCTACTTAATATTTTCCAATCAGCACTGATTAGATTTATGATGACTTAGACATTCAACTCGAAAAGCTTGATCTCTGAAAAATGACTGCGCTCATCTTTGTTCTGTATTTCATGCTAGTATTCATTGCCCATAGAGAAGAATTCACCACTGTGAACAAGACTTACATTTTGAGCCTGAGTGCTATAACATTTGCCCCTTAAATGTGGCATGTATAATTACAGTATAAGAACTGTGGGTAAATTATTTCATTGCCTGTTAAATAACCATTTGTTAAGTCTAGACAACAATAATAAATAGCCATTATTTATAATGTTGCTATTCAAAGTACTTGGGGGGATTGTATAACAAACAGGCAATGTGACCAACATCTCCTTGTACTCCCATGCTCTGAAGAAAAAAGAAACAGACATAAAATTGGCAAAGATGCTAAATATAGACACAATCTGCTTTGAGAAAGACTGAACTGAAAAGAAGGCCACATGGATCAGCCATTCACACAGCAAATGTCTGGTTCTGCTGACCCTCTTTATTTTGTTCCCCACATCCTCCACAAAGGCCCTAAGGACAAAACCAGCTCACCTTCCCTCTCCAACCTTCTCTCTCCATGTTCCCCCTACGCCAGCTCTGTACAGTTACTGAGACCTCCTTCACTATATTCTCAGCAAAGTTCCTGTCACCTTAAGTAGGTCTAGAGAACACGGTGGTAATTTATTTTACTGATAAATATTTACTGAAATCCTACTCATTGCATTACGTGGGCTTGCAGTCAGTAAGAGAGACACACAAAAACATGGATAATTACAGAGGGTGGTCAGTGATAAAGGAAAAGAAGAAGATTGCTATGAAAGAAAACAATAGATCTGGGTTGGGGGTGAGTGTCTGGAAAATTGTGAGATGTGATGGATGCCAGGTGGCCAGTCAGAGTGAAAGGAAGTACCTGTCCACAGAGGTACAAGTGCCATGGAGGATGGGGGTTGAGGGAAAGGGCCAGCCATTGATGGCTGGACTGTGGTAAGGGAGGAACAAATGTTGAAGCCAAACCAGCTTGTGGAAGTCCAGCAGAGGAGCCAGCAACAGCAAGTGAGCCATGGCTTTTATTATTATCAATAACAAAAGCAATAGGTAAAATGCCCTGAGCACTTCTGGTGAGCAAGGCACGTGAAGAGCTTTACACACTCTAATTAACTCTTACAGGAGCACATTGAGGTAGGAATTATTAACCACTTGAGAGCTCAGTAGCTTGTTTGAGGTGACATGACTTGTAAAAGCCATAGCAGTGATCTACTGGCCTGGGTGTCAGAACCTTTACCCTTGTTGGTACACAGCCTCTCCTTCCAAGTTTTACACCCCAGTATCCACTGTAATATCCACTGGCCTAATAGATGTGGGGAAAGGAATCTTTTCTGAAAGAAGGTACTGGAAAAAGACAAACTGAGATTTATGTTCCTAGAAGGATAAACCTGCCTTATGGACATTAAGCACCAAATCCATTTATGTCCAATGCCATGGAATAAGGACAAAGAGATACATATAGCAAATTGTTGTACATATGTATGTGTTTTGTCTTCCTAATATCCATTGTCTTTTTTTTTTTTTTTTTGGTAAAAACAAATTCTTTTTTTTTTTAAGGAAGTTATCCCTCATCTTCATCTACTTTCAGTCTATAGTGGCCTGGCCTTAGGAGTGGTCACAACGACCCTTCAAACTTAGGCAACTGGAACATTCCATTCTCTTTGCCAGGAATGGATTTGGAAATGTTCCCCTTCAATGACTGAAGCTACATGAGCTCAATCCTGCAACTTTCTTGAATAAATGAAGAGATTCTAATACAGGTGTGGATGTCCACACAGGCCTGCATGTTGGATGTCATTGCTCAGACAGAAGCTACTACCGGAGAAAGACCTGCCTGGGGATGAAGAGATAAAGTCCTTATGAATCTCTAAGCACCTGGATTCAGCTTAGACTTTTCAGTGGAGTGAACCAACAGATTCCCTTTTCTCAGAGAAGCCATTTTGAGTTGGATTTTTGACCAGAGGTGAACTGGTATGAATCAGAGTCTGAGTGGTCTGGATAGTGATGAGTGAGGCCAATATGAGCCAAACTTGTAGAAAGGTAGAAAGACCCTAAATTATATGACCACTGAGAAGATGGCCAGAGAGTTCAAGTGCTTGGAGCGAAAATGCCCCTTTTCCTTCAGGGCAAGCAGCCAGAAGTGGAAAACACAGCTTTGAAATGTAGGTGCAAACAGCCAGCAGTCAATAAATAGTTACTGGCTGATTAATGTGTACCAGACGCTGTGTGAGGTACAGGGAAATGATAATGAACAAGACATAGTCCCCTCCACGGTGGGCTTCACTGGCTAATCTAGAGTGCAGAGGAAGGAAGCACAGTCAGTAGATTACATCATCGGTTACCACATGCTGAACACGGGACATTAAAAGCAGCACCTGGGCTGGGGATATAGCACCCCAAGACTTACTTGTTCAAAGAAGTGTTCTTTCAACAGAAACAATCAAGTACAATAACACTGAAATAAAACTATGAGATAGTCTAATTCATTTCATCAGGTACAGATGATAAAATAGGCAAAAGAAAGTTAAAAATACTGCCCACAGTCATCTAAATAGTGTCTTTTAGAACATGTATTAAATCTCCTGACTCTTAATCTTTCTTCTTGTGCACGGTCCAGTGTGGTAGCCATTAGCCCCAGGTGACTATTTAAACTTGGATTCCAGATTAAAAGTCCAGTTCTTTACTGTACTAGCTATATATCCAGCCACATAAAGTAGTGGCTGTCACATGGGCAGCAAAAAATATACCCTCTCCATCATTGCAAAAATTTCTATTGGACATTCCTGTGGGCTCAAAAACATTGTTCTAACTCAGCATTTTCCCATATTGAAGGATGCTCTAAATACATTGATTCTGACACAGTAGGTTGGGGTGAGACCTGAGATTCCACAGGTTCCAGAAGCTCTGGCAACAGAACAGCTACTGGTCTCAGGACCACTCACAGAATACCCCAAATTCCAGCACACAGCTATCTCTCTCTTCTCTGAACTCTGAAATTAATACTGCAAGGCCTAGTGCCCTCACAGTTCAATGTACATTATTTTGTCTTCTCAATTAGATTTCAAGATCTTTAAGATAGAGCACAACATCTTACAGTTCTTACATTGCTCAGCATGAATCACAGCATAGGGATACACAGGCAGTACTTTTCCTGTTACAAAGTGCTGTTACATGTGGTGCAAATTGCTGCCAAAGGCTGCAGTGTTATAGTTTCCTTTTCCTTCCTCCCTCCCTCCCTTTTTCCTTTCCTCTCTTCCGCCCTCCCTCCTTGCCTCCTTCTTTTCCTTTCCTTTCATTCTTTTCTTTTCTTTTTCTTTTTTTAATAAAGATATTAGGTCTTTAACCTAACCATTTATTGCTTTGGCTTTCCCCAAAGTGAGATATTGGCAGCTGTATTATCTTAACTTCAAGAAGGAATACTGGAATTAATCCTGTTTAATAGCTTTAAAATGAATTATACATTTTACTAGAACATACTTTAATAATTTAAGAAACAGATGAAAAAATATATATGACGTGTATTTGATAAAGGAAGGCTTATGAGTTTTCTGAAGGCATAATTGATCATCACAGGTTTGTCTTAAAGTTAGAAAATGAGCCAGGCACGGTGGTGCAAGCCTGTACTTAGGGAGGCTGAGACAGGAGAATCACGAGTTCAAAGCCAGCCTCAGCAATGGCGAGGTGCTAAGCAACTCAGTGAGACCCTGTCTCTACATAAAACACAAAATAGAGCTGGGGATGTGGCTCAGTGGTCGAGTACCCCTGAGTTCAATCTCCAGTACCAAAAAAAAAAAAAGTTAGAAAATGATTAAAATGTTCCTTATGTTCCTGAGATCTTACATTCTGCCTTGAAAATAAAGAGCAACCTTTTGAATGGAGACAGCTAGTGGCATAAGTAGGCACCTCCCTAATTCTTATGACAGCTTTCCATTAGCGTTTTCCCATTTTTCTTGAAATCTGAGATTACTATTTATGAGTTATTAAGAACTTTTTAGCTCAGTTTAAAAGGTCAGTCATTTGTATTTTAAAAAGTCATGTATTTATGCATTAAATTAAAAAAGTCTTTTGTGCTTTCTTCAATTTATTCCTTACAAAGCAATAAAAATTTTTTTATTAACGCACAAGACTAAAAGAAATGTCAAGTATGTTGGGGCTCTGGTTTTGATTTTGGACTTCAGAGGACATTAAAGAAGCAGTGGAACAGAGCCCTTTAATTACAATCCAATGTCCTAGAGAATATTTGCTATCTCTTCCAGTTGGCAATCTACTCGGGTGAGAGGAAAATCATCTGTGATTGCTACAACATAAAATCATTCCACCTCGTCAAGTTAATCAGGGATTACACTGTATGTACATCATGAACTTTTCTGGTTTTGTTTAAGATCATGTTTGACACATTAAAAGATGGAAATGTTTCAAGAGTTAAATCAATAGTTTTATTTATGCTACAAAACCTAAGCCAATAAACATTGGCACAAAGATTCCTCAAACTCCCACTTCGCTTTGGGGAGGACAACTAGATGACAGCGTCTTTTTCTTCCCCAGGAAGAGAGTAAACTGCTCTGGCAGAAAGATCGCAGCAGTGGAAGAGTGAACAGCTTGGCTGGAGTTGCTTCCTGAAACAAATTCTCCAGTCACCTCACCATGGTGGCCCCAGGAAAATTAACCATCTTCTTAAAGACTCAGTTTTTTAATCTATTCAATGGGAATTTGAGTAGGGTTATTGGGACTATTAAATGCAGTACTGATCATATGGCACTCAACACAGCAAACAAATATTTAGCATATAGTAAATTTTAAGCAAATGTTAATGACTTTTTTCTTTTCTTTTTTTTGGTACTGTGGATTGAACTCGGTTTGCTCTACATTCCCCCTCCCCTTTTTTTTTTTTTTTACTTTGAGGCAAGGTCTTGCTAAATTTCCAGGCTGGCCTGGAACTTGTGATCCTCTTGCCTCAGTCTTCTGAGGTGCTGAGATTACAGGTGTGTGCCACCTTGCCCAGTGGTAATTACTTTTATTAGAACTAAGAGATTTATCGTGGTTTAGTGGTCAAGAAATACTTTCCTCAACCTCCACCAAGCCCCTTTAAGATCTCCTACTTTGTTTTTATATTTAGAATCTTTAAGATATTGAAAATGTCTACTTTTGAGAAGAATAAGAGAGGTATCTGGCTTCTTTTTTCAAAGGTGTTATCTCCTGTGTTCACTTTCTATCACTATGACAAACAGCTGAGGTAACTAACTTATCAAGAGGAAAGGATATTGATAACAGTACCAAAAATTACATATACTATGTAATTACATATATACATCACATATACTGACCAAGGAGAAAAGCAGGCCTTTATAATGGAGAAATCTGATGCTCATCAACATTCAGGCCATCACTTTTTTTGCCCTTATGGTGCTGAGGATGGAATGTGGGGCTCTGCAGGAGTTCTACTACTGGGCCACATCCCCAGCCCTCAGGTAATCACTCTTAAATTCAGTAATAGGGAGGGCCTGATATGTTTATTGATGTGAGACAATAGGAAGTACACAACAGCACCAATGAAATCCTCTTTCCAAGAACATTTAACCTGACTCTAAGCAACCTTACACAATTTACAGGAAACAGTGGGGTGTTTTTGTGCTTTTGAGCTACTCTCACAAAATACCTGAGACTGGGTGACTTATAAACAATTCCATTTTGACCTAATTTTTATGTTCCTCATCTATCATTGATATCAATTAAAATTTCTCTGTAACATTTAGAATTTGGGGTGAGAATCTGCTAAGGCAAATTTCCTCCAATGCTGCCTCCATGTTACGTTTATTAACAAACTTAAAGCCCACAGTAAAAATGTGCCAAGTACAGAGGCTGCAATTTGCCCTTAGCAGAAGAGGAGGGGTCCATCAGGAAGGAGACAAACAGGATTTACTCTCTGTCTAGAATGCTAAGAACAATGCTAACCACCTGGTTAAAACTAGTTATGTTTCTCACAATTTTTATTTTATCAAAGTAATATATATGCACATGTGCTGAAGAGCAAGGCAGTGCTAATGGCTTATAACAACAAGAAAAAAGTAGCTGCCTGCTGCCAGAGGTAACCACTTGCGTCTCTTGTAGCTATTTATTCTGATATTTATCTCTTTATTTCTAAATACTATATAAAGAATATTTGATTTTAAAATTTAATAATAGATGAGAGGTAGCCATGTTTTCTTTTTCTTGCTTTGGAGAAGGTAAAGGGCCACCACACTGAATTTTGACAGCAATTTAGCACATAGCTAGCAGGTCCTTATAAAATACTTGTTGAATATCATTGGTGAATGACACAAATATCCAAATGCCCAACTCCAGGCTGCATTCTGCAGTTTCTCACAGTGACGGTACACTGAGCAGAATGTAGAAGTACATAATCTCCCAAGTCACAAGATTCAATCAGTTATTTGAATTTGTTTTAGAATGTTCTTGGAGAACATTAAAACTCAACACATTAAAATATTTTTATTTTTATTTATTTATTTTTTAAAAATACTTTTAAAGGGAAAATTATATTTTAAATTTTTATTTAAAAATATATATTTTTTGCACTTGGGGAGGCTGAGACAGGAGAATCATGAGTTCAAATCCTGCCTCAGCAATGGTGAGGTGCTAAGCAACTCAGTGAGACCCTGTCTCTACATAAAACACAAAATAGGGCTGGGGATGTGGCTCAGTGGTTGAGTACTCCTGAGTTCAAGCCCCGGTACTGAAAAAAAAATGTTTTTTTAGTTGTTGATGGACACAATACCTTTATTTTATTTTATTTATTTATTTATTTAAATTTTATTTAGGCTTACATGTTAACAGTGTAAATGATACAATACATTTATTTTATTTATTTATATGTGGTGCTGAGGATTGAACCCAGGACCTCACACATGCTAGGCAAGTGCTCTACCACTGAGCCACAATCCGAGACCTAAGGGAGACTTATCTTGAAACTCATTTGAACTACTAAGCCAAAAAAACATATCTGTAATCAAAAGAATTAAAAATTTTTTTTTCAAGAAATTTCCCTCTCTTTCCCCCTCTATTCTTTTCTTCTGAATGTTACTGAGGATTAAACATGCTGTACATGCTAGGCTTGAACTCTACCACTGAGCTATGTATATCCCCAGCCCCAAGTTATTCCCTCCTTTTCCTTTTTCTCTTTCTTTTCTTTCCCTTTTTTTGAGATGGAGTCTCACTATGCTGCCCATACTGGTCTCAAACTCCTGGGCTGGTAGCTAAGTGAAGTGCTGCCTATTTATAATCCTAGCTACTTGGGAGGATGAGGCAGGAGGATGGCAAGTTTGAGACCAGTTTGGATAACTTAGTGAGATGCTGTCTCCAAAAAAAAAAAGTCCAACCAAAAAAACAAAACATAAAACCTGGGCTCAAGGGCTGAGGTTGTGGCTCAGTGGCAGAGTGCTTGCCTCGCACATGTGGGGCACTGGGTTTGATCCTCAGCACCACATAAAAATAAACAAAATAAAGACACTGTGTCCATGTATTACTAAAAAATATATAAAACAAAACAAAACCTGGGCTCAAGCAATCCTCCTGCTTCAGCCTACTGAGTAGCTGTGACTCTAGGAAAATAGCACTGTGACTGACTCCCAAGTAATTTCTTAATCAGCAACAGAGAAAAGAATCTACATGTAAGAAAATAATCTTTAATTAACAATGATGAGCAAACATGCCTGAAAACAATGGGAGACCCTTCCTGGAATCATACAGGCTCAGAAGTTGGCCCTTTGCCTTGTAGAATTTCAAAGTTTGATGCTAAGCCAAAAAGAGAAAAGTATAAATTATGAATACTCTGAAAATACTCTCACCTCATTAATATGTCTCGAAACACATTGTTTTAAGGATGAAGTTGATTAAATCACAGTATATATAAATTTGAAATGGACTAGAAATCAATCACAGACAAAACTGTTATAAAGGGACAAACTGAGAGTAGTGGACATAAATAAAATTAAATGAAAACAGATTCATACCATGGAAGGAACTTTTCACCTGACTTGATGCTAACTCTCTACTCTCTGGTTTTGGGGAATATTTGAAGCAAACTGATGAAAGAACTAAATTTTCTTCACTTGAAACTATTTAAAGAGGTGACTCTTCTATTTAGAACACAAGAACTTCTCAAGCTGCCCCCCTTGGCCATAAAACTCTCCACTGTACTGGCTGAGTCAGCTCATTTTGTGCACTTTCCAAGAACTTCATTTCTGTTTTGTCATTGTCTGTCTTTTGGGCCTTTCACTTTCATTGCATTTCAACTATTTTTGCAAGAAAGACAAAGAGAAATTCAAATCAGGCATTTTGATGACCTGTTAATAGTTCTGACAAAATAAAGCCAATTTTTTTTTCATTTTGTTTTGAATTAGCTCCAAGTTCCAAGTACTCATGTATGCTCCCCACCAAAGGAACCATCAGAGGAGCTGTGAAGTTGCTTTCTGCAGTTAGAATAATTTCTATCCCTTCAATATTATTTCCCTGATACATCTAGCTCCTACAGCAGAACCTTAGGATGGAAGGGCCTTAGAAATGAGCTACATCCAACTTCTACCCGAGGCCTCTTCCCCCTAAGTGTTAGTAAGAGGAACTAGGGATTTGGGAGCCAGATATAACCAATAACCTTGTATGCTACCTAAAATTTTTAAGTTTCTATTTACTTATTTGTAAATGAAGCTAACAACAGATATTCCTAAGGCTCGCAGGCAGATTTTGTGAAATAACAGATGCACAAGAGCTAGCTGCATAATGTGGTGGAGAAGACTCAGGATTCGGAGTTGGAGCCAAAGCTAGCTAGGCTCACGTCCCAGTTTCACCTCTTCACATCTGTAGGTCTCTGGACAGGTGACTTCTCTTCTGCAAGGCCCAGTTTTCCTATCTGCAACATGGAGAAAATAATACAGCTAATTCATAATGTTATTTAACTTTTTAAATGTTATTTTACTTTTAATTTTTTACTTTTTGGTAGTGCTGGGGATTGAACCCAGGGCCTTATGTGTGCTAGGCAAATATTATACCATTGAATCTGGGGACTGAACCTGGGGGTACGTTGTCAGTGAGCTACATCCCCAGCCTTATTATTTTTTGTTTTGAGACAAGGTCTCATCAAGTTGCCTAGGCTGGCTTCAAACTTGTCATCCTCCGGCCTCAGTCATCCTGAGTGTGCCACTACACCTGGTTGCCTGATGTTATTTTTATAGATTGGATAACATACGTTGTCTTCAAATAATATGAGTTTTTATCATTAGGCCAATTCAGGTTAAAAGGTAGAAAATGAATAAACCTATTTCCAAGATTCTCAGATTAACAATATCATATACATAATAAAGGCAGTTAAATATTTATAACTGGAAATGTTTATTTATGGAAGAAAAATCAAGGTTATACATTTATAGTATATGGAGTAGAAAAAATTATTCCCCTACTAGGTTAACATACAACCCCCAAACTGTTATGTGCTTCCTATGCATAAAGCAATATAGAAGACAGAGTGGGGGACCCAGAGAATGAAACCAGGAATCCCCACAAGAAGGTTCAACCTAGAAGGAGTTCTAATACAGGTGGCCTCTGCCCACAGAAAGCAAGAACAAAAGCATTAGTGGTAGCAACTTGCACTCATCCTAGAGGTCCACATTTTCCAGCTACATGTGGTATCAAGCAGCAGAAGCTTGGCCAGGGGAAGAACATACATCAAACAAGCTCCAACAGAATCCACACCCAAAGGGGTTTGTGTGAGTGCAAAATAAGAAGTTAAATCCAAGACGAAAAGAGATTAAAACACCTGTTGTTGTTAAGCTGATCTTGACAAAATCTCATGAATCATATGCAGAGTTCTCAGCTTAGGAATGATTGTGACTACAAGCCACATCTTTCCTTTACAGGTCCAAGTAATCCCCTGTGCCCACCCCCACCACATATGGATATATCCACCCGAGTGATGTGAAGGCACCATTTCCTTCCTCCCTCACATTCCCTATCTCTCTAGGGTACACAAACCCCCTCCCATGTATTTTTTTTTTATTTTGTAACAGGGATTGAACCCAAGAGTGCTTACCCACTAAGCTACATCCCTAGACCTTTTTAATTTTACTTAGGGATAGGGTCTCTCTAACTTGCTGAGGCTATCTTAGAACTTGTGATCCTCCTGCCTCAGCCTCCCAAGCCGCTGGAATTACAGGCATGTGCCACCATACCTGGCCCATAGATACCTGTGAGGACCTGTAGACCTTTTCAGCTTCTGGAACAGACTGCTCACTCATCTCCCAGCCTGGTCTCACCTTCTCTAATCTCTCCATTGTCCAGACTGCTGCTACAAAGAGTATCCCCTAACAGGATAAAATCTTAACTCCTGTTAGCAACACATCAAAGGTATCATTATCTGGCCCCAGCCAACCAGTCTCATCTGATTTTCCAAAACTCTTCCCTTGAAATTTGTGTCCTGGCAACATCTAATTACCCAAGAGGTCCTTGAACCTCCTGCTTGGGGGCCTCCCCACTATGCTGACAACCTGGAAGTATCTACTCATCCTTCCAGCCAAGCTCACAGAGTATCTTTGCTCTGACACTTTCTCGACGCCTTCCTGTGTACCGAGATGCTCCCTTATCTGTGGGTCACATAGTATTGTGATTATTTAGTGTTTGATTTTATGGCCACTCTGTAGGTGCCTCAAAATCAAGGACAAATTCTTTTGTCCTTCTGTCCTTCAGCCTGGCACACAGTAGCCTACCCAAACAAAAATTTGTTGAATATGATTAAACTTTGAAATGAAGACACAAGGAAGAAACATAATTTGGTTAAAAAAAACAAGCTTAAAGAAATCCACTGCAAACCCTTGTTTATTTAAAGCAAGGGTGGGGAGACTAAATGGGGATGTTCTCCACCAGTTTGTCATTTCTGTGAACCTGCTGAAATCTCTCACATATGTTGTGCCACAGGTCAAAGATACAAATTGATATTTATTGAAAAGAAACAACCCCAGCGGTCCTTCCTTAACTTACAGTTTTGGAACTCTTTTCAGTTGATATTCAGATTTATCTAGAATATTTCCACATCCCCCACACTACCAAAATAACAAACCAAAAAAATTTCATAAACTTAGAACTAGCAAGGCAATAGGAATTTAGTACTAACTTAGCTTTAAGAACTCTTGAAATGCTCTCAATGCCCTGTATAAAGTGGGAGATATCATGAAATTGTCAAAAAGATTTCTCTTTTCTGGTATCCTTTGAGAAAGAGGGTGACATGTAAGCATTCATGCCTGAGTAGTAGGACTAAAGTCTAAAATCTTCAGGTTTCGAGTATTTGGTTAATTGCAATCATTTACTTTCCTTGGGAATTAATAGAAACCATCTGTTTAATGATAAAGCTGAGCTCTGCAATTATTTGAAGAAAAATGTGCCACAGTCAGCATAAAAAAAGCCTTATTGAGGAAGCCTGCTAGACATATGTATTTTTTTATAATTAAAGCCAATCACATTCATTAATTTAAAAATGCTGTTGTGATCAGCTGCCTCAATTGTTTAAAAAATTTATCAGCACCACCCTTGTTAATATGCACCTATGCAACCTTCAATTTTAAACTTGCAGTAGGTTAAATAACTATAATTGTACAGATGGTTGTGATCACATACCAGAATGTTGAGGCGATCATGAGAAAAAATAGAGATGGAGAAATAGATGTCTACTGTGTATGACAGATATGCCTTCTGGGTCTTCTACCTGTGAGTAGCAGAATTATTTTCTTTCCCTAGCAAACAGGAAGCTGTTTGTAAGCACTCCAAACAAACTTCCTTTGAACTGGTCATCTCTCAAGCTCCTGGCAATGCTGACCACAGTTTGCTAGCAGATGCGGAGGGTCCTAGGAAACAGTCAGCTTTGTTACACAGCAGCCTGCAGGAACGGGAGTGCCAACAACCTCTCCTCTGATAGCTGTAAATATTGATCCACCTGTAGAGAATAAGGGTGCTCTTTCTGTATGATGGTATGGTAAATAGATAGAGGAGAAGGAGGGTGGAGAAAAGAGCCAAGGGCTTGAAGCTGGCTGCTTCTCTCTGTGTGGTCAGGGGGAGGAGGAGATGTTTATTTGCACATCATGCCTTCTAAAAAGAAGTTGGTGGACTGTCTGCTTTTGAACTGGCCCAGTGCTAGAGCCCAGTTAATTTCAAAAGCAGAGACCATGTAGTTATTAACTAACTACGAGAAGGACTTTGAATTTTTAAAAGTTGATAATAAGCAGATGATCCACACCACCTAGCCCAGGAAAGAAAAATAAGAAACAAAAAAAGCCCCATATTCCCCCCCTCCCCAACAAAAACCAAACCAAACCAAACCATTGCTCTATTTCTATAATGTCTAGCAAGTCAACAGTCCTTAACCTACAGCATGAAGGTTAAGAAGATGGGTTGTGTAAGGTATGACTGAAGTTGACTGAGATTTCTATTTACCTCTCAGTACCTGTAAATATCCAAGAAAGTGATTGAATGCCATTATATGTTTTTCTCTATTACTGTATAGAGAAATAATAGCATTCACCATGGAGGGTTGTAGGAATTAAATAATGTATGAAAAGCAATTAATCCAGAGCCTGAATCAGAGCAAGTCCTCAATAGAAGTGAGCTGTATTTGTTATTTCATTCTTACTATCCTTGTGGTCAAAGTCTAGTACGAACTAGCAAGAAAGTGTCAGGAATCACCAATGCACACTTCTACCCTTGAAGGCACCTATTTTCTCCTTTTAAGGAAGGAAGCCAAAAGAGATGGGTTTAGGCAGCTGTGAGCAGAAGGAGCAAGCAGCACTTGTACTAAGAATGCACATGAAGGGGCTGGGGCCATGGCTCAGTGGTAGAGCGCTTTCCTCGCATGCGTGAGGCACTGAGTTCGATCCTCAGCACCACATAAAAGTAAAATAAAGATATTATGTCCATCTACAACTAAAAAATATTTAAAAAAAAAAGAAGAATGCACATGAAGACCCAGTGTTAGCCAGGTGAGGTGGCACACACCTATAATCTCAGTGACATGTGATCAGCTGCCTCAATTTTTAAAAAAAATTAAAAAATTTTTGAGGCAGGCGGAGTGCAAGTTCCAGGCAAGTCTGGCAAACTTACCCAGACCCTGTCTCAAAATGAAAAATAAAAGGGCTGAGAAAGCAGTTCTGTGGTGGAGTAAACTGGGTTCAATTCCTGGTACCTCCTCCCCTCAAAAAGACAATTTTAAGTTTGAGTAAACATAATTTTCCTGAAAACAAATAAGTCCACTGTATGCATGTATTACATTCTTGAAAAGCAAGTGGGCTACACACCCAGAGGGCTCTAAGCATCTCCCCAGCTCCATTATTTACTAGTTGGTGCATGTTGGGTAAATTACTTAACATGAGCTTCAGTTTCCTCATCTGTAGAATACAGATAATATCAGGAAACCAGAATGTGATGGAGTGAGAGGACCATGGCACAGCAGTTAAGAAAATGGCTTACAGGGTCAGACTGTCTGGGTTCAAGCCTGGTTCTGCCAATTTATTCCAGTTGCCCTGGAGGAAGTTACTATCTCCATTTCCTCCTCTAAAAAATTGGGAATAATGAACCCTCACCAAGTCATGGTAATCATTATATAGCTGATACTATAAAGGATCTTATGACTAAATTCATTTTGCTTATTGTGAAGTGAAAAAAGATAATGCACATGTCTTATGTATAATTAAGTGTACGATGTAGTAGCCATTATTCTTAGTGTAAAGGAATTAGAGAAAAACAACTGAGCAAAGAAGGCTAAAAAGAAAAATAACCCATACTTTTAAAGTGGAAACTTTCAGAATTAAGTAAAAGCCTATAAAAATGACCAAAATGGTAGTTGGAGGGAGATTCTGTTTCCAAGAAAACTATAGAAGTTTCCCCAATTATCTTTTTAAAAGGAGACTGGAACAGGACGCTGATGCATTCCAAAGGTGGGAGATGACTTCAGGTTTTTTTTCTTTTCTGACTTGTTAACAGTTAAGTTATTCAACAGAAGAACTAGAAACCTATAGAAAGCAAAACCATCACACTAGGTAAGGCAAATTCCTATTAGAGAAGGAGGCGTTTCAGGCTTTAAAAACTTTGAGCGAAACCCAAGAGAATAAAGGGAGTGAATTTGTTAAAGCTAGCAAAGCCGACCAGTAGTGGAGGCTGTAAAACAGAACTCCTCCACTAAAACCTGGGCTCAGGTTCCCTTCACAATCCTCTCTGAGGCCCTCAGCAATACTATGAAAACTCCTCCAGTTGAATAAAACAAACTGAACTTCAAACTCATTTTTTTTCTTTATGCATAGTAGCTTTTTAGGTAGCAAGATGTGGCGCTTAGATGATATAGTCCATTTAAAAGTGTTGCTTTGGGTCTTTAGCTCTAAAAAAATCTTTAATCTTCTTTAGGATATGTAAATTCCAGAATAAAAAGGAAAATGGAATAGACTTACCCTGACTACTTTTTAAAATTTTCTAAATAGTATTATCGTGTTTATACATGTGGAAAACAATAATCTTCGTGTAGGAGTATAAAATCAGCTTAGCAATGTTTCTTCTCATTAGTTTTTCTTATTCCCACCTTTAAAACTGAAAATCTTTCACAACATACCTGAGGACTACATAAACATAACTCATTTTTTACCTCCATAAGGTAACACAAAGATCACTGTTCTAATGTTTTTGTCAAATTTCAGGAGGCACAAGAACTCAGGACTGAAAAGCTTTTCATTATGGCTTTTTATGGTTTAACACATAATTCTGACATATAACAAGTAGATATCTGTAAGCTCTCATTCATTCTAAATATTTTAAAAATAAGAAATAAAGGTAACATCCAGGAACAGCTTTTAAAAGCCATTCCTCTAGATTCCTTCTGGAATGACAATTATTTCTGAATAGCATTTTCTTTACGTGCTACTTTGTTGCTTAGCATTAGCAATAACCTCAATCTTAACCCCAGTGTACATAAACCTTCTATTATTCTAAGGGCCCAGAGAAGAAAAAGAATTACACCTTTCACTATTTAATCACCACATTTGATTTTCTTTATAAATAGCCTGGGGTTAGGTCTGTAATATTTTGCATCTCTTAATTCTACTTTGAAAGTAAGCAAACATTTACCACTCCAGTCAGTCCACTGAATACAATCCATATTCTTTACTGAGATTCAGGCATAAAGCCTTATTGATTATGTTTAAGTGGCCACTTACAAAGTTGCCTTAAAGAATTGCTTGCTGAATTCATGGAATAAGATTTTCTAGCCTCATTTCTAGGTAGAGGAAAAAGCTACAATTCCCCTCCCCTGCCCCTCCTCCCTCCTCTTGCTTAAAAGGTCCCAATGTCTTTGCAGGGCTCTCAAGGAAGCAAGAGTATTTGTGAGGCCAGGGAGGGCCTGGGAGACCTGGCTCCTTCCTTCCGTGGAGTTCATCACAGGAATGCTTTTTGCTTTCTTTTTTCTTTTTGATACTGGGGATTTAATCCAGGGGCGCTTTATCACTGAGCTACATCCCTAGCCTATCTTCAAATTTTGAGATAGGGTCTCACTAAGTTGCTTAGGGGCTTGCTAAGTTGCTAAGGCTGGCCTTGAGCTTGCGATCCTCCTGCCTCCGCTGCCAGAGCCATTGGGATTACAAGCATGTACCACCATGCCTGGCACTTTTTGCTCTAATAGCAATGGTCCCCACAGGCACCACAACAATAAACTAATGCGTATAAAGGGTCTAAGCACTGAATAGCAGTTCATTCAATCCTCACCACCACATTCTAAGGGAAATACTGTTATTCTCGCTGTACAGTAGAGGTTCCACAACCTGCCTGAGATCATCCAGCTCATGAATGCCCAGAGCCATAGCTAGAATTCAAATGCAGGCCATCTGGTTGCTGGACTATGCTCTTGCATCACCAAGTCAAAAAATAGACCAAATCCTTGACTTACTTTTCCTTCTTACCTTCCTTTGTTTTACTGGTGCATTATAATTATGTAGAACAGTGGGATTTGTTGTTTCATATTCATACATGTACATAACATAATTTGGTCAGTTTCATTTTTCAGTACCTCCCCTTTAATCCTTGACTTCTTAAATTTCCAATACATATAACTGCATTATAAGCTTTGAAGGAGAATTAAAATGGATAATGCAGAAGTTTGGGGTTTGCAAACTTGAATGTACTTCACAAATGTCTTTGTTTTGTTCAACAAATGTTCCTGAGCACCTGTGTTGTGCCAGACACCGAGGCTAGAATGAGAAACTGCCCTGCCTTCAGAGAGCTTACAGTCTGCTGTAGGTCATAGACCAAGGAACAGACTATTAAATGCTTCCAAAGTGAGACTTTTGGGTGCTACTCAGTGACAGGAAGATATGCACTCAGCTAACCCTTGGGGAAGGGTGGAATGTTTTTTAAGTCAAGTCAATTTATTTGACACACATACATTATGTATCAACCTTCCAGGGACTGGCCTGGGAATAGAGTCTGGATCCAGAAGTAAGGTGTACTGGTACACATCTATAATCTCAGTGGCTTGGGAGGCTGAAGCAGGAGAATCGCGAGTTCAAAGCCAGCCTCAGCAACAGTGAGGCACTAAGCAACTCAGTGAGACCCTGTCTCTAAATAAAATACAAAATAGGGCTGGGGATGTGGCTCAGTAGTCAAGTGCCTCTGAGTTCAATCCCTGGTATCCCCCTCCCCCAAATCTGTTAAGTGGATGAAAGAAGGGAAAAACAAAGCAAGCAAATTTTAACTGGCTGCATCATTTGGGAAAATGCATCTCAAATTCTAAATAACTTGCAAACTCAAGTAATTCTGTTCTTTTCCATGTAGTAGAGCAGTAGATCATCTCCAGTCTGTACCCTCTCTCCCCAATATATGCTTCCCTTAAAATGGGGAGATTAATAATCAAAAGAGCAAATAAAATTTCACATCTTATATCCCCCATTCATGGACCAACCTTTTCTCTTTTCTGCAAATGCTCTGTTTTTAAAAATGCCCATTTAAAAGTTGCATTGAGTCAAAAGAACTGGATTTAGCCTCATGTTTTTGTCATGCACAATTCAGGAAACTTTTGAGTTACTACAATTCCGAGGATTTTGTGGGAGTCATCTTGTTTTTATAAAATAGGCAAATCAAAATTTTAGGTTTTATGACTGTTTTATGTAAGTATGTAAAGTTTTTCTATATATACATATAAAAGTTCCTCAAACACAAGCTAAGCTACTCATTCCAAAACATCACATTTTTTTTCAATCAAAAAGTGAACAGCTTTGACATTTTAAAACAAGAAGCTGTCACTTTCAGAATTTGATTAGACTATTCTAATAGCAGGCTGGAGTCATTAAAATTAGCTTTTCAAGAGACACTTCACATGCTTAGTAATTGGCATATTGGAGTGATGACAGTCTTTAAATCAGGCTTACAAGTCAGATAATGTCTCCAAGACTGGATAAAAGCGTTACATACAAGCTACCTTTTAGAAATGTGTTTAAGTATTGTTTAAGCATAAGACTGTGCCTCTTCATAATCAAATAATGCTAACTTGCATAAATAACATGTAATAGTTAGACCTTAGATTAATACCTATATCGTCTTCGGTGAGAAATGTCAAAGAAATTCTGTGAAATATTTATGTTACTTTAATTCAAAAACAATATACAAAAGGCATTTCATAATTATTCTCTTTGTCCATTATTACCATTAAGGGGTAAAAAAGGAGGGAACAACCAATAATTTGTTAATGGTTTAGTAGAGAAATGCCACATTAATTAAAACAAAAAAAGGCACAATGTTTCCAAAGATTTACTACCATTTTATTGAAGGACAAACTTTCTTTAAAATTCCAGATGTGAAACGGCCTTAGGAAAATTCCAATGCTGTTGTGGAAAATGCAGTGAAGGCCTCCAACAGGACGCTGCTTGTCTGGGTTCCTGGCTGCTTTACCCTAGGCCAGCAGATGCCAGCCATGAGTGGGCGCTGGACCACAGGCTCACTGGGACGAGTCTGCTATTGCCTTTGGGTTACTAAATTACAAAGCAACACTGTTTTAAAAGTCTTCTTACAGAAAGTAATAAAGTGTTCTTTCTTGGCTTCTATGGCCTTATTTTCTTTTGAAGAACTTCATTTTCCTGTAAAGGAGTTAGAGTTGAAATATGTGGTTGATAACAGTATAAATGTCAGCCAACGGATACTACACTGAGAAAGCAAAAGATACTGTTGAGAGAACAAGTATACTGATATTAGTTAATTTTCCTTAGTCAAATAGCTAACAAACAGGCAAAGGATTAAAACAA
This sequence comes from Xerus rutilus, assembly GCA_028644305.1. Classification (NCBI taxonomy): domain Eukaryota; kingdom Metazoa; phylum Chordata; class Mammalia; order Rodentia; family Sciuridae; genus Xerus; species Xerus rutilus. Next base: position 66,259,540 of record CM053403.1, on the reverse strand, counting down.
AAACAAAAACAAAAAACTCCTGACATTTGACCAGGTGTACCAAATTGCATGATACATTTTCTTTTTCTTTTTTTCAAAAGATTTTTTTAAACCTTTATTTTATTTACTTATGTATTTTGTGTGTGGTGCTGAGGATTGAACCCAGTGCCTCATGCATGCGAGGCAAGTGCTCTACCACTGAGCCACAACCCCAGCCACAATTGTATACATTTTTCATTTGCAAAGTCTTAAGTTTTAGGGTGCAGTTTGGAGTATAAATTTCTGTAGAAAATTAAGAAGCTGGGAGTACAGAAAAGTCTGAAAAAAGGAGCATTACTATGTCCAAAAAGAAAACCAAAGGACAATGAGCTCAGGCCTCTGTGAAGGGCTAAACATGCATCAAAATTCCCATGAATCCATACTTTTCTTCCTTGATCACCACCATCATATCTCTTTTCAAGCTGTTTCCTGGTGGGCTTTTAGACTAAAAACATTTAACTATGCAGTAATATAATTTTATAATGTATAAGCCATTGGTGCTGTCAGAGAAATCGAATATGGAAATTATTTTGATGTAAAGATACTTCATTCTAATTAACATGTACCAAAAGAAAACCTGGGACTGGGGTTGTGGCTCAGTAGCAGAGCTTTTGCCTTGCACATGTGAGGCACTGGGTTTGATCCTCAGCACCACATAACAATAAATAAATAGGATAAAGATATTGTGTACATGTATAACTATATATATATATGTAAAAAAGAAAACCTACTCAAAATTTTCCATGCTAAGGGAAACCTCCTGGTCTCTCTTTCATTAAATACAGGCAACTGACCTACCTCTTGTCTCTGGTACTGATTCCACCTGATTGGATTGATAAGCACATCTTTATCAAGTTCCCAGGGGAGCCAGGGACAGTAAATTCTAGGTGTGAAGTATGGAGCCTGTGCTGAAGGGCTTTATGCAATACACAAATCACAGGCAAATAAATCACTTCTATCCATGATCTCTAAGCATTTCACAAAACAAATGTGCTAAGCAAGAGTTCTCAACACAATGGAAACAACAAACAGGGACCAGTTCTTCAAAACTTAGTGTGAAGAATTCGAGTTTTAGATACCAGAGATAAATGGGAAATCTCCTGTCAATTGTTAGAAGTTTGTAATCTTTTAAATCTGTATTCAAACTTCTATTTCTATCATTTGGGACCATTTGGAACTATTTGTTGGATAGGGTGGAAACAAGGTGAGAGAAAAAGGGAGACAGAAAATATGATCCAATTTCCCATCAAAGACTAGTAGTTACTATTTCCATATTTTATTCTGGATTAGACTGTCATTTAGTTACTTCTGTGCATTTTCATGGATGATGTCAGTATTCTTAAATCTGAGCAGTTATCTCACATAGGGCCACCATTATTCAGAAGGAAGGGTGAGGAAGTACATATGAATATCTGATTCTGGAAAAAATTCGCCTCAATCTTGGCAGGTCAAAAGCCCCATCTTCACACAAAAACAAAACAAAACAAAACAAAACAAAATCCCCACGTGTTTTATTGGGAGTTCTGATGACTAGTAATAATATTGCTCACCATATTAGCAATATGAACTAAGCTTGGTTAGCAATATATAAAATATTAATAGAATTCTACCATCCAAAGGAACAGAAAGATCTTACAGGATTTGTGATACTATAAATCTCTGGAGACAGGTTATATCCTTTCCACTTCCCTGAGGCATCTGTCACATTGCCAGACAAGATTAGAAGTAGATAAGCCTCAGAAACTTTTTGAAGCTATTAGAAAGATGATGTTAGGGAAGGGGCTCAGAGGTTAGGCTTTATCAAACCAACATCCTTCAAATGCTAACCACTAATAATCAACTGTCATATGCTAGAGCAGGAGGTTGGAAATGGAGCCACAGGGGGGTGCATATTTAGTAATAACCTTTAGTCTGTTTTCCTTTCCTTCTATGTGTTGTGAGGGAAAGATCTGTTTTAGAAAACACAATAGAAAAGCCATGAGTAATCCTTTTAAGAAAGGACCTTTCTAGCCGCTCCCAGTCACTTCTCTGACCTTTGTTCTTCTACAGAGCTTTCCCATTACTCCACCCAAAGTTTTCTCCTGAATACTAGCTTTTTTCCTCTATCCCATTAAACTTATGAATTTGTAGCTGTCACAGAAAAGCTAACTGATAGCACTTATGTTCTGTGGATATGTGTTTTCAAGTGTGTCATTTACTGCAGATAAATTATTCTGTCCAAGAATTAATGAATTATTTTGGTTAAAATTTAAAGGCCATACTTTCAGAAGTTTTCAGATAGTTCTTAATTGCAGGCTAATGCACATGTTTATGAATCCTCCCTAGAAACTTTATCAGAGTGTAAAATGCAATTTATCTTACATCTGTTTTTAATGATAATGACTCAATGTTTATGTACAATAACCATGAAATGCTGATTATAGTATTGATGAAAAGTTGTATCCAAGAATGGCCAAGGTTTTGGTTAATAATAACATATTTCCTAATTTAAAACCACACTGGGAAGGGTGGAGATGTAGCTCAGTGGTTAAGTGCTTGCTTAATATGTGCAAGGCCCTGGGTTCCAGATCACAAAAAAGAAACCACCATACTGGTACTTGATAGTCACCAAGCTATCACTTTATGGTTCCACTAAGGAAAATAGATGAAAATGTAAAACGTCCCACTCATTTTTAAATCAATCAAAAGGCTAAGATTTCATTTTTTATATTAGAGAAAAAAATTAAGGTATATATGCTAACATGGTGATATCAACAAAGGGAAAGATTAGGATGTAGAGGGAAAACTCATTAGAGATTGTGTGAAAAGACAGTGAAATTCAATTTGAGAAGGTAAAGTTATTAACATTTTTTAAAAAGGCAGACCCCAAAATATATTATCTGCATATTAGAACTAAAAGAAGATTAAAAAAAAGTTTCAAATGTACTTGAAATCAGCTGAGAAAGTAATAACTACAGTGGATTTCTAAATAAAGCACTTCTAGAAGACATTGTAAAAATTAGAAAAAAATCAGAGCTAGCAATGACTGTAATAAAAAACAGAAATGTGAGGATTTAATAATAATTACATGAGTAAGATCCAAAGCAAGGCATAAGATCTTCAGATAAATACATGAAGATAAAATTTAAATATCACTTTATAACGTGAAAGAGAGATATGAACATTCTCCTCATATGAAGAGTCACTCTGATATCCTAAATTACAAAATAAAAGAGAAAATAATTAATTATATAAATGTGGAAGAAACAGGAGATTACTGCCCCAGAACACTGGATCACCAAGAACCACAGAGCTTTCATTCCAACTTGTAGGAGATTTAACAGAAATGTTTAAATTGTGATCAGGACCATTTCATGGTTCTGGAAGACAGGGCTAAGTTACAGCCACAAAAAGAAATCTGCCTATGGCAAGAAAAGTTATAACAAGCAGAATGAATAAGAATATTGACTTCTTTCTCAAACTTCATAAATAATATGGTTTTTATTAATGTCCTTTTTTGCATTTATCTGTACGACTTAATTATGAACAAAGAAATCCTGATCAATTGTTGGATATTTAAATAAAATATAAATAGAAAGAATGTATAATTTATTATGCAAACCAGGAAATTTTTAGAGAATATGTGTGATTAATAATTATGATGGAGTATGGGCATAAACCAGGATGTATGGTCACTCTAAAATACAGAGTAATTTCTAAAGTGAAATATCAACAAAATTTAACTCATTATGCCATCCTTCTCCCACGATGAAAAGGGTGTTTTTTCCAAACATTACTGAAATCTTTCTTGAGGTCATATTTTAGAATCTAGCAGTATCACTAAAGTATTCGAAGAAATATTTTGGGGAAATTAAATTGTGGAAGAATTTAGATGGTGCCCCCACTGCCTCCTCCCTCTCCAGAATTATTTGGATTCCAAAGTCTTAGTGGAATGTAAACAAAAGCAAAAGGACAAGTTTTTGTCATGTATCCAGATGTAGAGCTCAATTCTACTGGTAATAAAGAATGATAATTCAATTATTGCAAAAGGGATTAACTTGCATTTGATTTACATTTACTTAAGTAAGTGGGGGCAAGAACATTAGCACTAGTAAACTGAAAGTAAACAAAGAATCCTAAAAGAGTTAACAAATACACACATATAAAAATATTATTTGCAAATATTTTGAGCCAGTACAGTCAAATAGAAATACAAATATTAGCATCTTAATTGGGCTTCCCGATTCACCCAAGGGAAGGTGCTTGTGTTAGTACTGCGCTGGGGGTACCTTGGGTCCATGGATATCTGCAGTGATGCAGCAATGTGGTGCTGCAGGGGAGGGAGGAAGGGCCTGGGGCTTCTTCACACTCTAGTCTGCCCACACAGAGAGCTGGGGAGGCGGGAGAGCAGCCACTGCAAGGAAGCAAGACAGGAAGTACCTCTCTGCGGGGGGGGGGGGGGGGGCAGTGGAAAAGGGCCATGGGAAGTAACTGAGCCACCTGGGACCCTCTTTCCATCCCAAATGGGCACATTTTCAAAGCTTGTAAGGATTATGATAAACTGACATTAAATAACACAGAATAAAATAAACGATGATATCTTTCTGGGACATAAAAAGGGAAGAGAGTAAAGACAGAGAGTCAGAGGGCGAGGTGGTCTGGGTTATCCTGGTACTCTGCTCATGTCAGGTAAACTAGAACAGAGTGCACTGGACTTGTAAAGGAGGGCCTGGGTCAGGAGGGAGAGATGCAAAAGGTTGATCAGCAGGTCCTAAGTTACAGAAAGATGGGACATATAAGTTCTGGTGTTCTATTGCACAGGAAGACTATCCGTAACAGTAATGTACTACATATTTCAAAAGCACTACAGAAAAGGATTTTGAATATTTCTACCACAAGAAAAGACAAATGTTTGCAATAGGTATACTTACCCTGACATGAACATTACACAATGTATACATTTATCAAAACATCACATAGTGCTAGGTGTGGTGCCCACAAGTAATCCCAGCCACTCAAGAGGCTGAGGCAGGAGGATGGCAAGTTCCGGGCCAGTCTGGGCAATTTCATGAGGCCCAGGCTGGGGATGTAGCTCAGTGGTAGAGCACTTGCCTAATACGTTTGAGGTCCTGGGTTCTATCCCCAGTACTACCAAAATATCACATGGTGCCTCATGAATATACGCCATTTTATGTCAATTAAAAATTAAATTAAATTGAGAAACAAATGAATCAAGAAGACCTGGATTCTGGTCTAGCTATCAATATTTGGTAACTGTGTGATCCACAGTGACTCAATCATTTGGAACTTGCTTCTTCAATTATAAAATGAGACAACTGACCAACAGGTTTGCTATCAGGACTAAGTTACAATGTGTGATAAAGCATTTTTTTCCCCCCCAAAGGGCTGGTAGTATGTCTCAGTGGTAGAGCGTTTGCTTAGTATGTGACAGGCACTGGGTTCCATTCCTAGTACTGCAAAATATTGAAAAAAAGAAAAAAAATCATTCATTAATTTTGAAGCTTTAATTAAATGTAAGAAAATCAATTTCTCTCCCCTCTCCTCAAATGTTTTATGCTTATTAAGCCAGGCCACTAGAGATAAAGAAGGAGACAGTGACTCTCAATGAGTTGACATAATCATCAAGGTCTGATATCTGAAACTGGGCTTTTCACTTGAGAAACATTTACTTACTCATCAAGTTAAAAAACATTGAGCCACTATTATATGCTTGGTCCTAAAACAGAAACTCAGATAAGACAATTCAACTCAAGGACCTCAAAGTTCAAAGTGTAGAAGATAAATTACAAAGAGATGAAGTATAATATGTGTTGCATACTCTAAGTGGAGGTCTAAGGCGGAACGAACTGGGTCAAGTTGCATACCATTCTTGTCAAAGGGTTAGCTCATCTCTTACTATTCCAATTTCTGTATATAAGAGACAAAGAGATTACTACTACTTTAAAAAAATTATTCACAATGGGGGCCAAGGGTGTAGCTCAGCGGTAGAGCACTTGCCTAGCATGCACAGGGCCCTGGGTTGGTTCCCAAGCACAGGGGAAAAAAAAATTGCAAAGAACTAAACTGGCCTTGTGAGGAAATCAACACACCTAAAAAACTTTCAGCAAATTTAGCCCTTGCATTCTAATCTACAGCTTTTATCCAAGTATAAAAAGATTGTCAGTCAAATAATCTGCTGTGTATTAAAAGTGCTCCTTGATGGATACAGCCAATTATTGAACTAATATTTACTGAATACATATTTTGTGCCAGGCATTCTGTTAAGGGCAGGATACACTCTTTAATAATCTCTAATGTCTCCCCAAAGTCTACACTGACTCCTTCTGAATGAAACTGTACCTCACGAATTTTCTGTATGAAAGCTGCTAGGGTGCAGTCTGGTATAGAAATTTTTAGTCTTACCTGATTCTTTCTGGGATATTTCCTAACAAAATTAAACTTTTGGTATGTTGTTATTAATCTTTTTTTTTTGGTGTTGTTATCAATCTTTATAAATACTTCAATTGTTCTTTTCTCAACTCAAGTGCTTCTCAATCTACAGAATAGGAACTCTTTCCGAAATGACATCAGTGTCTAAGACAGAAGGTTAAGAAATATAAGGAATTCAGGGCTGGGAATGTGGCTCAGTGGTGGAGTGCTTAACTAGCATATACAAGGCCTGGGGTTCAATCCCCATACTGCAAAATTGGAATATAAGGATTATCATTTTTAGGTAAGATATACATTCCTCTTTAAACACAAACAGACCCACAAAGAAACATAAGATAAACACTATGATGCTTGTAAATGTTCATCTCCCACTTTATACTCTGATATTTAAAATTTCTGATAATGTGTGATTTGTACATCTTCAGTGTTTAATGTTCATTGTGAATGGAATCTGGTCCAATAAGCACCTACCAGGAGAAGAAACTAAAATAAATAAATAAATTAATTAAACATACAAATTGTCCTTGAGATCTGTAGAGAATTTGCTAATACACATGGCATCATTCTCACTAGTCTGAAAAACTGGGGATTCTTTTTTTTTTTTGGTACTGGGGATTGAACTCAGGGGCACTCCACCACTGAGCCACATCCCCAGACCTATTTTTCTATTTTATTTAGAGACAGGGTCTCACTGAGTTGCCGAGCGCCTTACCATTGCTGAGGCTGACTTTGAATTCATGATTCTCCTGTCTCAGTCTCCCCAGCCTTTGTGATTACAGGTGTGTGCCAACGTGGCTGGCTTTTTTGTTTTGTTTTGTTTTGTTTTGTTTTTGATAGCAGGAATTGAACCCAGGGCCACTTAACCACATTCCCAGCACCTCCCCAGTCCTCTCCCTCTCTTTTTGAGACAGGGTCTTACCAGTTGCTTAGGGCCTCACTAAATTGCTGAGGCTGGGTTTGAACTAGCCATCCTCCTGCCTCTGCCTCTTGATCTGCTGGGATTACAGGTATGTGCCACTATGCATGCCCAGATGAAATATTTTTGCATTATTTTAAATGATAAAAATCCTACCATGTAAACACTGGGTAACATGAGAAAGCATACAAGGTAAGGCAGCAAATACAGTTGGTGAAAAAAGAGCAATACCAGTAAGCAGCATTTTCAAAAAGCTCATCTTAGAACAGGAAGGCAATGTGACGTTTTTGTGAGAATTTTTAAAACTTTCCCCCCCAGCACTGAGGATTGAACCCAGGGTACTAAACCACTGAGCTGCATTCCCAGACCTTTTTATTTTTTTATTTTGAGAATGGGTTTCACTAAGTTACTAAGTCTGACCTTGAATGTATGATCCTCCTGCCTCAGACTCCCAAGTTGCTGTGATTACAGGCATGGGTGACCACATCTGGCTAAAAAGTATATTAGAATACAGAAGATAGATAATTTTTGATAGAAAAGTAATAAGCAGAAAGAAAAAATCCATAACCCCACCAGTCAGAGATCAACACAGACAAAAACACACAAGCATATCTAAGTACATACTATTTTCCCCAAAAGAATAATCACTCCTTACATAACTACTTTATAAACTCCCCCTTCCACTTAAATATATCCTGAATATCTTTTTATATCAATTTACTTCTGTATCTTTATTTTTAATAGCTGCATATTTCCCACTCTATTGATATACCATTATTTCCCTAGTTTTTAAAGTCCAAATAAAGCTCTTTAACAGCATCTTGAAATGTAAAATTAGAATAGACATGAAAGTGAAGCAGTTCAGCAATGAGCCTGCTATAAGCAGAATATGAAATCATTTTTAATTGCAAATACAAAATTCCATAATGTGCCATTAAACTTCATAATGCCCTTAGAGTTGGAATTTTTACACAGTAGAAATCAAGCCCAAGTTCATTTGGAATAGAAATGAAGTGACCACTTTTAGGTACTGAATTTGAAGAGGAAAGGTCATTTGAAGTTTGTTTAAGACTGCCATCTAGTGCCTCCTTTCTTCTTGTTGGTTGTGGGAAGATTTCTTTGAGAGTCAGTTTAAGGATATCTATGGTAATACCTGGACTCATTAACTCAGATTTTCAGACTGTATGTCATTCTTAGGGTACCAGCTGTGCCAATTAAGGAAACTGACTGTCCTGTTCAGTGGTCTTAGAGAAAAAGTGAGACACAGATGTAAGCTAAAAAGCAGTCATTTATCATCCTTTAACTGACCTATGCAATTAAATATGATCCTCCAAACAAGACAAATTATAACCCCTTTGTGGTGACATAATCTCTGGAACAGAGGGATCAATAATGGGAACATATCACTCCACCAACCTGCATGTTTAAGATGAGCAGTGTGGCATTTGGAAATCCTGCTAGGAGTGGTAAAACTTAAAGACTATGTCATCAGTTAAAGAGCACAGATTCTGAAATGAGAGCCCTGAAGAGGATACCCGCTATTGACTAGATAGTCACTGTGTGACCAAAGGCATCCCTTTGTGAATCAATGTGGAATAAATGTCCCAGCATGGTGTGAGGTGGCACTGTGCTAATGGACAAGTACACTTGCAAAGGAGGCAGGCAAAGCAGACCTCAACCTCATAAACTCATTAGGTAATCCAAACTGGAACAAAGCCAAGATACCTGGGTGATTATGTCCACCTACCTGAATTACCCTGGATGTTTCGATTAGATACAGTTCCTTTTCTGGAGTCATAAATTACTTAAGTTTTACTATGCACTGTTAAACAACTGTCATACTCCACGCTTAAGTGGCTGCCTTCTAAATGGGGTATAAAGTGATTCTGTGATAAAATTCACAGGAATCCTAAAGTATGAAAGAAGTGGTACCAGTTTTAGATAAAATTCCATTGGCAGCTCAATGGATCAAGATCTTTATTTCATTTCAACAGGTCACAGAATTATGATTGAGTAATTCTGCATAGCATTCATATTTCTTTCTAGAAAACATCTAGTTTATTCATAAGTAGAATAAATCTTTTCAGAAATTTCTTTCATGTTTATTTCAGATTTCCAAATCCAAATGTATATCTTCATAAGTAAAACATTCCACATTCAGTAAATTCTTGAAAATTATACCTTTAACCTATAATGAAAATAAAGAAGAAAATATTTTGCCTTATTTTAAAGCAATTATTTTGTATATTTGGGGGATTAGTTTCAAAAGCATTCACAAATGCTAATGTAGCAGTTTAATTTAATATACAATAGTTTGTGTGAATTTAACTTGGATCCCAAAGGTTGTCTTAGCAAATGCAAAACCTCTAATTTCCTAGGCTTTATTGTACAAATCCCTTCAAATTGCCTGACAGATTTCATTTTCATCTGGTCACTGAAAGAGTAAAAGGTAGCATAGTTTTTTTCCTTGCAATATTCTGTTAGTATTATTGAGAAAAGATGCAAATACTTTGGGCTTCTCCATAGTATAAAGTTTATGAGTTTCAGAGTAAAAATAAAACTCATAGTATGAGTTTCAGAGTAAAAATAAAAAACAGTAAAAGGGACTTGTTGAAGAAGAATTTTATATTATATAGCTGATTAAAAACAAACTCCGTGGGGCTGGGATTGTAGCTCAGTGGTAGAGCGCTTGCCTCACATGCGTGAGGCCCTGGGTTCGATCCTCAGCACCACGTACAAAGCAATAAAATAAAGAATTTATTTAAAAAAAAAAAAAAAAACTCCTTGAAACCAGGCTACAAAAAGGTGAACTGTTGGGCACAAGTCCAGGCTGTACCTGCAGCTGGTAGAGCTACAGGGCTGAGCTGCAGCCAGTCCTGAGGCTGGCCTCCTTGGAAGAAGCAAGGAGCAATGAACTCGCTCATTCCAGACTTTGGGTTTAAAAACAAACTCTGATGGCTTTTAGATCTGGGACTCTGATAGCTTTTAGATCCACCTCCTGGGATGGGAGCTTGCATTTGCTTCTGTGTACCAGAGTATGAACCTTCACCAGGAACTCAGGTGTCCTGGATCCTCAGGTACTAATGGTGACACACAGCCCAGTGAAGTCATTGGCTATCATTGAGCATCAAAGAATACATGTGCTAATTGAGGTCCATCATCTTTCCTCTCCATTTCAGGTGACCTGTATGAGTACATTCCCAGCCCCGCCTCACTACACAGTGAAGTCCTGAAGGAAGGAGATTATGGGTTTTATCTTTGATCTCACTTTCCCCTTCCACCCACTTTCATGTAACATAAATGACTACATCAATACTATGTTTCTTTAAGAACTATTTGTTGAGTGAATGAAACAATAAAGAGATTAATTTTAAGTGTAAATAATTTGGGTAGATTTCCTATAACAAACTTGAAAGATACATAAATATTTGAAAATTTAAAAAAATATTTTCTATATCCCAGATGGTCTTCATTCATGACTTTGGAAAATTTAAATATAGAAATGTTGTTTAAAATATATCTCTAATTTTTTTTTCTTATTTTAAAAGTAATGTGCTTATAGCACAAAGGCACAAGGGATAAAATTATACCCATCTTAAGGTAGCCACAGAGAGAGAAACCACTACCAACATTCTGCAAGTACAAAATCTTATACAGAATGATCAGGCCACTTATATAGAACATCAGTTTCTTGTATATTTTTTTTAAAAAAAGGTTTTTTAAAGTTATTAATCCAAGGAGCTCCTTGGGCATTGAAGTATTATTTCCCTCTAGACAAACAGTGGTTTCTGATTGCTAATCAGACTGTACTAATCACTTATACTAAAAAATTTAATAGCTAAATAAATATACTCTAGAATAGTTGACTTAAGAAAAGAGACTAATATCCAAAGGCTTCTTTAAAATACTGCGGCAAAAAAATGGAATCACTTCATTGGGCACTGTCATCAAGCCAGGACCACTAAAAGATGTACTTAACCATCTCTACCAAAAAAACAGGATAAGTCTGTGGGAGACAGTTCTCCCCTGGGTCATGTCAGATCCCACTCTTGCAGCTCCTATTCATTTTTTCTCTTTATTGACTGTATTTGGTCAATCTGCAGTGCTGATTGGTTCTTCTGATTTAATGAACATTGTTCTCAAAGATTAGGAGACCACAGGAGGCTGGGGCAGGAGGATCACAAGTTCAAAGCCAGCCTCAGCAAGTTAGTGAGGCCCTAAGCAACTTAGTGAAACTCTATTTCCAAACAAAAATAAAAAGGACTGGGGATGTGGCTCAGTGGTTAAGTGCCTATGGATTCAATACCTGGTACAAAAAAAAAAAAAAAAAAAAAAGAGGATTGAGAGACTGAAGGATTTTATCCTAAGAGAAAAAATAAAGGTAAGGCAAAGGCAGTTATTCTACAAAATCATCACGTGCAGTGATGGAGGCATTACCATAAAGAGTCTCTAACATGGCCAAGGAAATGATAATATTCCCTGAATGTAGGACAGAAAGGAGAGATGTGGTGTTATTTCTTTCTCAGCATTTGTATAGATTCCTCCTATCTGTAGTTCAAGGAACCAGGAACCTTACTGTTTAAGGAACAGGAACAACCAAACTGTTCAAGAAACCAAGAACCTTTCCCTGGCTAGAAAGAGACAAGGGACTTGAAAGATTGGGGTTGAGGCCGTAAGGTTAGAGTTGCTGTGTAACATAGGAAGCCCAATTAAGTTTGAATTTCAGATAGACAACCAATACATTTTTTAGAGATATGCAATATTTAAGACAATGGTACTAAAAATTATTTATTGTTAATCTGAAATTCAAATTTAACTGGGCATCTTCTGTGTGTGTTTTCCTGGATAAATATGGCAGTTCTATAACAGACTCCTTTTATGCTTCCCAAGAAAAGCAGCCTTGCTTTTACTTGCTAGGGTTCCAGATTATCTTGTGTTTGAGAAAAAAGTACAGCTAGCCAAAAAAAAAAAAAAAAAAAAGTTTCAAAACAGCTTTGCTAGAAGAATCTGGGCAACACCTCTGAACCCCACTGTCTGTGGACTTGCCATCAATAAAGCAAAGTGCATCTGGCTGTTGTGAAAATTAATTAAAGCTTGTAAAGCTCTTTGAAATTGGCATGTTAAGCCACATATGCTACAAAATATTTATCACATGCCTGAAAACATACTGATTTCTCAGTGAACAACTAGATAGCAGAAATTCTGAGATGTTAAATCTCAATTTTAATAGGACCACTTTGAAAAACCATATATTAAAACATATCAGAATCTTCCAACCTAAGGAATGAGTTTACCTTTAAAAACAAACAAAAACGATTTCCTTTTTCAAGTATTGTCCTTTATGTTGTTACAGATTTTTTTTTCTTTTTCCAGCTGAATCATAGTTTTTTTGTTTTGCTTTGAAACGAGAGTTCAAGAAACAATCAGGAAGTAAAGAGTTCATCTCCTATGAGGCTATTCCCAGCTATTTCTGCTTAGTAAGGTTTTTTAAGATTTAAAAGAAAAAAGGTTTTATGAAAGCAAAACAGAGATAACGATACAATAAAACACATCTGGAAGCCACTTGGCGACATTCAGACTTCTCTTTTTTCAACAATTAGCTTTCAGAGAAATCTCTTCAGTACTAAAGCAAATGTCATAGAAGTCTAGCATTCATTATACAGTATTGACTAAATACTCAGGGCAGAAATTCAAGCCTGGCAGTGAAATCGAAGAGGAAATAAGTTTAGAGTGTACTAACATAACAATGAAAACACACAAGTGTTAAAACCTGGTGGGTTGGCCAGGTAAATGCAACCTGAAGGAGGAAGTCAGAGCTCTTATTCAAGCTTAAAGCCAGCCACAGAGAAGACAGACAGGATCACAATGAAATTGTCCAAATTCCTTTCTTACTTCAGATTGAGACTAAAGTTTTATAAAGTGGGCATCAAGTCTCAGCAGAATTAATCTTTTAGCTAAATAAAGAGACTTGCAATTCACTGAGCATCATGTTTTTCTCTTGATTCCTATACACATTGCCTCCTGCCTAGAAAGACTCATTCTCCAGTTTTAATGGTGTCATCAACTCCTAAACCTCCTTAAGACCGAGCTCAACCTTCTCCTCCTCCCTGAAGCCTTCTATGACAATTACACAGGACAAATTACTTTTGTCTTTTACTACTGTATCTAGTACATTATTCTATTCCTGCCCTGATGACAATACATTTTTAGTAAATGCGTACCTGACTTCATTCTTTACCAAATCGTGATCCCTTTAAAGGTAGAACAACTCTTGTTTAAGTTTGTTGAATGTTTGTATTCCCAGAGCCTAACATCATGCTGGTACACCACAGGCCCTCCATAAAGGCATCCTGAAAGGAAAACCATGCCCCCAGGTTGAAATAAAAATGGGGAAGTTTAACACTGAATGGCTAACATGCATTTGTGAGTGTAACTTATGTTTTTCAGAGAACAGAAAAGAAAGCAGAGAATATGCAAAATCGTATCACTTTGAAGTGAATAAATAGGAAAAGAGGAAAAGATGAAAGGTTCTGTACATCGATTTAAGGAGCTAAGACAAGAGCAACCACTGTGAACCATTCCTAAAGCATCTCTGCAGCAGTGTGCCAATTGCACCCTGGAGGGCTGGCCTCCAGACCAAGGGCACACACCACTCCATTCTATGCCAGCCTCTAACAGTCTGCTATGAAGGCCACAAAGGTGTCATTAAGAAATGCAAGGCCTTCCTGCAGTACTTTCACACAGTCATTACCATCTGACGGTGTTTGATCTTTGAGTCACAGATGAAGTGACCCAGATTCAAACTGGTGATTATGAATGTCACATTTATATAGTCCTTCCTATTGGCACAGCACCTCACAGTCACTTATGAATCTGCTGGGAGACACACCATAGCTCACAAACTTGATCTCCTTAGACATAATACAGAGGGTATAAGGTTTCCCGGTGGGACCCTTTGTGACTGCAGGCTTGGCTTAATTAGAATGTGAATAAGATCTAAGGTCCTGAGGATTTGTTGAAAAGTTAGTGATTTAACTGATCATAATCAGGAACACCCTAAAAGGAACACCCAGACCAGTAGGTATGGTGATTTTGTGTATTAGCTTGGTACAATGTTTCACTACTTACTACATATTTACCAGCTTTTATCTGGGGATTGTGGGAGATAAGAATGTTATCAGAGTTTCTAAAAATATTATGAATGCAACTAAAATGAAAGATGAGCTATCTTTGTTTTCTAGCAAACCCTCTCTAAACCTCTCCACATTAATTCACATTTGGTCAATGAACACACACACACACACACACACACACACACACACATTTTTCTTTTTTGTAGTACTGGGGATTGAACCCAGGCCTGATGCATGGCCTATAGGCAGGTGCTTTACCACTGAGGTGCATCTCCAGTCCTTTTTAATTTTATTTGAAAGTAGGGTCTAAGTTGCCCAGGCTGGCCTCCAATTTGCACTTTTCCTGCTTCAGCCTCCTGAGTAGGATATGCACATTATAAACATAGTTTTTATTACTATATAATTACACAAGTAAGTAAACATAGTACTGTTGAGTTCTACTTTTAAAATCTTCCACATTTCCCATGCATGGACACACATTTGTAATTTTTACGATGTACATAAGTAGGTCATTGCAACAACATCAGATTATTTGTTCTTTAATATCATTGTAACTTTTTAGCTATCATATCAAACTGTTAAACCTGACTTTGACTCATAGCAAGACTCTTAAGTCTTTAAAACATAGCTACTGCTGAATATCAAATTGGTCACACTGAATAATAAAATGAAAGCTCTCAGTTGAACCTAGCTAATATGACTATCTTAGATTGTTGAATAATTCAAGTCAGTGATTCAAGTAATGATGATGATGATGATGACTATAAAATAACAGCTAAAATCAGTTATTTTTTATCTATACCCCCAAAATTATGTTCTCCAAATCCAATATTTTAGAATCAAATAAATTTTGAGCTTTAGAAATCACCAGGAAGGTAGACCAGTAGAGGAGAGGAGGAGGAACAGGGGGAGGTACAAGGGGAGGGTTTGGGGTGGGGGATGGCACTGGGGACTGAAATAGAGTAAACTCCATGCATGTATGATTATGTCATGCATAACTATAAGGCACCAATAAAAAAAGAAGAAATCCCCAGGCTTTCCATTTTATAATTGAAGAAACTGAGGCACAGTATGGGTAATTGGTCCAGAAAATTAAGTTAAAAATCCCAAGTCACATATAAATTATTAGTAGGATACAATAATTATCTATTTAACATAGCACACAGGGAAGTGCAGTAATATTTATGAAATAGAACATGAATCAAACAATTTTTGGTAAACTGCAAGTACTTGCTTACTGTCCCTTTCTGCTATTCTTTCTTTATTTCTAAAACTTTAACTGCAAGCATGCATTTATTTAGGAACTGCCAAGCCAAAGCTCCTCATAAATTGGGATAATCTTGGTTAGGCCCCCACACAAAGATGCAGTAAAGATAAATGAGGTGACTCTGAAAGTGTTTTGTGTAAATGAAATGAATCCAAATGCTTTGTGTATTTTGGAAGTATAAGTCTTATAGTCAAGAACCCTCAAGTAAAAACATGGTAATTTCTGGACAAATAAGTTGGCTTGGCTTCTTAATAGGAAAGCTGATCTACTGCCAATTAGGTCCTGGAACCTGAGACATTAAAATAATTTGAAGCAAGTAGGTTTCCTAGCAAGCTGGTTGAAATCACTCAGAGGATTAGCTTTTCAACCTTGGAATTTAGATCAGGGGCTTTCTTGAGGGAGTGACAGTCTCTTGTGTTTTAACAAATAAAGAAGCACCATGAGTCTGTCTGAAGATACTACCTCTTTTTTCTTAAGGCTTTAAGTAGCATGGTGCATGATGAAGAGGGAAGCTGCAGACCTTTCTTGCTGCAGATATTCAGTCTGCTGTTAAACCAGCATCCCTTTACAGTATGATTACATTTCACTGGTCACTTCGGGGGTAGAGAGGAGGGATGCTTTCCTCTACTCTATCATCCTTCTTTGGCCTTATTCTGATAAGAGGGAATCAACTCAGAAATTCCACTTCAGATGCCAAAACAAAACAAGACATCCCCCAAACCTAAAACAAACTTCTATTTCTTAAAAAATCAGAATTCTGGCTTCTGTTTATCTTTATCTTACATACAGCATGATCCACAAGTGCTTGCTTTATAAAATAAAGGTCATTTGCTAACTTCATTGTCCTATTATCAGAATGAGATTATAAGCTTAAAATTCTAATGTTCTTAACACTAATTATTATTATTATTATTATTATTATTATTATTATTATTACATCAAAAAGAAGATCCATTCTGCTTCTACTTTTAAGTATGTGCTGGCCCTACTCAGAGAGGTGGGGAGAAAGTAGTAGACCAGAAGCAGAAAGCAGAGAGCAGATAGCAGATAGCAGTAGGGCATTATCCAGCAGACAGTGACAAGTGCCCTGGAGAGCAGAAGGGCAGGTCCTGGGGTGTGGAAATTGTGGGTGGAGCCTGTTGGGAGGCAGGGATGCTACTCTTCCACATAAGGATATCAGGGAAGCCTCTCTACTCTCTGGTGACTTTCCAACAGAGACCTGAAATGATCCCATGTGTCCTTTTATATTAACTTGAAATCCAGCACAAACAAGGAGATTAGCTGTGAAACTTCAGGAAAGTTAAACCTACAAATATTAAGTCTGTAAGCAATACTTTGAACTAGCACTCAATTTATCTCAAATGATCCTTAAACTCTGTTTAGCTATGGCTTAATCTTTTTCCTGCTAAAATGCTTCACAGTATCTCTTCACGTGATGTCTAAAAGAGAGTTCTCAGTTACACTGGACAAACAACTCAAGTAGATAATTCAGGTAGAGATTTTCACTCTGAGGTCCTGGGTATTTGATTTAGCAGTGTGTCTACAATAGGAAAACACATGCTGAAGCCAGCTGATTCTGTGATGGCCACACCTGTACTTTGAAAATTTCCAAAGAAAATCAGATAGTTAGCCAGGTTTTAGAATGGTACATTTTAAAGTTCTTCTTTTAATTACAAACAACAGTTAGGTGCAGTGGTACACATCTGTAATACCAGTTACTCTGGAGACTGAGACAGGAGGATCCCAAAATCAAGGACAGCCTGAGCAATTTAGCAAAGCTCTATCTCAATATAAACATAAAAAGGACTGGGGATGTAGCTAAGTGGTAAATCATCCCTAGGTTCAATTTCCAGTATCAAAAACAAAAATGAAAACAAAAACACAAAATAAAACCACCACCAAAAACTCACACAACAATGGCAGTTAACAATAGCAACAAACTCCAGGAACCTAGGTGAATTCCAAACATCCTTTTTTATTTGTGCTATGTAGATACAGCCATACTAATACTGACTGATTTAAATTCTTAAGTTCTTTTTGTTTAGTCTGTATATATTTTGTAGTAATGGCAATCATGGGATAATGATAAAAAATACTTCAAAGATGGAAGAAGATAAAGCAAAGAAATGAGATTAATTTTCATAAAACTATGTACCCAAGTATTTCCCCATGCTTGATAATGAATATTTCAGGTGCACTATAGTAACTTTGAGAAAAATGGAAAATGTATTTATTATATTTTATTGAGATTCTCTTATATTTTATCTGGAACAAAAAATACGTACATACTTGTGGATCATTCTGTATGTAAGATAAAGATAAACAGAATAAATCTCTACGTGAATTGAACTTCTGTTTAGTATGAATATAGACAGCTTTAAAGTATTTAATGTTATAAAAGATATGATATGGAATTATGTCTGTAAATGGATCCAAATAATTGCTGGCTATAAATAACTATAATTAACTAGTTTAAAGATTATTTTACTAGTCCAAAGAATGAGAATTTGCATTTCCATTGTAGAAAAGGACAAAGGATTTAATGGCTTAACACATACACAAATATACCTAATTAAGAAACCTGTATTAATAAAGATGCATTTAAAATTTCTGATTTTTAATTCAAAATATTTAAAAATAGAACTTAAAATTGTAATAAACAAACTGTTGGATAAATGTTGAAATATTTATAGTGAAATCTTTATGGCTGAATTATATTTCTCAAACTGATACATACTGCAAAACCACAGAAAATTGGAATTCATTCAGTCAACAAATACAAGAGCTACAAAAGCAAGGAGACATAGGATAAACTTATTTTTTTCAACAGTATGTTAACTGTACTTTTTACAAAATTACACTCTAAAATAAAATGCTTGTTATCTTTTTCTGTCAGCCACCAGATATCTTTTCAGATGAAGCACCTCCAAATTTAAAGCAAAAAGGCCAATTGTTACTCTGGAAAAGTACAATAGATATGCTATGGAATATGCTAAATGTCTGGAAAAATCATCCCCTAAAGGTGTCTCCAACTTGACAACACTTATATTGAACATATTATTTGAAAACATAACATGATTTGAAAGCTTCCTGGGCTGTCTGTATTTGTGAGGGTTCTACTGAGTGTCAGGCACTGTGTAGGGCACTGGGCATACAGTGGTGAGCAAACATGGCTCTCCTCTGGCACCAATTGCCATCTGCCAAGACATAGAGCATAGACTGCCCTCAAACTGGGTTAAAATGACATTGATAATACTCTGACAGCAATATCAATGATGAAAGTAGCCACTAAGAATGAATGAATGAGCAAATGAATGAAAACAAAAAGGAAAAAAGGAAGAAAAGAAGGAAGAGAGAAAGAGGAAGAAAAAGAATGGCAGATAGGCAATTCAGCCCAGTAGAATTGGAAACATAAGATTTTAGAACTGGAAGAATTCTTAGATGCCATCTAATTTGGCGGCTCCATCACAGCTGTGCACTGGCATCACCTGAGCAGCTGTTCAAGCTAAATGTGCAAGACGCTACCCAATGGCTGGGATGTAGCTCAGTGGAAGAGCCAGTGATTAGCAAGCACAGGGCCCTGGATTCAATCCCTACTACCAAACAAAGCACAGAAACCTGCCTGGAACCTACTGCATTGAAATCTCTGTGTTTGTGTATTTTGAAAAAGCTTCACAGATGTTTATGATGAAATTGTTTGGTTAACATGCACTGAGCTAGTCTAATTATCTCATTTTATTTCTGAGGAAACTGAGGCTCACAGAAGCTGAGAAACTGACCCCAAATTACACAGCTAAACATACTATAATCTTGAGTTTTCTGATTGTCAGAAAGAGTCTGAGGAAAACTTGTATCTTTTTGCATTATCATAGTATGTCATCTTATTACTGTCTATTCTGGAGACTCCACTCAAGAAGAAAACAGGAGGGCTGGGGCTATAGCTCAGTGGCAGAGCACTTGACTTGCATGCGTGAGGCACTGGGTTGGATGCTTAGCACCACATGAAAATAAACACACAAAGGCATTCTGTCCATCTCTAACTACAAAAAATTAAAAAAAGAAGAAAACAGGATAAGTAAACAAAGCGCTTTGTTAGAAGTTCTCAAACTGAAATGAAAAGCCAGTGTCTATGGCAGCATAAAAATAATAAAAGAGATCCATCGTACACTATAGAATAACTAGTTGTTTACTGCTTAAACAACCAAGTCAAGCTAGTTTAAAACACTCCTTAATTACAAATGTCATTACTCCTATCAGTTTCTCACTTCAGCACTGCAATGAATAATAATTTTGGTTTCCTTGGGTAAGGAGGAGAAGAAGACAGTGATTCTTCCTTAAAATTCAGAGGTTAAAAAAAAAAGATACATTTTCAGTCCTTCAATATGGAGAAAGCATGGTTTGCTTTTAGCACATTTGGCAGGACTTGAGGACACGTTTTTGGCTATTAGCCTGCCAAGCTGTTTAAGCTTATAGAAGGCCCACAAAAGGAACTTATATGATTAAGTTGGTTGAACACAAACATCTTCTCTGTGTATTTTACTCCCTCTTTTCACATTCACAAAAACATAAAAGGCTAAATAAAGCATTTCAGAATTAGGTGAGGGGGTAAGATGTTTATCACTTGGGGTCCTTTCTGAAGGTTTGTGTAAATGAGAACTAGGCAACTCAATGAAATCATTCATATGATCCTTGCAATGAACAAAGCTAAGCATTGGAAAGCAGTTCAAAATTCCTACGGAGCATATGAATTTTCTTACAAGAAACATCTGTGATTCTCTAATGCACTTCAGCCCTAACTTTATCTCCTTCTAAAAATTATGCAACATGCATATGTCAAGCACTGCCCATACTTACTAATTACATAGTCACAGAAGAATTTAAAATGTCTTCTCTTTTTGACATACATTGTAACAAATATTTCAACACTAGAACACTAAGTAGTGTTTCTACATAAAAACACTAGTTCAGAAGACATATTTTAAAGCAAAACAAAATGCCATTTTATTTCATCTCTTTTCCCATTGTAAATAAGGAACTTAACATTATTCAAGCATTACACAGCATAATTGGAAATACCAGTTACAGTTAACAAGTTATGAGTGTCTTATTTTATTTGCTTACCATTGAAATAAAAGAAACAAAAGAAGTACAAATGTCCTTGGTGAAACCCTCACATGGCTTGTCAGTTTATTATTATTAGACTGAAGGAGATGCATATGTGTATGTGTGCGTACACACACAGAAAACAGCATTTTAACTAGGGCAGAGGAATTGGCCAATATTTCAACCTGTTACTGTGGATTTTGTAGCAATGGACTTAGGTGGGGTGGGTGTGTCTGGCAGGCTGTCGAGCTCCCCTGGTAAAGGAACATAAAACCTCATTTTATCTCTAGCTGTGCAATTTCCTCCAAGGAGGTTTGTATAATTGAGAGACAGTATCCAAGGATAATGGAGAAGAAAAGAAAAACTCTTTTAAGTATGGGTTGGTGGGCACTTCTTCACCGTATCCTCCTCCACTAAGACCAAATTCACACCTCCGAACTTTAATCAAAAGTCTCCACTACTATTACTAGCTAGTCAGACTTTGGCTTTAGGTAGAAATCTAACTTCCAAGATCTCGATGATCCTTAGCAGCCTGGGTTAATTTTAGCTGTCTCTACAGGGGCTACATGAACCATGGCATTTACAAATTTGGATTATACAGCACTATTTATTACATGATGGAATATTTCCAAAAACGCCAGAAGAGATGTTGGCATTTATGCAAGTCAACTACTGTTCAACCCAAAGCAGCACTATATTCTATAGGATGTTTTTGCTAGGATTGAAAGAGCCTATGTAAAAATACCTTAATTAGGACCATCTTAGCACCTCACCATTGGATCCCTTTAGCTCTGGGTGTTATGTTTCAGGTGGGCCAAGAAACCATCCTGGGAACAGAACTCCCCAGTCCTATTACCAACCCATTCACTCCTTGAGAATGTATATTTTCTTATTTTCAGATTTAATAAGTTAAATATATCTGGTAGCTATTAAAAGATTTAAACAACCACAGTTTAAAAAGGTTTCAGTGTTCAGAAATTTCAAGCCTACAGAAAAGGCAGATTTGAAGGGTTAGTTCTTGCAGGACAGTGAAATTATTTGCTAGTTCCTCCTCTGTTAAGAATGTTCTCACTAACTACTCTGTACCCTTTCAATTTTTTAAAACACCTCTTCATGGAACTACAAAAAGAAAAAACATAGGGTGATTTTTAAAAAAAGATAATGTATCAGATGCTATCTAATGACTTACAAAGATAATTATAATGATAGGTCCCTGAAGAGAAAGAAAAACTTGAAAACATAGCTACTTACAATATGCTATCAGATAACCTTTTCCCCATTTTCTTCTTTGGGGAAATATAAACTGTGTTACACTGTTTCTTTAAAATTCCTTTATTAAAAAGTTCCTGGTGCTTACTCAAAGCATCCTAGAAAACTAGCCCCAATATTGTATCATACTAAGTGGTGGATACTTTATATTAGACTTTTTTTTTTTTTTTTAAGGCAACACCAATGGAGGAAACGGTGGTTGTAAAAAACATCACAGGAAACCAAATAGCCTTTATTTAAATTAAAAGCAATCACAGCCTGATTCTTGGAACACACTTAGAAATGCTTTTTGGCACGCAGCTGCTACATGCCGCCAATATTGTGTGTAATTGGAAACATTTCAAACAGAATTGTTACCAAAGTCAAAGACCATAATTGTGAACTGTGGGATCAGTGCCTCAGATAAAAGGGCGGCTGAATGAGTGCACACAGTACAGAGGAGTCCACGCGTACCGGGCTGTGTCTAACTGTAGTATGTCCACAGCATTATTGACAAACCTTTCTTTCAGAGATTCAATGAGAAAAGAAGGATGCAGAGAAAAGCTGGTGGATGCTATAAATCAGCAACTGGGACAAAACTCCTAAAAGGAGTCTATGACTTCAGTACTAGAACAACTGAAATAACACAGCCCTCACTTTTTTCCTTAAGTGTAATCCAGCAGAAATGAAAAACATCTCTCCCTAGAGTTTACCCCAAGTCTTACCAGTGGGGGGAAAAAAGCAACCACATTTTAATTGGTCAGTTGATTTTTAGGGTCATTTAGGACCAAACCTGAGGGCAGGAGGAGTTAAGTAAAGGCAAATGATGGTTGCTTGCTCCTTTACAGCTCTAAGTTTTAAAATGTTTATACTGGCATCTGCCTTGCTGGATTTTTAACTTTTATTTTAAAATGTCTCTTTGTAGGAAAATGCACCTGGAAGGGTGTAATCAGTTCAGGCTAGGCAATCATTCTTGTGCCCAGAGAGATCCCTTCAAAAATGACCAAAACGCATTTGGAGTTTAGTCTAAAGTGCGAGCACAAACCGAGACACAGGAAAAATTGACATCCCCCCCCCCCCCGTTCCCCCCAGTAACTGCAAATAGTCAGGGTCAGTGGACCAGTGGCTCAGGAACGGCACTTGGAAAAATCATGTTATTCTGGCACAGAGAAAGTGATCTGATTATTCTGTCATATCTCTGCACCAGAAGTGTCATGACATCAGCGCACTCTGACTTGTAACACATGTCTTTTCTCTTCTTCAGGAGAGGGCGGGAGGGGAGATACAAAGGCACTCTCCATGTAATTTCAGGCCCATCCTTTTCTCTTGCTCCAGAACATTCATTCAGTAACACATATGGTGTTAGCCTCCTTCACTTCAGCCCAGCACGTCTCTGAACAAGAAGGTGCGCTTGCTGGTTACATTATGCTTGTGTATGTCCACAGGTGGAGAGCTCCAGAGGCCAGGAGGCTGCTGCAGGCCTCTTGGTCCCTGGCACTCTGAAGCTCTGGCTCCGTATGCTGCCTGGGATTTCGAGGAACAGCAACAATGCAGTGACTTGGCACCAGGATTATTGTACTTTTCTCACTCAACTCGCTTGCTCACACAGACCTTGTAAAGGCATTAGTTTGCAATATGGCAACGCTCTATTCAGTGACTAGAGGAACAAGAAGCATTCGTCCCGCAGAATACCAACCAACCAACCAGCCAAGAAACAGCTCATTCACCTCCTTAACTCCTCTTTATTGTGGAGCAATTACACATTTATGCAATTTTAATATTCTCATACTAATAAGAGTTAAACAAGTGTTATTATTTTATAGAACATGGAGAAAATGAGAGCTGTTTTTCCAAGGGGGAGGTGTCAATCCTGGTCAAGTGACATCTTTAACATTTCTATGAACAGATGGGAATCGCTTTGACTTTTAAAATTACTTTCCTTCCTTAAAAGGAAAGATTTATCACATATATATGTATATACATACATATATATACACACATACTACTTTAACAAGGGAATTAAATGCAGTGATTAGAATACAAGTAAATGATTATCTTTACTTCAAATTGTTTTCCCCAATATTAGGCAAATCAAAATATATGTAGAGGCCTCAAAGAGTTAGTTACTGGAAGATCATTTTTAAAGAGTCTTATTCCATTTCATGTGTATCATATTCATTCAAAATACTCAATATAGTCACTTACAATATTTAACTCTTTGTATTTCACTTTCAAGCAATGATATATTTTAGAGAAATTACCTTCCCATGTTACTTTTTAAATTTACATGTAAGCTTACCTTTAAAATCCTTAAGGAAATTACAAAATTTAAACTTTTTAGGTCTTATCAGAGTTAGGCTTGGAGAAAATATTAGAAACAATTCTATATAGTTCAATTATTAACTCTATGTGGGTTCCTCCTCTTCTCAGCTCATATCAGATTTTATTTCCATGACCTGAGCTGACTCATTACAACTACTTTTATTGTAGAGACAAATGGTGATCCCATGGGCTTTGAGTATAAAAGCACAATAAACTTTTTAAGCTTCATTGGTATTACTGGTGGAACTGATTGAATCTGTCACTTTAGTAAAATATATCACTTTTCTTCTAAAAATCTACGAATCAACAGACTCACTCAGTGGTAAATTACCAATTAGTATCAAATTAAGGATGAAAAAATTAATTTACTAAATCCTTTCACTCATGTCACTATGTCTATCTCTATGCACCATCCAGTTTTTCTCCTCCCTCCCTCCTTTCTTTCCTTCCTTCTCTCCTGCACTTACTCATAAGTATGAACCACTATGTTAGTCATGACTTATTAGAGTTTCTTGAGCTCATCAGCAAATGTGCTAACCCTTAACTGTGGCTAACATCCATTTATTTCTAGCACCTTTCAGTTTTAATATGTAGAGCACATGCATTGTTAACCTTTAAATCCTTTGTATAAACATTTCTGGAAGAGCTTGTAAAATATCTCCTTCTGTGTTTCCTGACTCACCAGTTGATGGCATTTAGAACCCCTCTGGTACCAGCAGGTGCTGTATTTTGCTTTCTTCAGGCTCCAGCTGGCTACAATGACAGATTCCTGTCCCAGGCCAAGCCCAGCCACCTAGGCTAGGACCACATTGGAGGCAAAATGAACCAGTCTCCACCAGACAGCAAGATAAATGGCTGCTGTTTAAGTTTAAAATCCCCTGGTGGGAGTAAATATTGTTCCAGGGAAAGAGGCTTGACAAATATTGCGTCATCCTTACAGAGCTATCTTGATTAAAACAGAATTTTTAGATTCCATTGGTGTTCAATTCAAAATGTATCTATTTTGCTGTCGTGGGATCCCTTCACCCCATTCCTGGAGTATGAAAACAGATATATTGTTGGGAATGGTCAAACAAGGCTGCTGCCCCCCAAGTCTAGAGTCCCACTCTTGATAATAGATGGCCAGGCTGAACATTGACACTTCACTGAGGATAATGGAGACAGCAAAGGCTTAGTGGGAAAAGGCCAGTTGTCACCTAAGTGACAGGCAACAGCTGAGCTCACACATCTGGAGCTAGGACTAGAGCATA
This sequence comes from Xerus rutilus, assembly GCA_028644305.1. Lineage (NCBI taxonomy): Eukaryota > Metazoa > Chordata > Mammalia > Rodentia > Sciuridae > Xerus > Xerus rutilus. The sequence continues at coordinate 66,233,854 of CM053403.1, read as the reverse complement.
CATTAGCAACCCTCATGGAAGTCTACACCTTGGGCCAGTCTGAAGAGACAGATGGAAGTACCTTTTACTCCAAAAGTACATTTAAAAATATCTGATGGTGAACCATGTCAATTATATAACATCAATGACAGACATAGCCTTTCCAAGTGCTGATTAAAATGAGGCAGTACACGAAACTCTATGCAGGCAGAGATACCAGAGCGGATTCCATTAAGTATAATTTGTCCTTCATAAACCTATTCTGAGAGCACAAGAATATACATCCTTTATATAATACAAATGCATTTGGAGTCCGCAGGAGAGGCAAGGCCTTTACATGTCCTTTTCCTTTAGGCCGGTTCCCCTGGTGCATTCTTCACCTTGTACATGGCTGCAGTTCTGCCTCTGATACTCTTTAAAATCAGCAGCAAAACGTGTTTGGCTTGTGATTCTGAATCCTCCTTAGGCAAGCTGAAACTCACTATGGTGCCAGCGGTCCTTCCGACCTCCCCACGCCCCCGCGTCCGTCACCCTCCCCCCTTTCAGCCTCCTCAAGACAATCTGTGGACAATTTCCCCAAAGTCCCCCAAATAACACGGCGCTGCCAATAGTCACTGGCGATGCCATTTGTTTTTCTTAGAGGGCAATGAAAATTTAACAGCTTTCTGGGGCATCGTAGGTCCTGTTTCTGCTAATTATTAACATGCCTAGTTTTTCCAACTTTTTCGGCCTAAAGGGAGAAAGACGCTCCAATTTTTCTTCATATAATGTGCATTCAGAAAACAACATCACCGAGACGGAGGGAAATCTGCTGCACCCTGCCAAAAAGCAATCGTCCCTTTCTCCAGCTCTAGGAAAGAACGAAGACCCTCCCTCTGGACGCCAGTAGGTGACAGGCTATCCTCAGTGGCAGAGACGTGCCAACGCACCCCTGCCTCCCAGCGCCCCGCATCGCCCTGACTCCCGGGCCACCGCACAGGTTTCTAGCAGGAAAGATCAGGGGAAGCATTGCGTGTGATGCAGCAAACGGGAGCCACACGGGTAGCCTATCTGAAGCCCTCTTGGTGCTGCAGCCCAGTACCTGCTTTCACTGTCCACACAGGCCCCCAAACGAGTATGCTCTATCTTTCTTATTTTCTGCTACACCACCCTAGTCTGGGTGTCACATATCCCTAGCTTTGACAGCGAAGGTGCCTAGAACCCGGCACTGCAGCGCTCTCCCCCCACCTCCACGCCGCAGCCCCCTCTGCAAAGCCTGTCTGGAGCCCGGCTCCTACTCACCGCAAGAACGAACTCGGCTGGACGGTCCTCGGTGCCTCGGCGGGTCTGTGGCAGCTGCGGTGGCAGCGTCAGGGCTGGGCGAAGGTGCGCAGCACGCGAATCATCCAGAGCCCAACAAGTCGCCGTGCGAGCCGATGTCTGGGAGAAGTCAGCGCAGGCGGCGAGAGGCTGGCATGCTCCGGGCGCGCTGTCGGGCGGCTGCGGCCCCGAGAGGCGGCGCGGGCGCGGGCTGCAGGCAGAGTGCGCTTGGGTCGGGAGCCGAGCGCCGCGGCGCCGCGGAGCACCCCGCCCTCTGCCGCCCGGGCTGGGCGCGAGCAAAAACGCGGATCGGATACCGCCGCAGGATCGAGGCCGCTAGGCGCGCGCCCACGCGTTCCCCTGCTCAGCCCGGAAAAGGCAAGGTCGGCGCCCTGATCTGGCTGGCGTCCGGATGCAGAGCGGCCAGTGGGACGTGCTTTCGGGCAGCGAACTAGGCAGAGACTGGCTCTGCGTGCAGGAACTGGAGGAGCTGGAGACCCACGATCTGCTAGAAGTTCAACGAGGTGCGGCCCGGGTTCTCGAGTGCAGCGGCGGTGCCTCCTCTGCCCCGCCCCGGATTTTATGCCCCCTTCTTTTTAAAATGCCCCCCCCCCACCTTAAAAAATTTAAACCAACAATCCTCACGGATTGACAGACAGGAAGGGTGAAGGGGGAAGAGAGACAAACTCAATTTCCTCTGATCAAACAGTTTTGCGGCGAGGTGCCTATTAGGATTCCTTTTCCTTTAGTGTGTGTGTGGAGGGGACTGGTTAATTAAACTCATAGATCCTCCCGGCGCGTCTCGCCCAGCTAGGAACCCACTTGGACTCGATCCTCTCTCGTGTAATCTCACAAGCCGACCAAGTCCCAGCTTTGGAACCAAAGGAGTGGTAGTTCAGAGCAAGAAGTCACAAACTCAGCCTGTAGTCCGTTCCCTTCCCATCCTTAATGTCCCAGGTCATTTCAAAGGAAACTCAGCGTAAAGAGTGCACCGGAGAACCTCAGCTGATCCCAGTGTCCCAACCTTCACCCAAATTAGCGTGGCGCACTTAATGATGTGTTCGAGGCGTTCATTCGATCAAGAGGATCATTTTCATCCGTCAAATTGCTCTCCATGTTTTCAGTCTGCCCAATTCCCAGGGCTGGGCTCTCAAGCACTTTAGCCCACGATGAACTAGGCTAAGCCTGTTTGAAAGTTCTGCCCTGACATTTGCTTTGCCTTAAACCTTCGAACCACCTACCCGCAGCAGTTCCAGATCAGTAGAGTCTCACACGGTGTGGGTACTATTTCCCCGGAGTTGCAGAGGACAGGCCCCAACGGCAGCTGGTAACCCCAACTTGACAGGTGTCTCTGCAAAACTAGAGCCTTGTTGACATCTCCATCCCTTCCACAACTCTCTCAGATGCCATATCATCTTGCAGGAAGATAAGGATGTGTGTGTTGGGGGTGGAGGGAGGGTGGTGGTAATTTATGCAATTTTTATTCCTTAAGAAATTTCAAAACCGTCAATTTTAGAGCTTTTCCGAGCAGGAAGTCTCTTTGATTTTCATTGGAAATAAAGCAAGAGAATGCTCAGTAAAATGGAGGAGGTGAAAAGGAGGATATAAGGTGGTAACAACTTAAGGCAAATGGAGGAGGAAACTGCCCAAAGTTGGGCCTCAGTTCTGTGTTCTGTAGTCTGAGTCTGACCTCCATACACTATAGAATTGTCTAGATACCCAGGCAGGGCACATCACTCAAGAAACAGGGTCGCTTCTTTTGAAATAACTACATTGCTAGTGGGTTTTGCAACTGATGAGAATACCAGGAAGAACAACCTAGGTTATCTTATTCCTTAGGATTTTGTTAAAGTTGGCCTTTTAAGTTGTGTGTTCATCTTCAATACAAACATTTTCTATTTTTTTATTTTTTATTTTTGGTACCAGGGATTGAACCCAGGGGCACTTAACCACTGAACCACATCCTCAGCCTGTTTTAATTTTTTATTTTGAGACAGAGTCTTGCTAAATTGTTTAGGGCCTCCTTAAGTTGCTGAAGCTGGCTTTGAACTTTCGATCCTCCCGCCTCAGCCTCCAGAACAGCTGGGGTTACAGGAATGTGCCACCATGCCTGCCCGAAACACCTCCCTCCCTCCCTCCCTCCCTCCCTCTCTTCCTTCCTTCCTTCCTTCCTTCCTTCCTTCCTTCCTTCCTTCCTTCCTTGGTGGTACCAGCGATTGAACTCAGGGGCACTTGACCACTGAGCCACATCCCCAGCCCTATTTTGTGTTTTATGTAGAGACAGGGTCTCACTGAGTTGCTTAGCGTCTAGCCCTTGCTGAGGCTGGCTTTGAACTCATGATTCTCCAGTCTCAGCCTCCCAAAGTGCTGGGATTACAGGCGTGTGCCACCCGCCTGGCCTGAAACACCTTTCTTAAGGAATAAACTTGTAGCTTCTAGCTAATCTCCAGAACTGCCAAAGAAAACTGACAGATTGATTTCTTCCACCCATAGAGGTGGTGAAAATTAGTACTTTCAAGGGCAAAGAGATACTAGCCCCTTTGGGTGCCTCTTTTCTCAAAGCCATCAATTGAACATCGTTTTCCAACCAATTAAATGACAAGGAATGAAATCTGGGAGATGGCATCCTTTAACTTCTACAGCCTTATCTTCATGGGAAAGTATCTTCTGTGGGTCATGAGGTGTTGTGGCAGTTAGGTGAGCGTAGCTCATGGAGAAGATAGCTGACACTTGGACTTTCTTGTTAACTGGGGAAAGTGTTACTATCTTATGGTAAGAAGTAAGTCTGATACCAGAGGACTTAGAGCTCTACACTGACTTCACAAAGGTTTTGTTTATTAATCGTCTACTATGTTGAGCAAACATGTTAGGCATGGTAAGTGTAAACAGTTGTTCCCACAAGAGGCTTATTGCCTCCTTGGACAGTGTGCTGAAAGCATCTCTGGGATCCAGAGATGATCCAGAGTTAATGTGAATACTTGGTTTTCAATCAGGACTCTCATCAAATTACTTGGGCAGTACATATGATTGTTCAAGGTCAGGACAGTCAGATTTCAAACCTCAGCTCCGTCTTTACCAAATAGAGCTTAGAGTAATCTTGTTAACCTGCTTAGGCTTAAAAGTTTCTTACTTTTAAAGGAGAATAATAATATCCAATTCAGGGAACTATTGGGAGGATTAAATGCCAAAAGACCTAGATGGTGGAAAGTTCATATAACACCATTTTATAGGGACATCTCTCACAACCACGTTTCTCTGATGCAAAATCTCACAAAGTAGAAAAAGAAACTATTTGTCCTTAATTTAATCTGTGATAGTATTCTTCAATGCGGACTATGAAATTGCTCCCGAGTCTCTTTTATTAATGGCATTCATTTACTTCTTTATCTTTACAAATAAACATGGTTCTAAACCTTTTATAAATAAGTCAATCAACTTAGAGAATGTCTCCTTTTCTTTGAAAACCTTGATATCAATTTTTTAAAAAATGACATCTTTGTTTGTTGAGTTGTATTCTCCAACAATTTGCATGTTGATGTCCTTATGTCCAGTATCTCAGAATGCGACCTTATTTGTAGGTAGGGTCTTTTCAGAGATAATCAAGTCAAAATGAAGTCACTAGATCGAGCCATAATCCAATATGATTGTCCTTATAAAAGGGGGAAATTTAGCCAGGCACGGTGGCACATTCCTGTAATCTCAGCACTTTTGGAGGCTGAGACTGGAGAATTGAGAGTTCAAAGCCAGCCTCAGCAACAGCAAGGCACTAAGCAACTCAGTGAGACCCTGTCTCTACATAAAACATAAAATAGGGCTGGGGATGTGGCTCAGTGGTCGAGTACCCTTGAGTTCAATCCTTGGTACCAAAAAAAGGAGGGGAGGAATTTGGAGACAGGAAGAACAACATGTGAAGATGAAGGCGGAGATGGGGTGATGTTTCTATAAGCCAAGAACACCAAAGATTGCCAATAAATTCCCAGATGCTAGGGGAAGGACATGGAGTAGATATTTTCCTCACTGCTTTTAGATGGAACCAATGTTACCCACCGTTTCATTTCAAACTTCTCTCTCAGTTGTAGGACAATAAATTTCTGTTGTGCAGGCCACCCAGTTTGTGATGCTTTGTCATAGCAGCACCAGCAAATGCATATGATATCCAGTAAAGTCATGCTGTGAAAGTCTCCTGGCTCACTGAAGAGTACTTTCACTGAAGATGAAGAATTCACAACAGCTTACACTGCAAACGTGGGGTTCTTTCACAGGCAAGAACCTGATAGTGTTGACAGTCCCTATTTGATTCCCAGGTCTGATTGATTCTTACAATTTGCTTGGTTCTGTTCCCTGTGTCTCTTGGTTTTCCACATTTGGAACTCCTTTACTTGACCTCCTTTACTTGACTCAGCCCACCCCAGTGTTCGAAGGGCAAATCAGTATTGACCCTGTAGTGGTCAGTCAAGGCTTAGCTGTAAGGTGTGCTCCTGTGCTGAAAATCCTTCATAGGCTTCCCAGAGCTTTCAGGACAAAGTGCACGCTTCTTAGATTAGTTGAAAAGGTCCTTCCTGTTTGCACTTTGCCTATCTCTCCAGTTTATTTTCCTACTGCTTCCCACCCTTGTTTGCTCTAGCCGTATTAAACTATTTACAATTCTTCAAAAGCATCAAGCTATTTTATGCCTCTGTGCTTTGAGCTACCTAGAAAGTTACCCACTGATAACTGCCCTCCTTATTAGCTAATTCCTGCTTATGCTTTAAAATTCAACTCAAACATCACCTTGTTGATAGTCCATCAATGTGCTCATTTATTGTTTGGTCTGACCAGCATGTTTCTTCTTCTCTGTAAGGCCCTGTATTTCCTTTGGGAAACCATTTTTCCCCACCGTCAGTGCACATTGTTGAGTCAGAAACTCATCCCTGGTTTTGGGGTTAGGAGCATGTGGCCCAGTCCTGGAAGATTATAGCACTGGATCCCCCTGATCCAGGTTAGTTCAGAGATGGTATTGCAGGGATACATGTGAGTGTTTTTAGGAATTTCACAACAACAAATTGAACAAATATTTATTTTTCACATACATACCAGCCACCTTTTTGCTGGGAATTCAATAGAAAACCAAAGTCTTTAGGTCAGTGGATTTTATGCTTATGGACAGGAGACATTTGCTTATTCTTTTGTATAGCTGAGAAGACAGGGCTAGGCTTTAGAAGTCATTTGCCACCATATAAAGCCTGAGCATGAAGCAAGCATAAGAAGGACACAAATGAGAGATAAAGAGGGACGAGGACCTGATTCATCATTTTAGCTCCTGGATCAAACCCTACCTGAAAACAGCTACTACTGAACTTTCCAGGTTAAATCAATATTTTATGTTGAAGCCAACTGAGGGTTTAAATGATTTGAAATTAAAGAATACTCACTGGTATACCCTTCCACCATTTAGATGCTTCTTTCTCTGTTCAACTTTCCACTGCTCTATCACTTCATTTATTTGATTAATTATATCTGACCTATTCCAAAAAATATTTAAGCTCATAGCTTTTCAACAAGAGCAAATGGCAAGGTAACAATTTGAAAGTACTTATGAAAAAAAAAAAGAGACAGATTCATATAGTTCACCCCATAAAGAATGAGACACAATTTAGCTTTCTGTTTTGTATCAGCCAATATGACAAATTCTCATGCAATTGAAAAGGTGGCCAATATAAAACAATCCTATTAGAAGATGCAAAACTATTGCTAAATCAGAGAGCAGAGAAAAGCATACCCATTCCAGATCCTCAAAAAGAAGGCTCTAGAAAAATGATGAATAGCATCCTCAAGAACATCCTCAAGGAGCACAAAACAATGTTTTTCCTGAGGTCATTTTTCAGAGAATCCCTCAATTGAATTCACTTTTCAGAAGGATAAATTTAATCACTTCACTTTGTGACACACACTTTGCTGAGTATGACAATTACAATAAAATGATTGGTCCAGAGTGCTGTGGTCGTGCATAGCAGGGCTAAACTACACAGTTGAGGGGGTTCAGAGGGGAAGTAATGGAAGATTTCCTGAAAGAGGCATCTACACTATGAGCTAAGTTTGAGAAGGGGTGTGTGTGTGTGTACATGTGTCCAAGCATTTTAAGGAACATCTTGTGTAGAGAGGAGGTGGATGCAATTAAGGTGAACCTAAGGAATTGAAATATGTCCAGTCTGGCTGTAGTTGGGGGCCCAGGGAGAGTCGTGGTGTGGTCTGGATGAGTCTAGAGTGATCGGCAGAGAGCTAAGGTATGAAAAAGCTTAAAAGCAAGGCCATGTTTGGGTGCGGGGAAGATGGGGAGTTCCATTTGGGATGACAAGAGAAAGTAACAGTCTTTAAAATTGACTAAGAAGTCAAAGAGACAGGAAGGAGTCAGGGAGAAAGTGATATGAATGAATACAGAAGAGATCATCTCAGGAAGGGAGTTGCACCTCCCTCTTTTGCTGTTTTAGACTGTCCAGGGCAAACTATGTCCTGTGTGGTCCCAGAGTTCTATCAGCCCCCTAAACTAAGAAGATTGATGGAGAGCTTCAGAGGGCCTGCTGGGTGGGCCTTGGGGACCTCAGGAGGGTTTAGCAGAGTATAGAAGATCTATAAAGTGAATCAGCTAATGTGAATACTCTTTAGGTAATCTCCCATGAATAAAATTTCATCAGGTTTTTGGGAGTTTGGTCAGCAGTGATCATGAAACTATAATCCTCAGGCAGTACTCAACTCTTCCATGTTGCTGATTTAAAAAAAAGAATTGTGTATTTTAACAGTTAACTTAGTCAACTTGATAAATCTTTTCTGAAAATGCAGTCCACCCAGAACATATCCAAGCACTGAAGGCTGTTTTTACTCTTCTTAGAGGTGCGTGGAGGAGGACATTGGGTCAAGTTTCATTCCTCTGTTGCAGTAATTTTTGTAATTGCCGATATTCTTTTTTGCTGGGAAGGCTTCCTAATTCAATGTTGTTGACTCCAATGCCTCACACAGCAGCTGGAGGAGAGTAGATGCATAATCATGTCTATTTACTTTTTGCCTTTAAATATTTAGTGCATATTAATGATACAGAATATGCGGTTTCATTGTTTCATATTTGTATATGCATTTAACCTATTTTGATCATTTCCACCCACCTATTACCTCCCCCTCCCCCTCCCCTCTTGTCTTCCCATATCTCCTTCCTCTTCACTAATAGTGTCCTTTCTACATTCATGTCATCTTCCTGACCTCCCCCTGCCACCCTAGGGTTCCACATATGAGAAAACATTCATGACTTGTCTTTTTGAGTCTGGCTTATTTCACTTAATGTGATGATCCCCAGTTCCATTATTTCCCTGCAAATGACATGATTTCTTTCTTCTCTATGGTGAATAATCCACTACTATGTATATATGCCATATTCTCTTTATCCATTCATCTGTTGTCAGGCACCTAGGCTGATTCTGCAACTTGGCTATTGAGAATTGAGTGTACAATCAGTCTTGAATGAAGGGCTGATGGGGAAAAGGAAGTGAGGTGGGACAGGTGGGGCTGGCCAGCCAGGCCTAAGGAGATCTATCAGCCCAGGCTCTCCAGGTCCAGATCATGCAAAGCTCAGGGGCAGACAGTGGGCTAAGTGATGGAGTACTTAGGGTTTAGGGGCAGAGTCTAACCTCTCAGGAAGTGTCAGGTTGTTACCATTTAACCAAAGGATCTGAGATTTAAGTGTGGACCAGAGTCCCAGTGGCCAAATTAGGGAGAAAGGTGAAATCCAATGGTGTCTGCACATGATGGGGCACAGCTGCAGCTTGGAGGAGACCCGGTGCCTCAGCTATGGGAAACAAGATTAATTCCAAGTTTCCACCACCAAAATAGAGAGATTGAGACTGGAGAATGGATTGGTGTTTTGTTTATTTTGGTTCTCTGATTTTGGCCTTGTTATTTATACTTCAAACCTAACAGTACAGATCTCATGAACCTGTGAGTCTAAGAAAGAGAAAAAAATAAAGGAAAAATAAATGTCACTTTTGCTTTCAGCTATTAACCCTATTTTATTTCATATCTTCTTTCTGCAATGTAGAGACACCCAAGACTGATTTGTTCATTTTGGCAGCTTATAAAAACATATGAGAGTGACATCATGGCTTCTAACATCCTTTCTAGAAATATCCTGGGTTAAATGTTGCTTATTTTCTCTTTTTTAATCTAAAAAGAACTCTGCAACTTGTAGCTGAATCATTGAAGGAAGACTTAGATTAATCCTCTATCTCTAAAACTCTAGATTTTAGATTTTACTGTGAATTCTCTCCTTTCTGTAAAAAAATAATGTAATTCTTGCTTCAGAATGTTTCTTCTTTTGCTACTTTTGGCCCTACACTTATGGATCTTCTATAGATAGTACATGACCATCCATAAATATCACCAAGTATGACCTGCAATGTCTGCAGTAGTCTTTCCCTTCAGTAGTGCTGTTGCTAGTGCAGAGGTTCCCAGATGTCTGAGTTCAGATAATTCTACAACTCCTAGTCATACTCTTATCCCCACCCCAACTCCCACTCTGAGTCCATGATTTGTGGAGTGTTAAAATAAAATGCATAAGAAAAAAATTGCATGCTAAGTAATATGATTATGGGCTATCTGTATAAAAAAGGAACAACTTTTAAATAGTGATTGCTAGATTTATATCTTACCCCTATTTTTTTCCCTATAGTTTAAAGGGAGGGAAGACTGCAATGTCTATATACCACTCATGGAACAGGGAAAACAAACAAACAAACAAACAAAACTATTGCCTTTGTTCACCCAGCCCTGAAAATTCAGATATGGCAGTCACTGGTGAGGAAGGGGTTGGGTGCAGCTTGGAGCAGCCCTCATTCCCCCGGCTAACCCTCCCAGCAGGGTGTGGTTTCCTGGTGAGTGAGAGCCATCCATGGGTCTAGAAATTAGCCTTTCATGTTAGTGTTCTAACCATGTGACCAGAACACATTCTCCTCTACATGACTGTCCTAAAGCATTAGCAAAATAATGTGTCATTCTTGATGTGATTGAGTGAAATGCATAAAGGAAATTAGTTTACTAAATCCATTAGGTTAAAAGGCAAATGGGAGACTGAAACAATAATCAAATGGCAATATTTTAATTTTCAGAATTAGTTTTCTGACAGGGAATTTCTCTTTTAATTTTCTTCCTACATTGTAAAATAATGAAGTTTAAGGAGTTTTAGAAATGGAGGAAATTAGGGTGCCACATAAATCAACACACATAATCCTTTTGATAGAATTCAGAGGTTTAACACACTCTTGTTAAGAAGTACTATTTTCAGCCACTAAAGCACAATAATTCAATATGAAAAAAGAACGCACACACATACAAAAAAAAAAAAAAAAAGGAAAAAAATTATCCCATGGTGATAAGGAGCTAAACATGTGGAGTCAAAGAGTCAGGAATAAATTTTCCTTAAGGGAATGACTTCAGGTGGTGAAATCTCAGACCATCCTTGTGCCTGGTACTTAAACATCTACATTTACAAATTATGTGAAACCTTGCCTAAATTGAAATTTACCTATATATAGTAGCTATATAACTATAGGAGCTATAGTTCTCCTATTCTTACTATCTGGTTAAATGGATAAAAAATAGGCAGGTAATCCTGTTGGCAGGGCTGAAAGAAAAGTGAATATAGTAGGATGTTCCTATCTTTGCTTAACGACTCACTCTGCCGCAATCAGGAGAGGTGTGTGGTGACAAGTATTGGGAGGAAAAGGTAGAGAAAAGGGGTAACTTTCAAAATACAGCCAAGCAAATGAAGCTCTTATGGCAACCATAACAGCAGGAATTCGTGCCATTGAGATGGCTATGGCTGTCAGGGGGTCTTACCAGAGGAGCAGAGTTACTGAGCAGATCTACGTGCTAGGATGTGTCATTGTGCAACTGCCCATTAGCTTGTAACTGGCCCTGGGCAGGTGATTTTGTTATTATTAACATTATTTTTTTAAGGGTCTCAAGGGTTAATAACAGAAGACTGCATTTTTTTTCTTTTCACTTTTTAAGATTAGAGACCAAAATCAATTTCAAACGTCCAACAGAAAACTGTAGGTTTTTTTCTTCACTGATTTATGAGCACTATACAGATGTATTATTATTTCCGTGGTTCATTCTCTTCTTATTCTGAGTGAGGTTTTCTAGCATATCAGCTGTGTGGTAACTTCAGTTTTTATCATCTCTACCCCACATCTGTACTTTGCACATGTGTTCATAATATTTTGCATATTTTCAGTGTGTTTTAAAGCTCCAATTAGTTTGTTGGCCCTTTGAGGACACAGAGCATTTCCTAGAGTTTTTCTCTCTTCAATCTCTCTCTCTCCTTCTCTTTTTCTTTTGGTACTGAGGATTGAACCCAGGAGCTACATCCCCAGCCCTTTTTATTTTTTATTTTGAGACAGGATCTTGCTAAGTTGCCCAGGCTGGCCTTGAACTTGTGATCCTCCTGCCTCAACCTCCAGAGTGGCTGGGAATAGAGGCATGCACCACCATGCTTGGCATCTTAAAGTTCTTACATCCCTCACATATACCTAAGTGCCTTGTACTTGCCTGAACATAAACTGGATGCAGTGCACATTGATGGATCACTCTTATATTTATTCAGCATGTAATTTCATGTTCTCAATATGCTCTTACATGAAATCATAGCTTTTTATATTTAGAAGAACTGTGGTAGGCCTTTAGTCCAAACATCTCATTTTATAGAGGAGGAAACTGAGAATTCTGAAAGAGAGAAAATATGCTCACAGTTACATGGCATAGTAGGCATCAGAGGTCAGTTGTCAGACTATACTTCCTGCTTTTGTCTCTTCCTGATTGGAAAAACTGGTATCATGAAGTAAAGTTCAAGAGTCTAGGGACCTGGTGGCAAAATGAATTAGAGGCATACATCATGGGCTAGTAAGTTAGCACTCTCAGTTTTGCGTATAATAACTGTTAAGTAAGCAGAACAGGCTAGCAGGTTATGTTTCTTTGCTGTTAAGCATAGCAAAGAGGATGTTGCACTCAGCAGTAGCTCCCAGGCACAAGTCTAGATATAAAGAAGAGAACAAGGCAGCTTTCTTCCCCAAGGCCCAGGCTGCATGGTTTTCTGTCTTTTAAAGTAGCTATTTCTGGGTCACTAGCCATGGGTGAGATATTCTTTTGCTTGACCACAAGCCAAAGAGGAACATACAAGAATACTTTTTTTTCTGTTTGCATCCCAAATGATGGCCTTCCTCTGTCCCCCTCTCTCATCCTTCTGAGAACATTTATTAATCACCTACTATATGCTAAGAACAATGTTAGGTTGATAATGGGAAGACAGCTGCAAAAGGGACAGCTGCCTTGCTCACAAGCTCACAGTTTTATTCCAGGAGAAAAGTGTCATAAATTTTCGCCAGTGAGATAAATGCCAAAAGAGACTTCTCCAAAGTGTTAATGGAAACACAAAGAAAGGGTCAACTGATGACATCTGTGAGGCCAGGCAAGTCTTTTGGAGGAAGTGACACTGAGTCCCTGTATGGAAGGGTTATCAGGGCAGGGCTGGTTGGTGGAAGAGGGATGTCCTGGGTGGAGGGGGCAGCATGTACATCCTCATGAAAAATAAGAGGAAACGATAAGTTTAGGAATCCAGAAGTAGTTTGGTGTAGTAGATAGTAGAGGAAAATAGAAAGTAGAAAAAAAAATGAAAATAGGAAAAAAAAAAAGAACACGGGATGCTGGGCTAAGGAGTTTATATTTTTTGCTTATGATAATGGAGAGGAAGGAACCAGCAGAGCAGAAAGTGACTATATGAATCACCTTTTCCACAAAATAACACAAGTTGCAGACTATAAATAGCATTACTGAAGAAAAATAATGTCTAGGCTCATTTTGTTTTCCTATGAAGGTGAAAATCAGTTCCTGGAGATATCTTTTGCTTTTGAAATGGTTAGATTTTTCCAAGTGGTATGCAATAGTACTTTTATAAATCAAATCACATTTCTGACTGATTAAAATGTATTTCCAAAGTGAATGGAAAGAGCAATGGCCTGGGAAATATGGAGACCTGGGTTCTGGGTCCAGGTTCACTATTTTTCTTTTTTAATATTTTTTTAGTTGTTGATGAATATTTTATTCATTTATCATTTATATGTGGTGCTGGGGATTGAACCCAGTGCCTCACGCATGCTAAGCAAGCACTCTACCACTGAGCTATAGCCCCAGCCCCTCAGGTCCACTATTAACCCAGTATGGCACAAGTCTTCATCTTCCTCATTCATCATGTGAGGGGGTGGGAGCATGAATTTTTCAAGGATCTTTCAGCCGTAGATTTGAGTGAGTGACCTACAAATGTGTAGTGGGAGCATGTATGCAGGTATTTGCATATTGATATCTAGCCTAATTCCAAAAAGAGTGTGAGGCAATTTATAATAAAAGGCACTGATGTGATTAGTTGGAATCTTAAACCTAGATGAGAAGACAAAATCAAATAGTAAAGGGTGAAGTGGGATGACATAAATTACCTGCTTTTAATTTTGCCAAATAAGGAGATTATAAAAGTAAACAAAGAAAAGCCAAACAATCAGGAAGGGAAGAATAACAGATTATAGGACAGTCTTCTAAGTTCCATCCTCTCATAAAATTCTTACTTAAATTTCAGTAATTTTAGGAAAGCTAAATACATGAGTAAGTATCAGTGTTCAAAAGGTCAAATACAATGAGAACTCTCCCTCTCACTCCTTCTAGACTTCAGTCTTTCTTGCCAGGAACTATGCTTTCTAGTTGGCAAAATAAGGTAGGAAATATGGGAAGGCTTCTACACAAAAGAAAGCCTTTCAAAAATTGAAAATAAAATTTTTTTTTAAGAGAGGAGAATCTTAGGGTCTTAAGAAAATTGTCAATAGGATACCCAAATAAAGGCTCTTGAGTAAAATAATCAACAATAGACTCAGTAGTGTGTATGGACAATGTAGGAGATTTTCTCATTTCTGAGTTTTTTATCTGTTTAAGAAGTTAAAGAAATACTTAGCTCAATTCCACAAATGATTCTTTAAGGAAGAGGAGACGAGATTTGGTCTAATATATTTTGAGGGAAGAAATTATCCAAATTTTCATTTATTTCTACTCTATAAGAATCTGAATTTAGCTCCTGGATTATGTTTGATTTTGAATAAGGCTACCATCAAACTTGTCTTCCAAGATCATTCAGCTCAAAAACGAAGTTCCATGTTACTGAATGAATTGTTTGGTGTTGCTTGTGTGTACGTGACAGTGCATCTGATGCAGGAGTCAGGTTGGGTTGACATAATGATTGTTTAGCTGTTCTAGGCAGCAATTGGTCAACAGGTTCAACCGCTTTTAGAGGCCTCTCCTGGGTTGTGAAAACCGGCCATGTAGTCAGCATAGGTGGGATCCTTATCTTCTGTTGGCTGAAGTGGGGGTACCTTTTATCTGGAGCTATTACCAAACAGTCCGGGACAAGTTAAAACCCAAAGCGGGGAGCTTATGGTTGAATCCTGTAGGTTTTACTAAAAATGATACCACAGTTGGTCAGAAAGTGAATCCCACTGGCTCTAATTCTCAGACTAGTAGAAAAATGAACTCTATAAAAGGAGTATTAAAAGTCTTGGATCAATGCACATAATGCAGTCTGGCTATAAATCATTGCCTGTAGAATGAAGAATGGACGCCAGATCAATAATTGCCAGAAAAGTTAAATTTTTCATTTAGTGAAACAGAAAAGCAATGTTGAGCAGTTAAACCTAAAGCCAGCCTGCTCTTCAGGGAGGATAATAGATGGAGAAACCCATGCCTATAATTTGTTGAGGAGGAAAATGCCAGCATAGAATGCTACAGGAATGAGAGAAATTAAAAATTAAATTGAGCATATATGTGTGTAAATATTTACACACACACATGCACACACATGCACACACACATATATATATACCACCTCCCCCCCACAGTTCTAGGGATAGAACCCAGGGCCTCATATATGCTAAGCAACCAAGCTATATTTTCAGCCCCATATTGTTACTTATAATAAATAGTCTCTGGGTCCATTCAGTTAATGGAGGCACCTACAAATTTCTACAAAATCAGGACTTGTTAATAATACTAGAGGTTAAAACCCTGGTGATAACAACCAGTCTTTCTTGGGTCCCTTCTCTGGTTTAATACTCTCTTAGGGAGTATTCTTGAGTCTGCAGAACAAGAGCTTATATCCCAAAGCTGCAACAGCAGAGACAAACACTGACAAGTTTCTTCCCTGCAGTCCTGCCAGGAGCAACAAAGCCTCAGCCTTCATACTGCTGAGGACAGGGCTCCTGGAGGCCTGGGGGAGCCCCCTCCCTGACTGGCCCCTCCTCCCTGCACCCTTCCACGTGATCCCATTGTACTTTCTCAGAAGTAAAATTGCTTTCTTGCTAATCTGCCTGTGTTTTCTTGGCTCCTTGGCAGTTCCTTCTCAGATACCAGGTGGAAAAGAAGGGTGGGATTCTCCACTGGAAGCTGTTTCCACGTTTGGTTGATCTGTAGCTCCGAGTGGCCCCTGCTCAGGAGCCCATCCTTCTCTCAGCCAAATAGTTAATGACCTGTAAACAAACCAACAGCTGGTTATAGGGGCTTATATATTCAAAACCCTTCAAGGTGGAGTTTTTGTAAAGCAAAGCATCTTTCTCTGTGTGGTGCAGAAACACTTCCTCATTTCATGGTCTCACAGGTTAGTGCGCTCTAGGGCTGTTACCATCAAGGTAACATTGGTAATTGCAGTCACAGAAGAACGCTGATGAGATTGCCAGCTAAATTCAGAAGAAATGGGGTCCGATCTCCTTACTGTGGCGGGATGGCCTTTAAAAGTGTCATAACAACCCAATCTTTACCCTTGTTCCACTTTAAACATCAGTTTTTAATTGTTTTAAATAGCAAGGAACCAGATGCCTCCCTTTGCCTTCAGAAGAACAGGTATTTTGCCTGACCTTTTTGTTGCCTCTGAGACTCGGTTAGGTCCCTTGTGGTGAAGAACAGAACTTGGGGAGGAGGTGCCCTCCTTCAACCAGACCAGGAAGATGCAAATGGCAGGTGGGGGCTGTGCTTTTCCACTCGTGGTCACCAAACTTCCGAGAATGCGATGCATGGTTGGGATGTTTTATCTTTGTTAATAGAAGTATTATTCCACAGGGGGAAAAATGTATTTGCAAAGACAAATAGGTCATTCTAAAAAGAGCAAGGTTTTGATAGCTTACATTTCATTTGTTTCTCTTGTACAGAAAGAACACAAGTTCATTATAAAAAATTTGAAAAATATAGAAAAGCTCAAAGAAATGTATTCTGATTAAAAAAAACAAAAACAAAACTAATCATATTAGCTGGGTGTGGTGGCTTTCAACTGTAATCCCAGCTGCTTGGGTGGGGATGAGGGACGGTTCAGGCAGGAGGATCCAAATTTGAGATCAGCCTGGGCAACCTTGCCAGACCCTGTCTCAAAAATTAAATGGGCTTGGGCGGGCGTGTTGGCACTTGCCTGTAATACCAGCAGCTTGGGAGGCTGAGGCAGGAGGATCTAGACTTCAAAGCCAGCCTCAGCAAAAGCAAGGCGCTAAGCAACTCACTGGGACCTGCTCTTTAAATAAAATACAAAATAGTGCTGGGGATGTGGCTCAGTGGTCGAGAGTGCTGAGTTCAATTCTTAGTCTGCCCCCGCACCCCAAAACTTAATGTTCTGGGGATGGAGCTCAATACTAAGTGCCCCCTAGTTCAATCTCTAGTAGTCAAGAAAAGAAAAAGAAATAAAAAAGAATTACATAGGACAAGTGAAAGGCAAGTTTCACTTGTCAAAAAGAAAAAAAATCAAGAAATTTGCCTTTCACTTGCATTATGAATATGTTTTTTGATGTTAATTTTATTCTACAACCACCATTTTATGGTTATATGATACATTTGGAGGACATTAACATTAAATTTTTAAAATAAGCTTTCTTTTGTGATGATGAGCATTCTTTACTTATGTTTATTCATTATTTTCTTAAGGTAAATTTGTAACAGGATTTTAGTTTTCTAAATCTGTATTATTTCAAGTGATGGGAGGAAGATTAGTGGAGCCCTGGCTGTTTACTTGATACTAATATCAGGGGGCAGTAAAACATAGTATTCAAAAAGCATGAGATCTGCAGTCCAGGTGTCCCCATTTAAGTCCCAATTCTACCCTATGGTTGCTCGATATTTTCATCTGCACAATGGGGATAATCACGGTACATATGTTCTGGAGTTGCTTGACTTTTAAAATAATTATTAATACATATTGATTGTACAGATTGATGGATTTCACTGTGGCATTTCCATACATGCATTTATTGTACTTTAATCATTTCCCCTCCCTTCTACCCTCTCTTGCCCTCACTCTTCTCTACGAGTCCCTCTCCTACTTCTAAGTCATCTTTCTGTCTCTTTCTCCTTTTCTTTTTAAACTTCCACATATTACAGAAAGCATGTTATACTTGACTTTCTGAACCTGGCTTATTTTGCTTAACACAGTGTCTTCTTGTTCCATGCATTTTCCTGCAAATGACATGATTTCACTTCTCTTTATGGCTGAGTAAAACTCCACTGTGAACATATACCACATTTTCTTTACCCATTCAAGTGTTGACAGGCACCTAGGCTGGTTCTATATCTTGGCTCCATGAGAAAAGTGCAGTAATAAACACAGGTATTTAGGTTTCTCTTCTGTATGCTGACTTATTTTCCTTTGGTATAGTAGTTCTGATTGTAGTTTTTTGAGGAATCTTCATACTGTTTTCTATTAATTTATATTCCCACCAACAACATGTAAGGGTTCTTATACATTATAGAGTTGCTACACTTAAATTAACATCTCACCTACTCTTTATTTTCTTCCTTCACTTCCATCAGTGGCTTAATTACATGGATATTATGATGGTCAAATGTGGAAGCCCATGCCTAGAAGCGAGAAGTCCTTACCCAGGTTTTCTGTCCAGCTCCAAAATTCATTCTTTTTTCCATTATATACTACCATTATTAATTTCATCCACACAGAAATTCAAATGAAATATTTAGCTCTGAAAGTAAAATTTTTCAGTCTCATCCAGGCTTCTGCCAAAGTCTCTGTCCCAGAGAGGACGGCTGCCTCTCATCACTGTAAGCATTTCCCTCTTGGTGCTTGACCTGACCTTAATGATCTTTTAAACTTACATTCCTATTGATTGTCTGTCTTTCCCACCAGAATGTAGGTTCTGTGAGGGAAGGCTGTGTTGTTTCAGTGATTTAGCACCAAGTCTGACACCTAGAAGACTTTTGTGAGTAGATCAGTCTTAACATTCAATTATGTATATAGCCTAAATGATAAGATTATTGCCAAATTATCTCTTTTGTTTATGTCATTAATATTATCAACATATATGAAGCTAGCAGGATAATTGCCAACTTTTCATTAAAAAACACCTTTGATTTTTAGATTTAAAAAGCAATTAAGACAGGCATGGTAGCACACACCTGTAATCTCAGCTACTCGGGAAGCTGAGGAGGAGGACCTCAAGTTCAAGGCCTAGGCAACATAGTATGACCTATCTCAAAATAAAAATAAAAAGGATGGGTACTCACTATGGAAATCAGTATGGAGTTTCCTCAAAAAGACTAGGCATGGAACTACCATATGACCCAGCTATATACTCTTGGTACTTATCCTAAAGAAATAGAGTCATCATACTACAGTGATTCACATATACTCATGTTTATAGCTGCACAATTCACAATAGCCAAACTATGAAACCAGCCTAGGTGTTCATGGACAGATAAATGGATAAAGAAAAATGTGGTATATGTACCTAATAGAATTTTATTCAGCCATAAAGAAAAATGAAATTATATCATTTGCAGGAAAATGGATGGAACTAGAGACCATTATGTTAAGTGAAGTAAGTCAAACCCAGAAGGTTAAGGGAGGTATGTTTTCTCATATGCAGAAGCTGGAGAGAAAAAAGGAAAAGAAATGGTGAGGTATCATAGGGATCTAATGAAAAGCAAAGGGATATCAGTAGAGGAAAGGGACTACAAAAAAAAAGGCAAATCAAATAATGAATACATGGATAAATATATGGATGAAATCTTAAGCTGCATAAGTATATAAAACTTGTGATTGCCATTGGTAAATATAGTGCCCTGTTGTTGTATCCAATACTTTTAAGAAATCTCCTGGGACTACAGGCATGTGCCACCTCAAAGGTAAGGGACTCAAAATTCTTATTTCTTAAAGCCCAGAGTTATACTTGCCCAGTACAGGCTGTGTACAGAGGCATAACCATCTTGGTAGGGTTTACCAATCTATGTAAACAGCTGGATAATTCTGTAGACAATAATAAGTAAAATCATGCCTCAGTCCCTTTGCTTTACCTATCTATTTTACCGTGTTGCCTCTTCTTTCTTTCTTTAAGAATCCCCACTTAACTTTTTATCCAGGTGAAAAATTTGTTCTCTCTGAAGCCTTCTCTTATTTCCCTATTTTCCCTGGTAGGGAATTCAGCTCTCTGTTCATTGCATTTCCATGACACTGTGTACATAATGTGTAGTGCTGAGGATGTTGTCTCACAGTTATTTTTTAAAACTGTGTTCTCATTTGAATTGAGATTCCCTCTTTCCTTTTTAGTGGTAGTGGGGATTGAACCCAGGGCCTTGTACATGCTGAGCAAGTGCTCTACCACTGAGTCATGTCCCCAGCCCTTTTTAAAAATTTTATTTGGCTACAGGGTCTCACTAACTCGCATAGGCTGGCCACAAACTTGTGTCCTCCTGCCTCAGCCTCCTAAGTAGCTGGGACTACAGGCATGTGCCACCACATCCAGACAAAGAAGATTTTAAACAGGAATAGCAGGATCCAATTTATGGTTTAGGGGTACATGTTTGGCAATACTTAATTCTACCCAAGATCTGGTACTATGGCTCTGAGGCATGTGCATAATTATTAAAACTGACTCTTACATTTTATTCGAAGGCACTTTATTGCCTTGTTTTGTATTTCTGTAGCCTGGCTCTTCTGCCTGAAGATCCTAATTTACTTTTTCCCACTTGCTTTTCCTTATGTTGGGTAATACTTCGTCTTGATATTTGGTTCTTTTATTATCAGAAACCGGTCATCTTTTTCAATACTGTAGCTATTTAGGTATAGAAAGTGAGTAGAAATGCTGTGCTGTGCTCTGCTCAGTCATGTTAGGCACTTCCAGGCTGGACTGCAAGTTTCAAGGGATTCCAGGCAACAAAGAGTTATTGTTTGTATTGTTCCCTTCTCCCTTCCTCCCTCCCTCCCTCCCTCCTTCTCTCCCTCCCTCCCTCCCTCCCTTCCTTCTTTCCTTCCTTCCTTCCTTCCTTCCTTCCTTCCTTCCTTCCTTCCTTCCTTCCTTCCTTCCTTCCTTCCTTCCTTTTTCATACTGGGGATTGAACTCAGTGGAGCTCTACCACTGAGCTATGTTCCCATCCATTTTTATTTTTAAAAAATTTAGTGACAGGTTCTTGCTAAGTTACTGAGGCTGTCTTTGAATTTGAGATCCTCCTTGCTGGGATTACAGGCGTGCACCACCATATCTAGCAGACACATGTAGTTTCTGTTGTAATTTTTCCTTTGTCCACTTAAAATCCTTTAAGAGCAAGGTTTTTGTCTTGTTCATAAACCTGGTCAACCTTCCAAAAAAGTATTTGATAAAGTAATAAATGACTGTCTGATGGAAGGACAAAGATGAGGTTTCCTAGCTAAAGAGGAAATTTGAATTTCAGTAACACTGACGCTCCTATGAAGGGTGAGAGTGAGAGAAGCTAACCTCTCGAAGGTATTTGATGAGGTTCTGCAGTTGGTACACCTTTAGGTACCAAAGGAGATAAGTAGTACCTTTAGGAGATAAGTAGTCCTAGAATCTTTGGAAAACCCTTTGGCAAGAAGTCCAGTAAATCCTTGAAGTTCCTCTTCCTTCATAGGGAGTTTACCAGTTCCAGAGCATGTTTTTTATTACTGAGTTGACAGTCGATGTTATGTGTAGATTTTTGTTTTGGAGTTAAGTCAGCAACATCATTCTTTTAAGTGAGCTCATGTTTGTCTTATTCCCATGATTTCTTTCTTTTCTCCATTTTCTTCATAATGTAAGGTTCAAAGCAAAGGAGAAGAGAGGCAGAGAGGGGGAGTTTCTTTTACTACTGTCATGCTTTCATGGAGGACAAATGTTCCCCGGGACAGATGGAAAAGAAGGTGACACATCACTGTTCCCGAGTCCTGGGAGTGGGCTGAAGTATATGTGGGAGAGCTGGCAAACTCGCCCAAAGCTAAGCTCTTAATGCTGTTTGCTGCCTGCTGACTTCTTGTTCAATTGCTCCAATTTTAGACATGAACATTCTCAGATGGAACTATATTTGATATATATTAAATGCACATAATTAGATTTTATGTTGGTACCCAGAGACATTCCAAGGCCATTCATGCTTTACAAAGAGTCCTACCCACCAGACCCTGCCCTGGCCATCAAAGGGTTATGCCTGTGACTGTCTCTTAGGTAATGTTAGTATGAGCTTCCAGCTTTGTGTTGCACATTGTACGTACTTTCTTTTTGCAAGACACTTCATTTTCTCAGTGTCTTGTTTATATTTAAGAGACACCATGGCTGTGCTGATATATAACAGACACGTAGGAACTTTACAACATCCAGGTCTCAGGACTCTGGGTCTGGGAGATGTTAAATAGTGAGAGCTGTCTTTACTGAGAGCCTGGGTTTAAACTGTTCTTTGCTGTAGGAAGAAGGAGCCACAGCCAAAGAAGCAGACTGAGGTGACTCTGATTCTGTCGATGACACAGGCTTTCTGCCTGCCCTGAGAAGTTCCCTCTTCTTTGGTCTCTAGGGCACCACAGAATAAAACTGCTTGCCCCACCTCCATCACACTTTCCCTTGTTAATCTTCCCCCTTAACCCAAATGCTCACAGACAGTTTACGAAGATGTTACAGAGAATTTAAAAAGCCTGACTATGGAAATTATAATTCAGTGGGATCGTCTTCCTGAGGATTTCTGAGGAGATAAATAATGTGCTTCTTCATAGGTCACCCAAGTTACACATTTACTCTTCTATTATGTTGGAATTCTGTGTTTACACTCATTAATGCCTTGTCTGTCACAAATTTATTTTTTTTTGATGGCTAAAATAATGTTGGTTTTTCACTTCCTGTCACCTCCTACCCCATTTCCTAGTTAGCTTTTCTGGACTAGTCACTGAGCAGCCTTTACTATCCTGTGTCTTCCAGACACACCACTACCTGTTCACTGCTTCTTCATGGTGGGCTCCCTGCAGCTCTGTGGGAATTGTACCCTACCTCCCTGGCCACCCCTGATTAGGACAAGGTTGTGCAGCTGGGCCAATTAGAACATTTCCCCTGGGATTGCAAAGAGGGTTCTGTCTCTCTGAGAAACCGGAACCTTATGATATTTGAACTCAGGAGTGATGGCAGCCATTCTATACCCACCAGGTGGACAAAGGAGCACCATGTTAAGGACGGGACAGGAGAGTGAGGAGAGGAAGTGAACCTCCCTCCCCCACCCTGTTCTAGTCCTCCACTCCTGTGACTGGGTTGTGTGACTCACCTCTGTAGCTTTGTGATAAATCTCCCTTCTTGTTTTTTTCCCTTTGGCCTGTGCAAATGTGAGGTTTCCTTCTGTTGCTTCTAATAGAAAGACCTTAGCTGGCCTGCAGTCACTGAGTCAGGGTTTCCGCTGGCCCCGCCACTACTCCAAGAAGCAGAGGAAGATATGGAGAGGAAGGGAGGGTGGTGTAAACAAACAGTTCATCATTGAGCTGGGAAATGGGGGGTTTTCTTCTTTTTTTCATTTGCAGTCACAGACTCACTCCTTGAGGGGAAATTTGTGGTGTGTGAAAGAGGCAGGGGCCTGAGCCAAGGACAAGAGATGACACAGAGCTCGATGTAGCCACCATCAGGACAGAAACAAGGTTTTAAAAGAGAGGCAGAGTTCAAGTTTCACATGGATGGAATGTGCACCCAACCAAGAGACCCTGGTCCTCCAGCAGATAAAATGTTGAATGTTGGATCCCTATGGAGGGTACATACCATTAGTAGGAACCAGGAATGGTTTGTTCTTGAACACTGATTAAATGTTTTGATACTTTTATATAGTCATTTTTTTTTTGCATAGGGGAGGACTCAGAAGACGTTGAAAGTTGTTTTGATAATCACCACTCCCTCTTCCCCCTCTGACATGAAGAATTCATATCCCAATTATCATGTGGCTTATTAAAATATGATTATTATTCAAACACAAATATTCTTGTATTTTCATTATTAGAAAATAACTTTGTGCTTGTCAGAGCCAAGTTAGGGGAAAGTCAGCGTTGTCTGTTTCTCATAAAGCACATTCTTTCTCTGCCTCATGCCAACATTCTGTCTCAGTTGAAAATAAAGTGGAAAAACCTTCATTGTGGTTGATCTATAGCTTTTTATGAGAAGGAATAGATTATGACTCTATCTCTAACCTTTGACCTTCTGTTCTGATTTCAGGTTACATGCATAGAATACTTAAAAATCAGGGCCAGTATTCAGAATATGGACAGAAAAGTGTAATGTGAAAATAATTTTTAATTTGTTTTATCTTATTTTTTATTTTTATTTTTTGCTGTACTGGGATTGAATTCAGGGCCTTCCACATGCTCGGCAAACACTTTACCACTGAGCTATTTCTCCAGTCCTAATTTTCAAGTTTTTGTTATTAAAATATTTTTAATAAATTAACAAGAAAACCAAAGAAAGATCTTTCATATAGTCACTTTAGTTAGGAAGAGCAAGGAAAATATTAATCCCATATTATATCAGACAGAGGTGCAAATTTTCTTCTCAACCAACACTATTAAAAATATTTTCTCCTGCTGGTACTTCAGTATAGCTTGTAATGCAGCTACTCAGGAAGCTGAGGCAGGAGGATCTAAGTTCAAGGACAGCCTGGACAATTTAGCGAGATGTAGCTCAGTGGTAAAGCACTTGCCTAAGTGAGCATAGACCTGTGTTCAATCCTAGGTACTGCGGGGCGGGGGAGGAGTTTCTTCCTATAAGTTTCTCTTGTAAAACTTAATTTCAGATCTGGAATCAAAGAATTATGCACACAGGACTGGAGCATGGTGTTTCTCTTGCTGATCTCTGCTATTCTATTTTATGTTTTGTTGTTAACAGAATGAGTTTGAGTAGATCATCTTTTTTTTTTTTTTTTTTTAAATCTTCCTTCCCAACCTGAAATGAGCAAATGTTTCATGGATTTTTCCTTCCTGCTTTGGTTT
The DNA here is from genome assembly GCA_028644305.1 of Xerus rutilus. Lineage (NCBI taxonomy): Eukaryota > Metazoa > Chordata > Mammalia > Rodentia > Sciuridae > Xerus > Xerus rutilus. The sequence goes on along the minus strand of CM053403.1, from coordinate 66,209,265 downwards.
CCCCTTGTTACACATTTTGCCAGATGGCTGGGTTTCATGTAGAGAAGAATTTTCCATAATAACATATCACTTGGTACTCATGGCCAATGATCCCACTCCCCTGCCATCTGCAGGAATCATGGAATGGAGTAAAGTAACAAATGAATCAAGCCCAGTGGAGCCTGGAGGAGGAGGAGGAGGAAGAGAAACAGGAGGAGGAGGAGGAGTAATAAACCAAGTGGAGGGAGCTGGATTGCCAAAGACTTGATGGAAAATCTACTAAAGCAAAACCTGAGTGTGTGTGTGTGTGTGTGTGTGTGAAAGAGAGAGAGAGAGAGAGAGAGAGAGCAAACATCACGTGCACATGCTCAGATTGTGTGCAAGTATTTTGGAGTGCTTAGCTGCAAGGCATCTTGACAGATGTGGAACATGTGTAGCACAACTTTGTGCAGAGGAGGGGAGGACTGGGGAGAGAGGAACACGGCTGAACTGCAAAAGGAGATGAAGCTAAGATCCTGGGTGAACAAGCAAGGGTTTGGTAAGGGAAATGGTGTGGAGGAGGTGTGAAGGATGGAAGCTCCGATTGAACAATTAGCTGTGTTTACGTACTGTTAGTTATTAGAACAGAAGAGTAAGAAATGGAACTCTTTACCCAGATTTTCAGAATTTTTTAAATGACTGAATTAAAGCAATACTGCATAGTGGTTCATTTTGGCAGAATCACACATGCTGGGTTCACTCAGCATTTTGATTTGTAATGTTAAAAAAATCCCATGGTTCTTGGAATCTGCACATGGGGGAACTATCTTACAAACAAGGGTCTTCTTATTTCTAGAACCAAAACCTTCACTCTGCCTCGTACAAAACCGGTCGCTTGCAACTGGAGTTGATGAAAACTCACTTTTGGACTTAGTGAGTTTGGGGTAAATTATATAAGCTTCCTGGGATTTTGTTTCCTGAATTGAAAGATGAAGTGGTTGGTCTAGATATGTGGTCTCCAAACAGTTCTCTAAAATTCTTCCTAGAAAGTGCTTCTTCCTCACTTCCAGAGTTCTTGCCCAGCAGTTAGGACTTTTTTCTACTTATTTTGGTTGTTAAAACAATGCATTCTGCTGATTAAAGTAAATAAAAACATTTTGGAGCCACCAAATTTCCTGTAGGTTCCCATCTACTTCTATTATCCTGAATGTGTATGTGTTGGGGTTGACATGAACACACTGTTTAGTCAGCCAAATATTCACTGAGTATCTACTCAGTTAGGCACAGTTTTAGGCATAGAGAATAGGACCGGAAAGGAGACCAAATCCTTCTGCTCACAGAATGTACGTTATAGTTGAGGGATAAAGTGATTATAGCCAGTGATTGGTATATTAAAGCAGAATAAAGGCATAGAAGCAATAGAGGTCTTCCTGAGAAGGGACATTTGAACAGACATCTGGATGAAGCCAGGAAAAGACTCTAATGATCTTGGGAGAGCCCTCCAAGCAGAGGGAGCAATGAGTGGAAGAGCCTGGGCAGACACCTGCTAATGTGTTTTCCCTGAATGTTCTGATCTGTCTCCAGCCTGAGTGCTTGCTTAGGGAAGGAAATACCTGGTATGGTCAAGTAAAGGTGAGTGGGCACCTTTCTGCTCTCTGTCCTGTCTGATTGGGTCCTCCTTGCACTGCTCAAGGGGCTCTACTTCACCTGCTCAGCACATATTCAGTTGCAGCAGGGTGAGCATTTGGTCCTGGTGAGGTGTCTTGTCTAGCCCTGTCATGCTTGCCAGCCTCCGTCCTTGCTGCCCCAGCTGTTGGTCACTGGTGCTGATAACCTTTGCCTTATCGCTGCCTCCAGTCCCTAGGACCTCACACCCAGCACCCAGGTGCACTCCGTTCGGATCCCAGATCTCCTTGGTGCTCTCAGATCTTCTGGGCATGGAGCCTCCGAGACTGTTTTTCATGCTGGAGTGCCCAAGAGCCCTTCAGAATCAGGACCCTTGAGCCTCAGAGTGTGGCTTTGACTTCTGGTTCTACTGAGTTGAGTGACCTAAAATCTTTCTTTGTGTTTTCCATTCTTTCTTCTTTGCCTCAGTTTTTAAATGTGTTCAATGGGAATGATCACAACATCACATGGTTGTAGTCAGGTATATGTAGGTTAATATACCCAAAATGGTCAAAGTGCATACTACATAGTAAATATGAGATATATTTTTGCTTTATAAAGCACCTGTGGGACACTGTCCTTGACCGCTTGCTCAGTGTTGCCATTAACCTGCCCTGCACCTAACGAAACCCCACACTCAGACATTAGTCGCTGTGACCTAGTCTTCCCTCAACAGAATGGGACCCTCATTCAAAATTTAACATCCTGCCTCTGATAATTTGTATTTTTATAGTATTTTCACATGCATTATTTTATTGAATCCTTACCATAACATCATGATGTTTGAATTATTAACCCTGCACTATACAGAAAGAGGCAGAGAGAGAATGTGACTTGATCACACAGATAATCAATGGCCAAATTCAGACATTTGAGGACTAGGAGTTCCATTTACAGTGTCAGAGTTTCATTTACTCTACCTAGGCTCTAAGAAAATCTTTGAATAAACCCACAGTTCAGGGGAATTGGCTGAGTTCTGATAGAGGAATAACCTGATTTACCAAATTCTTGCTTTTTGGTTTTTCTACACTATTTTTCATGTTATATTTGCCCTTGTCATTGTAGTGTTATGGGTGAAGCTGGAGTAGAAGGTAAACAAATTATTTCAGTGTGTGTGTGTGTGTGTTTTGTGGTGTTGGGATGGACCTCAGGTCTTTTACATTCTAAGCAAGTGCTCTGCCACTGAGCCACATCCCCTACCCCTTGTGTTTTATTTTAGACATAACTTAAGTAAGCCTCATTTTTAAAATTTCTTGGAAGAATTGCTATCATCTCTTTTTTATTGAAATTTACATTTCAATAGAAAATCACTAAATGAATTGATTTTTCATCAGATACTTGTGGCAGGTCATGAAATCAATTATTCATCATCCCAACTATATGAGAATGGTCTACAGAAAGAATAAAGTAAAACACAATTAAGATAAATACTGTTGGATTTCATACTAGTTTGTTTTTAAGTTACAAATTTTGCAATTAAACCACACCAAAATGAAAATGTAAAGGGACTGCAGCTCTAATTTCCACTGTAAAAAGTGTGTGACCTGCAGAGTCCTATTCTCAGGTGGTGGCAGCAGACACTGTCACATTTGTTCTTGTTCTGTAGGTATGACTGTCATCAAAACACAAGCATGTTTCAGACGTTATTTTCTTTTTTCCTCCTAAGATCATAGAAGTTAGTTTAGATAGAATAGTTAACTTTTTAATTATTACAAGTAGGAGAACACATAATTTATAACATAATTTTTGAGACCAATGATGTTCTGTTTTATGGTGTGAGAAGTGTTTTGGTTTAGCTTTTCAAGACCAGTGCCTGAGTTTTGTTGAATGTTATGAAGCCTCTTGTCATTTGGGCTATGGTGTGGAATGTGTAGCCAGCATGTTATGTGGCAAGATGCTGGCTTCTCCCCCAGCTCTATTCTTGTGGCCATCTCCTTATGTACTTTTTATTTACACTTTCTGCTAACCTGTTTGCTTCTACCATTGACGGTCAGGAACGATGTCCTCTATGGTATCTAGGTCTGCATTGCAGTAATGCAACCCCAGGTTTGGCCAACGGGCTTCCACTTCTTTATTTAAATCTCTCATTAAATTGTGTCAAATATTTCAAAGCTGAACTCTTTTTTTTTCCCCTCTAGAAAGCTTTCCCAGTGTGTTCTTGTCTGTATATTTAGGGAATCTGGGTAGTCATTTCAAGAAAGTGAAGAAGGGTAATATAAACATCGCAATTTCCCTAGTGTTGATAAAGAACTGCGGCACATCAATGGGGTATATTGTTTAGATCTTCATTTTGGTTTGTATCACTGTTGTATGGCAGTAAACTGGGCCTTTTCACAGGTCCTTGCTTTACAAGAAATCTCCATGAAGACTTTATTGGGATCCTATTGCACTGGGTTTAAAAGGCAATGCAACTTTATGTTCTTTCTCTTTTCAGAAGTTGGAAAGGAACATTGTTTTTTAAGAGCACTGCACAGAGCTAAGTTAACTTCAATTACCACTTTGAGGTGTCAACAATTAGGGAAACTGAGGAAGTCACAATTTCTGAGATGAAAGAAGCTTTTCAGGTAACTTTAAGATGTTTTAAAAGGTACCTTGCCACTTTGGTAAGTGCAGTTTTCCAACTACTGTTTAATTATCTGTCAATGTTAGAATGTGTGGGGAAAATGCATCAAGACAATTGTACCTGTCTGAGAGAAGAAAGAGAATTCATTTTTCCTTGAATGCCTCCAAAACAGGTAAAGCTGAAGCTGCTTCAAGGCAGACTGGAGAATTTGATTTTACTCAAATTTTTCTTTCTTTTGCAGTTATTCTATGTGACAAAGAACAAATTATTTTACAAGAAGTTGACAATTTTTAAAATTTTATTTGTTCCTTTTAGATATACATGGCAGTAGAGTATATTTTGACATATACATACATGGAGTATAACGTATTCTAATTAAGATCCCATTCTCGTGGTTGTACATCATGTGGAGTTTCACTGGTGGTGTGTTCATATATGAACATAGGAAAGTTATATCCAATTTATTCTGCTATCATTCCTATTCCCATCCCCCCTTCCCTTCATTCCCCTTTGTCTACTCCATTGAACTTCTATTCTTTCCTCCCCTCCATATTGTGTGTTAATATCCACCCATTAGAGAGAATAATCAACCTTTGTTTTTTGGGTTTGGCTTATTTCACTTAGCATGATAGTTTCCAGATCCAACCATTTGCTGGCAAATGTCATAAAGTCATTCTTTTTTTATGGCTGAGTAATATTCCATTGTGTATATACCACCTTTTCTTTATCCATTCATCTGTTGAAGGGCACCTGGGTTGGTTCCATAGCTTAGTTATTGGGAATTTAGCTGCTATGAACATTGATGTGGCTGTGTCACTATAATATGTTGATTTTAAGTCCTTTGGCTATAGACCAAGGAGTGGGATAACTGGGTCAAATTGTGGTTCCATTCCAAGTTTTTTGAGGAATCTCCATACTGCTTTCCAGAGTGGTTGCAACAATTTGCAGTCCCACCAGCAATGTATGAGTGTACCTTTTCCCCAATATCCTTGCCAACATTTATTGTTACTTGTATTCTTTTAATTGCCATTTTGACTGGGTGAGATGGAATCTCAGTGTAGTTTTAAATTGCATTTTTCTAATTGCTAGAGATGTTCAACATTTTTTTACATATTTATTCACCAATTATATTTCTTTTTCTGTGAAGTGCCTATTCAATTCTTTGGCCCATTTATTGATTGGGTTATTTGGTTTTTTTTTGGTGTTAGGTTTTTTGAGTTCTTTGTATATTCTTGAGATTAATGCTCTATCTCAGCTGCAGGTGGTAAAGATTTTCTCCCATTCTATAGGCTCTCTCTGCACGTGAGGTTGACAATTTTTAGTAACCACCTTTCAAAACATAGAAATGAAAATCCTTTTTATCTGCTGACATGTTTTATGCGTGTTCACCTTGATTTAGAAGCTTCAGCCTACCTAAAAAAACATGGCACCACCTTTGTCAGACTTCTCTTTCTAAGGAATGATGTATCTGTCAAATACATTTTCAGCCTTTTTGTTTTCTTTCTTTTCTTATAATTTAAAAAAATATTTTTAGTTGTAGATGGATATAATACTTCTATTTATTTTCATGTGGTGCTGAGTATTGAACCCAGTGCCTCATATGCGTGAGGCAAGCGCTCTACCACTGAGCTACAACTCCAGTGCTGTTTTCTTCCTTTCCTTTCTCTTTTTCTTTCTTTCCCTCCCTCCCTCCCTTCCTTCCTGTCTCTCCTTCCCTCCCTCCTTCTCCTTCTTCTTCCCTCTGCTCCTCCTCTTCCTCCTTTT
>CM053403.1:66162287-66202815 GCA_028644305.1 Xerus rutilus | reverse complement strand
CAAGCCAGGCTCTTGTGAGCCATTCATTCTCTGGCACTTCTGCTAGGAGCAGTGGTGTGTGGTTCACACTGGTCCATAGGAGCCAATTGTAATATTTCTAGGAATTTGGCAAATCTTTCACTAAATACAATCATTATTAACATTTAGGGCTAGATGCAGTGGCTCAGGCCTATAATCCCAGTGGCTCGGGAGGTGGAGGCAGAAGTGATCTAATGAGACTCTGTCTCAGAATAAAAAATTAAAAGGGTTTGGGATGTGGCTCTGTGGTTAAGTGTCCCTGGGTTCAATCCTTGGTACAAAAAAAAAAAAAAGGAAGAAAAATGATTATATAAATTTATAATTAAATAATTTTTGCAAAGGGAATATTCAAAATTCATAGCTTTCTAATTATTTACCTATACTTCATTATTGTCTATGTCCTTGAGGTTATTTATGTATATTGTAGCCATATGGTAGAAGTATTATATAATGGAGTACTGCACATCTTTTTCCAACTCCATTTTTCAGTGATGGCAGATTGGCAGGTTGAGATTGAGCATGGTGTGAGTACCTTGGAAACTGCAAATGCTACAAACTAGATTTTTATTTTTCATGGGGGGAAACCAGTTGGTAAACACTTACCATCACACTTCCCCCTATTGAGAAGGGTGTTTCTGATTTTCACTTCGTTGTTATATTAGTAAACTATAGTTCTAAAGTAACCAGAGGACCATTTTGGTCCTTTAGGGAGAGAGCATGGGAGAATGATACTAGTGGAGAGGTAAGCAGAGATGAAGGCTGCAGAGACAGAAGATTCTCCCTCCGGCTCCTCCAGCTTTAATGACAAATAAACATAGAAACAGGATTGTTAATGTCAGGTGAGCATTTGGTATTTCATTTGGATGAGAAACTTGCTTCAACCATATTAGGTTTCTACAATTTATAAATGAAAGTTCTTTGATAATACGGTTCCCGTGATCTCTAAGATCCCTTTATAGCTTTAATAATATATAACTCTCAAATTATACAAAAGATGGAAGCTTCTTAGCTAAATATGAGTGCCCATAATTGTTATCTTTAAAGAAAAGTCAAATAAAATATATTCTGTAAATTCACACAGTTCATCCTCAGTTGATCCTGTATAATGCTAGTACTGAAGGTCTTATAACCAAATTGTAAGCCATACGAGAGATGAAATAAGCTTATGTTAATAATTTCAGATTCATTTTGTAAGATCTTTCTCCTTTTTAAAATGACTTATTGCATCTATTTTAAGTTGGTTCACTTTAAAGGAATTTTTAAGGCCTATTTTTGATTATCCTTAGATACAGTGACCAAGTGCTCATAGCACTGTCTCCAGAAGGTCTGTTGGTATATAGTTGCTCTGTGTTTTAAGATCACTGTGCTCTGCCCCTTTGAAATATTGATTTCATTTTCCAGAGTGTTCTGCCATGCTCACCCTGAGGTGCTGTTCCTTAATTAGTGAGTGAATCCAGAGCAGGTCCTGTTGAGATATTAGGAATATTCTCCAATTTGACCCTGCTCAAGTGTGTATTTAACACTTTCTGCTTGGCTCATTATAGCTATGACCCATTTCACATATTGTTGATGCTAAGGAATCAAAATCCCATTGTGTGTTTACTCTCTGGTACTTGACTGCTGATAACTAAGGGGGGTTAGTAATGAATAGTCAATATTCACAAGAATCTTGAGATGAAACCTGATAATGTGCCAAATGCTAAGATGGTTTAAATTTACCTCCCACTCCCACCAATATAGTGCTTTTTCCCCCTTTCTCTGGCTTAAAAGGTGTTGGAAAAGGTTTGTTTGGGTTGAGGTGATCATATTTAAAAATCAAGCAAACATCAAAAACCTTCATTCTGCTACTATTAGCTTTACTAGAATTATCTTCTGATGCTGCAACCTTGGCGTCTCCATCAATAATAGAATGCCTCTTCTTAATTCTAAGTTAGTTTGCCCCTTCTTCATTAATGAGGTATCATCTTGAAACTATAACCAAATTTGTATTCCAATGAATATGAGTAAGAACTATGGTCTGTTGGAACAAAACAAAACAAAACAAAAGACAAACAAAAACCCTTATGGCTGACCTTGAATCCATTCCCTCCTCCAGCATGTGCATTTCCCCAAGTGTGTTCTGAGGAGCCTAGTTAAGGAAACACATTGCAGTGAGTGTTTCTCAATGTGCAGATTATTTGCATCTGAACTACCTGGAAGTATCTGCCAATATAAGACCCCAGGGCTGCTTCTGAGTCCACTCAGGGAGTGGGGCTTGGAAAGATGAATTTTTAAGTTTATCCAGGTGATTCATACATCCTAGGCAGAAAAAAATTCTAATAAATCTGCAGATTCCTTTGTTGAAGATTTACAGACAAAATTAGCAAATTAAAGGCTCTGAGAAGTCCTATAATAGAGAAACCTGTTTAAAATGCAGTATTTTTTTTTCAAATGATTTGATTACATGACTCTCTGATGGGGGTATGAATTATTTGATCAAATACTATTGTTGCAGTTGCTTGCTAGTTTGAGTTCAGCTGTCTTGGTATGAATATTAGACACAGATCTGAGTGTGAATCCTGAATTTTGTCCTGTTTCAGTTGCCTAGTAGTCACATTCCTTTAATTCCAAGAGAGATGAGGTCATAGAGTAGGTTAATACCAATTCAGAATCTCTGCTAGAAAATCTTCATCTTTTATGAAGAGCAACGTGTTAATACTTATGCATTATGCTTTGCCCAGAGAGACTACCTCCTCACTCTATTCCCCATTTCCCACCCCCAGAAGTGGAGTAATTATCCAATTTACAATAGGATATATGGAAAGAGGAGCAAGGCAGAGCAAGGGGCTCTTCCAGAAATGCCAATGGAATTGAACAATGGGAAAGGAGGTCAACACATTGTACAGGAAATTGGGTGGAAGTGAAATACTTCTTCACTCTGGCAGAGATGGTGACAGGCAACCCTGATTTTGCATTCACCCTTCCTCCTATCAGGCACAAACAGCATGAGAGGGTGGAGGGGGTAAAGAAATGGTAAGCGAGGACTTAGACCTTTGGGAATTGCAGTAGATCCTTCTCTCTGGGGGATGGGACTGCCTTTTGCTTTGCTCTACAGCTAGAGAGGACAAAGACAGCTGCAGAATGAGGAAAGCAGGGTACAGATTCACTGGAGGGGGACACATAAGGAGACCTCTGCTTTTCTATTTCAACCACCTGGGCTGATTTGCAGACAGAGAAGGAGACAGACTTGGTCTCTTTTGTCTCAAACAGCCTTGCCTGGTTCTCTCCTGCTATGTGTCCAAGGAGCCTGGCTGATCATGCTGCTTTATAATATTACATTAATAGTTTGCAGCAAGATTGGGAGATCTTCCAGGGCAAAAGTCATTTTTATCTTGAATATCCAGGCTTGGCTCCTAGCATAAAACTGGTTTTCAATAAATATTTGCTTGTGGTAGCAAGCAAGGTCAGAAACCTTAACTGAATACCCCTAAATAGTCTTTGAGTACTCATCTAAAGTTCCACAGAATTTAGGAGCTAGTGGCTATTCAGTAGACACTTTTCATTTTACAAATACAGTAGTTCCCTCTTATCTGTAGTTTTGCTTTCTACTGTTTCAGGTACCTATGGTCAAATATCAAATGGAAAATTCCAGAAATGCATAATCCATAAGTTGGAAATCTCACATCATTCTGCTCCATCCCACCTAAGCGTAGAATCATCCCTTTGTGCAGTGTGTCTACTCTGTATGCGTTACCACCCGTTAGTCACTTAGTAGCCACCTTGGTTACCAGATTGTTCTGGTATTGCAGTGCTTGGTGTTCAAGTAACCTTTATGTAGTGGCCACAGAGACTACAATTCACCTGACTTCCTCTCCTCACAGAGTCATTGTGTTGCGCTGAGATATTTACCTTATTATTGTATAATAAGATATTTTGAGAGACTATGTTCATATGATTTTTATTATAGCATATTTTTATAATTCTATTTTATTATTAGTTATATTAATCTTTTACTGTGCCTACTTTATAAATTAAACTTTATCATAGGTATTTATGTTTAGGAAAAAATAGTAGATATAGGGTTCCGTATTATCTGCTGTTTCAGGCATCCATTGGGGCTTGGGACCCCTGTAAATAAGAGACTCTACTGTAAGAAAGTGATAGTTCACACAAGAAGCAAGTGGTGGCTCCCAGCCCAACATTCTTTTGACTACTTAAAGGTGGTTTTGCAATTAAAAAAAAAATCCTCCCTTTACTCAATGTTACTATGATCCTTTCTGAATCATGGAACAAACCCAACATTTAAATTAATATTTGCATCAGTGAAAAATGCAGTCATTAATCTAGAAAGTGGCTTAAGGAGGTTGTTCTTCCTCCAGCTAGAATTTGTTTCTTCTTTCACTCCTTGAATTTTTGCATCCCGTTATGCATCTTCCTGATTCTTGGCTTAGCTTGGAAGCTATGACTAAAAATTGCTGGGTGAGAAGCTATTCTCCAGGTACTTTCAAGTTTATTGGAAAGAGAAGGTCTTCATAAATCACATGAGGGGACTGGGGCCTGTGGGATTGCTTAGTTGCCGAGAGAATTCTGATTGATTGCTTTGGAAAATATGTACATCTTCCAGGGGCTTATCTGAAATAAAATAAAGATTCATACTTTCTCAGACTGAGCTTCCTCTACCAAATTTTAGTCAAACTCCAGTCATTTTAATACACTGGGAGGAGAGTAAAATGAACATTGGAAGTTTAGTCAAAAACTTGGACAACAGAGTACAAATGTTATTCCAAATGGAGAAAGATTTGGAACAACAAAGTGACCCTAACAACATAAAATCAGAACCAGATTCAGGTTATATTGCTCACATGGATTTCAACTTTTCCCTAATAATGACCAGCGTATCATGTTGGGAAAACCATGATCTCAGATGCAGTTATCACTTCCATAACAGGAAGTAGTGTGAATTAGGGTTTCAGGGGAGCTGGAATTGCATATGGCAAGAATAGTGAAATTAAGGGGAGGAAAGCATTTAGGTCTTAATCCCTTTAGGTCACAGAATCTGTTGAAAATATCTGAAAGCTGTGAACCTCCTCCACAGAAAATTTCTCAGACACATGAAGTTTTCAGGCTGTTCTGGGAAGTTCACTCTAAGTCCTCTGAAGCCACAGGGGTACTTCTTCTTTCACCATTTCGCCTAAGGTTTCTGGTCTCTTTATGTGGCAGCCTGGCTGGCACCTGGAACTTCTAACCCCATTATACACATACACTCTAGAGCCAGGCCCTAGCAAAAAAAATAAAATAAAGTAAAATAAAATAAAATAAACAAAGGACTAAACATCTGCTGGGAGGCTGACTTCACTTCACTCAGGGTGAACAGAAGTGGCCTTAATCCCCCACAGATTTCTTTTGCTTTGTTGTGCAGTGGGATCATCTGGGGGAGATTTAAAATTCTCTCAGCATTTATTTATACTTTCATTTGTAGTATGTCTGAAAAGAAAATGCAAACTTTTAATTGGGCTGACTTGGTAATTTGGGCAGGCTAGGTTCAGAATTGTCTCCATCCCTATTTACCAGGGGATTGTGGTTCACAAGGGTAGCAGGAGCTGCGTGGTCCAAGAGATATATAGTCATTACTATCTGTCTGAGTTTGTCTTAAGTGAACTAAGGAAGCCTTCCTTTTGCATTATTAGCCTAGTAAGCATGATGAGGCATTCCTGAGCAGACATGGGAAAGGCAGGTGGATAATAACAGTCTACAGTACTTTTGTTTATCCAGAAATCTATCATCCCCAGGAGGCTGACATATAATTCCATGCTTAAACTGTCATCCATACTTTATGTAATAATAATAATAATAATAATAATAATAATTTATACTTATATAACCACTTTCATCTAGGGAATCTCAAAGCTTTACAAACACTAATTAATCCTCCTGGTTTCCCTGTGAACTAGGTGGTCCATTTACAGATGAAGCAACTGAGGCACAGAAAAGACCAGTGCTTTCTCAAGGCCATTGGGTAACTGGATGATAGCTCAGAAGCCACCAGAGCTCCATACTTACAACTGATCAGAGCTGCATGCATCTTGTGAGAGCCCAGACCAAAATGAACTCCTCAGTCTTTTGGGTCTTAATTACACTCTAGTAGTGTATAGAAACTCAAAATTTATTTCCAGTGAACATTCTTCTATTTCCACTATACACTATGCATGGTGAAGGGTTGTTTTTGAGGTCTAAGCTATAGAGATGGGGCTAACATTGGCTGACATATATCTTTGGAAAGGAGAGAGAGGAAAGAACTTGGGTGGAGAATTGACTTTTTAGTGAATTATGCTGAGAAGCATCAGCCCATACTACCAGTTAGAGTAATACTGCCTTTTGAGTTGTTTTGTTGTGTTCCATAGGATATTTGTCCATTTTCCCTTGCTACAACAAAATACCAGAGTCTGGGTAAATGGTAAAGAAAAGTGATTTATGTAGGTCACTATTCTGGAGGTCCAAGAGCATGACATTGGCTTTTGCTCAGCTCCGGTAAGGTCCTTGTGGTGGATGGCATCATGGTGGGAGTATGAGTGAGTGGGAGAGATGATATGGCGAGACAGGAAGTCAGATACAGGGAGGGGCCAGTCTCACTTTTTATAGCAACCTTTCCTCACTTATGGAGCTCACTCAATGAAACCAGCATTAATCCCTTTCAAGGCAACACCTCCAGTGACCTCATTACTGTCACTAAGTCCCACCTCTTAAAGGTTCTCTCACCTCTCAACACCTCAACATCGCCACACTGAGGACTAAGCTTCTAACACATGAGCCCCTGGGGAATAAACCACACCCATATCATAGAACACCATCTGAACTGTTTGATATGCATATAACAAAGATGAAATGATTAAGGAGGTCCAATATGCAATGAGGAGTTCTGATGGAAAGTAGCTTCTCACTTTGTTCAGGCTTTTCAGTTTTAGGAATTTCTTGAAATTCTCTAATAGTGTTGAGTTCTAGTGAAAATGAATCATTTTCAGGCATTAATATGCATACCAATCACCTGGGGCTCTGTTGAAATGCAGATTGTAGCTCAGTAACTCTGGAGCGGGGGCCCAAGATCATCTTCACACGATGCACATGCTAGTGGTCTCTGTATCGTGCTCTGCAGTAGCAAGTCTCTATGCTACTGTTTATGATTCAGATAAGCCCATTCCCACAACATGTTTCTGGAGGAAGTGCTGGTCAACTGGTGTGAGACTTGGATATCCTTGAGCTTAGGATACCAACATCTGGATTTGAAAAGTGGTTCTGTTACTTATTAGCTGAGAAGTTTGGGACAACAAATCTTTCTGAGCCTCAGTTTCTATATCTTTAAGTGGAGATCATAAATTCCGCCCTTGCAGGGTTGTTAAGTAGATGAACAGAATCACACAGTTGGAAAAGCCTGGCACTTGCTGGAACTCTGACAAATTTCATTTATTCCCACGTGCTCTCCAATTCATTCTGTCTAGCTCTCTCTTTCCTTTTATATACTTCATAGTGTCTCCCACCCCAGTATCTGTCATAATTATAAAATATATTTGATCTATCTTGGCTTTTTGATATAATTTTATGTCTATATACCTTCTCTTTCATATGTATAAGCTAGCACCGAATGTGGAGTTTTTTTTAAAAAAAATTCATATCAAATGCTTTTATTGAACTAATTTCATGTCTCAAACTATTATATACCTGTCTCTATTTTCCTTAGCTCTGATTTGATCTAGGCCATAGAATGGAAGTGAGACTATATGGTATTCATTTAGTCAACAATTATTTATCAAGCACCTACTATGCTATGCCTTGGTATGTCACTAGAATAAAATAGACATTTGTATTTTTTCTCTTTGTTTTTGTTGCCTCTGTTTATCTTGCTGGGCCATATTGAGGTCTTTGTTTTATTCTTCACTCATGATATCTTTTGCTTTTGTTTCGTCCTAGTTTTCTTTTCTTTTCTTCTTATTGCTCTTACTTATCCTTTGGATCTTTTCCCTTTGAATCTACCAGACTGACTTAGTAGTTCTATCTTAAAAATCCTTACAAAACTCATTTTGTGTGAATGTCTCTGTGTGATAATGTTTTTTTTTAAATAAAGAACTACACTGAAAGTTATGTGTGGTACATGCATAGGGAAAAAATGTCTGGAATAACACACCACTGTTAATGCTGGAACTGGTGAGAAGGAACTTTCACTTTTTTCTTTATGTACTTTAGCATTATTGAAAAAAAATTACCCCATGATAGCAAGTTCTATTCTGTAACACTGAAAAAAAAAAAAAAGGAGGAAAAAGAATTAAATGCATGGGTTAATGGATGACAAAAGAAAAGATGAAGAAAAATAAAAATAAAACTTTTGACCTTCAGATTTGGCTCCATTCTCACCTGTAGTTCTGCCCTGTCACTTGCTGGGTCTGTCTTATTCAGGTTTCACATCGTTGGTGTGGAGCTCCATCTTCCTGGAATTACACAGCATCAGGAATACTCCCGGCCTGGAAGCAAGACTCAAGGAGGCAACAGGAGGTATTCTTACAAGAGACAGCACTATCCAGATGGATTTTGATAAGGTTGGTATGTGCCCCACGAGGTCATAATTAACCACATCAAAGAAGGAGTGGCTTCTTAAGCAAATGGGCTTTATCTTGCCATCTGTTGAAAAATGTACCAAACGCTCTTGCTTTGTTGAAAAACATCTGCACTTTTGGAACCAAGTCTTCATAGCTTGGGACTGCTGAGCATGATTGAAGAAATACTTTTATTGCTTATCTGTTTGACCTCTCAGCTTTTGTGTGGCACCTTGTTTTTCTATGTCCTTCTTGCTTGGCAATGTCATCTACAATTTGCATAAATGAGAAAGTATTGGCTATGGCTTGGTTGGGAACAGAAACAAGTTATCTGATAAAAGCAAAGCAGGAAGAATTTAATTTTCTTAGCTCATGGTCAGTTTTTGTCCTACCAGCTGGCATTCTGGGGTGAGTGGTGGCTAGAGATTGAAGGTAGTTTACAAAACTGTCTTAGAATGTAGTTATGGCTCAATCTGTCTTCCTAATAGAATCCTCTGGAGAATCTTCCCCCGCCCCCAAATGCTTACTTTAATTCTCCAACTTTCGAATTAATAAAAACAATGACAAGACAAAACAAATAATGACAAACACAGAACTCTCCAGGTGTCTCTACTATGCAGCCATGAGAGTCACTTCTGGGTCCAAGTCAACTTTAAAAGAGGTCTTTGGACTGTACACGACTTTTAATTACAGATCATATAGTTTTCTAAATGGAGACTAGACACTGTTCAATTTTATTCTGTCATTTGAGTTTTGGTTTCATGTGCATTTGAAATATAATCAGATGTAAACAAATAGAATAGCCCAAGAACATATGTAATATTTATAATTGTGTTTTGGGCCTGGTACTTTTATTGCACTTGTGTGTGTATGTGCATGCGTAGGGGTGTGTGTGTGTTTGTGTGTGTGTATGAAGCTCTAATACATCTCACTTATATTTAGCCTATTTCTTCAGTATTATTCAATGACATATTTCACTTGGGATTTATGTAATGACTATTAAATTATCAATGTGTATTTTTTAAGTACAGAAAAAATTGCTTGTCCTAGCCTGTAAGTTTTTGGTTAGCACTGGAATTTCTTCCATTGGGGACATCTTCCTTGGGTTCTTTGGCTAACTCTTCTTTTTGGTAGTACCATACTTATTAGATGTACTTCCACTGTTTTCTTGGATTTAATAAAGGTGTGCAGGCCTAATCTTGCTGTTCTGTGATAGATGATACCTATCTGCCTCCCTACCGTAAAGATCTGGCTAGGGATATATTTGATGGTACTGTTTCTACTTCAACCTCTTTCCAGGGAGTTCTGGAAAGTAGAGGTAAGCCAGAATGTGCTTACCTCTATGGAGTACAACCTGGATGCCGAAAGATCTGAAAACCATGCTGAGTGATGAACATTTAAAGGGGATGGATGTCATTTTCCTGGAGAAATCATGGTGGGAAATTATAAGGTCAGTGATAACTTTCTTAATATATTTTCTTCCTTAAAAAGGACTTTTCCTTATCTAAAGAAAACTCAGATCCTCCAAGGTTCTAACCCTGTTACCTGATACAGAGATGGTATCCATCCTTTCTCTGTTTGCTATACCCTCTGTCACATTCATGATAAATCATTGTAACAATTGATTGAAGAAGCATTCTTTCCTGATGAATCTGGATGTGGTCTCAGATATTTTCACAAGCAAGCTCTAGGCAGTCACACTAATTGATTAGCACTGGTGTTAAAGATGACACCTATTTGCCTCCCTACCATAAAGGTCTCTTGCTAATTACTGCTAACAGGAGGGCAATTCTTCCCTTTGTTAAAAGGGCTTCATGATCCATGTACAGTAACTCCCAGATAACAATTGAGATTGGAATATTCTACTAAAACTGTAATAAAGGTAAGAGAATAATGAGGTGGAAATAGAGTAACATAAACTAGATAACTTTGCCCATTCCTTTCTAACCCATCCTTAGCCTGAGGTCTCCTCAAGGATACCTCTTTGCATATCCTCTGCTCTTCCATCAGGAGGAAGAAACCACTTCTAACTGCTAAGCCCTTGGGATATCTTCAGCATTGCAGGATTTTGAGATTGAGATCCAAGAAAATGAAGCTGCAAGAGAGAATGGTTCTATTTGATGCTTCCTGAGTTATAATTGAATTGCTATATGTGATATTTCTCTTAGGGTTAACAACAGAATGTCTATGCAACATGAAGAGAGACCAGACGTAACCACAATCTCAAAATCCCAACCTCTCTTCAGGACATCTATATGTTTTAAGGTTATAAGTGTTGTTTTGAAATATTTGGATGGCCATAGAGAAAAAGGTGCAGAGTTATTGTGTATTGCTTTCAAGGGTTGACTAGACCAGGGGTTTGAAATTAAAGGTGGACCAGACTTGATTTAAAGAAGGTTATATTTTCTACTAATAAGAGTTGTCCAACATAAACAAACTTTTTTGTTAGAGTACTCCTAGTCTCTGGGTATAATTAGGCAAAGAATGGATTGCTCTGTTAGAGATGGGAGTTGAATTGATTCCTATTTTAGATGGAAAATTGAACTATATCTCTATTTTGGAGGGAGACTCTGATAAACAAGGTATATCTATATAGTACAATATGTATACTTGTAACAAGGCAATGTATGAGTAATTTGACCTCTTCTCTATTGACAATTACTGGCCAGTGCATGACCTATCATAGATCATCATGATGGATCTAAATGGGAAGGTCATTGAGTGGAAACTGAAAAGATAAGATGATGGAGAAATAATAGTGTGATAAGTGTGGTAAAATACATTGTTTGAGGTTTCTGAGTGAATAAAACATAGTTGCATTATATAATCATACAACTATATATATAGTCTCTAATTACATTTTTATGGGTGAATATAACATGGTCAATTTAAAAATAATTTTTAATTTTGTTCTTATAATTGTAAATATGGAATAATATGTAGTCAAAATATCACTGCTATAGAAGACATATAATGGTGTGGAAAACTATTTATACAATACAGAAAAGAAGTAGATCATAAAAATAATGTGGAGGATGACTCTAGTTTTGATAGGGAAAAGCATATATTTGTGTTTAAAAAGAACAAATAGGGCCAGACGCGGTGGCACATGCCTGTAATCCCAGCACTTTGGGAGGCTGAGACAGGAGAATCGTAAGTTCAAAGCCAGCCAGCAATGGTGAGGCACTAAGCAACTCAGTGAGACCTTGTCTCTATATAAAACATAAAAATAGGGCTGAGGATGTGGCTCAGTGGTTGAGTACCACTGAGTTTAATCCCTGGTACCAAACCAAACCAAACCAATCCAAACAAACAAACAAACAAACAAACAAAAAATCCCCCAAAAACCAAATAGGTGAAAAGTGCTCTTTAATTTTTTAGGAATAAAAATGCTGGAAGGATATATCTCATGCTAGAATTATAAATGATTTCTGTTCCCATTTAACATGTTTTCTTGAATTTACAAAGTTTCTAAAATAAGCACATATTATGTTAGTGGTATATTAGTTTTATATTGCTGCCATTAAAAATTGTTTCAAATGTAATTACTTAAAAAACAGATGTGTTATCTTGCATTTTTGTAGGTTAGGTGTCCAACACAAGTGTCATAGTTAAAGTCAAAGTGGTGGACAGGCTACATTCCTTTCTGGAGGCCATAGGGGTCCATTTCCTCACCAGTTGCAGCTTGTAGAAGTGTTTATTTTCTCTCCCAGGATTCCTTCTAGAATGTAAACTCCTTGAAGGCAGTTTCTAGTTTCTTTCTGTTAAATAACCTTTGATAAAAGGAATGGTTCTAACTTCTGGATCTCCTCACGTAAGGTCCATGAAATTCTGTTATTTGCAATGGATGATCATGGACCATTCTTAGCCTTTTCTTATTTACTTCCTCCAAGTTCAGGTTTCTTAAAATTTATTTTTGTTAAATGGCTTGATTTTTATGGAGTCTGGGATTATCTCCAATATGCTTTGTAAGTGCTGGTTGTCTGCTCTGGTCCTGAAGGTTGATGGCTGCTGTGGCATCCTCCCCTCTCATCTTGAGTGTGCTTGCTCCCATTTGTATTCTTTGGTTAGTGTGTTGTTCCTATGGAAGCAGCATTCTGTTTACCAAGATGGTGGGAGGGGAGTGTTAAACCTCTTCTGGCAGGAAAAGCTACTCTTTGCTTGGAATCAGAATTGAAAATGGATTTCCTCATTGGGAAGAAACATGGATGCATGAAATCTCTTGGGCACCCCATTTCACATCCCCAGCCCCTGGTGGCAGTGGTGCAGGGATATCATTATTAAAGTATTTTTTGCCCTTTGTGGTGAGGACCACCTATTCACATATGAATATTAGAAATGGCTAAAATTTCATTTATTGAATAAGGAAACATGCTGTGGCCAGTCATTTACCAGTCAAGTTTTACAATTTTGTACGGAAATATTGTATTTGAAGATATATGATCTTTCATAATCTTGTTCCTGATGTGGATGAACGGCAATCTGAGAGCTACTAGATGAGATAAAGCACTATGATAATCTATTTTATTTCTGGGAAGAGAAATGAAACTGACAGAAAAAAGATAGATTAGCTTGTTAATGTTTCAAAAAAATTCTTATTAGAAATAAATACAATTCTGTGAGAGTTCCAGTGGTGTTTAATTTAGGTAATATTACTTGCTTGCAGAAACTGGAGCAGTCAACTCTGTGAGAGGTCAGTTTTCACACATATTTGTGTCATTGGATTTTTCTAATCCTAAAACAGAGTAGAAAATGCAAAAAAAATTTACGTTATTTTTCTGTTACAAAGAGGCTAAAGGAAAATCAAGGGACGAAATGTCAACTGTACAAATGGAAGCACAAAATGATAACACCATAAGCCAAACTCAGAGCACACAGAAAGGACCAATTTGCTACCTAGATTTTTCCTAGGATTATTTTGCCTTAAAACTATAGAATGAGTCATGAGCTGTTCTTCTCCATCACTCATGGTTCCAGATGGACAACTGTCATTTTTCCTTAACAGATAAGGGGGTGCTTCCTTTTTTGGTTGTCAGCTGCTAAGGCTGCTTAGTGAGACCAGAGAACCAGGCCAACGTGAATATAGACTTATGAATGATTTACACTGCAGTGGCACCGAATCAAACCCCAGTGTCGGACTTTGGTCTAACGGCAAAATTTAACATCAGGGTACTGATTAAAGTAAAACCTCCCTGTTTCAAGAGATTTATTCATTTTTTAAAAAAAAGGTCTATTAGTAACTGAATGAGTTTACAGTTCGGAATAACGGTATGTATGGCCTATAGTAAACAACCTGAACAGCCATTCTAAATGAATTCTTTATATTCAGCTTCTCTAAACTTGTAATTACATTTGAGGCAGGACATGTGATACCAGAAGATGTAAAGCTATGCAGTCCCTCCTGCCTCTTGCATTCAGTGCAGGCAGTTCAGCAAGATCAGCAGAACACACGAGAAAATCACTCCCATTAATCATCTCTTAAAGTGGAACCGAGGAAAGCCTTTCCTTAAAAACAAATAGATTTACTCTTTTTTCATTAGCCCTGGTCTTTTGAAATAAATTGTGATAGGACTGCATCTTCAGTAGCAATTGATCTTTTTCTGAAGTCTTACGCTTTCTATCTTGCTTAGGATATTATAGGTGTAAATACTGTCAGAGCATTTCAGTTTCAAAAGCAGAGGCCTGAGAAGAAACGCAAGAGAAAAAAAAAAACTGTTGATTTTTAACAACTCTGAAATAAAATGTGAGACTACACCACGAATTCTCCCCATCTCTAGTTATGAAACATGCCCTAGGAGTAGACATAATGCCCAAAGAAATGGTTAGAAATTTGAATTTGAACAATCTTTGGATAAATAGGCTGTTGTAAATGTATTTGTGTTAGCAAAAATATGACGAATTTCAAACAATACCATTTCTAGATAGATTGATCAAAATCTAACAGTTACTGATAGTTTTACCAACTGCCAAACTTTTTATCATTTTTCTAATCCTTTCTAACTTTCGTTCATTATTTAAAAATATTTATTGAGCTCCACTCGATTTTACAACTAATGGCAGTGAGCACTAGTGGTCTGAGGTTTCTTATTCATATTTCTGAATGTATATTCAACTTGGCATTCTTGTGATCTATCTTCTAGTCTTTTCAATTAGAATTAGGTCCAAACTGATTTCTTTCTGGTCTTGGCCCTTTTGGGCCAAGTCAATTATAAATGAGGTCAACCCTTACCTCACAAGCCTGGGGTGCTGATTGGCATGAGCTGGATCTGGAGAGCCATGTGAAGGAAATAAAGAATCCCACAGAAGAACATGGTGAGTTGCCACCAAGAGCCCTGCCCAGGCAGTCCAGATGGGCTGCACAGTGCTCTTCAAACGTGCATCTCATGTCCTTTTTTCTTTTTTAAATATTTAAATTTACTTTTTAAGCATTACATAAGAAATTATATGTACTAATGGGATACCATCTGATTTTTGATACATGTATACATTGTGTAATGTTTAAATCAGGTTAAACATACCCATCTCCTTGAACACTTATCATTTCTTTATGGTGAAAGCTTTCAAAATCCTTTCTTCTAGCTTTTGATATGCATAGTACATTATTAAATATGGTCACCCTCCTGTGCAACAACACATCAGAGCTTCTTACTCCACTTTTCCTTATTTCTGATATTTGCACATGCTTTCTTCTCTGTTTTTTCCAATTTAACCTTTTGCACTTTCAACTACTTTTTAAGACGGCTCAAATCATTTTTCTTCATTCAAGCTTCCTTAATCTACCTTCTTCATTTTCCTCCAGAGGTAATTTCTTTTAACATTTCCATTGATTTGTATTTTTCTTTTGGTGCACATTTAGAAATGTGTATGCAAGCTATTTTCCTTGATATTCCTACTAGATTGTAAATTCTTTGAATGTAGTATTGCTTCTCATTTATCTTGGAGTTTTGTTAGCTGTCTTTCAAACAGAAGGTGCCTGATAAGTCCTTGACCAAGGTTGGAAGAATTGAAGGAATATGGGTGATATGGGTTCTATTCTTCTGGCACATGGGTTTTATTTTTGCCTTTATTTTCTCATCTATCTCCACAAATGGTAAAAAATAATGAATGCTCACATCAAGAATATACTAACAGTCAAAGAGGCCTTGAATTAGCGTGAAACAACTGAGGTTAGAATTAGCTCTTTATGTTAAATTTGTGGCACTAATTTTCCCAGTGGCAGTTTGGGAAGTCACCAACACAGACATAACGTCATTGCCAACCAGGAGGCCAAGCATAACTGTGGGAAAGAAAATCCATGTTCAAAAGGAAATATCCAAAATAATAGAACGGCAGGTCTAGAAAATCACCACCATGAATGCCTTTTTTGTGGTCTCATTTTCCCCAAGGTTGCTCTGGTATGAAAGTCCTTCTTTAAGGAGATAACATAAAAGGAAATAAGTGGTGGTGGAAAAAAAATACCCTCTTGTAATGGCCTTGTATGTTCTCTGGCTATTTCAATGTAATGTTTATCTAATAAATAGTATTTCAGTGTTAAACAGTAGAGCTGTGTGTGCTCCTGGGCCAAAAGGCTGGACCTCCTTCAGGTCTTGCCATGCTCTTATTGCTGAAAAAAGTTCTGTTTTAATGAAAAGAGACACTATGTTGCTGGAGCCACTGCCAGTGATGCCTGCTTAACATTTTCATGCTTCTGGATAGTATATAGAAGTCTTCAGATAGAATCACAAGTTCTTATGTGTATGTGTGTGCATACATGAAAAAATGTAATTTCAGTAAAAAGCACCTACATAATGCTTTTTTTGAGATACAAGTCTGTGTATGCAATGGCTTCCTGTACTAAACTGTTTAAGAGAAAGAAATGTCTGTGATGTGTATTAGTGTGTCTCTACAATAGCTGGGGGAATGTTTTGATGTCAACATTTTAAAAGAGGAAGAAAAAAAAGACTAATGTGTGCAGTTGTGAAGTTTCAAAAAGGATGCTAATTTTAGGACAGAAGAAATGAACTTATGTCTAATTGGCTATCTTGACTCTTAAACAGCCGACACACTTAGATAGTATCTAAGTCATTTTTGAGATTGAATTTCAGAAATGTAGTCTCTGAATCTTGCCCTTCTCCCTGGGAAGGAAATGTTTCTTGAGAATAGAGTGCTTTCCAACATGGCAGAGCGAGGAGGGGACCATGAAAGGGTAGGTCAAGTGGAGACAAGTGAAAAGGGAATAAAAAGTAGTCCAATAAAAATGGCCTCAAATAAAAAGAGAAATATATGATATTGCCTTGTTCATTTAATCTGTTTCTGTAAACTCAGAAGGAAATGTTTATGTGGTACCAAGGTTGTGTTTCTGCTCTGACAAGGTATGTGGATTTGTTTTATGGATCAAGGAGTTTGGAGAATGGGAAAGAGAAACTTGAAAGGGGACTTGGTTGAAGTGTTATCATCTGTCTAAATTTCTTAATGAACCCTGCATACCTATTCATTTAAAAAACCTATTAAGCCCCTCCTGGGAGCACAGGAAGCATGGCTTCCTAAAAATAAACAGGTTCTCTCCTTGAGGAATTTAAAATCTGTAGGCTTAAATTGAGGAACCTAAGATGGATTTTCAGCATGAGGAGTGAGAAGGTAACAGTCCATCTCCCTGCAGCTGGGGCTCATTTAAAGGTTGAAGGAACACAGGTTTTTGGGAAATGAGTTGTATTGACATGGGTGCCTCGTCCTTTCTTAGGGAATTGTCCTCATCGGTGGTGATAACCTTTGTGGCTTCCACTGATTTCCCCTGGTCTCCCTCAAGGGACCTTCTCTTGTTCCTGTGTTCTCCTCTTGGTCTTTTCAGCAAACACTGCTGTCTTATGTGCTATTTTCCCAGAATTCTCTACTTTATTTGAAGAACCTCTTTCCTGCAAGGTGTTGGTGGGTTCTTTTTCCCGGTGAATGTGTGGATATGTTGTAATAGCACAGTGAGGACACCTGCTTTAAACCTGTGGGAATGCTCTAAAGCTAACAAGTCCAAGAGTCATGGCAGGCCAACGGGTGAATCACTGGGCCTTCTCAAATGGTAATCACACCCCATGGCTTCCGTTTACGTCAGGAGAATGGCAGCTGACCCATCATCCTGGTACACAGCCAGGGAGTTTGTAGATTGTGCTGAGATACACTGACCCTATAGTTTCAGTTTCCTCCCTGGACTGTTGCTCCTCAGAGATGAGAGAAGAATCCAGGAAAAGTTCTCCCTGTCATCTCCTCAATATTTCTTTTCTTCTATTGTGTGTGTGCCTTTTCTTTATCATTTAAATTGACAAACATCACAATGGAATCCTTTTGGTGTATCATCCCATGAATTTTAACATTGGCATTGATTTATATAATCAGCACTCGATCAGACAGAATACAGAATAATCCCATCAACTGTCTGGGTCAATCCTTTCCCCTCACACCTAACCACTGGCAAATAAGGATCTGTTCTGTGTTGTTGTTACAGTTCACATATATGTATTTCTTCATGTATATGTATATTTGAAAATATTATATAAATGGAATCCTACAGTATGTAACTTTTTTTGTTTTTGTTTTTTTTGGTACTGGGGATTGAAGTCAGGGGTACTCGACCCTGAGTCACATCCCCAGCCCTATTTTTTGTGTTTTATGTAGACAGGGTCTCACTGAGTTGCTTAGTGCCTCGCCATTGCTGAGGGTGGCTCTGAACTTGCGATTCTCCTGTCTCAGCCTCCCAAAGTGCTGGGATTATAGGCATGTGCCTCATTATGTGACTTTTTGAGAATGTCTCCTTTCATTCAAAATAATGACTCTGAAATTCATCCGAGTTGTTCTGTTAGTGAATTGTTCCTTTTTATTACTAAGTAGTATTCCATCAGATGGATACCTATCCATTTACTCACTGAATTGTCTCCTGGTTTTGTTGATTACCAATAGAGGTAGACACGCTCTTGTGTGAACATAAATTTTCATTTATCTTGAGTGAACATCTAGGAATGGGGTGGTTGGGCCATGTGGGAAATGTATTAAACAGTATAAAATAAAAGAATAACCATAAGGGATTGCCAAACCATTTTCTGTTGCTCTAGGATAAGTGATACTATCAAACTGGATCTTTTAGAGCTTTGAGCTCTCTCATCTAAAAACAAAGCAAAAGACTCATCTGTCTTGAAGTTTAAGGTATTCATTGTTTAATACATCATTATTGAGTCACCATGGATAGTGATTTACTTCAATAAGTACTTCACCTTTTATTTAATAAGACTTTTTGAACTTTCCGAAATGATAGTATTACTAGATAACACACTAGTAGTAAGTATTCATTACTACTCTTCTCCTCTAGGAGAAGGGATGCTTTGGTAGTTAAGACCAGAGGCCCATTGAATAGGAAAATCACAAATGGCCTTCAGGAAGGCCAGCTCCCACCACAATAACAGCAACAGCAAAGCCTTTTAATTTTTCTCTAGTCCAGAGTCATCCTTGTTTGGCATTCAGTAGAATTCTTCTTTGGCCACTAGATGAGCACAATATAGACAACTATGGCTGTTTATGTTCTCTTTTTTGTTTTGTTTTTTTAACTTTAATTTTTGAGTACTTAGAGTTGGTTTAAAAATAAAGTTCTGTGAATGAAAAAAAAAAGTCATCTTTCCTCCCAGAAGCAGCCATTGATAATTTGTCTTAATCCATGTTAATTCCTACTCATTGCTGTGAGAATTCACCCTGGAGAAGGCAAACACTTTGTATCTTCCCCTATGCAAGTGGGCTGGCCTGGTGCTGAGTCAAGGATGTGTGTTGCCTCTAAGTGGCTTAGATTAGGGCACAGTCTGGGTCCACAGACCTTGGCAAAGCCTGGAATGAACTGAAGAGGAGCAATGAGAGACTGTTGGGCTTCCTGCTTGAGCCCAAGGGAGGAAAACAGCCTGCATTCTGTAGGACAACATTTGGTTTGATACTTGGGTGCATTGAGCATGCAGGAGGAACAATGCCTGGATCATTGTCTTCTAAAGGGCATCATGAAGATGAAGTGTCACAATCCTATAGCACTTCTGTTGTTGGTTTCTTCTGATCCGTCTGAGTTCCTGAAACAATTTCTTCAGCCTGAACTGCTGGGAATTCAGATTAGCTAGCATCAAACGGACTCTTTAATGGAATCTGCCTGCAATTGCACACAGCAAGAGGTTAAGCAAATCTTAGGAAAAGCTTTTTCCTAATCACAGAAAAAGCCATACTTTGTTTATATGTTGCACATCCTACTGTGTTAAATCCGATGAAATGAATCAGAAATTGTTACATAAGCCTTGCGTACACATTTCAGGTAATTTTGGTAACATTTAAAAAAAGTCTGTTTGTCTGATTCAAACTCTCTAATGCCACAACTTTAAATCACTCCTAGCACAACTATCAAATAGAAAAATTGATATATGTGCTGATCTGATCCAGAACATAACGGATCAGAATTCATATCAGACAAACCTATAATTATAAGAATAATTATGGTAGAAGATAAGTAGCAGTTGGCGAACCTCAGAAGGTTTTCTGGCTTGTTTTGGACGACCACCCCAAAGTTTCATCTGTCAGGCAAAGGTTCTGTCTCTGAGGGTGGAAAACTGGACTGGAACTCTGAAGGACCAGGTTTTCTTCCTCCTGGTCTGGTTTGATGGCTGGCATTGCCAGAACAACGTCTGTCAGGGTGTTTAGCACTTCTACCACTGACCCTTTTGAAATCCAAAGTTTAGAGATCCATCAGGGTTAAAAAGAAACAGCGGCCACTCATTATTTAGAGGAATACTGCTAGCTGCTTCCCCTCTCCCATTCTTGTCCAGACCCTGCCCCACAATTCAGCCCAGGCAAACTTCCAGAAGATTCCCCCAACTTTTCTACTAGGCTTCTTTCACAGAAGCAATCTGGACTTGGGCTTTTAATTAAAAAAAAAAAAAAGTAAAAATTATGCTTGTTTAGCATGTCCAAGGCCCTGCATTTTATCTCCAGCACTGGAAAAAACATCTAGAGTGTAAACAGTAGGTGGATGTTTGGGGACACCTAGTTTGAAATGCCCTCTCTCCTCTGAGGGCCAAGTATCTTAGTATCCTGTGTTTGATTATCACTCCTGTGATGTACAACTATCTCTCAATTTCATTTGAATTAGATTTTCCATGTCTTTTCTCTAAGAGATCTAGTTCATCATGATCCTGGGTATGTTCATCTGATTTTTGCATCTAATCACATTTGATAAAGAGTAATCTCAAGAGTTATTTGTTGAGCTGGGCTGGGGAGGTAGCTCAGTGGTAGAGCACTTGCCTCGCATGTGCAAGGCCCTGGGTTTGATCCCTAGCACTGCAAAAAAAAAAAAAAAAAAAGGTTTTTGTTAAAAGATTAAATTTACTCATTCACTCTACAAATACAGTGAGCGCCTACTATGTGCTATGTACCATTATAGGCACAAAGGTGATCATCAGGAAAGCATGCAGGTAAGACTTCTATCCTCAAAGAGATTATATACCCATAATGGAGCATCGGAGCTATCCTGACTGAGCATACATTTCACATTAAAAAGATTATTTTGTTCCAACACAGAATATTTAGCTTCAGGTGCTATTTCAGTCATGTAGATATGATTGAAGAGTGGTAAAAGATATACTCTTCTTTTATACATGTCATTCTAAATAAAACAGTGCTAACATTGCAATGTCCTAGCCAAGATCCAGATACCTTCTGTATGAATATTTTTGTTGATTTTTTTGTACTCTCTTCAGGTCTATGTGACTTCTTAAGTATCCAAAATTGATATGGATTACTCACTGAAATTTGAAATGGTAATTTTTAGTAACCAAGTAGGAATGAAAAGTAAAAATGATTGCTTCAAGACCCTGCAAAATGTTTTGCTGTAATCACATACCAGGTTTAATAATGGCTGAGCCTGACACATGCATTCCAACATTCTATTGGAATTGAGGTAAAATATTTGTGGATCTTTTCCTTCTTTTCTTCTCTCTGTATTTATAATTTAAATGAATGAAAGGAGCCTGATTGCCAACTGGAAAGAGTTCACTAGGTTGCATTTTTGTTATTGCTGTTGCTGCTGTTGTTAAAGCTGCGTAGCCACAAATTATTGTCACTTGTTACCTGTCTCCATCTTCAGCATTGTCACCGAGGATCCAGTTGCATTGAGAGATGCTATTTTTATATAACACCACAGGGCACATGCATTGAAGTTTTCCACATCTGACATTATGTAATAGAAAGGCATTAGAACTAGTTCCAAGTGAATCTTTCTGTTTAATTTCTAAAGAACTCATCTTTTAAGTGTACTGTATCTTGTATATTTGAATAATTATGATTCTTAGAGGTCACCGTGTGTTACATTTACCACATAAATAGCAGTGCGATGGTCTGGAACAGTTCGAGTTCTTATTTTCCTTATATGCCTTCTTTCTGGTGTAAAAGCATTAAGGAATTTTGACATAATGATAAGCTGCTATTTAAAGTCCTCACTTGTGAGATTGGAATGCAGTGCATTCAGAAGAAATTTACAAGCTATGCATTCATGCTAGGTTAGAGCCAACAACACGGAGCCTTTTTTAAAGGCAGGAAGCAATTCACATTTCAGATTTTCTATGACCTTGGTTACATTGAGCGTGGAGGTGATTATCA
This sequence comes from Xerus rutilus, assembly GCA_028644305.1. Classification (NCBI taxonomy): domain Eukaryota; kingdom Metazoa; phylum Chordata; class Mammalia; order Rodentia; family Sciuridae; genus Xerus; species Xerus rutilus. The sequence continues at coordinate 66,180,598 of CM053403.1, read as the reverse complement.
GAAAAAAATTTGATAATATTTTTGAGATTCTTATACAGTCTTCAGGGAAGCAAAATATCCTGGTGATAACTAAAAGCATTTAATTGCTACCCAGATGTTTAGCTTTTGTATTGCCAAACATCTGGATGTCAAGAAACATTTGGAAAATTGAGTGTACTTTTAAAGTTTTTGTTTTGTTTTGTTTTGTTAATGTGAATTTATGCTTGCCATCTTGTGATCTTAGCTGCATAGTCAACATCCGAACAAAGCTATTTTGTAGTTTTATATTTTTATACTAAGACACAGTCTCAGAAGTATCTCTGGAAAAGATTTCTTTGCCATATAGAAGTCTCCTTGATTTCTGAAGAAATTGCAAGCAGTTGTACAAGGGATGTTTATAAGAATGGTACATGGACAAGGGATAGTTATGCAATTAAAGTGATATCTTGCAGGAGGGGACTTGCAAAGCCAGGGTTACACAGCAAGATGGAATTGAAGGAAACTTAATTTCAACTCAAGGAACTGGAGAAGCATTATAACTCTTGTCACCTAAAGCAAGCACAACGACCTCTTGTATGGCAATTGGGACACTGAGTGATGACAGGCACATAGGCTAAAATTACCAACAAGCGATGTTGCTACAAAAATTAATATTCCAACAATGTGTTTATTAGAGTATATAAATAACAATTATATTAAATAAACATTTTTATATTTATAACACTTTATATTCATAGGTTTTCGTAAATGAAACTTTATTAAATGGAAAATAATTATAAAATACTATAAAATAATAATGAACATTCTCTTTGGAATAATTATTATGGGAATAAAAATATATTTGATCAAAAGATACATTAAATAGAATTGGATAGAAATATGAAGCATTTAGAAGGAGCTATAGAAACTATCAGAAGATATTTGAGATTTTATTTCTTTATGTTTGAACAAAACTCTGTTCATATTAGGAGAACCTTTTCCCCATTTATTTTGTATACTTCTTTAGTGTTTTAAAGAATTCTGTATAAATCCTAGATACTCAATTAAATGCTTATTTATTCCAAGAATGCTCACAATTCAATGGCCAAGACTTTAGCATTGTGATTTATGAGCTGCCTATAGACAAAAATAAAACATCTCCATTCTGTATGCTAAATGACTCCAGGCACTTTTTTTCTAAGCTTGTTTTAATCTAAATCACAAAGTAACACAAGGTAACAAAAACCTCTAAGAGTTCTTATTTCAGTTTCTCATTGACTCAACATATGTTCAATACGAGTGGTTAGGGCAGGAGCTAAGAGGGAAGACTACATGCAAAGCACTGAGGTGCAGAAAGGATATGAAAAGGAAAAAGGGAAGGGAGGGAGGAATAATATTTCTGGAAGAGACACAATATCTGCAATATCTCTAGCATGGTGCAAAATATTTTATATATGTGGGGCTATTTGAAGACATTATCTTCAACCAATTTGCAGTCTAATGAAGAAGACATGAAGATACCAATAATCTGGGTGAGCATGTTAGCAGTGCCAGAGGATAAGCACAAACTGAACAGCATGTGAGTGGACAGAAGGGCACCACTCAACTGAGGAGGCTGAGATCCCACTCTTTGGGACATAGTTAGAATTTCAATAGGAAGATACAATGTGTGGTGGGCAGAAGCTGGGGACTCCAGAAGGCAGTGCAGATAGATACATGATGTAAAGTGTATTAGTAGAAAAGAAGCGAGCAATATTTGAACAAAAAGAACTGTGGTTTAGCTGGCATAGAGGACACATCAGCGCTGCCCAGACCATAGGACCAAGAGTTCCTTGTGTATGTGGGGGAAAAAAATGGGTTCCTTGGCATCATCTAGATACATTAACTCAGAATCTCCAGGTATATTTTTTGGCAAACATTAATGTTTTTAAACAAGCACTTGAAGTGATTGCTAGAGTCATGTAAATTCTGGAAGCTCTGGACTGAGGGGTAAAATTGAGAAGAAGGCCTTGCGATTGGATTTTCTTCAGAAGGCAATTACTTGCAAGGAAGCATTTCCACCTCTGTGGTCAATGAGCAAAATATATCTAAGCTGTCTTTGGCTCTATCCCTTTGGTTTTTCAATCACATTCTTTTATACATTTGGGAACTCCAGCCCCCTCAGGTAAATGCAGCACAAGGCCCACCCCGCCCTCATTGACCAGCTGTGACTCTGTGAAGAGGGGACCCACATGGCCTAGGCTGGCAGGCAGCTGCCACGTGAAGGGGTCCTATTTCAGAGAATCAGGTTATGTTTAAATAGTTCTCTCAAGGCAATTAAAAACAGTTTTAAATTGCTCATTCCTTCCTCTGTGGTGGCTCACCAACAGGGCTGAAACATGTATTGAGTGGATGGGGAACGCCAGCCTGGCTTGGTCTCTTCTGTTTCTATAATTTAAGAAATGAAAGCTCACAAACTGTTAGGGAACAGATCGACAGAAAAGCCAGTGGTGATGGATCCAAGTCTTTTTTAACTTTTAGTAATGAATGCTCTCATGTCTATGTCATGCAGTTGGTGTCATGCTCTTTATTACATTAAAAAAAAAAAAAGAAGAAAAGAAACAGCTTTATACTAGCAGAAGACCATAGGGGATGATGACATTTGAAATGCCCTAGGGGAGGAACATCTCTCCTCATTTTGTCCTCTTCTCTTTATTTTCATGTCATTTTTATTTATTTATTTTGGTACCAGGGATTGAAGTCAGGGGTACTTGACCACTGAGCTACATCCCCAGCCCTATTTTGTATTTTACTTAGAGACAGGGTCTCACTGAGTTGCTTAGCACCTCACCATTGCTGAGGCTGGCTTTGAACTCGCGATTCTCCTGTCTCAGCCTCCCAGGGTGCTGAGATTACAGGTGTGCCTGGCTATATCATTTCTATTTTATCTGTCTGGATCCAGGTCCTCAATTCTAAACTCCTCTTGATTCTTCCTCCTAAGATGGGCTCCTTCATGCCCCCGTCTTAGCTTGTGCTCCTATAACAAAATAGCACTAACTGGGGAATTTATAAACAAGAGGAATTTATTCCTCACAGTTCTAGGGGCTGGGAAGTCCACTATCAAGGCACCAGCAGGACTGGTGTCTGGCGTGGGATGCGGGGCTCTCTGCTTCCTGATAGTACCTTGTCATTCCTTCTTCTGGAGGGGAGGAGTGCTGTGTCCTCACATGGCAGAAGAGTGGAAGGGAACAAATTTACTCCCTCAAGGGTGCTGATAGGGGTCCTAATCCCGCCCATGAAGGCTCTGCCTGCACAACAAATCACCTCTTAAAGGCCTCACTGCTTAATGCTGTCTTGTTGGTGATTGTGGACATATGAATTTTTGGGGTCATGTTAGACCACAGCACCTCCCTTCAGGCTTGGGCCCTCTTTAGCTGTCTGCTCCCCATTTTGGTGCTGCTCCCCAGCCCTTCCTCATTCTCAGACTCTCCAATGCTTTCCTCTCTCCCAGCCTCTCTGAGTTCATCATCGTCCATGAACTCGATCACCCTCCTCCTAGCTTCTCCTTCCTTGACTGCTGTCCCTTCTTTGGCACTCTGTTATTCGTTGTGCCTGTTGTTTAGCTTCATTCTTCCTATCTCCACGTCTTCTTCAATGTCTCTGTTCTGCCTCTTCCTCACCAGCTCTTTGACTGCCCTTGACCTGCTGAAAGCCACGATGGTACCACTGAATTCTTCCCAGAGGTAGGGCTGAAGAGTGGTTAGGGCAGGAGCTAAGAGGAAAGGTGGGTAAACACATCGATTCTCAGGATCTGCTGCTTAGCCTCAAATTCAGACTGGGCGATCCACAAATTAGTGTCTTCCTGTGCTTGAGATGGGGCCTCCTGGTGGCACACAAATCACAGGGATGTTGTGGGGACTGAATATGTTCGTAGATGGAAAGCACTTAGAACAGGGCCTAGTGTCTAAATACCATGTAAATGTTTATTGCTATTTCTATGTCTTTGCTTTTGACATAACTGCTGCTTTTCTCATTCATGCGGAAATATCTCTGCACGTTTCCAAGGTCAAAACATCATACTACTTGTAATAAAGTTAAAAAATATTATTCTTTAATTTCAGATGAGAAACTAATGTTTGATTTCTACAATTTGTATGTGTGTATGTGTGTGTGTGTGCACGTGTATAATAGTATATAGTATAGAACATGCAACCCCCGTCTCCTCTGCAAGTCTGCTCAAGTAAGGACATTTGGTGAGCAAGCTCACAAGCTGAAGTTTGGTTGATGCAAATGATTCCTCCCTGTGCTGAAATGGGTGAACTGTTCTTCACCCTTTCCTTGTTTGTCTCTAGTTATACTCATTGACCAACATCTGACAGTGTGTGTAATGCTCATGGGCTAGAGATCAAAACCACAGGAATAAAGGAAGAGGAAATAGAAGCGACTAGAAAGGAGATATCTTACAAATTGATGAAAGACGACTACTAGCACCTAATTTTAAAAGTAGACATGGATCTCCAGGTGGGAAGGATTCATCATCTGTTGGGAAAAGAGGCTAATTTTGTGCATTGAGTTCTCCTGGACAGTTCTGACCTCCTGCTTTGGACAAGTTCAGAGTTGTGTTTTTTAAACAATGTTCCCAGGTGATGTTGATGTTGTGGCCAAGGGTCCACACTTTGAGAAAGATGGTTATGAACTTTTCTGTCTCTTTGCTTCATAAGGAGATTCTTGGTTTTTTGTTCATTAAAAATAACAGCAGTTATCTCAATAATAGTTTTTCTTTCTTCTTACTCTAATTTTCTCTTTTATTGGAGTTGCTGTGCTTTCTTTTCTACTACATTCATTTGTAAAGTTGTCATCTGTCACTTACAGTGGGTTCCTCCCTTTTCCCTCTTCCCTCTGTCTGCACCATATCCTGCCTTTGTAATGGGCACGCCCCAAACTCCTACTCCTATGTTCCTCCTGCTCAAATGGCCAGTACATACTGGAATAGGGATTATCCACCACCGGATGAGGATGGAAATGAAGGGTCTTGGGATCGGGTTAAAGCAAGAGAGGTACTATGAGAGTTTTCCAGGTGTGTGCTGAGCCAGCAAAGACATAGGAAAACAACAGGGCCGGGAGCTCCATTCCTGGATGATGGACATGACACCCTATCGCGCTGGGAGTTAGAGTGAGAACTGAAATTGTCATCTATTGTTTCTGCTGTCCTGGTATCACTTTTCTCCTTTGCTGGTGCAGCATCTGACTTTTCCTTTAAAGAACTATTTCTCATACTTGGTGGGACTGATAGTTTGAGGTTCGCCTTCCTAGTCTCAGGTGCGGGCTCTAGGCTTTTCAGTAAGAGTAGATGTGGCTCTGTCAGGGTGACTTGTCACCAGGTGGACATGTGGCTCTACCTGAGATCTGCTTTGAACCCTGCTACGGAGGGAAGGAGGACACTTTTGGAAAGTTAAGGAGCTAAGTTAAAGTCCTTTAGGATTGCCAGGGGCTTGATAGGCTTCCATTTGGAGAAAGCATGCCTGAAAAAAAGCCAAGACTAAAGAAAGCGAGAGGAAGAGGGAAGTTACAGTCTCAGTCTCTGATTCTAGCTGTGCCAGAAGTCAAACCACTGTTAGGGTTTTTAGTTATATGGACCAATTAAGACTCCTTTTTGCTAAAACTTGATAAATTGAGTTTATTTTTATTTGAAATAGAACAAAAAGTCCAGAAGGTCATTCAATGTGTCTCTCTGGCCTCGAGTCTCTACATCATGCCCGCCCTGGCTTTTCTCTTGGAACTTCCCTTACCTCTCCACTCAGGGCCTTGGATGGTGACACCAGGCTTAGCTGATCAGGAATTCCACCTTTTTGGTTATAGCAATTGGTTCAGGGACTGGCACAAGATGTAATCCGGGTCTAGGAGACTCAATTCGGGGATTTTTGTGGGAGCCGTTGAAAGGCAAAGCTAGCTTTCCTTTGCAATTGCAGTGCTGGAGGACGTTGGCCTAGAGCAGTTGGGGCGACCGTGTGGGAGGAGCCTGTCTGAAAGCAAAGCCCACAGAGAAAATCTGAACACACAGAGAGCAAGGCTGATGACATCAAGATTCAGAACAGCTGAGGTTAAGAGTTTCCGGAAGCTTAAAAAACACATTAAAGAGAATTGTTAATCAGCTGCAGAGTACACATGTTTAGAATCTCACTGAATCCTTGTCAACTTAAGCAGATTTTCCCCATTGGCTTTGTGTTCCAAAAGGAGATTTTAGTTGTAGTTTTAGGGAAAGAAGTTATTTCTGCCATTTGCTGCATTATATAGAAGGATCAAATTCACTTTTATTGAAAATTATGAAAGAATCCAAATTTCAGAGCTGAAAATGACCTTAGAGTTTGTCTAGATGGATGCTTTCCAAATTGTGGTACATTTTTACCAGAGGTCATTAAATCCACATATGATACAAACTTTGTTTTTACATGGGAAAACCCCCCATATATATGGCACATTATACACAAATGATCATTTTTCAAATGTATTCAGATACTACTGTGATTAACTGTTTTAGGATTCATTCACAGTTGGACCTGAAAGCACACTAGCTATTTATCAATCAATAAACCTGTTTTTGCAATCAGTACATAGCAAAGATTTACTACCAATCCTTAGTAGGGAGAAGGGTCTGATTTTTTTTTTTATGTTTACATTTTTTGCATGACTATAAAGATTTTAAAACATTTTCATGGACCAAAATGTTGATTTATATTGAATGAAGAAACTAAAGACGTGATTTGTGAATTCTGTGATACTTTTTTCATAGTGCCTGTGTAGCACGGTACCCAGGTGACAGATGGAGAAATGGTGAAGAGTCCTATCTCTGTCACTCTTAATCTCTGCCTTTGTTGCCAGCTCCTGCAGTGCATGGTCCCTGTGTCCCTTCCCCCGTCTTTGTGCCCCTTCCCTTTGCTTGCTGAACTCCTTTCTTCCAGTGTTTTGGAAGGACTCTTTAATTCTGGCCTTGGCTCATGTGATTGCTTGGTCTAGAATGCTCTCCACCTTCCTCCTTTGCATAAGTTAATGATCCCTCTGTCTTCACCTCTTAGCTTGAGTCACTTGTCAGAGTGAGACTACCTTGCTTACACTCATCTCAGCCCTTGTTCTTCCCAGTCCTTTTGTTTTGTCTCCCACTAGCAGTAAGTACTGCCCTCCTTCTAGGCACTTCTCTCAGTGTGTGTTGGATTTTGAGAAGGTCTGACTTCCCTTTGAGGCTGCAGTTCCCTGAAAGCAGGTCCCATGTCTATGTTTGTGCATTATGGTCTTGCTACTGCCTGACCCTTAATAAAATTTGTTGCACAAATGACGTAGTCTGCTAAAGTGTCTTAAATTTATACTTTATGCTCCTGAGCCTCTATTATGACATTTAAAAATATTCACATGCTTTATTTCTTTTTCTGTTCCTGAAACTCACCATAGAATTCTTCAAGGGCAGAAACTGTATTGCATTTATCTTTCTATCACCAATGTATGTACCTATTTTTATCCCAAATGTGAAGAGAAGGCCCACCTGCAAATTTGTGACATAACCAGGAAACTATGTCCTATATACAGTCCTTTTCTAAAAATAGCCTAGCACATGCTCTGGTATAATCTGACTCAGATGCTTCATATAGTAGAATTTCAAAAACATGCCTGTCTTTGTACATTAGTTAAAACCCCTGAATTGAGTTAGCCTTTAAAAGGTCCATTTAAGCAGCAGCTAAGATAAGGTGAATTTGTTACTCCTGGGTTTAACCAGGAGGCTAAAGCCAGGCTCTTTAAGCTGTGTGCATTCTGTTTGTCACAATCACCCACTTTGCTACTTAACCTTGAGGAAAGTGAAAGGATTGAAGGACATGTGGCCTGGGAAGACCACCCAGGGATCAGGCTGCATTTACCATAACATGTGGGCACAAACCTGTTGGGGCTACATACTCTACGTTTATTTACTCACTTTGCTACTAACTAGCTGTGTGACCTTAGTGAGTGACTGTATCTCTCTGAGCTTTATTATTATTTTTTAATAGTGAAGCCAAGAGAATCGTACCAACCCCAAAGGGCTGTAGGAAGCATAGCTGAAGCCATGTAGATAAAGGGCTCTGCACAGGGCCAGATGGAGGGTTCATGGTCACAATCACTGCCTCTTTATCAGTGGGAGGTGGATGGGCAGGTGGAGCTGAGCAGCCTGGGTGGGATGAACATTTTGGATGGAGGAAACTCTGGCTCGTCTGTCTCTGCAGCTGGAGTGGCAAATTAGGGAAGATTAAAAAGAAACCAGGGAATAGGGAACAATTCTGTCCAAGACATTATCAACCATTTTTTTTTTTAAGACTGAGGGGTGGGGCTGTGGGGGCTGGGGTAGCTTGAAGACAAAGATGGGACAACTGACTGGCATTTGGGTATAACAGTAGGCTTCTTCCAGAAGAAGACAATGGTAAAGGCCTTGAAGAAGACAGAACAGACACTTAAAATACAGCTCAATACCGACCAGAGCATAAAACATAAAGCGCTTCCGGCAGCTGTGGACCTGACAGTATTTTCATTGTAGATTTTAAACGTGGCATTTTATTTGCATGATACGTCACTTACATGCTCACTTTCTCTGACAACTGATAGTTAATTATCATTTTTTAAAATGCCGAGGATTCCGATTAGATAATAGAGCGGAATTACATGCTAGGTTATAAAGTGCAACACAAATGTAAAGAATAATCATGAAAGTATTCTCATTCAAAGACGGACCTCCTCCTTAGCTCCTTCTCACCCATTTTCCAGACTTGCCCTGGGGTTTTTTCTAAACCCCATTCTGGTCACAGCTTTCCCTTCTTTATAGTTATGGCTTCAATATTTATAGCAGTAATTGTCATTTTTACTAAATTCTTAAGCTTTTGTTAAATGGTCTAAAATACCACAAAGTATAAGAAAGCAGCACATCTTCTCCTTACTCTCCTCTTTCTAGTTCGGCTCCTCCGAGTAGAGTTTGCAAAACTGCCTCAGTGTTGAAGTTATCAGGACATTCAAGTGCATTGGGGGGGTTTCCAGGATTAAAAAAATTTATTTTAAAATTTATATCATAACCACTTGTAGCAAGTTTGGAACATACTAGAAAGAAAAAATATGTCTTCCCTTTTGTTGTTCAAACAGTATCACTGTTTACTTAACCATTAACTATGTGTTGACCGGACTCCAAATTATTAATTTTGGAACTCTGAAATTATTTCCGATTGTTGTTACTATAAATAACATTGCAGAAAACATCACTTTCCACATATTTTAAAGTTGTTTCCTTCTAATCGATTATCCAAATTATAAAATCTGGGCCAAACATTGCAGGTATTTTTATGGGTCATGGTGCTTATTAACAAACTATCTTCAAAATGGCTTTGCCAACATATGGCACTGTTAGAAATATATGAGAGTACCATTTTCACTCTTCCTTACCATTCCTTTCACTTTTGGTTAAATGATATCTTGTCATTTTGAAATCTAAGCCTCTTTATTTTAAATCATGCTAAAATCCATTGTCTATGTATTATTCTTTGTGGGAAACTTATTGAGACATAAAATTTAAAACTCAATTTTTAAGCTTAGGTTTTCTTTAGGGTTCAAAATGCTGAAACTTGATTGCTTTCCAACTCATGATTATCAAGTCACCAAATACGATGAGTTTGAGCATCATTTCTCATACGTTTATTATTTTGTTATTTTTATTATTTTCTCATGCATTCATTATCCTATTATAGTTCCTTGTAGCTTGCTGCTAGAGGAAGATTTATGGTGAATCACATGCTATCCTGCATTGACCAAGAAAATAACTATTGCTATAGTTTTTTGGCATTTCATGATTAAATACATGGTGAAGTTTAGAAGTATTTCCAAGGTTCCTTGTTCCAAAATTTGGGAAAAACCTGTGAGCTGCTTGCATCTGCAAGCACAAAATGATTCATTTGGTGTTAGTGCCTTTGGGTTCTTTGATTGAAGAGTGCATACAAGGAAATGGAAAGGGTCCTCATTTAAATGCACATAAAGACTTGATAATTTTTCTTTTCTCTTTGTTCACTGGAAAAGATTTATAGTATGGCGAACAGAAATTCCAAGCTGGCTCTCAGGCATTTGCATCTACATGATGCCAACTTTTCTGAGTGCACTGTAAATTTTGTACTCAAGCCATTGTTTCATGCTATTTTTCACCAGGGAAAGTAAATGGATTGATCTCAGAAACCAGACAGTTGCACGGATGGCTGGTCCAATTGATCCACCTGCCTTAATGGATCACTGTGCAACAGTGTGGAAAAAGAGGAAACTTGATTTAAGTACCATTTTGATCAGAGGCTGAAGTCCACTGATGTGAGTGCTCAGGTCATGCCAATGTCTTTCAGTTAACTCTATTTTGTGTGAGCTCGTCTGAAGTGAAATGGGGAGCCCTGCTCATCTCACCTCAATCATGTGCATGACAAATCGAGTTGTTTATCATGGCTTCAACATTTGATAGGTTTTGTGAAGCCTTCTCAATCTCTCGAAACCCTCATTCATCTTCTTCCTGGTCCCTCCACCCCATCTCAGAACTTGTCCCAACTCCAGCAAAATACAGAGGTCCTTTCCCAACTACTGAGAGAGAGTAGGAAAACATCTTTTCTTGTGTTGTTCCCCAAACAGTTGTTTCATGGTATCCTTCAGAGGCAAACAAATGAACTGTGCTAAGGAACCAGTTTCATTGGGGACTTAAAAAAATGGATCCATCTGCCTTAATGGATCATTGTGCAACAGTGTTAAAACACCACCACCAACACCCAGCCAGCCCATTTGCTTTCAAGCTCCAGGGTTGCAGTGATTGGAACTCAGCCAGGTCTCTCCTGTTCACTGATGATGAATAAGTGGCAACTTCCTGAACCAGCACTCGTCTTGGGAGGAACTGAGGGTTGGAGATAGGTGTGGAGGTACTGAGAGGTGCTAAACATGTCCAGTGGCTCAAGCCTGTAATCCCAGTACTTAGGGAGGCTGAGACAGGAGAATCACTAGTTCAAAGCCAACCTCAGCAGAGGCGAGGCGCTAAGCAACTCAGTGAGACCCTGTCTCTACATAAAACACAAAATAGGGCTGGGGATGTGGCTCAGTGGTTGAGTGCCCCTGAGTTCAATCCCCAGTACCAAAAAAAAAAAAAAAAAAAAAAAAAACTTTGTCTGCTAAAGTCTTTGTGTCTTGGGTTTTTGTTTATTTTCTTTCTTGTTTCTACTCCTCCTTAGACTTTCCTTAGTCCCAGCATTGGCAGAATTAGTGTGCTTCGCCCATCTGCCAACTTCTCTATCTGCTGAGTCTCCAGCCCTCTCCCCTATCATATTGCCTATTCATAATAGTCAAGTCTCTTGGAGATGAACATCTTTTCTTGCCATCTTGGCTTCATGATCATTTGATTTTTGCTTTTAAATATTAATGAAGCCCTGAAATTTTCTTTGTACAGATTCCTTGAGATGGGCGTGTGCCCAGAATTATAGCAGAACTTTGTTACTGTTCCTCACCAAAGCCATACCTCTTCCACGACAGCTTCTCCTGCTCCTGTGGCTGGTGTTTCACTCTAAGTGAAACTGTGAGTTTGTTCTCTTGTCACGTTACCCGTGCTGGGCCATCAGTGCTGTGCTGTGGTCAGGTCAACCTTTCTTTGGAGGGTGTTTCTTGTCTCATTGTTTGTATTCTGGGGCAGGATGTGCCATTTCTGTGGTCTATGTGTAGGTAAATGATTATTCAAAGAGGGTGCAAGACATGATATGAAAATGACCATATGCAAAACAAAGCCAGGATGAACACAGATTATGCTTCTGACTTTTCTCTATAAGAACAAAATTTTCTAGCAAAAGGGAATAGAAATGTAAATTTAGTTTTTGGCGATTCATTCCTTACTAGGAAATGTTCCATTTCAACATTTGAAAATAAGTAGAAGTGCAAGCTATTTATTCATTTAGTCAGCATATATTATTTAAGCATTTAAGCACAAGATTTTGCACCAAATAATGGATATACAAAGATGAATAAGATAGTTTCCACTCACAGAGATCTAACAGTCTGAGGCAAGAGTCCCATTCAAAAACAGATCATTTAAAAACCACATGAGGATTATATACATAGAGGACTAAGGGAGTATGGATAAGTGCATACCTGAATGAGTGAATGAATCTATCTACATTCTTTAATGTAATGGAAGGCAAATAGTTGATCTGCTACTTACTGGATATGGTGGTTTGAAAATACATCTTTGGGGCTGGGGTAGTGGCTCAGTGGTAGAGCACTTGCTTAGCATGTGTGAGGCACTGGGTTTGATTCTCAGCACCACATATAAATAAATTAAATAAAGATCCATCAACAACTAAAAAAAGAAAAAAGAAAAAGAAAATGTATCTTCAACTTTTTAAAACACTCTTCCCATCAAGATGTGGGGTTTGTGTTCTTTTTCTTTCCTTCTTGCCTTCCTTCCCTCCCTCCTCCCTCCCTCCCCTCCTCCCTCCTTCCTTCCTTTCTCTCTCTTTTAGTACTGAGGATTGAACCCGGGGCATTACACATGCTACACAAGTGCTCTACAACTGAGCTACATCCTCTGTCCTGAATTATTTTCCTTGAGACTGGCAGAGGTTTGGCTATTTTTCCCAATAGAGATGCCATGTGACTTCCAAAGCTGATATACACAGTGATGCAAATCCAGCCTGGCTTACTGGAACACACATGCTGGAACACTAGGCACCATGTTGTGAGGAAGTCCAAGGTAGCCTGTGTAAAGAGAATACATGGAGAAGCCCTCAAAATACATGAAGAAAGAGAGATGTCTGGACAAAGTGCAGCTGCTGCAACCCCCCAGTGCAACAGTTCCAACCTCTATCTGACAGCACCCACCTGAGAGACCCTACGCCAGATTTACCAAGGAAGCCTATCTCAGATTCCTGATCCACTGAATAAGAGAGTAGAATATTTGTTGTTTAAGGGTACTAAGTATTGAGTAGATTTGTTGTATATCAATACAAAAGCAGAACAGATATAGTTTCTTTGTAGTTGGGTACAACTATAATAAAACCTATGCCATGTAACATCAGCTTTGCATCTGGGCAGCAGGTAGACCAGAAGAACCTTGAAGAAATTGCTAGCAGAAACCTAATGGGCCTGTTGTAAAGGTTTAGGGAAAACTTTATTGGAAACAGGAGGAAAGGAGGCTTATATTGGGTGATGGCAGAGAGTTTAGCCAAATTGTTAGCTATAACAATGTGGAAAAGAGAAAAGATACCAAATGAATTGATGGATCAGCTCAAAAAATTTGTAGGCAGAGTGTTGAAAAGGTTACATGGGTTCTTTTGGATATGTATGCTAAGGTACAAATGAATACATAAATAAAAAAATGCATTATTCAGTTTTTGACAAAAAATTAGAGAAAATCTTAACATGCCAAGATTGTTTGAAAATAAAATTGTTTCTTACTGCTGATTTCACCATATGGCAAAAACTCTCAAATAGTTTCAGGGTAAAATCAAATCCAGAGTTTTTCTCTAAGATTCTTCTTAGGACTTCAGAAAGATGACAGGTAGTGCTTCATGGATTCTTTCAAGCAGAATTTTTTTTTTTAAGAATCCTAAGGTATTAAACAATTGGATTTTAAAGACTCTTAGAGGGAATTTGCAACAGGAACCTCACAGGTAGTTCAAGGTAGAAAAGGCTTACTTTGAAGAATTTTGTATAACTTTGGTTTAATGAAATTGATTGCACAAAATATACAAAAATCCCACAAAAGTTTTAAAAGAATTGTACCAGCAGAGACCAAACAAAATGAAAAGGACATTTCCTCCTTTGAACTAATGTGGGCATAAAGGAAGCTGAGAAATATGCTTAGTTGTAAACTGGGTATTTTTCACTTTTCTGTGAAAAATGATTTAAAAGGTGAAACTGTTTTAGTCAGCTTTTATTTTAGTCAGCTGTTTTAGTCAGTTATACCTGATAACAACTTAGAGGAGGAAAAGTTTATTTTGGTTCAGGTTTTAGAGATTCAGTCTATAGTTGACTGACTGTAGTTCTGGGCCCAAGGTAAAGCAGAACATCATGGTGGAAGGGTATGACAGAGAAAAGCAGCTCAGAACATGGCAACCAGGAAGGAGAGAGGGGTGGTGCTCTCTGCTCACCAGGAACAAAATATAAACCCAAAGGCATACCCCTAGTGATCTATCTGCTCCAGTCATACCCTACCTGCCTACAGTTACTACTCAGTTAATCCATATCAGTGTGGATTATTCCACTGATCAAGCTACAACTCTTATAATCTAATCATTTCATGCCTGAACCTTCTTACATTGTCTCACACATGAGCTTTTGGGGACACCTCATATCTAAAGCATAACAGAAACCAAAATCAGAAAGAGTGAATCTAAGAGCCCCAGAAACTCATTCCCCAAAATTAGGTCTGAGTTTTAAGCCAAGAACTGGCAATAAGTGCAAGGTTGGACTTTCATAACTGCTATGGACCAGTGGCGGATATGTGCTTCTTGTTTTCCCTATTAGGAATGAAAGTATCTGTAATCTCCCTGTCCCATCAGTTTATGGGGGACAGATAACTCTCATTCTGTTTCATAAGTCTTCAGATTGAGAGAAACTGTACCCAAGGAATTATGTTAAAATATTCGTATCCAAGGAAATGTGATCTGCAGTTGGATGTGATTAAGATGATAAAATCCTGAACCTCAAGCCTGATACATTAATGGAATAAGACTTTAGAGGCTTTGGGAAAAGGGAATATTTTCTATGTGACAGGAACCTAAATAATTTGTGGACAGAAAGTGAGCAGTAGTGATTTTCCAATATGTCTGCAAATACTGTGACATACCTCCTGTTAAGAGGTTGGGTCAGGATTCTTTTTTTTTGAAACTGGGTGGGCTTTTGGAATTATTTTGACCATAGAGTATCGCAGAGGAGCATCTTGTAACTTTTAGTGCCAGATCATAAAGGGCAATGCAACTTCTGCCTCTTTGCTGGAATGAAACTTGTGTGTCAGGTAAGCAGTCTGACTATCTTGAAGCTGCCCACTATGAAACTCAACTGGTCCACCTAGAAAGAGTACATAAAGGAGCCCTGAAACAGCAAGGGGGGAAGAGAGGGGTGAGAGAGAGAAAGAAGAAGGAGAAGGAGAAGGAGAAGAAGAAGAAGAAGAAAATAATAATAATAATAACAATAATAATAATAATAATAATAATGGGATATAGAGGAGTGAGGGAGAAGAGAGAGGTGAAATATCAATATCAGCTATTCTGGATCTTCCATTCTTGCTCCAGCCACCAAGTGACTAGATGAGAAGTCCAAAGCCAGACTTTCCTGGTAATGTCCTCCTCAAATTCCTAACTCACAGGAACTGTGAATGATACTACAATAATAATCAATTGAATTTTGGAGTGAATTATTATATAGTATGGACAACTAGCACACTGACCATGTTAATTTGAATAATGCATAACTTCTTATGCTTCCAAATGGGAAAGTAAAAATTCATTTATTTATTAATTTACTATTTGATTTATAACAGATATCTTGCAAACAACTGTTAAATGATTGAATCAATGAACATCTACATTTTAATATAAGAAAATCGAGCCATCAAGGGATTAAGTAAGAAACCACCCCTGGCTCGACGCACAGAGGAGGTGGAACAGACTTACCCTGGCCTGACCCATGGAGGAGGAGACAGACCATGCAGTGGACCCCCATCTACCAATGCATGGCTATCCCAGCATGCTTCCATCTAGAGACAACAGCCAGGACTGGGAAGACCACCACCAAGGTCCCTTTAGGCCTGATTACACCAGAGGTGAGGTATTGGTAATCTGCAGGGACACTACAAGATTATAGGGTAGAAACTGTAATACCTCAGCTTGGCACTGCTAAAGAAGAAGACACATGAACAACATGAAAAAACAAGGGAAAAAATGCCCCAAACAAACCAAAATGCTACAGTAATAGCATCCATTGACAACACAGTTGATGAAATGTCAGAGAAGGAGTTCAGAATGTGCATAATTAAAATGATCTGTGAAGCATAGAATAATATAAGAGAACAATTACAGGCAACAATTGATCACTACAACAAGGAGATATGAGAAAATATAGGAGCAAAAGATTACATCAAGAAAGAGATAGAGACTCTGAAAAAAAATCAAACAGAAATTTTTGAAATGAAGAAAATAATAAACCAAATAAAAAATTCAATACAAAGCATCACCAACAGACTAGATATCTTGGAAGACAGAACCTCAGGCAATGAAGACAAAATATATAATCTTGAAAATAAAATTGACCATACAATGAAGATGGTAAGAAACCATGAACAGAACACCCAAGAACTATGGGATAACATGAAAAGACAAAATCTTAGAATTACTGGGATAGAGGAAGGCACAGAGATACAAACCAAAGGAATCCACAATCTCTTCGATGAAATAATACTGGAAAATTTCCCAAACATGAAGAATGAATTGGAAAATCAAATACAAGAGGCTTACAGGACATCAAATGTACAAAACTACAACACATACAAACCAAGGAACATTATAATGAAAATGCGTAGCATAGACAATAAGGATAGAATTTTAAAAGCTGCAAGAGAGGTTTCAGATTACATACAGGGGAAACCAATTTGGATCTCAGCACATTTCTCAACCCAGAACCTCAAAGCCAGGAGACCCTGGAACAACATATACCAAGCTATGAAGGAAAATGGATACCAACTAAGAATCTTATATACAGCGAAATTAAGCTTCAGATTTGATGACAAAATAAAAACCTTCCAAGATAAACAATAGTAAAAGAATTTATAATGAGAAAGCCTCAGTGCAGAAAATTCTCAGCAAAATATTCCATGAGGAGGAAATGAAAAACAACAATGAAAATCAGCAATGGGAGAAACTACATTTAAGGAAAGGCCAATCAAAGGAGAAACGAAGTCAAATTAAAAATCAAAATGTCTGGGAATACAAACCATATCTCAATAATAACCCTGAACATTAATGGCCTAAACTCATCAATTAAAAGACATAGACTGGCAGATTGGATTAAAGAAAAGACCCAACAATATGCTGCCTTCAAGAGACTCATCTCACAAAAAAAGACATCTACAGACTGAAGGTGAAAGGATGGGAAAAAACATACCACTCATATGTATCACATAAACAAGCAGAAGTTTCCATCCTCATATCAGATAAAGTGGACCTCAAGCCCAATGTATAAGGGATAAAGAAGGTTATTTCATGCTGCTTAAGGGAACCATACATCAACAATACATAACAATCATAAATATCTATGTCCCAAACAATGGAGCATCCACTTATATCAAACAAACCCTTCTTTTGAGAATCAAATAAACCACAATACAATTATACTGGGTGACTTTAATACACCTCTCTCACAACTGGACAGATCTTCAAAACAAAAACTAAACAAAGAAACCATAGAACTCAATAATACAATAAATAATTTAGAATTAACAGACATATTCAGAATATTGCATCCATCAATAAGTGAATACACTTTTTTCTAAGCAGCACATGGATGGTTCCCTAAATAGATCATATATTATGCCACAAAGCAAGTCTTAGCAAATACAAAACAATAGAGATCCTACCATGCATTCTATCTGACCATAATGAAATGAAATTAGAAATTGATGATAAAATAAAAATATAGAAGCTACTCCAACACATGGAGACTAAATAATATGCTATTGAATGACACATGGATAACAGAAGACATCAAGGAGGAGACAAAAGAAAATTCTTAGAGGTAAATGAGAAATCTGATAAAACATAGCAAAATCTCTAGGATACTATGAAGGCTATGCTAAGAGGAAAGTTCATTGCATTGAGCTCATTCATTAAAAGAAGAAAAAATCAACAAAGAACTTGACATTACATCTCAAAGACCTAGGAAAAGAAGAATAAATCAATACCCAAAGATGTAGAAGACAGGAAATAATTAAAATCAGGGCTGAAATCAGTGACAGTGAAACAAAATAAACAATTAAAAAAATTGACAAAACAAAAAGCTGGTTCTTTGAAAAAAATAAATAAAATTGACAAACTCTTACCTACCCTAACAAAAAGAAGGAAAGAGAAAACTCAAATTAATAAAATTCAAGATGAAAAAGGTAATATCATGATGGATACTACTGAAATACAGAAGATAACTAGAAACTATTTTAAAAATCTATACTCCAATAAAATAGAAAATCCTGAAGACACTGACAAATTTCTAGAGGCATATGATCTGCCCAGACTGAATCAGGACATACACAACTTAAACATATCAGTTTCAAGCAAGGAAATAGAAGACATCATCAAATGCCTACCAACCAAGAAAAT
>CM053403.1:66077435-66161787 GCA_028644305.1 Xerus rutilus | reverse complement strand
TTCCAATTAAAATCCCAACGCCATTCCTTAAAGAAATAAAAAAAGCAATCATGAAATTCATTTGGAAGAATAAGAGACCCAGAATAGCCAAAGTAATCTTTAGCAAGAAGAGTGAAGCAGGAGGCATCACAATATCAGACCTTAAACTATACTACAAAGCAATAGTAATAAAAATGGCATGGTATTGGCACCAAAATAGACATGTAGACCAATGGTACAGAATAGAAGACACAGAGACAAACCCACATAAATACAGTTATCTCCTATTAGACAAAGGCGCCAAAAACATACAGTAGAGAAAAGATAGCCTCTTCAACAAATGGTGCTGGGAAAACTGGAAATCCATATGCAGCAAAATGAAATTAAACCCCTCTCTCTCACCAGGCACAAACTCAACTCAAAGTGGATCAAGGACCTAGGAATTAGACCAGAGACCCTGTGCCTAACAGAAGAAAAAGTAGGCCCAAACCTCATCACATAAGATTAGGCCTTGACCTCCTAAAGCTCAAGAAATAAAATGAAGAATCAATAAATGGGGTGGATTCAAACTAAAAAGCTTCTTCTTAGCAAGGGAAGCAATAAATGAGGTGAATAGAGAGCCTACATTTTGGGAGCAAATTTTTGCCACATGCAGGTCAGATAGAGCACTGATCTCCAGGATATATAAGAACTAGAAAACTTAACAAAGAAACAACTCAATAAATAGATGTGCTAAGGAGCTGAACAAACACTTCTCAGAAGAGGAAATACAATCAATCAACAAATATATGAAGAAATGTTCAACATCTCTAGTAATTGGAGAAATGCAAATCAAAACTACTCTAAGATTTCATCTCATGCCAGTCAGAATGGCAGTTCTCAAGAGTACAAGCAACACTATGTTTGGCAAGGATGTGGGGAAAAAGGCACACTCAAACATTGCTGGTGGGACTGCAAATTGGTGCAACCAATCTGGAAAGCAGTATGGAGATTCCTTAGAAAATAACCACCATTTGACCCAGCTATCCCACTCCTCAGTCTATACACAAAGGACTTAAAAACAGCACACTACAGTGATGAAGCCACTTCAATGTTAATAGCAGGACAATTCACAATAGCTACACTGTGGAACCAACCTAGATGCCCTTTGATAGAGGAATGGAGAAAGACACTGTGGTATATATACATAATGGAATATTACTTAGCAATAAAAGAGAATAAAATTATGGCATTAGCAGATAAATGGAGAATATCATGCTAAGTGAAGTAAGCCAATCCCAGAAAAAACAAAGGCTGAATGTTTTCTCCGATTACTGAATGCTGATACATAGTGGAGGTCGGGGTGGGGAGCATGGGAGAAATGGAGGAATTTTGGATAGGGTAAAGGGGAGGGAGGGGAAGGGAGGGGGCATATGGGTAGGAAAGATAGAGTGAGATAGACATCGCTACCCTTGGTACATGTATGAAGACATGAATGGTGTGACTCTACTTTGTGTACAACCAGAAAAATGAAAAATTGTGCTCCATATGTGTACTGTGAATTGAAATGCATTCTGCTGTTTACAAAAAATAAAAATATTTAAAAAGATGTATCAATTTAATATGTTAATCATTAGCCTTTTCCCTTTTATTACTGAGTGGTATCTCATGGCATGTGTATACCATGGATTTGTACTTCATTCAACAATGGGGGAGGCATTTGGATTACTTTCATTTTATGGTGATTGTGAATAAAACTATTATGAAAATCTGGTACAGGTTTTTGTAGAAACATAACTTTAATTCTTCAATAAATACATATGAGTGGAATTACTGGGTCACATAGAGAATATATGTTTAATTTTATGAGAACACACTAAACCGTTTCTTTTTTTTCCTCCATTTTTAAAAATTGTGCATAATGGTGGGATTTGTTCTTACATACACATAAATGTGCACAATATAACAATGTAATTTGGCTAATATAATTTTCCCCAGTGTATTTCTACTTTCTCTCCCCTCTTCCCTTCCCCATCCCTTTCGTCTACTCTGCTAATCTCACTTGATTTTCATGAGATTCCCCTACCTTTCTTTTCATTTCTAGCTTCCACATGCCAAGCTGCTTTCTAAAGTGCCTGCACCCTTTTCTGATCCTACTGGAAATGTATGAGAGTCCCAGGTTTTCTGCATGGTCAATTTTTAAGGAATTTTAGTAGTTCTCATAGGTATGCAGTGATACTGTAGTTTTACTTAGAATTTTCCTGACAATGAGTGGAGCTGAATGCCTTTCATGAGCTCTTTTGTTACGGTATGGATGTAAAGTGTCCCCCAAGAGCTCAAGCGTGTGAAAATGCAAGAAAGTTTGGAGGAGAAATGATTGGGTTCTAGCCTTAACCTAATCAGTGAATTAATTCCTGATGAGATTAATTGAGTGGTAGTTGGAGGCAAGTGGGGTGTGGTTGGAGGAAGTGGTTCATTGGGGGTGTGGCTATGGGGTATATATTTTGTATCTGGAGGGTAGAGTCTCTCTCTGCTCTCTGATCATCACGTGAGCTGCTTTCCTCTGCCACACTCTTCCGCCATGATGTTCAGCCTCACCTCAAGCCCTGAGGCAGCTTCCTATGGACTAGGACTTCTGAAACTGTGAGCCCCCAAATAAACTTTTTCTCCTCTACATTGTTCTGGTTGGGTCCTGTAGTCACAGCAGCGAAATAGCTAAGACATTTTTCCTTACTTTCTTTCTTTTTTTTTTTTGGTACTGGGGATTGAACTCAGGGGTACTCAACCACTGAGCCACATCCCCAGCCCTATTTTGTGTTATATTTAGAGACAGGGTCCCACTGAGTTGCTTAGCACCTTGCCATTGCTGAGGCTGGCTTTGAACTTGTGATTCTCCTGTCTCATCCTCCCAAAGTGCTAGAATTACAGGCGTGCACCACTGCACCAGGCTCCTTTCTATTTTTTGCTCTCCATATATCTTTGATGAAGTGTGTGTTCAAATCTGCTGCCCAATTTATTTTATTGTGCTTTCTTATTGTCAAGCTTTGAAAGAGTTCCACATATGTTCTGCAGACAAGTCCCTTATCTTATACATATTTTCTTCTAGTCTCTGGTTTGTCTTTTTATTCTCTCAACAGTGTCTTTGCAGAAGCTTTTTATTTTGATTAGCTCAGTTTATCATTTTTTTCCTTTATGGACCCAGCTTTTGGTGGATCTTCTAGGAAATCTTCACCTGAGCAAGCCTTTGTAGACTTTCTCCCAAATGTTCTTTTAGGCGTTTTTGTAGTGTAGGCTTTGCATTTAGGTCTATGATCTATGTGGGGCTAAGTTTTAGATGAGATCAGTTCTTTATAGTTAAGGTTGTGTTTTAGAATGCTCATTCTAGTAACAACTGTAGGAAGTTAAAAAAAATGCTGTCTCTTTTATCTTTTGTGATTGTATATCTGAGTGAGATGATTGTATTGGGTTTTGCTTATATTGTGAATGATGTCATGATACTAATGGAAGATGTATTTATTTGATTAATGGATAAAATGATACCTTGCCTTAAAATCCAGGTGTTGGCTTATGAAAATCAAATCTGAGAGACTAGTTGTTGTTTATTCTGTAGACAGCAAAGAAAATAAGAAAGAAGCTTTTTCTGCACAAAGCTTTGTTTTAAGTGAATAAAATCTAAATCTATGCTTTTCTTGAATTTTAATTTAGAAACTATCGAAAGGGAGATGAAGTTAGAAGATAGAAGTGGAGGCTATGGAATCCAAACACTCTGCTGTTTTTTTTTTTTTTTGGTACTGGGGATTGAACGCAGGGGCACTTGACCACTGAGCCACATCCCAGCCCTATTTTGTGTTTTATGTAGAGACAGGGTCTCACTGAGTTGCTTAGCGCCTCGCCGTTGCTGAGGCTGGCTTTGAACTCGCGATTCTCCTGTCTCAGCCTTCCTAAGTGCTGGGATTACAGGCTTGAGCCACTTCGCCCAGCTCCAAACACACTGGTTCCAATTCCAATCTCATGGACTACGTGACCCTGGGAAAGGTTCACTAAAAGCTGTGGTCCCATTTTCTTCTCTATAAAATGTGAATAATGGTTATATTTATACATACATGAACTGAAATAATGACTTAAAGTGTTTAATCAAGACTGATACATAGTATGTGATAAATAAATATCAGCTATAATAAACACGAAGAAAACCAAGAGCCTACTTTCAGGTATTGCATTATGCATTGTACAGAGATATAACAATACAATAATATATGACTGCCTTCCTCAGGGAATTTGCAGTTGCCAGACTATTTGGGAACATCATTGAAGACCTACCAGTTAAAAGTCAACACAAATGGCAAAAGTTTTGCATTACACTCATAAGAGGACATGAGGCTAGCGTGATTAACAACTTCCAGGTGGGTGAAAAGATGCTTCAGCAGAGAAGGTATTTGATTTGGACCCTGGAAGATGACTACAGGTGCAGACATGGGAAGTGAAAGAGAATGACTCAAACATGGCTCCACAAAAGGTTTGGAGAAGGATTTTTCTGAGCTTAAGTGTAGGGGGCTGCTCAGGAAAAAAGCGATGAAAAAAGCAAGTAAAGACTAGATTGTAAAGAGACCAGGATGCCAAGAGGAGGGTTGGACTTGGTTTTGCTTATGCACAATATTTTATAACCTTTTCATATCAGTGCTCTTAAAAAGCCAGCCTTAAAGAGAACTCATGCAAAGTTTTATTTCCTTTCCTTTGGAAAAAAAAATCACCCTTGTAAATCATTAATGGCCCATTTAAAAAAGGAGATTACAGTCCTGGGATTTACTATTTTTCTATTCAGCAAAGAAAGAAAAAGAAGCATATTGAATTATGTGAAATATGAATTGGCCTCTGTGCTCCAGTACTTATCTGGGACAGATTTATAAATACTGAAATGATATAAATGACCATTGTTCAGTCCCTTTAATATTGAAGAGCTTTTAATGGCAAAGCAAGGGTATAGAAAGAAAAAGTTTTGGAGATCTTTAAGTTACTCTTCTATTCTTTCATGTTGACTTATGTCTAATTAGCACTTGAAAATTTTTAGTTTTCTGCCTCTTCTGCCAATTTCTGGAACATCTGAGGAATCATCCCTGAGTGCATTTTGAAGATAACTGAGATCTTAAATAATTTGATCACTTTTCATTGTGTGGTATTATCGAGGCAGAACTAATATTCATAGAATTAATTTCCATGAAAGGTTTAATTATTTCTAAAAATGACACAAGATTATTTTTCTCAAATGTTTAATCTGATGTCTCCTAGGATAACACAGGGAGCAGGGTTGGGGAAGAGAAGATAAAAAATTGCTCACATACTAGATGAGGTACACAATACTTGAATTAACATTCTGCAGTTGAAGAAAAAAACTTTCCCAAGAACTAAATATGGAAACCAACTCTTTCATTCAGTATTTCAAGTATTAATAATTATCTTAGAAAAGTGTACTTATATAACAACTAGAAATAATTGTCTATGGCATCTTTAATATTGAAAAAGAAGATAGAAATAAAAACTCTTATTCACAACAAGCTTTTTAAGGCAAAGTGTGGAAGTACTTATTTTTATTTTTGTGGTGCTGGAGTTCAGACCTCGGGCCTGTGCATGCCAAGAAAGTGTGTTACCACTGAGCTACATTTCCAACTCCAGTACTCATAATTTTATCTTTAGCACTGACCAAGTTTTTCCCCCCATCTTGACAGTCAGCATTGGCTTTATGAATTTTCTACTGTGGCGTTTCTTTAGGCTTACCCTCTAAAAAGATTCTTGTTTCATCAAAAAACTAACCTAACTAGTATCTCATTTCTTTAGGGCTGTGGCAAGTGACTGGAATTTCTATTGAAATAATTTTTGAAATTATTTCTGTTAAAGTAATTTTTTGAGTAAACTTGCTTATTCATTTGATTTTTATTAAGTGCAATGTATCTATCATCACTTATTGGATAAATCTATTTTCACTTAACTGAAAAGGTAAATACTATAAAATTTAGAATCCAATGTGCTGGGTTCAAATTCTGAGTCTACTTTTCACTTCCTAAGTGTCTCTGCTAACTCATATAACTTATCCGAATTTTAGATCTTTCATCTGTAGAATGGTGTGAGAAAAATAATCTCAGGGTTATTGAGAATACCATGAAGGGGATTTGCAAACTATAAAGTACTATTTAAGTGTTGTTCTGTTTTAGTTTTTTATGGATCATTCCCACTAATGGAGTGCTTCAGTTCCACAGAGTAACTTCTTTTATGGTGAAAGTTTCAGGCACATTGGTGGGCATTGGATACAGGCTATTTGTTGGAATGAGTGACAGGTTGTGTGTTCTAAAGATAACTGAAATAATTTCCTTCCCACATGCTCTTGCAATGTGATATAGATACTTCTCACATTAAGGTCCATGTTTCCTCTACTTGCACCTTGGTGGAATTTTTCTGTGTCTTACTTTCTCGGGGCATTCACTCTTGGAACTCACCTTTAGTACTCTGAGGAAGAACCTCTTAGTCCATGTTGAGGGCGATGTGTAGATACACCAGGGGATGACCCAGCTGAGGTCTTAGCTGACAGTAGCATCAACCAGCAGCGAGGAAGATGCCTCCTGATGATCCCATCCTCCAGTCTTTGAGTGTGTTCAACTCAGGCCCCAGATGGCATGGAGCAGAGACCTGCTATCTATGATGTACCTTCTCTAAATTCCTAACCTACTGGAATCCATGAGCATCATAAGAAAATGGATTCTGCCATCTAGTTTGGGGGTAGTTTGTTACACGGCAATAGCTAACCAGAACAAGATGGAATGGTTCATCTACTCGAAACCTATTCTTAACAATTTAATAAGGTTGTAAAGCATATTGGAACAGCATTATATCTACCATCTGGATATCTTTACATTGATAGGCAAGTTGTGATTATTATAAACTGGAACTTCAGAGCAAAACAGATTTTAAAATATTGAAAATTCATATTTTGTTTTAAAGTAGGATCCCATATAATGAGGCCAATTGTTGTCATTCCCACCTCCAGCTCCCATCTACTCCACAGCTTTTGAGTAGGGAGGCTGGCTGTCTTCCTATTTGTTTCCTCTTTTCCAAGCCATTAAAACTGAGCTTCTTCATCCTCCTGAATGTCTTTAGAATGGAATTACTCATGCAAACACTTTTTGCTGCTCCTCCCTCTGGCACTCAATTTTTTCAGAGGCAGAGGTAGACAAAATGAAGAGGCACCATGAATAATTTGGGAAGGGATTAGAGAAAGTACCTTTTCCACTTTGCAGCTCTGTAAGATACTTTGGACTGTTGGCTTTTCCTGAGCCTAGATATTTCAGCTCTATTGTTTATCTTCTCATCTATTCAAGAAGATCATACACTCTCTTGTGTGTATGGGTGCATATATATGTTCTCTCTTTCAATCTCTGGGCCTTTGCTCAAATGAGTTATTCTACTCAGAACAACTCCCTGTGCTCCCTAGCCTTCAAACTCTGGTAGAAATTCCATCCTTTCCCATGAAAGTTTCATGAGTTAGAAGCAGCATAAATGACTCCTTAGCACTTAGTTGGCACTTCTTTTAGAATTCTTAACACCACCAATTCCTGTTTCCCTGATTAGGTTGCAATGCCATTCTTGGCAGGGTTACCATCTTGTACTCCTTCATGACCCCTGTTGTGGTTTCTCAGGAAATGCCTGCTGAATTCCATAAGGCGGCCTGAAGTAATGCCAAAATTGTGTAATCAGAATTGAGACCTTTGGTTCCCAGTCTCAGGTCTGAGCCAGGTCTATCAGTAGCAGATTCTGGAAATGGTCTTTTGACCCTAGAAGGTTCTTCACATTTCTGGGCCTCAGTTTGTTCCTCTGTAAAATAAGAAGTTTAGAGCAGGTGGTTGGCTCTCTGCTAGGTGTGCCTTTATACTGCCACTCTTGCCTGGAGGGTCTGATGCAGTCTTCATTGTACATCTTGGCTGAATGCACTGTTTATAAGATGCCTTCTGGTTCTGTAATCCGTGTGGGCTGCTGGATATTGCTGTAGCCTGTGGATTCAGATGGGAGGAAATGAACAGATTGGAATTACAGGTTAGTTCTTCAGAGGCATAGCCAAAAAACAGTTGCTGCAACTCCTTGAATAATAGCTAAAAGTTACTGGGTCAGGCACTTTGCTGAGAGTTTGGAATGCATCATTGCATCATCTCATTGACCACTCTCAGTGCCCTATGGGGCAGGTACTATTGCTCTCTCCATTTTATAGATTAAAAATCTGAGGTTTAGAGAGAAATAATGGGTCATGTTGCTAGTAATTAAGCACCAGGACTGAGATTAAATTCAGGCTCTCTCTCACTCCAGAATGTGCATTCCTAATCACTCCCTGGCTCCCCTTCACTTGGTTTTTGTTTTTGTTTTGGTGAACTGGTCATGTTATTAAAAAGCTCTGATTGTGTTAGTCTTTGGTTACTGGTACTGAGCAAGTGATGTGTGTATTCATAAATATGATAATTTTTATGGAGTCAGGGCATAGAGACATGGTTTGGCCATTTAATTTTTGAAAATTGCAGCATACCACAAGAGGTTCATATGAAGGTGGTGTCGTTGAATTCTTTTATCTGGACCGTGGAAGATTTTGTCACATGAAAGGAAAGAAATTTACACCCTGAAGGAAATACATGGAGCTAAAGGATCTGGTGTGACGAGATCATTAAAGACCAGGAAATGTAGCAAATCTTCTAGAAAATCACCCAGAGTTCTCATTAGTGGTGAGGGAAATGCTGTTCTGTAATTGCATTGATGGGACAATGATAACCCATTTCCATTTGCAAATGTTTCACCCCAAAGAGTGATTAACCAATTAGTATTTATTGAACACTGATATTCTTCATGATTCCATATGTAAACAACTCCCATATCTTCTCTGTCACCCTCAATTTCCCTTTCATTGCATAATTTCTGGTTGCATCTGTACTGCTGGGTTAACAGGCACTTGTGAGCATGACTGATGGACTGCATTTCCCCTCTGACTCTTCTGGCACACAATTTCCTAGTTTTTCCTGGCATATCTCCCAGGTCCTGTGCATACTTGTCTTAAGGTCAGTTCTGCTCTTACCCATCTGAGCTCTATCTTCCAATTACCACTTGTTCTGATCACTTTGCCTCCATAATGCAATCTCTCCCCATACTTTCCTTTTCCCTCAGTCCTTCTCTTAAACAGCTCTAAACCACATTTTTTTCCTGTGGAATTATGATTTCCTTTCTTCTAGCTTTAGCGTTCATTCTTTCCTCTTGGCCTTTTGACTTCTAATCCAAAAAAAATCTGTCACAAAGTGGTAAAGTGACATTCTCCCTTCCTAGGAAGGTGTACATGGGTCTGATGTGACCAGTGCTTGTATTTGGGGTCACAGGTGAGGAAGGAAAGGAAAGGCACTAGGCAAGGATTCCAGCTGTGGGAACCAGGTCTCTGGTCAGAGCCGCTGGCCTCTCACAGGACTGCTTGCTTCTGGGAGCGCATAATATTAGGGTCAGAATATTTTAAAGCTGGCTATGAGAGAGTTCAAAGACAAGGGCATGTAAGTCACTAACCTCTTAGGGCTTCAATCCTGTAGGAAGTGGCCTTTCTGGCCAGTTTTTTTTTCCTTATATTACCAGGGATGACAAAATGCTTCATTATAAACAGTGTATTTCCCAGCCTCCTGAGTGGGGAGATTTGGCCACATATGTCTATCTTAGGTGACTAAAGTTCTATGTGGGACTTATGGGAAGAATGCTTAAGAGTAGAAGTTAATTGTGTGGGGAGAGACTCCCTTTTCATCTCTTTTCCATTCTTTCCTGAAGCCCACAGTACAGATGTTAGAATTTCAATAACCAGTTCCACTGTAAGATTCTTGAAAATAGAAGTAGAATATATTGGTTTATAGTGCATTCAGTATATTATTGTTGTATAGCACATAGTATATTCATTTTCCATTTCTGTGTAACAAATTACCACACATGTAGTGGCTTAAAACAATACAATTTTTTGTCTTGGTTTCTATGGGAATGGAGTTTGGGTCTGGAGTCTCTGCTCCAGGTCTCAGGAGGCTGAAATCAAGGTATGAGCAGGCCTGTGTTCTCATGTGGAGCTTGGGCTCCTCTTCCAAACACATTCAGATTTTGGCAGAACTTGGTTCTTGGCTGTTTTGAGAGTAAGGTTCTGTTTTCTTGCTGGCTTTTGGCTGGAGTCACACTCAGCTCATAGAGCTTGCTCTCATATCCTCTCATACATGGCAGCCTTTTTCTTAGGTCGTGTATAAAGGCTGGCAAATGTCTGGGTTTAAAAGCCACCCTGGACTTTCTTCCCTTAGGACAAGTCCAAGCCCTTTATAGTGTTCACCTAATTGTCAAACCTACCAGGACGAGCTCCTTTTCAATTAAGTTGAAGTCAACCATTTTGGGACCTTAATTATACCTGCAAAATCTCTTCACCTTTGTCCTCTATTGCAACCTAATCATGAAAGAAATCCAGTGTATGCACAGTCCTGGCCACATGCAGGGGAGGGCACATTATAGGTGTGGACACTAGA
This sequence comes from Xerus rutilus, assembly GCA_028644305.1. Lineage (NCBI taxonomy): Eukaryota > Metazoa > Chordata > Mammalia > Rodentia > Sciuridae > Xerus > Xerus rutilus. The sequence continues at coordinate 66,151,276 of CM053403.1, read as the reverse complement.
GGAGGACTCGTGGTAGCTATCCTAGAGTTTCTGCCCCCTCCACATAAGATGGTGGAGCAGAGGAAGCAGTTCCTATGACTGTGCCATCTTTCCACCACTGGAGGGTGGTTTCACTCTCGGCTTCTTTTAGGTGAGAGACAGATGTTCTTGGATTACTGAGACCACTGTGCTCAGGCCTCTTTTACTAGCAGTGAAAACAATTACTAATTGGGAAGAGACTTGGATGTTTCTAAGATTTAGTCTTTCCCAGTCTCTGGAGGTTCTGTTTTTGGTATGTACAGAGTGACTGGTCCCTGGTCTTGGAATTCAGAGCTCTTTGCCTATCATCACTCGTCCCAGGACTGAGCTCCTCTACCTTTCAGGATCGTTTACCAGCCATCTTCTGTTTGTTGTAGAGAAGGCATGGAATCTGAAGTTGGGAGCCTTAGCTCCTATGGTGCCTTCTTCATTTATCAGCCTTGTACTCTTGAGCAAGTTCCTTTGGATAGTGGACCATGAAAGTCTGTTTTAAAAATGGAGATAATAGCTATACTTGCTTTGTCTACTGTATATGGTTGATGTGGGGGACAAGTGAGAGAAATATGAGAGGGTGCTTTGCATATTATACATGCTTGAGCAAATGTTCAAGATGTGCTGTGACCATTTTATTCATTCATTTGTCTCTTTTATAAACATTTACTCTGCATCAACTATTTTCTCAGCACTAAATTTTTGCAGGGATACTAAGACTAGTAAGAAAGGCTTCCTGCTCTTATGGGGCTCTTAGTTTTGTGGAAGAACAAGATAGTGAAGAATGAGATGTGCTAGGAGAGGATTGTATGAATTTATTCGAAAGTTCCTATCCTAAACCTAAGTTTTATTGGAGGCTGTGGTAAATACTAGATAATCAGGGAAATATTAATAGCACAACTATCATCATGTTTAGAGTATCTCTATGTGTCAGGAATAATTCTAAGTATGTTGTATATAACCTTACAGTGTAGGTACTGTTATCCCAGCCTCCATTTTGCAGGTAAGGAAAATGAGGTGCAGAGTAAATAATTTACCCAAAATATCACTGCTAGTAAGTGGTGAAGCCTGACTCCAAGTCTAGGTGGTCTCACTATGGAGCCTGCTAAGTACTGGCCACGGAGGGGTGGGAGGTGGGAGACAGAGAGCCTGTTTTTTTGGGGAACAGCAAGTAGTTCACCAGGGGCTGAGCAACACACAGTGGAGTTGTGGGAAGAGGGAGGTAAAGGTACAGGACATAGAGAGTAGGACAGAACTGGACAGCTTGTTGCAATAACCCAGATGATGAGTAACAATGGCTTGAGAGCATTGCTTTAAGGAAGATTGTGAGCAGTAGCCAGACTGAATCTGTCTTGAAGGCTGAGCCAGAAGGGATTACTGACAGATTACAAGGAAGCACCAAAAATTTTGTCTTGAAAAATTTGTCTCTGCTCTCTGTAGAAAGGGACCCAGTTTTAGTTTTCTTTGTGTTTCATAGTTCCAAATACATCTTTGGGTGAATTTCAAGTTTGTGGTAAAAATTGTTTAAACCTACTTGAAAGATTTGTAGCCCTCTAAACATAAGCTCTGTGGAATGAGTAAAGTAGCTAATTTGTTGTTTCAAACACACCTTTTCCCCAACCTCAACACTAAATCTCTCAAGGTAGCATGTACTTTCTGACAGCAAATGGGACCCATGTGATGTGGCTCAGAGAGCAGGTAGGGCTTATGAGGGAGTCTGTGTGGAAGAGGGAGGGGGAAGTTTGCACAAGTGGTCTTGGAAACCCAAGGTCATCCATGAGAAGTGCCTGGTAAGGCAGGGTGAAAAACTGACAAGAAGAGAGGCTTGAATTATGAATTTTTTCCCTTAACATCTTTGGCATTGTGACAGTGCATATTCTGAGAGTGTATAAGTCTCTCTGTGGCATAGAAACAAGAGCTTCACTGAATCTTAAGTTTTCAAGTCACCAGAGCAAGGAAGAAGATACTTGAAAATATGCCTCAGTTATTTCTTTTCTTAAAAAGGAAATGTAACACATATTGTTTTTCATGATTAAAGAAATAACGTTGCACTGGTGGCCCCTGTGTCTACTCTCAGATCCATACCCTCCTTCCCTTGGACTGCTCTGCAGCAGAGGTGGTTTTCCCTCAAAATGACATTTCCAGGGTCTCTTGCCAAGTGGCTTCAGGCTCAGCTAGAGTGAAGTGCCACAGGGGACTGGAGGGTGTGAAGTGTATTGCCCAAGAACCAAGATGTTTCTTCCACTCCTTGCATCAAGTGCTATTCCAGAAGTGGCCATGTCGTCTTAGCTGAGAGCCACAGCCTCTGTGGAGTGACGCTGGCTACTGATAACATCATCTCCTCTTTCCTCCCACTTCTTGGTGCTAGCATTTTGATGCTGCTAATTGCCAGAATGTCTCACTGTTCCCTGTGTTGAAAGACAAAATTGTAACAGATCTAGTATGTGGATCTTAATTGGCTTTATTTGTGGTTCAGAAGCCACATCGTCACAGGTGCTGCTTATGTTTGTAGCCAGAGAAAAGGGAGTGACATATAGAACATGGAAGTGACATACAGAGGTGGTTTGACTGGTTATAGCTCATATCTGTCTTATTTGATCATGGACTGAACAATTATCAGCTTGTGATTTGCAGAGCCTCAGCTACTTGTTACAAGAGGTTACAGTTTATTTCTCTATCATGTTGGGTTATAGTTTACTACCTACAAAGAAACCTTAAAGCCAGTCTTAAAATGAAAAGCAGCTTTAGGCCAAATTTAGCACCTGTTACCTTTCATTCCTTATGAAACCTTTATAGGTAGTTTCCCATATTAAATTCCTAATATTGAACTTCCTGTTGTGGACTATTTTCCTAGTTGGAATTTGATTGGGATATGTATTAATTGCAGAAATTTGCCAAAAGTTGAATTTTGTAGAGAATAGAAAGAAGAAAATAAAGCCATCACTAATCCCACCATCCAAATTTACCTATGGTTAAAAAGTTTGGTATGTATTCTTTCAATTTATTTTTATTTGCATATGTGTTTTTTCTTTCAAAACTTTGAATGAATACTATACTTTTTGTTTTGTAATTTTCTTTTTCCCCATTTGAAATATTTTCTTTTTTCCTCACTTAACATATTGCAAAAAATTGAAATAATTAGATATTCTTATTTACCATGATTTTAAAAAAATGGTTATTTGTATGACTTCAGATGGATGTACTGGAATTTATTTGACCAGTTTACCGCTGTTGGTTATTTAGGTTATTTACAATGTTCTGTAATTAAACCATATGCAATTTGGGGCATATTTCTGATTTGTTTCCTTAGAACAGGTTCACATTGTAGCTTCTGCAGGAACAGAGTTTTTTGTCTGGTCTGTTCCTTGAATTATCAGTGCCCAGAGCTGAGCCTGGCTGATGGTAGGCATTGACAGTTGAAGGGTTAAGTGAGATCACTGTATTAAGGGACACATGCAGTCTAGAGACCACACTTAAGGGTTGATACTCCTCTCTTTTGAGGGCTGGAGCTGATTCATCACACAAAAAACAGTTGGTTCAGAACTGGCCAGTTGCCTGATGTGTTGCACAGGACAGAGCCTCCAGGCTTCCACAGCTGCTGGGTTCATTCAGCTGGTGGAATTTGCCTGGTTACAACTCAAAGCCAGCTGGATGGAGAGTGAAGGCCAAGGCCGCATGGATTCCTGTGAAGTCCACTCCTGCTCCACTGAGGCAGTTGTACTATACCATGCCAGAGCTCAGGCCCTACCCCAGTTAAACGATGGCTGCAGGGCTAGGTTCTTCTGGTTCCAGATCTTTCTGATCGAGGTTTTAGGCCATAGCAACTCTGAACTGTGGAAAACTTGAGGTTTTCTTAATTTGGGGCTTTCAACCAAAGTCTGTTAACTCCTCTCTCTTGAGAGTTAAATCTGGTCTTCAGGAAAGTCTTGGCTACTGAATAGATATTAAGGAAATTCTGTCCTTTCTGGTAATTAACTTCTTTTAATAAGTTACAACTGACAAGTTTAAATAAGGGCTTTTTTTCTTTTTTTCCTTTTGAAAATGAAATACCCACAGGCAGCTAGAAACTTAGGTCTCAACATTTATCTTTGGTTTGCGTAAGTCCAAATAAACGACTGTGTGTCCCAAGCTAAATAACAACAACATGCCAATAAAATAAAAACCACAAAGACAAAGTGGAATGTGGAGGACAAGCAGATTTTATGCTGGGGATTAGACTAGAGCCTGAGGATGTATCTGGATATTTCCAGTCCTGAATACCCTGGTTACTCTCAACAAGTTCCAAATGATTTAAAGTACTATTGAATGCAACAATTATGTGTTGATTGTATGTTATGAGCTTGATGTCAGAAGCTGCCTCTCGGTTTCACTTCAAGAAGAAGAGATGGAGGTACAAATTCACATCTGTGGACAATAAAGAGCTGGATTGGGAGCCCACAGTTGTGTTGCCTGGGTTCTAACCCAGGCTCCACCATTCCTTGCTATGTGAATGCTGGGAATTTGATAGAATTTTCTTGGCCTCAGTTTCCTAATGTTAAAAGGGTGTAACATCCCACAGAATTGTTGGAGAAAGAAGAGTTAACACACAATGTGTTTAGGACACTGCCTGGGACATAGGAAGGACATCCACTTTGTTGCCCCATAGCTTCTCTTTAATGCAAGTCTTCCTTCTGGGGAAGGAAGTAATGGTGGGGGTAACAGGTTGCCTGGGATCATTGTTAGCTACCTGTTATTGGAGTATGTTCCCTCCATCTGTGAGGACTTTCTAGCTTCCATCTTGGTTTTTTTGTGGCTTTGGGACTGTACTCTGGGGTTATGTGGCCTTCGGTCATTTTCCAGTCTGACTTTCTGTAGGAGTTAATGTAGACATATTTCTGGGCATGCTCCCTCTGGGACTTAATAGCTCCTGAAGGTTAGCCCTTATTGACTCATTAAGCCACATCCACCTGGGAGTCAGTTGTGGAGATGCCATGTTAACCACAGCAAGCAGCCATCACTAGAGAACATGCTGCTTCTGAGGGAAAGAAGTGACACAAGGCACATGCCATCCTCAGGTGGCCATAGTTGCCAGGAAACTATGGGAAAATATGTGCTCTCTTAAAGGATCAGGAAAGAAAAGAAGGAAGGGAAAGAAAGAAAAAAGGAAGGATGTAAGTAAGGAAAGAAAGAAGGAAAAGGAAAGAAAGAAAAGAAAGAAGGAAAGAAAGAAAGAAAAGAAAAGAAAGAACACTCTTGCTTTTCCCCTGTGGTTTATTGGTAGGCTATTTCAAAATTCTATCCCCTGTTCTCTTTTGCCTGTCTGCTGAAGAGCATCATTTAGATTCAATATCTAGGATGGTGAGCACCCTGGATGCCATGCTGTGGTAGCTGCTGCTGGGACAGTAATAAAATCCATCAAGAAATGTTAAAAAATGGTGTTTTTATCTCTTTCAATGAAGCATTTGAAATAACTGGTTTTATTTTCTCTTTTCTCTCTCCAGTGTCCTCTGCATGCAATGATGGGAAGGGAAATTTTTCCATCTGGTGTTCCTATTGAATTATTCCTATTCCATTTTCATGTGCTTCAATTCTTTGCTTCCTGGGTAAGAAGGTCCCTCACATGCATGCTGCCTCGCCAGCAGTTCCTCTCTGCAGTACCACTTTCTCTCCAGGGCTCCCTTGGACTCCAGACTGTTTGTGGGACATGTGTTCATGGTAGAGGAGGGAGCCCACTCTCAACATCCACAAAGAGCTCTTGCTGGAGCAATTCTAAAATGGTCCCTGGAGAGGTTCTTGTGACATTTTCTTAGTGAGCCAGTGCTGGCTTCTGGAATGTGTTCTTTAGTAGATGTCAGAAATCAGTTCAGAGTAATCTGTTCTAGAATTTTGTTAGGCTTAATCTTCATGATAATATGTGCTCATTTCTAATTATCACCTGCAATGATTTCTTAGGAACTGTAGACATAAATTTATTAAAAGGGAATAGGTGCTTGCTCTCATGGGTTCTTAGTCTGCTTTGTATGAATTACCCTATGCTTTTTAATTTGAAAAAGATTTCCTTTGGTGGACAAATAAGCAATGAAGAGGATGGTAAAAAAAATGTTGGACCTGTGGTTGGGGTTAGATCTGTTTTGTCCACATGTGACTGTCATATTGGACAGTGTGTAGATATAGAACATGGTTACCATCTCAGAAAGCCCTGTGGGCCTATTAGATAGTAGACTACCCTCTGCTGGCCAGGAGGTCTCTATCAGTGGAAGTATAGAGTGCTATAAAATTCTTCAGGGTCCTATAAAGACCTCCTCAACTCAATACTTGTGCCTTCTCTATTTCTTTCTCAATTGTTGGCAGTTGACATATTCATATAGCAGATTCTTGAGTTACTTTCCTTTAATTTTCTTGCCTTCCATCCTGTCTCAGCAACTACCTCTCACAGTCACTCATGCCCTGGTGGACTTTGTGCTTACCCTTAACTTGAACCTTGCCAAAATCTCAATTTCAAAATTCAATTCTTTTTTTTTTTTTTTAAGATAACAGATTATTTTTTTAAAAACAACTTTATTTATTTATTTTAGTTGTAGATGGACACACAGTATCTTTATTTATTTTTATGTGGTGCATGAGGATCAAACCCAGTGCCTCACGCATGCGAGGCAAGCGCTCTACCACTGAGCCACAATCCCAGCCCCTCAAAATTCAATTCTTGATCTTTTTTTTCAGTATATTCCACTTCCTGCAGCAGCTTGATTCCCAATCTAGGATCTTCAATCTAGTTTTTTTACTTCTAGTGTCTCAACCCCACTGTGTTAATGAATTAGGAAAATGTGTCCTCTCTGGGTGATACAACACTATACCAGGGCTCATAGTTTGGGACACAGACTAGATTTCAGTGCTCACTTACCTTTTTCAACTAGGCACTTTTGGGCACTGTCCAAACATCACAGTGTATGTGAAAGCCCTATTTTAATCTGTTACTTCTATCACATTTTAGCTATTCCCCCATTCACCTCCCATTCACTTCATTTTTACCCAGCTTAAATCACTTGACTAATCATCATTACCATTTATGCACACCCTCCCTCCCTCACCTCTCCCTTGATTTGTTATACCCCTTTAGTTAAAATCCAACTCTGTCTAAATCCCATTCATGTCCTCTCCAGGCTTATTGCTCTGCTATTGAATATAGCTAAGGGAAAACACTTAACCATGCTTCCAATTCATGACTCATCTGAAGGGGGCCATATTTCTTCCCATCAGTTGTTCTGTAATTTTTTCTTGCATGTAATTTTCTATTTTCCTAGACAATTATTTCATTTTCTTTTCTTTCTCTTCATGTCTTTCACACTACCTTCTTTACCCAGTTTGAGCTGATGATCTTGTTTTCTGCTTCACTGAGGAAACTGAAGCCATCACAGGAGGTTCATCTTGACATACCTCCCATATACCTGCATCTGTGTCCATATGCCATCCCTGGTTTGTGCTCCCTCAGTGTGGACACTGGACCTCACTGTTCTTTGTTTCAAAAGACATTGCTGTGGAATTCTCCCTACTCTCCATTTTACCAAATAATGCCTTTCCATTGGATCATTCCTACCAGAATACAGCCATTACTTCCTTCATCATCAACAGTTACCCACAGAACACCTTTTCTTCTTTAATCATTGCTCTGTTTTTCTATATCCTTTAATGGAAAAATTCTTTGAATATGTTATTTGTTTTTGAAACCACTGTGATGCTACTTTGTTAGACAAAGTGGCAATGTTCAGAGGTGAGATGATTAGATTATGAGAGCTGTAATCTCATCAGTGAATTAATCCATATGATGGATTAATCATTGGAGTGGACTACAGGATGGTAACTCTAGGCAGGTGTGGCTTTGCTAGAAGAAGGCCATTGGGGGTATGTCCTGGACTATATCTGTCCATGACCCCTTCTCCTCTCTGATTCCTGGCGGTTATGAGCAAGTTTCTTTCTGCTATGTCCTTGTGCCGTGATGTGCTACCTCACCTTGGTCTCCGAACAATAGACTCTGCTGACCATGGACTAAGCCTCTGGAACCATGAACCAAAGTAAACGTTCCCTCATCTAAGTTGTTCATGTCAGTTATTTTGGTCACAGAGATGCAAAGCTGACTAACACACCTCCTCAGTGGTCTCCTTGGTTTTGCTCTTGTGTGACGATGATGATGAGGTCTGTCTTTCACACAGCAGCCAGAGAAATCTATCTAAAACATAGGCATGCCCTGCCATTGCCCTATGCATAACCCTGCAGTCCTTTCACAGATCACTCAGATCAAAGCCAGTGACCTAACCATGCCCTACAAACCCGTAGAAGATCTGGCTCCTTGTTATTTCTATCCCAAGTTACTCTTTGGCCTCCTCTTCTTCCACTTCTCATTTCCTCTGTTTCAGTCGCATGGCTTCCATAAATTCACCAGAGAAATTAGTGTCAGGACCTTGGCACTTGCTGTTCCTGTGCCCCAAATTCTCATTGTTCAGATATCCACATGGCTCATGTCCTCATTTCCTTCAGGTCTTCATTCAAAAGTGTCAGTGAAGCGCTTTGTAGACACCCTAAGTTTCATTCACCTATATCCACTTTCTTTCTCCCTATCTGCCTCTCTGTAAGTAGTATTACTACTATCTAACATACGATACGTTTCATATTGTTTTTATTTGACTGTCCCATAAGAATTTAAACTCCTCCATGATAAGAAGGCTTTGTTTGTGTTATCTGTTTGCTTACTGCTGTGTCTTCAGTGCTTAGGAAAGTGCTGGGCTCCCGGCAGTTGTCAACAAATCTTTGTTGAATGACTAATTGAAGGTAAAAAGAATTGGCCAGTACTTTCTCTTTATGCAAAGTATTAGATCTTAATGCTTAAGAACATGGGCTTGAAATTTTGCCTGAGGAACTCTGGGTAGGCTATTTAATGTTTCCTTCCATAAAAAGTGCAATAAGAGTTCCTACTTCCTAGAGTACTTGTGAGGACTAATTGAGATTATATATTATACATATGAAATATATAAATTATATATATGTGTAGATTAGACATATAGAAATGGGTAGAATAAGTATAAAATAAGTCTTAATTCTCATCATTGTTGCCCTCTGCTGATGGTACCTCCATATCTTCCCATTATACCCTCCTAGTTTATTTAAAAGTACAATATAAACCCATTTACAGGGGCTGGGTGTGGTAGGGCTGGGTGTGGTAGATTACACCTGTAATCTCAGCAGCTGGGAAGGTGGAGGTAGGAGGATTGCGAGTTCAAAGCCAGCCTCAGCAAAAGCGAGGCACTAAGCAACTCAGACCCTGTCTCTAAACAAAATACAAAATAGGGGTGGGAATGTGGCTCAGTGGTCGAGTGCTCCTGAGTTCAATCCCTGGTACCAAACAAAACAAAACAAAAACAAACCCATTTACAGGGATCTTAGCCCTTCTAATCTTTAGGCATGTGATTTAAGGCCATGTATTTAATCTTCCTGAACTTCAGTTGTCTCACTTTTAGAATAGGGAAAATGAGACTTCCTTTGCAGAGTCGTGTTGAGGATTATATGACGTGTAAAAAGTGTTTGGTATCTTGTCCTGACCCAGTAAACGATAAGTAACAGCCCTTAGCTGCGTTGTGGGGTGTGGGTATGGCAGAAGAGGCATTCTTGTGGAGCAAGCGGGAGCCAGGTGGTGGAGTCAGCTGGAGTGTTCACGTTCAAGTTCTTCTAAAATTGGAGCTCATCAGCAAGCAGCCTGTGCAATCAGTGTCTGATCCAGTCCTTCCTTTGCCTCACCAAGATCGCACAGTAGTTTTTTAAAGCAGAGTTTGTAATTTTTAGAATTTCTTGAGATGTGTTTCCTTTTATAGCTTCTGTCTTCCATAGACACTTTCGTCTGATTTTTAAATGTCTTGTATGGAATCTAGAAAAACATACGAATACATTCCTCCTTTTTTTGTTTTTCTTCAGCTTAAAGATATCACTGTCAGTCTCTTCCAAGCTTTCTGTCACTTCCATATCTCTAGCCAGTTCTTGCTTGTTGATTGGGGTCACGTACAGAGCAGCAAATCTACTTGTTTCTTTCTCTACCTCTTGAACGTCCAGCAAGGAAACTGATATTATTTTTGGATCACAGAGCAAGTATGTGAAGTTGTCTAAACTGACCTATTTTAACCTAATGTTCTCCCAAGCCAGATTTAACCAGCATAGAACAATCCTGAGGGTGCCTAGCGAGCCCATTATTCAATACCACCCACTTTCACCCTCAACATTCTTGAGTATTGTTGCCTAAACTCATGTGCTGTCCTGATTTCAGAAGGAACTCCATGAATGGAAGAATCCCTTAGGGGACAGAAGTGAGAGTTAAATCCTATCCTAAACACCATGAGCTCATCCTTTTAGAATCCTGTAAAACAGAGAGTGGAATTTTGCCAACATTGCACATAGATCAGGCAAACTTTGAACACTGTATATTTCCTTTTTCTAATGTGGGTTAAATGTCTTTAGCATAACCTACTGGAAAACTACAGAGTGAGAAAGACCACCCTCATCCATGTTGTGGTTCAAATTTTAAGTGTGCAAAATGAATGAAGTGAAATGATTAGACAGAAAAAATTTGAATATGATTTTTGAAATGATTTTTCTGGTAAATGAAAGTGTTGAGGTAAGGTGGTAGAATAACTCTTGGAGCTACTAAGGGACTTTCCAATTGTGGAATATGACATACTTTGTTATGTATTTCATGCCATAGAATTGTACAATTTTGGAAGGAAGCGAACATGATTACTAATTAGCTTGAATTTATTTAATATATGAAAGAAAAACCTCTCCTTTAGTATTTCAATTGCATAAAGCAGTGTCCATTATCCTGCAGAAATGAAATAAATACTAATTGAACAGACGCTTTTCTTTTAATGAAGTAAGAACTTGTTAACTTCTCCCTCTCAAATCTGTCGTCTTTTCTTTATGTAATTCTTAAGCATTCATCCTGATTCCATGTCTCCCACAATTTTTTTCTGTTCTTGAAAATAAGCTGAAAAAAAAATGAAAAACCAAACAGAAGTGGGGTTTTTGAAGTTATTTTGCTCTCTCACTTATGTTTTTGAAGGACATGCCATTAAGTAATTTCTCCAGACACTCCTTAGCTATGCCTCTCAGGTGGGTTACACTATTGGGAGGAGCCCAGACTTGAAATGAACATACATTTTTTCCCCTGGGTGGTATTTTTCTTTTTATTGAACTTATTTTTTATATACGAAAAAGCACATACCATATGTGAACACTTAATGCATAATCATAAAAATCATGTAACTTAAGGACTTGCCCATGGTCACATTGTATACTGTGACAAACAGGGACTCAAGCTTCTTTATTCTGTATCCAGGAATTTTCCATGTCTATTCTTCTCACAGCTCCTATGAACAGTGTGTCTCATCCATGATGGCAGAGCCCAACTGTCTAACAACAATAACAAAAAATTCAGGGCAGAAAGCAAGGATCTCCAGGACCTTAGTGGGCACCTAATCACCTATCTTTCAAGATTGCAGAGTTAGTCATGTGCCATTTTAAAAAATCCATACAGGACATTTTTTTCTGAGATATTGAGAATATCAACTGTATTGATAACTAAATGCTCAGTGTGGTGGCTTGATATACATGAGAAAATTTTTAGATCTAGTTTTCTGGTCTGATAGTAAAATGGCCTCCTCTCCTCTTTCTAAGAAGTTTAAATGTGAACTGTGGACCCAGAGCCCACTTAGGCATCTCCATTTTATGCATTTCCCAAATGAATAGAGTTCCTATACTCATTTCATCCCTGAACATGCCTTACATTCTTTCAAAAGGTGTCTGTCTTATCTCCTTAACTGGATTGTTTCCTTCACCTCTAGAGAAGAGACTAAGTCTTAAATGGCATTTCTGGAGGTGGATACTTCAAAGAGGGGTTCTCAAAGTGTGATTTTCAATACCCTGCACCAGAAACATCTGGGATAGCTTATTTAAAATTGCAATTTTTTGACCTCATCTATTCATTCTACTAATCCAGTATTGGGTTTGGTGAGAACCAAGAATGTAAATTTTAACAATGTCCTCAAATGATTCCTATACACACTAAACTTTGAGAATCACAGCCTTGTGGGCATGAGGCAGATCCCTGGTGCTTGATCTGGACACGCTTTCACCATACCTGGCAGATGCCCTCAGAACAGAGCCTCGTACCATGGAGGATAGCGAGGCTGGGCCCAAGAGTAGAATTCATACATGCATTCACTTAAACACAAATTATCAGTTCATTCTTCTGAGTATAGTTATGACAGAGTTAGATGCATAGAAACAGCTTCCACCCTCGCGGATCATACAGTCTAGTGATATAATTTAAGGAACCTAGAAATAGTTCCTTCATCATCTGTTTCTTTTCATTTTCCCTTGTATTCCTCAGATATTTTATGAATATCTTATTAGCTGGACTATGCTCTAGCTCTATGATAAACAAAATAGATAGACTTTTCCTCACTCAGAGTTTACATTTCAATATGGAGAGAAAACGAAAACAAGCAAAGCAAAACTCCCAAGTTAATTACAGGTTGTGACAATTGCAATGAAGGCTGCCTTCAAAGGACAAGGGGTGGACAGTGCTACTCCAGGAGGCGGTGTCCATGCTGAGAATAGGTAGAGAGTCTGTGGGTCACGAGTGGAACTGGGGCAGATTCATAAGCCATTTGAAGCAAACATGCCTATGATGGAATTCTTATTGCTTATGACAGCTATTGTGGAGCATTTTCTGTGTGCTAGATTGTTAAGCATTTTACAGGCTCTGTTGTATCCATTTTTGCAAGTAAAACAGGAGGTAGATGTTCTTACTTGACATTCAGATGAGAAATCAGAGGGAGCGTGGAGAAGTTAAGTAGCTTTTTCAGGAAGTCCCTCACAGTAAGAGGTAGAGTGGGCAGTGAAATTGAGCTCTATGTGATAGCAGTGCGTGCTCTGTAGTGCTGTGTGATTTTCCTCTTTGATGTCCCAAGGTGGCTACTGCTGAGTACAGAAGAGGCTTGGTGAAAGAGAAGTGTATAGGTGAGCTAATGTTAAAAAGCATAATAGTAATGGTACAACACTGTTAAGCACACACTTTTTGCAAGACACTGTGTAAAGCACCTTTATTTATTAGCTCACATGATCCTCAAAATAATCCTCTGAAATACAGATGAAGTAGTCAAGGTTTGAAGAAGTTGAGCAACTTGGCCAAGGTCACTCAGGTGGTAAGTGGTGGACTCACACTGACACTGAGGAGCCTAGGTCTGACTCTTTGACTCTGCTCTTCTGCTTTCCTAATGAAAGGAGCCAGTCCCTGAGCAGTGGCTGTGGACATGATTAGACACAGTGAAGGTCAAAATAATTCAGCTTCTCCCACTCTGCCATAGCTTTTCCTTCTAGCTTGGTTTGGGATTCACATGACCTTATCTTTGACTTTTGGGACACTTGCTACAGAATTACTGTGCTCTCCCTCCTCTATTCTGATTTATGAGAGGTGACAACGGCAAGTACCTGGGCATGTCACAGAGAGCTTGCTACTTTTTCTATCTTTAGAATGCTGTCAACCCAGCATTAAATCTCCTTCAATCATTAACAAGCCAGCATGGGTTGCCTGTCATCATCTTTACACAGGTGAGGGATTGCTGCAGGATGTGAGAAGCTACCTTCTGAGGGTGAGGGTGAGGCTTGGCCTGGTTCAGAGACCGTGGCAGGTTCAAAAGTGAAGCCCTAGCAAGGACTCTGAGAAACCAGGGTGGAGATGAAGTTGGAGACTTCTGGGAGTTGTGATTTCCCTGGGAAAGAAAGGGGCCCTTGGAATAGAAGATGGGTGGAGAACCAAAGCAAACTTCCCAGTTTTGCTTAGTGCATGCGGTCTTTTCACGTTTGCATTCATGCTCAAGTTCCCGTTGATCCACGATGGCACCACAATAATAGCACCAGTCTTAGTGTGATTCTCTGTATCACAGCAACGATGGCATCAGATGACAGTGAATACCAGGTTTATAATTCCATGTTGTCAATTTGCTTTACAATTTTGGTTAAAATCTGAGCCTTGACCCATTTCTGGCAAATCTACTACTTTTAGAGTCTTGGGCTTATTTTGCTTGGGCTACTCTGTGGCTTGCATTGGATTACATGTGGGGAGATGACCTGGCACCATTCCTTTCATTCTCTGGGTTGTTTTGAGTTGGGATTAGTGGGATATGGCTTTATTCCCTGTGATTTGGGGTTGAGCTGGATTGGGCTTGGGGGAAAAAAAAGAAAAAAAACTAGGGAGCATTCTCTCTCCATCGACCTAAATTTCTAGGTCCATATCAACTAGAGTCGAGTCCAACACCTGCCACATGGTCACCCTTTTTGAAATTCTTTTTGACTTTTCAAGTTTATATATAGAAAAATGGTAGCATCTTGTATGTTCAAATAGTAGCTTTTAGCTTCTCCTTAATCTTGAACTTTTGTGAGCAAAAATATTTCAGTATCAGCATTCCATTTTCTTATCTATCCAGGCTATTCGTAGATAATAATTAGCTACCCATATTACACACATTAAAACTGTTAATGGATTCATTATCAAAAAGGATTAAAACTGGGTTTATGTAATTTTTACAGAATTGTTTTAGTTTTAAGAAGTTCTCAGTACGGTCTGGACACGTATCTCAGTGGTAGAGCACTTGACTAATACGTGCGAGGCCCTGGGTTCATCCTCGGCACTGCAAAACAAGTTTTCAATAAAAGCTAGGGATACATATTGGTGGCACCCCTAATATTTGGAGGTTGAAGAAAGCAGTAAAGCAGGAGCCTGTAGACCTGAGTTCTGGTTTGTGCTTCAGCACCACCTGGCTGTGTGACAATAGCACATCTCCTGACTCTTTGTGCCTCAGTTTCCTCAAAATAAGGTTGGGGTAAAGGGTGGGAGAGGAGAGGCTATGTGGCTCACTCAGTTGTGAGTATCTTTTCATGGAAGTGAACCTTGTCTTCTATAACTGTCCTGTTGTGTCACTTGTCACTGTCAGACTTAACTTGAAATGCACTGTAGTTCTAGCATCGCTATTTTAAAATCATCTTTGTGATCAAATTCAGAGTCCAGCATTCTGTTTCAGGCTCTGATGGTTATTGTGTGGTACTTGGGTTAAAAGGTTTCCACTCAGTATTTTAAATTATAGGACATTATCTCCTCTTCAGGTTTTCAAGTTGCAACTAGCGAACATAATCTTTTCTTATTAGCCAAGGATTCATTAAAGCTTTAAACAACAGATATCAAAAATCAACTGACTTTATGCAGTGGCTTTTTTTTCCCCTTAAAATCTTTTTGGCAGGCTTCACTGTGCTCATATAACCATAATACATATGGTGACTACTTTTCCCATTAATAGAAGAGCTAAAGACCAGGCTAACAGGTTTGCTGCTGTGCTAATATAGACTAATCTGATAACTATAATTAACTTGTATGCTCCTGTCATGGGTTGACTCACCAGAACACTCACACCCTGCAGGATTGATATTCCTCTTTGGGGTGCAAGCAGATGCTTCCAACAACTGTCTAGAGCCATGGTGCCGAAGCCTTAGCTTGTATGCATTTATCCTTGGCAGAAGCACCATCTATTTTAGGAAGGTATTTTGACACTTTTACCTCTTGGCTACAGTGTCTCTAAAAATGCACTCATTGAACAGAATAGCACCCCCACCCCCAACTGTGGGGTGTGCAGGCGACAGTCAGCCCCTGCATGTTCTGTGGCAGTCAGCTGGCCCAAGACCAAACTAGCTAATCAGTCCTGGGTTTATTCTGGGGCTCAAGAAGGATTCCTTACCACTCACCGACAGCTTTTCCCTGGACTCCCTCTTCTTACAGGCAGTCTAGGTATTCACAAGAGATAGACAATTGTGCTTAGGAATTCTAATCAAGGTACCATTTCATGAGAATGAGTGTCTTACCGGGGCTTCACATCTGGGCTCCTCTGAGGACCTTTCCCTGGTAGTCTTGCAGGCTGCCTGACTCCTCTGGGAGGGCTGTTCTTTCTCTCATGGTTTAAAAGAGAGCTAGTAGACTGCTGCTACCCTTTGGGGCAAAGGTGGGAATCATGATGAGGAAGTATTTAGTAAATCAGACAAATAGAAATACCGATTTGACATGCAAATAAATGTGCATAGAAATCAAAATGAAAAAGGATTTATATGAAACAAGGTCACAGTTTATTTTCTAAATCTGGGCAAGATAGAATTTTGTCAGAAAACAGAATAAGTGAAGTCTGAATAGGAAGAAGCTGTGAGAAAGTAATTCAATGGCATTCTTTTTTAATTTTAAATTTAATTAGATTAATTAATATTTATTTTTGGGACAGTCTCAAAAATACATTGCCCAGACTGACTGTGAACTTATGATCTTCCTGCCTCAGCCTCCTGAGTAGTTGGGATGACAGATGTGTCCAGCTCAACGGCAGTTCCTAATGGAGAGACCAGAGGGATGATGTTATTGGCATACTATTCTGCACTATATTTTGTTTTCCTAGAAATCCATCTTCCCCGTATTATTAAGCCCCAAGCCCACAGCACTTAAGTCACATTAGTAAGAAAGCCTGCTGGTTGATGCTAATGACGTTTAGCCTTCAGAGGAAAAAAGTTTATTCTTAATGCTGTTTATTCTTAATAAGTTTATTCTTAATGCTGTTTACAGTAAATATTTTAAAAATTACTGAATAGTAGCTGTCAAGCTTTTTTGATATAAAACAAAGTTTAGCTTGTTTTCTGGCATCTTGGGAAAATCTTAGCTTGTTTTTAATTAAATTTTCCTTAATCTTTATTTTAGACTCACAATGTCCCCAAATGCATCCTTGTATGTCAGTTATTAGAAGTGTAAAACTCGGTAAACTTCTCTGTAAAGGGGGGACACCACTTACACCATTATCCTGTGTGAAGAAAGAGCTGAACACATCATGATAGAGAATAGCATCATGTGATCACTTTATTTTTAAGAAGTTCTCAGTAGGATTTGGGCACATAAAATAACATTTGTTCTTTGGAGTTATCATATATAATTGTTGAGATTTGCAGTGAGTCTTTGTGTCAGCAAGACTAGAGGAAAAACATTTTCCTAGATTTGTTAAGTTTTGGCAACATCTTCTATATAATCACATTAAGAACTCCATGTATAGATAGCTCAAGGATTCTAAGAGACATACTCTATTCCAAGATTAGAAAATAATGATTGAGATCAGGACATTTCCTAAGCATAAGTGACCGGCTGGAAGGAATTAATTCATGGCATTTTGTTCAACCAAGTGTCATGAACCCCACCCTTTCCTCAGGCTTGCTCTAAATTGGTGGCCATGTATGTGGGACATGTGTGCTGCTTTCCATCCACGTGAACCAGAGAAAGCAGAACAATTGTTTCTGGAGAATATGTTCCATAATTTTATTTTTGTGAGTATGAATGTTTCTTTTAGTAAATACTAAATTTACTAAATACTGTTACTAGCAACTGAGGCTAGAAGGGCAGATCCAGCAGGCAGTAGGGTGGAGCCCTGGCATAGTGCCTCCAGCTGTTGACTGTGCCAACAAGCTCCAAGCTGTATGCCATGTGCCTATGGGTGCTCAACAAATCTATAATCTTTAAAATCATAGCACAGGAACCCATCTTAGGGCAACTTGGTTGTATCATATACTTCTGAGAGGAGGTAAAAGAAGTGATTGAATTAAATTAGGGGAAAAGAGAAATAACTGCCTGGGAGTCTTCATAAAACTAATGTTATTACTTTTTAAGGTCTTTGCAATGAAACTTCAAAGTCAGGGAGCATCGTTAAAATTTCCCTATTTTCTTTTAATCATTAATGATATCCTGTATTTGTTATTCTTTTAAAGTATGCCATTTACCAAAGTGAATGAACAGGAGTTCTTATTAACCAGTTAAGCAGAGCAGCAGTGCGAAGAAGACAATGTGATTTCTAGATGGGATAATCTGTTGTTACTTCAATTGCAATATATGCAGTTAAATTGTTTTGATTATTAGCCTGCTGCAATATACAGTGCCATTTACATTTTTCTTCATTTTTAAGGACTTAAAGCATATTTTAAATGCTAGCAATAATTGCACTCCAACATTTTGCCTTCAGACTTTCAGATTTTAGTTTTTTACTGATTAAATGGGACCTCAAAAACAGTGTATCTGAGTACAAAAAGGAATATCTGGAATACAATTACTTAAAAATATTCCACTTTGCATTTATAATACATTTCAGAATGTGGAATGAATATTTTATGCAGAATCCATTTTTGACTTGAAGATGGTTTTATATTTAAAAGTCCCTATTCAAATGTGTTCTCAAAAAGAATACATTCAGCTATCCATTGTTTTCATGTCCAAGCTGCTGTCAGAAGGGAGTATTGGGTGATATTCCAAGAGTAATTTTTCCATTTGTAGAAAAAATTAGTCTATTTATGTTAATGTGGTATGCTCATCTGACCTTGGATTCTACATGTGGTAGAGCAATCAGATGGCAAAGTTTTCCTATGAAAATGAAGGCCCCAAAACATTTCTGCATGGGTACTCTGTGCTAGGCACAGGCTGCGAACTACACAAGAAGAAAATGCTCCTCTGAATTCACATAGGCCATGAGGTTCATATTTATTCCTACAAGATTATTAAAAAATAGTTTTACACTGTTGATGGGAATATAAAATGATACAGCTGCTTTGGTAAACAGCATGGGGGTTCCTCAAAAAACTACAAATGAAATCACCTTATGATCCCATAGTTCCAGTACTAGATATTTACCCCAAAGACTTGAAATAAGTTTGTCAAAGAGAGATTAATATTAACACTCTTACGATCACTGTTGCACTCTTCACAGTAGTGAAAAAGTGGAAACAACATAAATGTCTGTCACAGATGAATGGATAAAGAAAATGTGGTATATGCATACATATACAACAGAATACTATTCAGCCATAGAAAATAGGGAAATTCTGCAATATGGGACAAATTGGATGAACCTTGCAGGCTTTAAATGTTTTTAACTAAGTTGCATTAGTATGTTTCTAATACTATAGCTTCCATTACTGACACTGGATAACTTACATGGAAATAGGTTTATTTAGCTATAGTTTTATAGGCTAAAAGATCAAGCTGGTTCTGGTGAGTGCCCCCCTAGCTGCATAACATCATGGTGGATGGCATTATAGCAGATGCATTAAGAGGGAGAAACCATATAGTGAGACAGGAAGCCATCAATGAGGGAGAGATCAGGCTTACTCTTATACATTCCTACTCTCTGGGAACTCATCAGGGTCCTATAAGAACTACTTAATAGTTTCTGACAGCAGTGACCCCAATGACCCAATCACTTTGCTCTAGGCCTTGCCTTTTAAAGGTACCACCAATTCCAACCTCAGCACACCAAGGGCCAAACTTCAAACACAACTCTTGGTGGACAAACCACATTCAAACTGTAGCGTAAGTAAAATGATGTGAGGTTTAGGTCTGTGAGCTGCATCTGGTACGCAGAAATCCCTGTTTGTTACCAATGCTCTAATGTAACCTTTGAATGTGATCATTGCATTTGTACTTGACTCCCCTGTTATGGAAAACATATTGTCTCTGAGTCAATGATGTTGGAAGGCTCGCACTACACATACGGCTTTGTAGACATGTTGTGGGCAGCCAGTGAATATTAATCATTAGTGGCAGTCTTATCACCACCATTATGCAAGCTTGATAAAGGCACCGTAGAGCAGTGAGTAGCAAAACCACAAAGATAATCATGGGGCGAGTTTGGAAAATGATCTAGAATCAGATCTCGTGCTCACACTTAAAAGCAATTATAAGCAATGAGGGAAATATGATTATACTGTGGTCAAAAGGCCAGCATAAGCCGGGCACGGTGGCTCAAGCCTGTAGTCCCAGCACTTCGGGAGGCTGAGACAGGAGAATCGTGAGTTCGAAGCCAGCCTCAGCAATGGTGAGGCGCTAAACAAGCAACTCAGTGAGACCCTGTCTCTACATAAAACACAAAATAGGGCTAAAGATGTGGCTCAGTGGTCAAGTACCCCTGAGTTCAATCCCCAGTACCAAAAAAAAGGCCAGGATATTTTAAGATAGCTTTTGCATTTCTACAGATTGAAGAACTGAGTAACCTGCACTGTTTATTGAACATCATGTATGTGCTACGGATCCCTTTACACTCTTAGTTTTTACAGGAATAGACAAATGTGTGAATACATGATCGAAGACAGAAATATTGTCATACATGTGTAATATTGTACATGACATGCTGTTTCTTTGTGTGGTCCATTCTGGGTTGTGCTCTCTTGTCCCATCTCCTCATGCTCTGGGGACTGTGCTCCTGAGCTCTTCTGTCTCACTAAGCTCTGGTTGTGGCAAGGCTTGTGATCTGCTGCTTTTGGCACAAGGATAACTGAGCTGCAAGTTGGCCTCTATTCTGCAAAAACCTGGACTTGCAGACGCTTTCCGTAAAAACCCATAGGAAGCCTCCTGCCAACACCTGACAGTAGCAGCTAAGAGGTGTTCCTAGCTATATCATATTACATGACTATACTTACACATAAACAAATCCAGCTTACAGAGCCAGAGAAGGCTCAGGCCTGAAGGAGCTCTGGCTACCATTTAGTGCAGTGGGTTTCAGTTTCTCCATGGTATGGCTTCTGGGGTCAGGGTCAGGAAGGACAGTTCAGCCCCTCTCAGCAATAACTGATCAGTTTTTAAAAAAATATATTGTGGTTTTGAGTAAGATTTCTTTAGGGAAAACATTCTGCCATTTTTTTTCACTAAAATATTTGAGAATCACTGGTGTTATCTTTTTGCTGATGAGGAAATAGAGGTCTGGAGAGATGTTGTGTCTTAATTCAATGGTGCTTGAAAATATGGAAATTTTACCTAGATTTAAATTTCTGGATTAGACTGAGTATAATTCATGTATCCCCTTTTTTCCTGGCTGGAAACATGGCCTGTTTCCTTGCCTTCTGTTTAACTTTCACAGGTGTTCTGCCTTAGCACATGTGTGTGTAGGCACGTGCGTGTACGCACACATTCTTGTGTTTGCTTACACTAGGCTCTGGGAGCATATTGATACAACGAATAGGTAGAACTTGGGGATTCAGTGTGTCACCTCAGTAGCTGAGGGGACAGTTCTTGGAATACTTAGTTTTCTGTGGCAGGTGCTATTTGCTACAGATGATAAATACAATCTCAAACCCTGTGGCCCCTATTGTCACCAACATGGTTCTTAAACTTGTATTGATAGAAGATCTTTGGATATTGGGGGAAACCATTAGATTAACGAGAGTATTCTGTCTTGGGTGTTGTAACCAGGCTCTTTAGTGCACAGCATGCTACAGGGGATGGAGGAGCAACAGGACATTGCTGCTCAATGCCAGCATGACTAAAGGGCTGATAAACACAGTTACAATATGAAATTGGTTGTTTCTAACTTCATTGCTGGAATCACAGAATGCTAAATGTAAGCATCCACTCTCCCCTCTGTGTACTCTATTCAGTTTAGTTTGGCCCAGAAAACATATGTTTCTTAAATGAAGGAGTGAATGAAAGACTGTTTTATAGAGAAGATTATATGCTGTAGAGGCATTTGCAAGCATGAGTATTCAAAATTTCTCATGATGTTAGCTTTTGTGAGCATTAAGGGTCAACTGTAGTTTGTATTAATAGAAAAGACCCTCAGATAAGGAGGTAGAGTCTCTTGTGGTTTCTCCAAAGGGAATTTAAGCCAAGCTTATACTTTTGTGGGGTTAAAAGGTAAGACTAAAATACTTAAAATTATTGAATGAAATTCCTTCAGCTCTAAAACTAGTCCCTGAGACTAAGTTAGGAACTTTTGAAATGGCATCAGCCTTTTCTAGTCTTCTGTGTCTTGTTCAATAAATTATTGCTCTAAGGATAAAAAAAATTTCATGCATAGATGCTGTATGGTGTAATGTGATCAAGACTCCCTTTCTGAATATGCATAGTTGACTTGGGCAAGGCCTGCAGCCGCTCTTTCTTGGTTTCCTTGTCTGTGAAACTGATAAGGACACCTGCTGGAAAGGTTTTGGGAAGTTCATCAAGAGCCTCCTGGGAAGACGGCATAGGCTGGGGCAGAGTTCCCTCCCAGGGTCTGTCCTCCCTTTGCTTCAGAGCATGCAATGTCTTACTCTTTTCTCTGTGACACCCCAATCCCACTGCTTGCTATAGGATTGGGATGATTGGGGTGGATAATGTCTTACCTCTTTTGTATTCTGCTCAATAAATGCTTATGGAATGAATAAAATTGCATAATTTATAAGTAATTAACTATAATAATTTCATCCAGGAAGTCTGGTTCTTTTATGTGGGGGTCCTAGAATTCTCTTGACCTTGGTCTGCTCTTACTTCCCAAGATTGGTTCTGATCCCACAAAAAGGAGGATGGAGACTACTTTTAACTCATATATAGAGCATTTTGGCACATGATGTGACTATGCCAGAAATGTGAGAATTGAAATTTCTTGAGCAGGACTTGGGGTTAACTGACTCTTGAGGAAATTAGTTTTTTGTTTTTTTGTACTTTTTCTAAAGGAATACAGGGATCTAGTTCCTTCCTCATAGTTGAATAACAATTATCAAATGATGTATCACTAAACAATATAGCCATGCAAAGGAAGCAGACAGCACATTTTATGGCTCATAGTAAGTCTTGACAAATGCTGGATTTACTGCCACCTTGAAAACCTCCCTAACCCAGTTCAGCATTTCTGTTGCTGGTGATTTTCCTCCAGGGCCTCACCCTTTTAGATGTTGTGTTGACTTTAGTCTACCCAATTGTGGGTTGAGAGCCAGGGGTGACTCTGGGTGGTGCTAGGTCCAAAGGTTTACTTTTGCAAAGTTTGTGGACTGTGAGGGGCTCTCCCAGCGGGCAGAGGTGAAGGACTTTTGTGTGTTCCTCCCTTTTCTGATGGTTTATGTGAGTATGTCCTCTACCTCCTGGCAAAGGCCCCTTGTGCTTTTCTTTCTTGACACATGATAACTTTTTTGTCTGCCTCACAAGGACCACTCCTCTTTCTTCCTGCTCACCAATGCACTCAGCTCAGTGGAAGGGTGTGATTGTGTGATCATGTGTGTATACACCGTGTACAACAAAGAGGAGGCCTTCCCTGGATTTTGTTCTTGGTTCCATTTTAACTTGTTGCATGGTGTCACTACCCATATGGTTACAAGGATCATTGTTTCAAAAACTGGCTTCTCAGGACATTTGTCCGACCAAAAACAACAACAACAACAACAACAAAGATGATAAGAAATTACACAAGTGGACTTGGGAAAGTCCATGGCTCTGAGAGTACTTTAATGTAATAAAGCATTTATTTGCTATACTATTTTATTGTTTTGTTCTCCCCAAAGCACAATTTACAGTGGTTTTTGCTAAAGGGTTTCTAGTCATTTCAGTAAGTGATCTTTTGTTTATGTGTCTTTTAATCACCCAGATCATTTTTTCCTTGACTTCAGCTCATCTTAAAAATTTTCAGAGGCTGTGCCAGCATAGCTTAAGGGGCACCAGGTTTCTTGCTAAACAGCCAAAAAACCACTATGCTTTTGTTCTGGGGAATTGTAAAAAAATTAAGAGGTGTAAGGGAGTGGTCTTCTTAATCACATGCTCTTCTTGAGCCCCAAGCCAGTCGCGTGCACTCTTCTAAGCCTCACCCTAAAGCTGTATATGGCACTGGGATGAGTAGCATCATACCAGAGATAATTATGCTGAAGTCTGTCTTGAGGATTTGACACAACCAGGCTGACATTTCATAAGGAAAGTCTTGTGATTTTGGAGCAGCAGACATTTGCCTGGGGCTGTTTATAACCCCCTTTATTAAAGACATAGGCCCCTCTAGGAGAAACGCTTATGCTCTTGGAACTCCTCAAAACTTTTCATTTTAAGCAAATTGTAGGCTTTCCTGTGGGCAGAGTAGAGTAAATATGCATGTTAAGATGAGTTTCTGACGTCCATTCGTGTGTGTATCATGCCTGAAAGATAACGTCTCGGAGAGAAGAGGTCTGGGACAACCCCATTTTCATGGTTGCTTCATAAATGTGAAACTTGATCTGTAATCCTGTGATGTATGACCCCAGGGGAGAAAATGCTGAATGAACATCCATTGTCTAACTGTTGTTCTGTCAGTTGTGGATGGTTGGAGCCACTTGAACAATAAGCACATCATACAGAAGAGGCAGCACCACCCCAGAGTGTGTGTCCTACTCAGGATTCTCCCATTAAACCTGTTTTGATCTCCAGCTTTTGTCTTCTCTGTCTGTTCCCTGCTCCCTGCAAGCCTAGCCCAGTCCTGGTCTCTAAGACTGAATCTGACCTCAGACAGAGGCATTAAGGAGCTCCTTTCCAAACTCCAAGTCTCAGCAACAAGTCATCAACTCTGCTGGTCTGGCTTTGACCTTGTGCCCCAGCTCTAGAAACAGTTTTTGCTACACAGCTCTTGTTTCCTCATCCAATCTCCGTCTTATTCCCACTTGCCTGACTCCTATCAAGGTTATCTAGAGCTCCGCTCCCTTCTACAGCCAGTCCTCTCCTGCTGGTTTACATTCCAGTTGCCTGCAGCCTTTCACTAATCACAGACAGGTGATGGAAACCCTGGTTAATATAATAATGATGGTGGTGATGATAATGATCAAGATAATAGCTGACACTAAGTATTGACTATACATCAAGCACTGGGCTTTATGTATGTCATCCGACTTAATCTTCACAGACACCTTATAAAAGAGATATTATTGGTATCCCTGTTTGTAAGAGGGCAAACTGAGGTTCAAGGAAGTTGAATATTTTTTCCCATGGTGACTGTGTTTGTCAGTAGAGAGCCCCTGGCTGAGATGTGAATGCAGTTATATCCGAGTCTTTGCTCTTAGACAGTCTACTCTTCTGCTGTGTGAGGGCAGTCCATTCTTAGGCTCAATGCCTATCCACATTGCCAAGCGCCATCCCTTTCCACACTCCCTGTAGCTCTGCTGTTTGCATCTGGACTCCACTGTGGGTTCCTGCAATGAGGCATCGTGATGCTGCCAGGGTCTGCTGGATCACACCTGCTGTCCATTGCCTGGCACATTTGAACACTGTGCTCTGCTTCTGAGAATGGATGTCTTCCCATTGCACATGCAGCAAAGTGACTGCCCACCTCACCTGGCCAGTTTCCATCCAGTTCCCTGAGTCTGCCCTGTTGTCTGTTCCTTCGGCTGTGCCGTGGGTCTGATGATACTCAGCGTGCAAGGGATGGAAGTGAGTAGTGGGAAAAGAGATTGAGGGGGTGGGAGTTGGCGTGAGTCCAATGCTCAGATTGGGCAGAGAAAAAACCCACAACATTAAATGCTAACAGTGGCTCTTTGGAATTATGGGAAGAAATTAAAATTGATGATGTAACTTTTAAAGTTCAGGAATATAACTTCTAGAGATCCTTCAAACATACTCATGAGTGACCGCATAGATTTCCACAACTGATAATACTGTACATGTTTTGGTCTGCAAAACTTGCGTTTTAAAAATTTTTTTATTTTTCAGTCTAGATATGCTTTTATGGTTACAGTAAATTTAGCCCTGAATTACTTCAAACTGAGCTCTTGGCCCATTACTGATGCTCTGATCAGATTGTACCCATGTGTACTACTGTATTTACATTTCCAATTGCCTTTTCACATCTACTTCTATTCCCACAATGCTTGAGTTTCAACCCAAATATTAAATCTGTGCCAGTTCCTTACCACATGGGGCAATTCCCATACCTGATTCCTTTCTGTCCTGAAACTTCAGTCTCTACTTTATTTGTGCTTTTGCTGACCTTCTGTGAATGGTTTTATTGACTCTGGCATCAGCATCCCATCCTCAACCTTGACCCATTTCTGCAGTTTCTATATGGGTGACTTTGGGTGACTGGATTAGCCCCTGGGTGCCTCTGTGACATCACCCATGAGGTGGGGAATATTAACACCTACACAAAGTGCTTCCAGAGTGACCGGCACACAGGAAGAGCCACTACAAGCTAGATTAGTGTTCTCTCCACTGCAAACAAGAAGCTCTGCAGACTGTCTCTGGCTTCAGATGGCTCAATTTAGAATTTTGTTGACTTCATGATGGTGCAAAAGCAATGCATATTCAATGAAACCTGTGTTTTGAATTTTGATCTTTTCCTGGGCTAGTGATATGTAAAACTACTTTCTCCTGATGCTGGGCAGCTGCTGGGAGCCACAGATCCTGATCCTGAGGATCAACCACTGATACTCTGCAGTGTTTTGTGCTACTCAGCTGTGGTGTTCAGCAGGTTGGCAGTATTAAATGCGACTTCAGCTCACAATGGGTTTACCAGGACATTACCCCATCCTAAGTTGAGAAGCATGTGTATATTAAGAATTGTCCATCTCCCATTCTGCTATATAGGCCAAGAACCTTGACTTGAGGACTTGGATCTAAATTCTTCCCATTTCGTTTACCTCTTCCTGGCTACCTGATCCCCATAAAGGAAAAAAAGAGTGTAACTATCTTACTATAGCCACAAACTGAGATCCTTCTTCTTCCACAACCTAGGAGAATCAATGTTTTAGGGACTCCATAAAACACCCCAAACCTCTGTAGTCTACTTTCAACCTGCCAATAAGAGTGAATTTCTTTTCTTTTTTTTGGTACTGGGGATTGAACTCAGGGACACTAGACCACTGAGCCACATCTCCAGCCCTATTTTGTGTTTTATGTAGAGACAGTCTCACTGAGTTGCTTAGCGCCTCACCTTTGCTGAGGCTGGCTTTGAACTCGCGATTCTCCTGTCTCAGCCTCCCTAAGTGCTGGGATTACAGGCATGCACCACCGCGCCCGGCAAGAGTGAATTTCTATCAAACAATCCTGGTCATTTTTCTGGTTCTTTATTCAAGAAGAAATATACATACATTCTATTTTAAATTAAATGGCAAAAGTCAAGTTCAAGAAGTCCCCTAGGATTCCCAGCTCAATGTCCTTTCTTCATTTTGTGGGTTCAAGTCAAAGACAATTGACATGCCTTCACTGTGGTGAAAACAGATTCTTGTCTGACTTCATCACACAAGCAGGGCCCTGGCATCTTCTGACCTGTTCTGTTTCTGATTGCCATTGCTTTGATGCTTGTGGATTTATTAGCCGGCCAAATGCTTACCAGGAACCTCAGTGCTGAGAGCTGTTTGCCAAAATCACAAGGTGCTCTTTCTGTCACACAAGGCTTTTGTTTAAACATTTTTCCTACGAACCCGCCTGTCTGGTCTGATTCTGTGGGAGAACATATTTGGAACACAAAGCAATGTGGCCTACCAGGAGGCCTATGACTCGCACAGTGAATTATTCACTTCTTGCCTTGCTGGACATGCCAGGTCACTGGTGCTCACAGCAGGGAGCCAGGCTTTATTCATTACCCTCTTTGGTTTGCTGTCTTCAGAGATCCCCCAACCCGCCCCTTTATTGCCCTTTCAGGTTTTAACAAGACATCACATTCTTTTAAACTTCCCCTGGGCAGCAGAGGTCTTCCATACCCCTTTCTTTTCTTTTCCACTTGCAGAAGATACAATAATAGGTAGAAAGCTGGAGCAGTTGTAAATTGCAGCAGTTAACGTCAAATTGAGGAGCAGTGATCAAATGAAGTTCATAACCACACAATGCGACCTGAGGGTGGAATGCTGTTTCAAACATTTCTAATGACAGGGCTATAAAATCATAAAAAGGGAGACTTCTTTTTTTTGGAGAGGGACAATAAAAGGAATTCATGTGAGTGACCACAACTATTAATGAGGATGAGCCTGGACATCGGTTTTGGAGAGTGTTCTGATGGTTTGGGACACCAAGGCCTTCGTTAGAACTTCAGCTCTGGGACATCCTCAAAGTCTGGATTTCCCCCAATTCTCTAGCCCCTGACTTTCTAATCTTGACTGCAGGGATGACAGAGGAAGATTTTGCTTGTCTAGTAGAGCAACAATGGCAACTAGCTGAGCTGCCTGCTTAGCTCAGGCATGCAGCATGGTCCACTCACAAGATGAAATGAGGGACAGTGTCACACCATCAACAGGCAGCAAAACATTCAGAAACCAGTCACACTAGATGCTACAAAGCTGACTTTTAGCAAGCAACAGCAGGAGGAAAATGATTGGATGCAGGAAAACATTGCAATAAAAAGAGCCAGAATAGGCAGGCGCAGTGGCACACACCTGTAATCCTAGTGACTTGAGAGGCTGAGGCAGGAGGATCACAAGTTCAAAGTTAGCCTCAGCAACTTAGGAGGACCCTGTCTCATGACAAAAAATAAAAAGGAGTGAGGTTATAGCTCAGTGGTAAAGCACCCCTGGGTTCAATACCCAGTATCAAAAATAGAAGAGCTAGAGCAGAAAATCTACTGTAGCCCATTATTGTTTTCATCTACAAGGAAAAAGCAGGTCCGTTCACATTCGTTCATGCTTCTCCTTTCATTGGATGTCAAATGTATCAGACTCCTAGAGTTAACATGTTCAGAATGATGTAGTTGCAGGGAAAAAAGGAAATTGTGACTTGGTGGCCAAGAGTCATGAAATGAGATAAATGACAAAAGATTACTGAAACAGCCAACAGGGACTCCTCCCTCCCCCACTGGAGGAGCTGCATGTTGCTCCGCTCACATGGTCTGCATGTGTTGCTGGTGTGATCCACGGTTAATAATCCAGGCAGGAGAGGGAATTGACTACTTGTTTTCAGGTTGTTTAAAGTATAAGATACCTTAGTGACGTATCTTGTAATTGTTGACATTGTGGCCTGTGAATGAACCATTTCATTTAAGACTGGAAATACCCCCGGGAATAACTGAGCCTGTAAAATATGAAAATTTACATAAACTGTGAAGATAAACATATATGGAAGTATGTAAAGTACACACAAGAATGACAAATTTATAGGGCTTGTCCACAGAGCACAGAGAATTACATGCAACTGGGTAATTGACAAATAGCTTTGGCTTGCTCTTAATTACTTAAACCATTCGGGACTGAGTTGGGCCATTTTTGAGTGAACATAATTAGACAGGCTCCCTTTGATGGGATGGACCTGGGTGTGTAATGGGTTGTATTTCAGTTCCTATAATTTAAGGATATATATGCAGGTTGAATATTTTGCAGAAGGATATGGCTCCTGGAGGGTGCCAGCATTCAGCCGCTAATTGACCTGTGAAGAACCAGCAGCAACATGCTCTCCAGTTGTGGTTTGGGGGCTGAATTAAAATAAATACCCACAGTATGGCCTATTTAGATTTGTACGATTAAAAACCTCATATACAAAGTTGATGAGACCCACGTTAGTTGCAAGTTAATGCTTGTTGGCTTCTCACAGTCAAGTCACCAGCATCACGCAGTCAGCAGGAACTCAGGCACTGCTGGATGCTCCTTGCTGCTGTTGCTGCAAGAGAGGCTCTGAGAGGAGCCATCTGCCAGGCACTGGCATGGCAGGGGCATTCATCTTGGAGCCAATTTGGGTTATTCTCTTAGTTTGGCCATTCCTCTTCGTTTGATCCTTGGTCACTTACAGGGGCCTAACCATAGTTTTTTCATGTGTAAAATGGAGAGAGTATGCGAATCTTGTGGGATGGGTGTGGGATGCAAGGCATAAGAGGATGGAGACAGTGCTGTTCATAGTCTAGTCATTGGCAAGGAGAGAAGAATGATGTTTGCCAGCCCCTTACTGGGCAGCAGCATGGGAATTATGTTGGGAAAGATTTCACAATTTTCAACCCATGGACCTATGACCATGGGTTTCCCTCCCTCTGAAGATGATTAAGATCCAAAGAAGGGGACTTTGGGCACCAGAAAAGCCCCTGCTCAGAAATAGGATGATCTTTAATAATGGTTTTAATGGCAGTTCCTTTTCAATTTTGGAGAAGTCTGCATTAAAAGAAATTGGGCCTCAGGCTTCAGAATTACCATGTATCTTTTAATCTCAAGAAATAAGGAGCTTAATTTATAACTACTCCCTGCATCTTGTCTAGGCCTCTTGCTACACTATATTTAGGTAATCACATCAAATGGGGAAATCAGATCGGTTCTGGCTGATTCCAAATATCCTGGCTGAGAGGCAGAGAAGATGTCAAAGATTCCAGGCTCATGGAAAAGCGTTTAGGTCCAGCTTCATCTGCTTCTTCCATCCTAATCAGAGAGGTCCTTTGAGGGTCGTAAGGCAAGAAATGAGGGGCTTAAAGAGCCCCTCAGGAACCGGGGGCCAAAAAGTGGATCTGAAGAGCTAGACACTGAAGCAAGTTCTGTCTGAGCAATGAAGGTAAAATGACCCCAGGGTGGACTGGCTGGTTCTTAAGCAACTTCCTTGGTTTGGAGCCAGAGGGCCAGATGCCCAGTGCCTGTGAATACACAGGATTTAAGGCAGACTGCTGCACTTGGAAACCTCCTGTGCTTTTTAGTCCAGCCTTGGAGAGGTTTTATTCCATAAAATGTGTATTATTAAAGGCAAACCTATGACCTTCTGGGACCTGGGCACAGATCTATGTTCTGGGAAAAGGGACTTGACCCAGTAATAAATTGCTTTGAGATTAGTCCTATCAAAAAGATAACAATCTTAAATTGCAAGTATCATAAGAGTCTTAATTTTATTTGATCATAGGCACGTTTTCTACTCTAACTTTTAAAAGATGGTCTACATTTGAAAAGAATTAGGACAATCTTGTATCTTTGATCAACTCAAATTCTCTTTAGGGGAAGAGATTTAACACGCTGGTTTTTAACCAGAAATATAAATATGCATCAGCTAACAGTTTTCCAAATTAGGCAACAAAAACTTTGTATTTTCATGACATCCAAATGAATAGGAGGCCTGGTTTTATGCTTAAAAGTGACAGTCTTTGAACTAAACACACTTGACTGAGGGGTTTTTGTGTCATTATTCTTGACACAACTTGTCATTAGTTTTAACTTTGACCGGATTGTAATGAGGAATTTGGTAGGGCAAGCTTGCCCATTGTTTATTTATGCCCAGACTTAATTATTGCTTCCCAGGTCAATCATCACCATTTTAAGTGGAAAGAAATGGCCTTAACTCATGAGATGATTCCACAGAGTTTATTAATTGTAGTTGGATCATGAGGTCAAATGCATAGGAAGAGTGCTCAGAGTCTTCCTCATGTAGGCGTGGGGTGGGTACAGCGCAATCCAGCTACTCTGCAGAAAAGCTTTTCTCTGCCCCAGAAACTCTTCAAAGGAGATGGGTGAGTCGGAGATTATAGGGGGGTGGAAAAGTGGCCATTATATGGTGTCACAGAAAAAGTCCTTTCTCTTCATTCTTCCACCATAAGGCTTTTTGAAATTTCCACCATTAAAGAATTCTTTCCAGTGGGAATCACTATTGACGTTTTTTTTTGTTATGTGTCATTTCCTGGGTTCTGGAGGATGTTTAGAATCTCTGACTCTTTCCCTCCAGTTATTTTGGCAACAGCAATGTCTTGGAAATGTTTAAGGATGACTAAGCACATTAACCAGGTTAGTAGAGTGCCATGCATGACCCAGATGCTAAGTCCCTGGGATTTTCTTGGGAAAGAGAAGAGAGGGGAACTTGAGAGAGTGCTATAGACCAGGTTGAAAGGTGGAGGTGCTCATACTGCCTGTGGAGGAGGATGGACAACCATCTTTGCCTCCTAGAACTCAACCACATGTCCCCTGTTAGGTGGGAGGGGGAAAGAGAGAAGGAAATTACATTTAGTAACTACGTATATGTGCCAGAATTTTGTAATGGTTATCTAACTCATCATGACTCTGTGAATTAGGTGTAATTTTTCAATTTTCACATAAGGAACTTAAATCTGGGAGAACTGATGGTAACAGAACCAGGATAGTCACCCCTCACCACTTGAACCAAAACTGTCTCTTTTTAAAGATTTGTTTTTGTTTTTTTTTTTAAAGATTTGAACTCATTATGAAACTTCCTCTGCACCACAAGGTCAAGGCTTTCCTTGTCATCATGGGCATCTAAGTTGCAAGAGCAGATAAGATGTTTGGTGGTTGTTACTGTGAGTTGGACAGGTCACTTCCACCATGAACCTGGTAGAACACGGCTTCACGCAGTATTCAGTGTATCTCTCTCTCTGATGCCAACCAGAGACCTATTCACTTAATGCTTGCAGCTATTATTATTTATAATTCCTAACAACATTACATCTTTATTTATGTCATCATGACCATAATTTACTTTTCTGTGGCTAACCAAACTGACTTGTCCAGAATGACTTGATAAGATATTAATGACATGATGATGATCTAGAACTTAGGTTTATAGAAGTAGAGACTGGCTAGGTATTTGCCAAGCCCGTTTCCCTTTCCACCAGGACACACAGCCCACATTTCCCATAATCTACACTTTGGCCAGTGTAATGTTACTGGAAGTATATGTACATCACTTCTAGGCCTGGCCTATAAAATCCTCCTTTGGGGTTCTCAGCTCTCCTTCCTCCTGGTCTGCCGGCTGAATTTTGGCATTAAGATGACCTTGGAAACTATGTGTTGAACATGGTGGAGGCTTCATTACCCTGGGTCCTTATGAAGCAAACTCTCCTTCTCAGCCCCACTCTCACTGCTGATTGGATTTTATACACTGAGTTAATTCCACTAGTATGAGACATCTGGCTTGCACTAGTTGGCAGGAGTTGATTGTTAAATTTTCAGGAATTTTGTAAGCTAGTTAACATCAAGTTGATAGCTTGGAATCAGCATGATTGGAGCATTTAAGACACAGAAATTGGCAAATGCCACAAATCAGATCTCTTCTTTCAGGGAGTCATTTACCAGCATTTACCATTGGGAAAACCATTCAGATTTATTGGTATACAGGTAGCATTATCATAAGTGGTATATATACTGTGATACAAAGTAATGAAAGCCTTAAAGATATGAAATTGGCCTAGTGATTGGGTGGAAGGTGGCAAGAGGAGGGCATCAAGGAAATTGTGGCAAAATCAGTCTTCTATTATGCAAAACCTTGTGCGAGAGCTTGGAAGGCAGGCCAAGTGCCCATACACCCTGTACCTCCTGGAGAAGTGATTGCAAAATAGAATGGTGGTAATGTGCATTGGTCATCACAGGATGTAAAGAAAACTATCAGGAAATTAGAGATACAACTCAGCAAACATTGACTGATTTATAAACAAACAAAAGAGAAACTACAGAAATATAGGGAGTTGTAAAATTGGAAAAATTTACTACATTAGGAGCTCAAACAATGGAGATAAGACATAAAAAGCTTTTGCATGACAGAAGCCCCATTCAAAATTAAATGTGTACTCACGGTTTTCAAAAAATTATCATAAATATTTTAAAGGTGTGTTTGAATATATTTAAATTGAAGTTTGCATTTTGAATCAGCAAAATTCTCTCTCCTAGTTTGCTATATCATAGCTCTTTTTGTTCTTATGTTCTGTGTAACAAATCACCTCCGAGAACCAGTGGTTTAAAGTAACAATGGTCTGGTTTTTTGCTCCTGAGTCAGTAATTGGGTGAGGCTCTGAAGGGCAGGTTTTTGTCCCTGCTCCCTTCAGTGTCAGCTAGCTTGACTGGATTGAGGGCTGGAGGATCAGCTTCAAGATGAGGCATACACCTGGCAAGTCAGTTCTGGGTGTTGACTGGGGATCTGGGCTGGGATTGAGGGCTTGGGGTTCGTTTCTCCCCTCATGGCTTCTCCATGTGGTTTAGGCTTCTTCATAAAATGGTGGTCAGATTTGAAGAACAGGTGTTCTAAGAGAGGAAGTGGAAGCTGTATTGTCTCTTATAAACTAGTTTGGAGGTCACATAGCATCACTTCTCCTGTACTGTTATTTCAAGTATCACAAAAGCTTCCTTAAGTTCAGAGGTGGAGAACATAGATCCCAGTTTTCAACAGTGGATGACAAGGCTCTAGAAGGGCAATTGGGGTGAGTAATATAGTGGTGGCTGTTTGCTGTACGTAGGCTGCTGGGGAGTGAGAGAATCAGCTTAGATCGTTTAGGAACTCTTCTCCACTAAATTTAAGAGAAATTTGGTTATCTTAAAGCAAAGCTCTGAAGTTAGTGCCT
Organism: Xerus rutilus; assembly: GCA_028644305.1. Taxonomy (NCBI): domain Eukaryota; kingdom Metazoa; phylum Chordata; class Mammalia; order Rodentia; family Sciuridae; genus Xerus; species Xerus rutilus. The sequence continues at coordinate 66,117,215 of CM053403.1, read as the reverse complement.
ACATTTCCTACCATCTAAGGCAGCATAAAACTTGTAATCCAGTAACAACCTGAATTATTCTAATACAATCTAAATGAAAAGAAGCCCTGAAGGGATGCCCAGAGAATTAGAAGAAAGGAATTATTGCATAAAATAGAAATAAGAATTCTTGATCATTCATTCATCCAACAAATATTTGAAGACCTTCTGTGTTAAGCACCATTCAAATAATGAGGAGATAAAAATGAATAATGTATTTCTGCTCTCAAGGGCTTGAAGGTTGGAGATGAATAGAGGTATCTATGTTTGTAAACCATTATTATAGACACAATGATAGAGATGGAAACGGTGCTTGTGGCATACTGAGAATGACAGAATGTCTCATTCTACTTGGGAGAATTGTGAAAGGTGGAAGAAATTTGACCTGAATCTTCATTTATCAGAAATTAAGAGTCAAGTTCCTAGCAGAGCCAAAACTGCTGACCCAGGTTTCCTGATTCAGAACCTAGTGCTCTTCCTCTAACACCATGCAACTTTTTATATTGAATTCTATTACACAGATTATAAGTGCTTTGGGAGTTCAGCTATTAAAATTTCTTGTGAAGTTATGTTCTCTAAATCCCAAAGAGATGTAGGTCAAGGTCTTGATTAGATACATTAACAATGGGCTGGGAGAGATGGAAATATATCATCTTCCAATTATGCAGAAATCTTATTGGATATGAGAGCTTTAGTTTCTGATTGGGCTAAACTTTCACAAGAACTGCTAACAGGATATCATAGAGATTTTTCCCCCCATTTTATTACTGTCTTTTCCCTTAGCAATATTATGAGGGCAATAGTTATAATATTGGCTAAAAGGTAGGCAGGAAAAAATTAAGAAGGACATGAGTTATTTGCTAGCTTTGAAATTAAGAAGTAAACAAAGACATTTATTTTTCACAAGAACTCATGTATTTGTAATCCTGAAAAGTTGACCCTGAATATTTAACTCACAGTTTCTATCCTCCCATTTCTTACATATTTGGTATATTTGAACCAAGGTCCTTGGAGTTTGGCCAAGATGAAGAGCACTGGTTACTTAACTCTGACAAAAACTTGGGATATTTCTGCTAACCTTAAAAATGTCTAAATTTTTTTAAACTAATTTTAATTTAAAAAGTGGCATGTCAGTCCTGAAGCAAATTTAAGAGAAAAAGAGAGATGTCCCTAAATGCATCTAATGGTAACTGGGCTTGTGTTGGCCATCCCTGGCATGTGTTGATAAAAAGCTTTAAGGAATTATGGACTTACAGTCAAGTTTCTTGTATCGGGGAAACTTTATCATAAATGTCTATTTTCCAAAACCCTTTCTTAAAGCAGTCTCCTGATGTGCTGTGTTCTATTTTCACCTGTTGTTCTGAGAGCCAAGGTGGATGCATCCACATTTTGCATGGTGTCCGGAGCCTGTGATGGCTCTGGAGCCCAGAGAAAGATCTGCTCTCAATACTCTTCTTGTCATAAATGTAACTTTGTAACAAGATGGCTGCAGATGGCCAGGTATAAAAAAAATGCTCATCTTAATAGCAAATTCTATTTTCAAATGCATTTCACAGTTTATGCTGAGTGAGAAATGCTTAATTCTCACCATGTGAACTTCCAGATTGCTTTGTTGAGAGTGGTGCAGATGTAGCTGTCTTGAGAACCTTTGAAGCTAGAATGCAGCTTTTACCTCTAAACATCATACTTTTATAATAACGTGTTGGAGAAGCAGTGTCTGTCTTAGCATCCTGAATGAGTTTTCCACGTCCACTAGACCCATGTGTTGAGTGGCACAGCCTGTGTAACATTATGCCTGTTTGTTCTAAACGTCTGCACTGGAGTCTGGATAAAAAAAGTTAGCCCTGTCTGGCAGCTATTCACTCACAAAGGCTTTGGATTCTGAATCAGATGTGGAAAGTGTTTACTTACTGATCTAGTGGGTTTGAATTCTATAATAGAGGTTATGTAGATGTTTGTGGTAGGATGATAGCCCAGAAAAATCCTTAAACTCTCAATAGATTAATCAATCAATTAATTGATTCAATAGTTTTTTAAAATTTTATTTTATGGTAAAGTCTAAGGTTTCCAACAGAATATACTAGAGCTCTCAGAGTCTCTCCAGACTCCTCTGACCTCACTTTTCTCTCTCTGCCTGTGACGCAGCCTTGCTGGATAGTTTCCTGAATGTCTGCTCTGTCCTCCCTAGGGTCTTGGCACATGTATTTTCCCTGTCCAGGAGACTCTTGGTCTCCTGATTCACTACTATTCATCTTTTAGATTTCAGCTTCAATGGCACTTCTGCTAGGAAGCTGTCCTTTTCATGCTGTGGGACACTGTCTTCACATTGAGCTTCTTTTTCATTGTTCTCCTAATGTTGTGTAATTATTTGCTTTCTACATGTATAGTGACTACTTGGTTGGTATCTAGCTCCCACACGGGACTCCTCAAGATAGGATAATGTCTGGCTTCTAGAATATGCTCCACAAATACTTGTTGAATAAAAATAATGTTTTCTCTGATATACAGATGCTAATCACAATAAGGGGGGTGCAAGGGAAGAATAGAGATACTTTGGATTAGACAGAGGGGAGTGAGGGGGGGAGGGAGTATGGTAGGAAGGATAGTAGGATGAATCGAACATTATTACCCTAAGTGCAATCTGATTACACGACCAGAATAACTACATCATGTATAACCAGAAGAATGAGAAGTTATATTCCATTTATGTATGATGTGTCAAAATGCATTCTACTGTCATGTATAACTAATTAGAACAAATAAATTATAAAATAACACATAAAGCACTTACCTGAGTTTCTAATATGTAGTAGGCATTCAGTAAATAGCAGTTATTAGATTAGTATTTTGAAATACCAAAAGAAAATCTAAAAATGTCATCTTTTATAATTTGTCATCTTCTATATTATGATTAATTTGATTTTACTTCAAAATTCTATTGCTTTCTGGATAAACGTGGGTGGTCACCTCAATTTTCTCAAGGATGGGTCAATAAGATAGCAGCAGCTGCATTAGTCAATCCTTGAGAAAGTAGAGATAATGATCTGTTGGTGAGGTATAAATTCATTTTGGAAGAAGTAATTCTTGTGTGGAATATATCAATGAGGTATCTGTTGGTGAGGTATAAATTCATTTTGGAAGAAGTAATTCTTGTGTGGAATATATCTATCATTTGTATAGAGCTCTAGACTCTTGTGTCTAAAAGGAGGTCCCTGTTCTGTCTCTTCTCTCTCATCTCAATGCCTTTGGGAAGAGGTGATGTGGCAGTAATGTTTATGTTCACTTTCTCTGTGCCAGATTATTTTACACACACTATTTCATTTTTAATACTCACATTATTTGAGATAGGTATTTTGATTTAATGGATAAGAAAGTTGAGACCTAGAGAGAATGAGAAATTTGCCCAAGGTAACCTAGATAGTAAATGAGGCAGTTGGAATTTAAGTAATTTCTTTCTTACTAGGACCTTGTGATATGATCTATTCTTCTAAATAGCTTTTCAAGTGTCTCCAATACCTGGAAAACTTAGTTTTTCTAATTCCAATAGGGTGTTTTAGAGGCACAGAAGCTGAAGCACAGATCTTTCTGATCAAATTTTATTTTGGGGTGCTAGAGATTGAACCCAGGGCCTCATGCCTGCTTAGCAAATGCCCTACCACTGGGCTACATTCCTTGGTCCCCTTTCTCTGGTGATTTGAGTTAGAGGACAGTTTTCTCAGGCACATTCACCTGCCTCATTTTACACAAGATCTGAAGATCCACTGTGGACAAATGTTAGTGTGCCAGACTCACAAGAATGTGTCTGGTGGACTAGCATAACACAAGAGGAGTTCCAGTTTGGGCTGGTCAGATACTCTGGAGACATCTGGAGAACCCTGACCACAGCAGGACAGGGAGGCTGACCCAGGCAGTCAGAACCCATCTCAGTCTAGAGGTCAGAGGTGAAAAGCATGGCAACTGTGTCATGGGGCTCATTCCAGCTCAAGCTGACTGGGAAGAAGAGTCATCTGTGTGTTTGTGGGTGGAGGAGGCTGTCAGGGAGCTAGATGGTTATGTATCCCATTGAAGGTGAGACAAAGAATCATCTCATCTCACCTCTCATGTGGTATGTCAGGGGGCAGTGTCACAGCAGCAGATTTTCTGGTCCACAGTTGACCTCTGTTAGATTTTAGGGTTGGGGGCTGAAGTTGCGTGGTCCTGGATCATTTGATAGTGATGGGAATGATGGCCAGGTAGATTTGTCCTGAAGATACCTTAACATATTTGTGGTGGAAAGGGACTTTCTAAACATTTGCACAACTTTTGGAATCAAATACAATTAGTTGTTAGTAGTGACTTATCTGTGTTCATCATTTAGTGTCACCTGGGACACTTGGGTTCCATCTAGGATAACAAGATTAATGAACTGGATTTTCTCCATTTGCAGGTTCTATTAGGCATTGGAACTGGGGGCTGAATGAGAGGATACATTAACTTTAAGCATTTATGTGGAATTTCTCTTAATTAAGAAACTCTACACTGAACAGAATCCTCCCTTAAGATCCTGACCAATTTGTGAATATAGGTGGACAAGGATTAATTCAGATTTCCATGGTGTCGTAGGTAAAAATAATTAGACAAGAGTTAGGAGATGAGTTCAAGAATAATAAATCTATTTAGTAAATATTCAAGTGTAGCATTCTATTAGATGCTGAGGATATAATGGTGTTTTTATGCAACTTTAGACTAATGGGAAAAAAAGACATTAAAATTGAACCCACCATCTCGTGTGATTAAAGAATTATGTAAATAAATGTAAAATGACTGGAGGAGAAAGTGCTATGGATAAGTCAGTGGTGCTGGGGGAACACGCAGTGGAGTCTGGCTTAGGGAGCTCAAGAAAGGCTTCTGGGATGAAAACAAGCCACTGTGTGAGGATTTGGGCTGGGCAAATGGTGGCTGGGACCACCCATTTTTAGAAAGTGGGACCAGCAAGGGCAAAAGCAAGTTTGAAAGGAACCAATCACTTTCTAGTCTTGCCTCTGCCTCAAAATTGGTGCGTTGAAATAGATAATCCCTTGATTTCTTTTTCAATCTAAGAGTCCATGAATTGAGTATATTTTAATCTACTTTTCTGATCATGTGTTTTTAGCTTTAGGATTTCCCACATCTACCAAATAGTCATAATATAACTGATTTACTAACCTTCTAAAGTTAGTATGTGAACAGACCAAAATAATATGGCCTGTATTTCTCTCTGAATGTAAGATACTTTCCTTGTTGTGTATAATGGGAAATATATATTTGGTGTTCACTATTAGCTATAATTATTGACTTGGGGATTTTTCTTTTTTTGAGGGGGATGCTAATGAGTCTTGCTTTGGACAAAATGAATGGTCCTGAAGGAGGTTAGGAATGTGGGTCTGGAATTCAGGGGTGGCGTCAGGCTGGAGGCTGAGGTTTAGACTTGCCTTATGAGAGATGCTGGTTCCCAGGATCATGGCTGAGGACAGAGCCTTGGAAATGCCTGTATTGAGAGGGCAAGTAGAGAGAGGGAAGTTAGAGGAGTAGGGTACATCCAAGCGTAGGGGAGAGAGATGGAGCAGAGGTGAGAGTAGAGCAGTTCCAACCCCAGCAGCATTCTCTGGGGTAGCTCAGAGAGTCTCTTTGTGGTCTGGAGGATCTCTCTCCAGATCTAAACTGTTTACGCAGCCTTCTGCCCAGGGGTGCTGTGTATTCCTCAGTGGGAGTGAGAAGATGCTTATTTGCTGAACTGTTTATCTTTAAAGAATAACATTACAGCTATATGTACCAAGCGTGGTAGGGATTTGGCAATTTGGGGTTTTGGCCAGTGGCTTATCTGATGAGTGTAGAGAACAGGAGTGGATGCTTCAGTCTTCCTTTTTCCTCAACTTCTAAGGAATGTCTCCCTGAGATTGGGTTAACTGAATAATTCCAAGATCTTCCTCCAATGTGATTATTTATTTATTTTGGTACCAGGGATTGAACTCAGGGGTGCCTAACACTGAGCCACATCCCCAGCCCTTTTTATTTTTTTAAAAATTCATAGACAGGGACTTACTGAGATGCTTAGGGCCTTGCTAAGTTTTCGCAGCCTCCCAAGCAGCTGGGATTACAGGTGTGAGCCGCTGTGTCTGGCTCAATGTGGTTATTTCTAATGGTCTATGACTACTTTGGGAGAAATGCTTCCATTTCCTGTCTAGAGGCTTGTTAAAGAGGCGGTTCTGTATGATAGTTAAGTATGAGGGATTTAGGCTTCCAGGGTTCAAATTCCAGCTCTGCCTCTTACTAAATGTTTGACTTTGAGTGTGTTACTTGGCCCCTTTGTGCCTCAGTTTCATTAGAGAAATGGGAATAGTCATAGTATCTACCTCTTGGGGTTGTTGTGAGAATTTATGGTTTAAATGTTTGTCCCTTCCTAAATTCAGATTGAATTTTGGTGCAAGCATGTTGGCAGGTGGGGTCCAATGGGAAGAGTTTAGATCAGGAGGGCTCTTCCCTCATGAGTAGATTAATGTCCTTATCATGGGAGTGGGTTAGTTATTCCAAAAGTGGTTTCCTGAAAGAAGGATGGGTTCTGGCCCCTTGCTTTCTCTCTCTCTCTCTCTCTCTCATGTGCACTCTCTGACCATGACTTCTGCCGTGTTAGGACACGGCAGGAAGACACTACCCAGATGTCAGTGCCATGTTCTTGGACTTAGAATTGCCAATCTCCAGAATGGTGAGTTGAATAATCTTCTATTGTTTATAAATTTTCCAATCTGTAGAATTTTGTTATAGCAGCAGAAAACCGACTAACACAATTAATATGTATGTGCATATTTATATCTGTGCAGACTGCTTTCTTCTGAATTCTTTCCAATCATTTGAAACATTATGTCTCTATTTTAACAACATGAAATGACTCCTCTGGTGGTTAGATAGTTTATATCTTCAATTACTTAAAATCACTCTCCTATTGCTGGCCCTGCATTAAAATATGGAGGGCATTTGCTTGCATTTCATCTATAACATAATCTTTAGTCACTGACAAATCTAACAGCTAAACAAAGACTTCATTGATTAATCCCTGTGTAACTAACTCCAGCCAGATTTAAAAAATTAAAATTAGAAAAAGGTGAAAAAGAAACCAAACATACCAATGACAATAATTATATTGCTATATTGTATAGCTATTTCATTTTATAACTTCACTCAAGCCAAGGAATAAAGACAAAAACTTTGCAGAATTAAAAATTTCTCAAGACTGAAATGACACATTATCAACAGACTTTTCCTTCCTTTTTTCAGAAGATCATTGGTACTAAATACAGTTGAGTAGGGAAGCCATCTGCTCATCTTTAAGTTTTATTCTCCCATATATTTGCGTGAAAAAAACAAAGCATCCCAATAAGTGGAAATGGAATCTTGGATTTCTCCAATTCCGTAATTTATTCTATTAAGAAGATTACGTTGAAAATACATGTACCCGGGCTCAGTGGAGTACACCTGTAATCCCAGCCACTCAGGAGGCTGAGGCAGGAAGATCTCTAGTTCAAAGCCAGTCTCAGCAATTTAGACAGGCACTAAGCAACTCAGTAAGACCCTGTCTTTAAATAAAATACAAAAGACTTGGGATGTAGCTCAGCGATTAAGTGCCCCTGAGTTCAATCCTCAGTACAAAAAAAAAACAACAACTCATGTACACATAAAAAACACAAACATTTTAAAGATTGAAGATTTTCATTCTAGAGAGTTTTAATTTTTTAAAAAAATCTACTTATCACCTAAGAAATGAATGGCCATTTCCAGCAGAATTCTCTAAGGTTTGAACTTTATTTAATTATTATACTGGGGATTGAACCCAGGAGTGCTTTACCACTGAGCCACATCTTAGTCCTTTTTATTTTTTATTTTGAGACAAAGTCTCTCCAAGTTGCTGAGGTTGGCCTCAAACTTATGATTCTCCAGTCTCAGCCTCCTGAGTTGCTGAGATTACAAGCATGCACTACTGTGCCAGGCTGGGCTTCCTTCTTTACGCTGAGATGACACCTGGAAAATATCACCTGCTTTCATTCCATTCCAGATCATCTCTTTATGATGAATAAATATGGTTGTTTCCTGAAAATGATCTCAGGACTATACAATAACACTCTATTCGTAGCTTCTTGAGCTTTTGGGAACTGAGTGCCTGATGGAAATTAGTATTCCTTAACCGGGGGAAGTTTTGTCCTCCAGGGGACTTTCAGCAACATCTGAGAGCATTTTTGACTAAGGAGAGCAATACTACTGGCAGCTAGTGGATCGAGGCCAGGTTGCTGCTGAACATTTCTCAGTACCCAGGGCAGATGATACCCTGCTGGGCAACCAAGAATTTTTCTGTTCCAAATGTCAACAATGCCAAGGTTGAGGAGCTCTGCTTTGAAGCTTCCAGATTCTAGACAGAAGAGGCAGGACTGTAAGCAAGGGTACAGGGAAAAAGCAGGAAAAGAAGGGTGCAACAGGGGTCCTCCTATTTTTAAAATGATAATTTACAATTTTATTATGTTAATAGCAAGTATACAATTCAATGCTCCTATCCTAGGGGCAATTGGAATGTAAGGCCAATCCAGGCAGCCATACAACCTCCATTTTCCAATATCACCTGGAGATCCTATTTTGTGGTCAGCCAGGTATTGTGGTCAGAATCTATGTACAGTCTTTCTTTGGCATGCATAGCAGGAGGCAAACTGATTCCTGAGGTCAAATTGCTTTCATTTGGAGAAAACAATTTCAGCCAGAGAAGGTTGTTGGATGTTATAGGTGAGTGGTCTAGAGAGAGAGAGAGAGAAAAGTTATCAGGCCCTTATCTTACAGTTTCTTTGTAAGATGATCACAAACAACATAAAGGTCATAGACATTGGAGTATGCTAAGCTTTGTTCAGTAATATCCTCAGCTGTGTTACCTCACTTGGATAAATTACTTGGTCTTTTGATTTATCGGTGTACTAGTTAATAAAATAGAAGCATAATATATAACTTGGAGGCTGTTATAAAGATTAAATTACAGAATAGAATTGAAAAGTCCAGTGTCATAGATAGCATTCAAAGCTTCATAAACTAAGGATCTGAGCTTTACATTGGATAATTCCCTCAATAAAGGGAGAGGCATTTTCTGCCTATGTCCTAGGTAGAGGGCAGGAGCCAGTTTGTCCTCAAGGACCCTGTTTTGATTCTGTACCAGCTGGGGCTGCTCTGCTTCTGGCTGGTTGACCTTGTTGAATATACCTACACATTAGGTTTTTCTCTATAGAGCCCTAGCTGTGTAAGCCATGTCCCTGTTCCTGATAGGCAGGACACAGTAATGGTGAAGCAGGCTCTCTTTGGTTAACTGATCATGTTTCCATCTCTTTGAGCTTTCCTGATGATCTGTGAACATCAGGAACTTCTCTGTCTCCATAGACAGAGAAGAGCCACACTAGCCTGGATGGTAGTGAAGAAATTAGCCAGAGGACCTAGATTCTAATCACGAGTCTTGCCTGTGAAGTTATATGACCCTAGATTCTGTGATACTTAACCTTTTGTTTACCTCTGACCTCAGCTTGACCATAATGGTTATTAGGAAATTCACCACCATCTGAAAGGAATGTTTGGAAGGTTAATGACATAATTGTGCCTAATCCTGGTGATGAGGAGAGAGTAACTGTCTACCTTTTAGAAATGCATAATAAATCTTCCAGGTAAATTGCATTTCCCCTATTGGACTAACATATCCTAAAGGGAAACCATATGAAGAACTTTAAGTTTTGAAGTTTTTGTTCCCTTCAGTGGTCTGAGAGAGTTCCACAGCTTCTAAAGTAAGGCAAATGCATTCTTAGCATAAGTGGAACTTTTGACATTGGAAGGCTGTGAGTTGCCTGCAGGGGAGACACCTTATGCTTTTATCTAGTTAGGTTAACAAACAAAAATTTCCTTTCAGTGTCCACTGAACTAGTGGTTATGTCTGTCTCTAGGGCAGGAGAACTCAGATTTTTCAGCTTGTTTTTATTTTATTTTCTAGAATAAAGATCTCACAGTTCACCTCCTCTTCCCAATGATATTTTAGGGTACCGAGTTGAACCAAAAATCTACACCCTTCTAAAACCCTTTCCTGTTTATAGGTGGTACCCTCAATGTTTTTGTGGTACTGGGGATTGAACCCAGTACCTTGTATATGCTGGGAAAGTGCTGTACCATGAGCTACATCCTGAGCCTAAAGCTGACTTTTTAATTTATTAAAATCTCAGTTATCCAAGATCACAGATTTCATTTGACCTGAAAAATAAGGGAACAGTAGAGTGCAGAAATGTGAGGATGGATCTGAGTCTCTGGGAGAATGTTGGGAAAATGGGGGTGGGCACAAAGCTATTCATGCTTCGCTGTATCAGCAGTGAATTTTAAGCAGCAGACTTAGCTCTATGCAAAGAAGAAAAGTAGATATTATGAGAATTTACTGTCTTCTGCACATGATGAGATGTTTTCACTTGCATTATCTGGCTGAATCTTAGCATCAGCTTTCAGAAGGACTATCATTATCACCATTTTTATAGATTAGGAAAGAGTGGTTAAGTCACTTGCCCAAGGTCACACAGCTCATAAATGAGAGACAGGATTCAAAGCAGAGTCTTTGACTACTATATTTTACTATTTTTCATGAACTAATATCCTTCTGCAAATAGCAAATTCTCCTCTTACTTTATTTTATGTTCAGTTATATTATCTATTTTTGATTTTTCTCCTGAAGGGATTTGGAAAATTCAATTGTACTAAGGCACATGAGCATGTGAAAAAGGAGGCAGTAAAGTTTTTGCAAACTTGATAGATAACTATTACTCCAAATGCCATTTTACTTGTAGTTTGTAAAGTGCTTAGTATATGAATGCAACCCTATTATTACCTAGTAATAGTGTGTATTATTATAATAACATACAATTATTTAGCTTGGGTAAAATTAGAATAGTGTATATTTAAGATGTCATCCAAGTCCTATTTTTCTGGACTTACTAAAGAATACGGTTTATTTAATGAATTGCATCATAATCTGTATTTCATAGACACCAAATTCTCACCTGTACTCAGGAATTCCCTGTTTTCTAATATTATTCACCAATTTGAATTTATTAACACTGAAAATGCATTAGTCAAATAGCATATAGTCTTCCCACAATTCTTAATGAGAAGTATCCATGGGAACCATTTGCCTAACCACGTATATGCTTTGTGTGTTTGAAGGAGGTGAATTGCTTTGAGATGTGCCTGTTCCCAGATGTGTTTGTTGGGCAATGAGTCCCAGAGACCAGATGCTTGCAACTAGATGCTACCAACACCCTGAGAACCTTTCCCACTGCAGCAAACTTACTAACTAGTTCTGCCAGCACAGAAAATAATTAGGCAATAATTCTTCAGCTCTTTAACTAAACTTGTGACTTTGGAGGCATCTCTTTGGTACCCATTAGAATTGATTAGAAGAAATGGTTAAAGTCAATGTATGTCATTCTGCAACTTCTTAGCAATGATGATTAAAAAAATGGTGGTAGATAATTTTGAAATAATAATCCCAAATTGGTTTTTAAAAACTTCCCTGGTTTTGAGAAATTTATGATATCTCTGGCTTCCTTTATCAATGAACATGTATGTATCTATTGGTCACTTATTGGTCTAGTCCTCTATCAACTTATAATACTGTTATTTTAGTCAGCTTTTTTGCTGATCTGACTAAAGAACCCAACCAGAACAACTGTGGAGGATGAGAGGCTTATTTAGGGATTCATGGTTTCAGAGGTCTCAGTCCAACACCCTGAGAACCATAGGCTCCATTCCTTGGGGCTCCCAGTGAAGCCGAAAAACATGGCAGAAGAGTATGGTGGAGGGAAGCAGCTTACATGAAGATCAGAGAGCAGAGTCTCCACTCTCCAGATACAAAATATATATCCCATAGCATGAGCCACTTCCCCTGGCCACGCCCCATCTGCCTCCAGTCACCAACCCAAATGATTGGGTTATAAGGCTATAACCCAATCATTTCTCCCCCAGATCTTCTTGCATTGTCTCACATGCGAACTTTTGGGGGACATCTCCTATCCAAACTGTAACAACAGTAAATTCAATATAATATGTGAGTTGAACCCGAGGGAATATGTGATCTGTGGTATGGATATTATCAGCAAGTATCATTCAATTCAATAAAGCTTTGTTGCTTGCACACTGCATGCCCATCCAGTGTTAGGCTGTGGGGATGTCAAGATGGACTAAGAATGAATTTAAAACCCCAAATATTTATCAGATAGCCAAAGTTGGGGTAAAAAAAAAGCTAAAAAAAGAGATGGCATTTTATTCTCTATTATAAGTGTAATCTTTTTCCCCACATTTTTAAATTGATGGATTACAGTTGTACATATTGATGGGATTTGTGTTACTTGCACATGTTATTTGTGCATGCACACAATCAAACAATATAATTTTGGCTAATATCACTCCCTAACACTTTACCCCTTCTTCCTCACCTCCTACCTCTTGGTCCCTTTCCTCCATTATTTCCCTTTGATTTTTGGGAGATTCTCCTCTACCTTTTCCTTTTTACTCTCTAGCTTCTGCAAATGAGAAAAAACATACAAGCCTTGACCTTTTGAGTTTGACTCATTTTGCTTGACGTGATAGTCTCTACTTTCATCCTTTTTTCTGCAAATGTCATAATTTCATTTTTCCTTATGGCTGAATAAAACTCCATTGTGTGTATATATACCACAATTTCTTTATCCATTCATTCTTTGATGCACACCTAGGCTGATTCTATAGTCTGGATATTGTGAATTGTGCTGCTACAAATGTGTGTATGCATGTATCACTATAGTAAAATGCCTTTAATATTTCAGAGTAAATACTGAGAAGTGATATAGCTGGGTCATATGGTGGCTCCATGCCTAGTCTTTTGAGGAGCATCCATACTGATTTCCAAAGCAATTATAGTAATTTACAGTCCCACCAACAGTGACAAAGTCCCTTTTTCTCCACATTGCCTCCATCATTTATTATTTGTATTCTTGAGACTGCCATTTTGACTGGCACGAGATGAGATCTCACTGTAGTTTTGAATTGCATTTCACTAATTGCTAATGATGTTGAACATTTTTTTCATGTGTTTGTTGACCATTTGTATTTCTTCTTTTGAGAAGTTTGTTTAGTTCATTTGTACACTTATGAATTTTTTTTGGTGCTTTGCTTTTTGAGTTCTTTATATATTCTAGATATTAATCCTCTGCCAGAAGAGTAGCTAGCAAAGCCTTCTCCCTTACTATGGGTTTTTCTTCATATTCCTAATTGTTTCCTTTGCTTTGAAGAAGCTTTTAAATGTGATGCTGTCCCATTTATTAACTCTTGGCATTATTTCCTGAGTTTTTGGGGTCCTATTGAGAAAGTCATTGCTTGTGCCTAAAAGCTGGAGCATTGACCTTACATTTTATTCTAGGAGTTGCAGGAATTATGGTCTAATTTTGAGGTCTTTGATGCATTTTGAGTTGATTTTTTTTGTGCAAGGTGAGAGATAAGTGTCTAATTTCATTCTTCTATATATGGATAACCAGTTGTACCAGCATCATTTGTTAAAAAGACAGTATTTTCTCCAATATATGTTTATGGCACTTTTGTCAAGGATCAGGTGATTGTATCTGTGTGTTTGTCTCTTCTGTAGAATAAATGTAATCTTTAATATGATCATTTAAGAGAGATGTTATAGAAAACGTTGAAACATTGGTTTGGGAGTCTGCATTCGAGAATCTTGCATGCTGGGGCTCTTCACATCTCCAAAATCCTGGCTTGGTATGGCTCATGCCAGCTTCTGCTCACATCTCACATTTTCTTAAGAATAAGCAATTTCAGCATCTTATTCCTGGCTATCAGGGCCCCAATTGGAAGCTGCTTGCATGATTGTGGAAAAGAAGTGGAGGGTGTGTAGTTTGAGCATGGACTGTGAGAAGGTACTAGAACCAACCTAAGTTCCTGGGAACCACTCAGAGCATGGAGATTTACTAGCGCTTGGACCTCATCCACCATTGTAGCCAGGGGCCCAGAATCAAATTAAATAATGGAGACTGGATCCAACTTGCCCAGGGTTTTGGCAAATCAAAAGTGTCTGGGTGCCTACTGCAGGGAAACACTGTGGTTGGTGTTGATTAACATGCATTCAAATGTTGGACCTCCATCCAAGCGACTTGATTCAGTGTGCTGGATGGTACATGGCAGATCTAGGACCTTCCAGCCCAGGCTTTTTTATTTCAGTTCCTTTCTTACTCTTTGTCAATTGCTCTGTGAGGCAGGGTGCAAACCCTTTTTGGTTGCTGGCTGCCCTAAGGGGTAGGGTGAGTCTTGTTGAGCAAGGAAGAAGCTAGTGAATCTAGCTTTTGTTTTGCAATCCTTTGGGACATGCTTACAACAGAGTATTTCATGATGAGTAAATTTTGCTCATTCTAAAAGAAAACTACATTCACTGATGTTATTTGTCTCCTGGCTGTGGTTTCTGAAGTCATATTAAATTACATTAAAAGTGCTTCTCTCATTGCCACTGGTCTTTTACTATTCAGTTAGACATTTAAAAAGATGATATGTGGGTGAAAGATAAAAAGCAGAATGACTGTCACTGCCTTGGGGGAGATGTTCTCATAGGGAGGAAGTGTCCTGCTGGGCAAAGCACGAGGTCATTTATGGGCAGCTGGATGGTTACAATTCTCTCTTCTGCTGCTCTGTTGTGTCTCTCAAAATGTAGCTTAGCTTTCCCAGATGAGTTATTTTTAGCTCTTGCAAACAATTTCCTAGCTTTATTTTTGCCTGTGGCTCCAGGAAATTGGGGCCCCATGCCGTGCTCTCTTGGCATTAAAATGCATCTAAGCTACATCAGGATTGGGGATGAGGAGGGTGGACACAGTAGGGGAGGGCAGACAACAGGGTAGTAGTCTTTCAGGGCTGGACCATTAAGGACACTTCCTTGGGACTCTTGAGGGCTGGAAGTACATACAGTTCTGTACAGTGTGTAAATCGGAGCCATGGTTTGAAAGCCTTTCCGGCATTAGCAAAGGAAATATTTTCCAGGCTACTTAGTATTTCATTTCCTTTTGTTCTCTTGTTTGAAAATTCTATTTCCCTTTTTTGATAATTTTTAAAAAATCTTTCTTCCTCCCTCCCTCCTATTATCAATCTTATCATTTAGTTTTAGAGCGATTTCAAGAGATAGAGATAGTTATAGAGAAAGACTAAGAAAGGTGTATCGAGCACAGCTTGAGTTTCAGTTACTAGAACAATCAGTGCACAGGAAGGGTTGGTACTCGCCTGTTACTAGTTGAACACCTAAATTGTTCATGAGAAACAAGCACAGATTGTGGGCTGGTGTTTCTTCTACATCTGGAGTCCATGGGGAAGCTCTAGTGCTGTTGAAGAACAGTGTCATTCTTAGCATCTGTGAGTCCCCTGTGATGGATGAGGATGGGGGCCAGATCTGAATGAGCAGATAATTAATTTGAGGGAAGCTGAAGGTTATTTCCTTCATTATTGGATCAAGATTCCCTCTAATCTCACTGCTAGGATGTTTTTCCTTGGCTTATGGCCTTGTTAGTATCCCCTCTGCTGTCTTATCAGGCTTTTACACCTTGGTGTGAATTAGTTTATTGAAGTCTTTCCTTAGAACCAGGGAGAAGAAGAGTAGATGATAGGTGAGAGGACAAAAGGGGAAAAGGGCTTAAAAAAGGGGCTGTTGGGGCGTTCTGGTCAACTTCTGCTTTAAACCTTGCTGGGCAGTGTCACGCCTGTGGGCCCAGCCTCGGGGCTGCCAGCAGCAACATTGCCTGTGCCCTTCAGCAGTTCTCCAAACAGAGCCGCCTTTCCATTATTGAGATGGGACATCTGTTTTAAATTAGGTCAGTTGTCCCCAGATAGTCAAGTGATTGGCACCTTCTTCAGAATGCGTGAAGACTATAGTGAAACTGATGAGCCGGATG
This sequence comes from Xerus rutilus, assembly GCA_028644305.1. NCBI lineage: Eukaryota > Metazoa > Chordata > Mammalia > Rodentia > Sciuridae > Xerus > Xerus rutilus. Next base: position 66,101,217 of record CM053403.1, on the reverse strand, counting down.
CTTCCAGGAGAGTCAATTATTACCTGCATGCGAGTTAGTCATAGGGTTGGTGCATTCATTTTTTAGGCCACCAATAAGTTACTCCTAGAGAGTATATTTTAAAATCACTCCTTGGTGGCCTGAAGTTATTGTACATGTAAAGAATGAATTCTCTTGTCTCTATGTAATATCTCTCTCCTAGAAATAATTAAAAAGACCTAATGCTTGGGATTTGTGTATTGATTTACTAGAATCTTTTAATCAGGTTTCATAAAATCTTTGTAAGTTTTCTACCAGGCAAGGATATCATTAATTACATTTTTCTAAAAGATAAGCCTCTAAAGCTAGGTCAAACTATTTACTATAACAAATTGTTACACTTATTTTTCTCTTCTGGGTGAATTCTTCGAGCTGTAGAATTAAACAAATTCTACACTCCCTTCACGTCCCACTTAAGTCATATATTGGGCACACACACAGACACACATATATGTACTACAATGGCTTTGTACTAAGTTGACATATGTTTCTGTATCAGTTACTTTCATATTACTACAATGAAATACCTGATGCCATTAACTTAATGAAGAAAAGCTTTGGGTTGGCTGGGAATATAGCTCAGTGGTAGAGTGCTTGCCTAGCATGTGCAAGGCCCTGGGTTCAATCTTCAGTACAGAGAGAGAGAGAGGTGTTTATGTAGCTCACAGTTTTGGAGGATCAGGCGGGAGATGGGGTGTTGGAGCCAGTGGTCACATTATGAGCTAGGAAGCAGGCCATCTTAAAGGTCCACAGCACTTCCCAATACACCATCATAGGGATATTCAATATTCAAATTATATCTGGGAAGATAATCCCCAGAATTATCTATAAACCCCTATATGGTTTTGGGTTAGCATTGGCCACAGAATTTTGGCCAATATTTGGAGAGCAGAAGTGAAATTGCAACCATACATTCTGAAGGTGGTGCTATGGGCACCAGACACTGGCAACTTGCATGTCCTTGAAATCTGCTCATACCTATAGGGCAGCTCTCAGACCTGTGGTTTCTCCAGCTCTCAGCAGATCTCCTCCATCAGCTTTCTCAAATGCTAAGAGTATGTTTGGCTCCAAGGGTAAGGGCATGAGAATTGAGATGATGAGAGAGACATAGGTCCCAGCTCATCTTCTTGTTCTTCAATTTGACTTTGCTTTCATCCATATTCAGCTTTCCCTCCTAGTTGTCAGTCTGGATGAGCCTTCAGTGAATTAGCCATAGTGGATCAACCCTAGTCACAGAGATGACAACCTGTAGAGATTCCTTCATCAGCTTGCACAGCTTCCACAAGTACATACAATCTAACCCCTATAAAAGCTCCCATTGCATTATTTGTAGTGATACAGTGATGACTATGCAAGCCTTACTGCTATAGAAATTTGTGTTTATTTAATAAGCATGTGAAATGTAAACTATAAGCAGCAGGCAGGTGAGGGAGGGCCCAACTGCAAGAAGCATCATCAGTGTGTCAACATGGAAAGGGAATGACCAGGGTCAAAGGCCTCAGAGGTCAAGAGTCAAGAACCAAAATATATTCCTTAGACTTGACAACCAAGAGATTGATGAAATTCATATCTTATTTCTATAAATTTCTCTGTGACTAAGAGATAGTCTTTTGAGAATAAGGAGGAAGAACAACAGAGAACTAGAAAAAAGTGGTAGAAGTTTGAAATTTCACTGAGGGGGAGGAGAAAAGAGATCATGTGGTTTTTCTTCAGAAATAATGGTAGCTTTGATGTAGAAAATAAAAATTTATGTGATTAATGTGGTGTTGGAGTTTTGGGATATTTAGGATAAAAAGACTTAAGTATTATCCTGTCAATCCCATTATTAAGTCTCCTGAATTCTTACAGCACTAGAATCTATATTGTACATTTTTGTACTTTTAAAATATGTTGTCTTAAATTCTTTATTATTTTGTGTTCTAGAAGCATCTCTTCTCTTTCTCTATTCACCCTTTCATCTATCTGCCTGTCTATCCCTTCATAGGTCCATTCTTGCATCCATTCATCTGTGTCTATTCGTCTAACCATCCATCCATTCATCCTCCGTATTATTCATCCAAGGATCTGAGAAAATTTACAAATCATACTATGTTAAAATGTAAGAAACAGAAATTTCAGAATCAGGGAAAACAGAGATGAGAACATGTTAAATACATACTTAAGTACCCCAACTTCTGAACAAATAGCAACCCAACAAGAAAATTATTGTTCATAGGGCTCAGCCTACATCTGTGGATTTCTTTCCCCAGCATCTACCATTGTAATTAGGTCACCTTTTATGAGAAATAAAGAATTTTAGAAAGCTAATATGAAATAAAATCATATTTAATCATAAACTCAATATGAAAAGCTTTTAGTTAAGACAAATTCTCTTTTGTATCTTAAGTTACATAGAGAAGGAAAGTAGTTTTATGTAATTTCCTCCATTCTTACCAGACTATAAAATCAGTCTCTCTTGTCACATCTCTCCCTTAGGATGGATAAAACAAGCAGTGTTGTCAGTAGTTAGACCTTTACATGGAGAATAGATTAGTATTTATCTTCTTTGGAGTGGGGGAAAACACTGAAAACATTGAATTCTATTTTTTTTCTATACATGCAAAACTTATTTTTTAATTCCATTAAAAGCAGAGTTTTTTTCATTGTACTTATTTTTATAATTCGTACCTTGGCGAATGTAGGAATTTTCTTGGGTTCAAGAAATGTTGACAAGAAAAGAAAATGAAGATATTTGGCTTTACTGGTTAATTAATGCCTTTCCAGCTCCTCTTAAATTTGTAGGAAAATAAAACTGGTATTATAAGCCCTATGTGCTCATCATATTTCATAATTATGTTATTAATACCTTAAAGATGCAGGTAAACAACTGGTTTATCTCTTTACAGTTTAATATTCACATAAATGGAAAATCATTTAGCAAACATACCTGTATATCTGTGTGAGTTTAGAAAGAACCTTTTTCTTTCTTTTTTTGGTACTGGAGACTGAACCTAGGGGTGCTTAACCACTGAGACACATCCCCAGCCCTTTTTGTTTTTTTATTTTGAGACAGGATCTCACTAAATTGCTTAGGGTCTCACTAAGTTGTTGGGTTGGCCTCAAACTTGCGATCCTTCTGCCTCAGGCTCCCAAGTCACTAGGATTATAGGTGTGTGCCACCATGCCAGCAGAAAGAACCTTTAAGTAAATAAAGTATAAGCCAATCCAAGTAACTGGCAACCTTTTATCTTCAGGATCACAATTTCTTCCAATGCTTCTGGCAACATAGGTAAGTCCAGTCATTCCTCAGATCTCCCACATCCCAATAGCTGCCATGATCATTTATTGATAGATCAAGAGAAGAGCATTTATCCTGCTCAAATTGTTGATCATTGCATATCTTCCCTTGACCTCTGAATTATCCTTTCTTACTCTTTCATTTAGCTCCTAGACTATAACTCTTCTGTAGAATTGGATGGATTTCATTCATTCAATATATTTTTAATGCCTTCTAAGTGCCACATACTAGGCAGGAGCTAGAAATACAGCATTGAACCAGCCTAAACACTCCTCTACGGGGCATTCTATTTGTGGTAGAAACAGGGAAAAATATAGAAACATACTGCATGATAAGAACTCTGACGGTGTTCATCTTTTTCATTCTTTCTGTTAGATTAATGCATCTAAAACTAGGGCAGAGGAGTGGTAGTCTCTGGATGCACTCTTTGAAGTATGCGTTTTCTATGGTAATTTAAAAATTTTCCATTCACTTTGATGATAATTAAAAAAGTTTTAAAGCATATTCTTGGGCATCTTGATGACTATAACTTACTAATCCTACAATTGCTGTGCTTAAGTATACATTTATGTTTATTTTTAAAAAGTGATGATAGTAAACAGAATCTTATTTACACTGAGAGATTTGTTTTCTGTACAGCACCACTGGTCATATCATTTTAAAGCTGTTAATCATAAGTTGCTGCTTTTGCTTTATCTATTATGTATTTTTTTTTTTTTTTTTGGTACTGGGGATTGAACTCAGGGATACTCGGCCACTGAGTCACGTCCTCAGCCCTATTTTTTTGTGTTTTTATGTAGAGACAGGGTCTCACTGAGTTGCTTAGTGCCTCGCTGTTGCTGAGGCTGGCTTTCGCGATTCTCCTGTCTCATCTAATATGTAAATGTTATCTAATATGTAAATTTGTTTTGATTGTATAGTTGTATAGAGTATCACCAAAAGTAGTATTTAATGCCTAGTTTCCTGATTTTTACTATTTATATTTTGTAGGATTATGATAAAAGCCATTTAAGTTAAAAGTGAAGGAGTCTGTACTTTTGCTTAGAATTACAGGGTAATTTTTCTTTAAAAGAAGCTCCTCGGGCTGGGATTGTGGCTCAGTGGTAGAGCGCTTGCCTCACATGTGTGGGGCACTGGGTTCGATCCTCAGCACCACATAAAAACAAATAAAATAAAGATATTGTGTCCATCTACAACTAAAAAAAATATTTTTTAAAAAAAGAAGTAGTTCCTCTGTTACTTGTGTTTGACATGGTTTTGATTTTGGTCCTGTGTCAGTGATCTTCCAGGGAAGCTGATAACATCTCTTTTTTTCCATTTCCTTTGTGTTGGTGAAAACTTTTGTCTGACAGGTTATCATCTTTCTTGTTTCTACGCCCAGCTCCTGAATGAGGGAAACCCAGCTAAGTGTGTTGGCAGAATATAATTTAGAAACATCCAAGAGGTGAGTGTTTTTTAACCCTATGAACAATGATCTAAGTGGCACATGAAGACATTTAGGCAAGATTGAGCACAGAAACCCCCTCAATTATTTGTAGGTCAGATCTCCAGTTTTTAAACTGAGGTCCTAGGATAGTAGGAGATATAGAAGATATAAGATAATGGAGGAAATGGCAAGCATGTTTTAATGCTGGTGAAAATTAGAAAGTGAAAACAAACACCATATATGGAATATAGTATAATTTGCATATATGTTGAAGTGAAAAACTTCAAAGAAATATTGAGTTTTAATTTGGGCACTACTTTGGCATGTGCTAGGAAAACTTCTAGGTCCTGCAAGCTTTCCTGTCTGTCTTCAAGAGCTACTTTGAAGGAAACCCTTGGAAAGCATCATGCATGGGAAATGCTCCATTGAGATAGACTCCTGAAGCAGTCCCCCCCACCAGATCCCAAGTGCCTACCCCAGGGACTGGGAAGATTTTCTTTTCTTTTATCAGTACACATTAATTATACAGAATAATGAGTTTCATTGTGGCATATTTGTTAATGCATGAAACATATCTTGATCATATCTATTCCTTATTACCCTCCCTTATCCTCTCCACCCCCAATTCACTTCCTCTTTACTAATAGTCTCCCATGAAAGTGGGATAACACTTCCATGTTTTGTTTTGTTTTGTTTTGTTTTGTTTTCTTTTCTTTTCTTTTCTTTTCTTTTCTTTCTTTCTTTCTTTCTTTCTTTCTTTCTTTCTTTCTTTCTTTCTTTCTTTCTTTCTTGATTCCAATTATGAGAGAAAACACAAGATACTTGTTTTTCTGAGTCTAGCTTGTTTTGTTTGACATGATGACCTTCAGTTCTATCCATTTTTCTGCAAAGACATGATTTTATTTTTCTTTATAGCCAAGTAATACTTCATTGTGTATATATACCACATTTTCTTTATCCATTTATTCACTAATGGGCATCTAGGCTGATATTGTGAATTGTGCTGCAATAAACATAGGTATGCAAGTATTTTAGTCAGCTTTTTAGTTGCTGTGACCAAAAGATCTGACAAACAATTAGAGAAGGACAAGTTTATTTGGGGCTCATGGTTTCAGAGGTCTTAGATGGCTGACTCTGTTGCTCTAGTTCCAAGTTGAGGCACAACATCATGGTGGAAAAGTATGGTAGAGAAAAGCAGCTTAGGAGATGGCAATCATGAAGCAGAGCTTCATGATTTTTGTCCTCTGTTCACCAAGGACAAAATATATATCCCCAGTGACCTACCTCCTTCAGCCACACCCTACTAGAATGATTACCATCCAGTTAATCCATTTAAGCACAAGTAATGCACTGATTAGGTTAAAGCTCTCAAATCTCAATCATTTCAAAATGATTGCTTGCATTGTCTCACATATGAGCTTTTGGGGAACACCTCATACTCAAACCATAACAGAAGATATCTATAAATTATACTTTTTTAAATTCCTTTGGATATATATCCATGATCATATACGTGGTATACCTGGATCATATGGTAGTTCTGATTTTAGTTTTTTTGAGGAAACTCCATACCGATTCCCATAGTGGTTGTACTAATTGACATTCCCAGCAACAGTATATAAAGATTCCTTTGTGAGAAGATTTTCTTTAGTGATATTTCCTTGTGGTAGCATTGTGGACTTGGGGTATTTTCTGGTGTTCCCTCCTACCCCATCATGTTAGTGCTTTGTTTTAGTCAGCTTCATATTTCTGTGACCAGAAGCCTGACAAGAATATCTTAGAGGAGGAAGACTTACTTAGGCTCAGTCCATGGTTGGCTGACTCCTTAGTTCTGGGCCTGAGGTGAGGGAGAACATCAAGGAGAAAGGACGTGGTGGTGGAAAACTGCTCAGGACATGGCAACTGGGAAGCAGAGAGAGATTTCCTCTTACCAGGGACAAAATATAACTCCCATAGACATGTACCCAGTGACCTACTTCCTCCAGCCATACCCAACCTGCAAACAGTTACCATCCTGTTAACCCATTCAGAATGGATCAATCTTCTGATTAGGTTACTGATCTGATAATCTAATGGTTAACCTCCAATTATTCTTGCATAATCTCACATGTGAACTTTTGGGAGACACCTCACATCTAAACTATAACATAGTTGAACTTTTCTTTATTCAATCTATAGGAGAGTACTTATTGCCCATTAGGAGGACCTGTAGATATTTACAATATTTTCTCCCTCTGGGATCTTCAGTCTACATATTGGAAACTACCAATGTAGTTGATATTCCCTTCATCTGACCATCTCACTCTCATCATCTTCTGGGCTCTGCTCACCAGCATATCAAGTCTACTCATTCATGTAACTAAGTTACAGGGTCCCTGAAGTACATGAAGATATCTACATTAATTGGAAGCTCTCACTATGCATTCCCACAACTCTCTTCTCCATTAACTGTGCCATCTCCTTGCATTTGGATTAAATGTGTCATCTGTTTCATGTTGGTTCATTAACTACAATGTCTCTATTTCACTCAGGCTGGATCAGTAAGATAGTATTTAATTTGGATCAGATCTCCCATTTGCCTCTCAAATTTGGTGACCAAAGAATTAGCAGGTCTATTAGCCAATTCTGGATTGGCAGACATCAGTTCATTTCTCATTCTTACAAAGCCTCAGGGAAACTATCTACCAACATTTTTGAGCTTGTCTCTTTGCTTATTATAGCCCCTGTCTTTGGTGATTCTCAAAGCAAGTGGTGGTAGAGTGGCGTGTATGGAATTTAGAACCCCCCTGGTTTATATATTTTGAAAAGTATATTCTAAAATTATTGTTGTCTGACTTAATTCTAATCTCAAGATTTGATATAATTTTCTCACATAATGGTAAAGGAAGGCATATGACTTTTATGCTCATAAAAGAAAGCCTGGGCTTTAAGAGATTGCAGAATATTATTGTAGAATTTACAGAGAGAGGATGAGATATTTCTTGCTTCCTAGATGTCACCTAGCACTGTCACACAGTGAGAACATGCTTCATTCCTGGTAATTCAGTAGTTTTACTGCTATTTGGTTCAAATTTTTATCAATCTCTACATCTTGAGAATAAGGAACTAATAAAATAGAAGTTTTTGGAGTATCCAAAGTATATGTATTATAGCCAATGATGTAAAGTTTTATATCATACTCTGCTTATGCTCCTATAGAGCCCATTAATCTTCATGTTATATAAAACTAATAACTATGTAGTGGGGGCAGAGTTAGCTATTGTCTATTTTGTGATTCTCAAATTTTATGTTTGGTCAGGGAGAGGCTTGGTAATTTACATGTCGAACATGTTCCCCAATAATACTGGTCTAGGGAATCATGCTTTGAGAACCACTGTCCTATCCTAAAATCCATTTTCCTCTTCCCCTTAGTAATGGAAGTCAAACTTTATTTGGAGTGGCAATGCATCTTTCAGCTACAGGGTGATAATATGTTTCCCAACTTCCTTTTTAGTAGATGGTCAGTTTGCTCAGTTTTGGCCCTCATTTCTATAGAAATGTTCATAGAACTTCCAGGACAGTGGTGTAAAAGGAAGAGAGTAGGCTTTCTTCTTCCCTTCCTTACTGCCTGGAACATGATGGTAATGGTTAGAGCCCTAGGAGCCTTCTTGAGACCATAAAGAAGTCACATATGGCACAGCAAAGACATAAGGCCTCTGCTGGTCTTGTAGAGTTTTCTCACTAGATTGCTTACCTCTGCACTTCCTTACACAAATGAATGTGTCTTTTGCATTTAACTTAATTCCAGTTGGGTATATTTTCTCCCAGCTGAACCTAACCATAACCCTATTACTTTGATTTCTCAGTAGCTTACAAAGACCAAATTAGAAGCATGAAGGGCCATGTCTGGGGTTAAGTGACAAAATGGAAAAATTCCTACATTATAGGCCATTAGATCAGCTAATGGTGATGTTGCTGACTTTAAGTCAGCAAGGAGAAAGGAAAACATAGAAAATATTTTACAAAGATTTTTTATTGAAAAGATTTTTTTTGAAAGTGGTTGACATTTTTAAAAGCTCTGGCAAATGGGAAAAATTTCGGGCACTGCCACTCCACACTTTAGACTTGACATGTTGGACACTTTCTTTCCCTCATGACCCCTTTGTCACCAGCATTCAAGAAGCTAGGCATTGTGTGAGCAAGTACAAGCACAACACCTCTGCATGTAGATCGTTTTCAATAGATTCTAGATGGTGAGAAATTTGAGTATTTAGGCGGGGATGTGTGCAACCCTGTAAGTAGGTAGTTGGGACAGCTTGTTAGTTCAAGGGAATACTTCTGTAGCTACCCATAATTGTGTGAATTGTCCTAGGCCAAGTAGAAAGACAGTGGCCAAATGTAAAAAAAATAATCCCAGCTCCTGGCTTAGTGCTGTAACAAACGACACTGCCCAGCTTGTCCTAAACTCTCTTTAAATAACTGAAATTTATTTCACTCTTGACTACCTTCTGACAAAGGGATGCCTGTTCTCTTCTATTTTGTTGCTCCCAGGAATACCAACACAAGAAAGCTTCATCAGGAACTAGGGTCATTGTGTCAGACAAAGCTCACTGTCTGGGTTGGTGATTTTATTCCAAAAAGAGAACTCTTAAAATAATACCAGAAACACCAAAAGTCATATCTGGACTTAATCATTTCCCAACTTTTTACAGTTTTATTTTGTAAGCTCAACACACCAAATAATTAATTTTCAAAATCTACAGAACACCTCATCACTACCAATTGTTGCAGAGAGAGATAATGACTTGAAGGGAACATGAGCAGAGAGTTGATTTTAAGTAAGGAAATGGGGTCAGGGAGAGGTTAAGTGGCTGGCCTGGGGTCAGATAGCAAAAGGGTGACTCAACTTCTCAGCTCCTGGCTCTGAGGCCTGCAAAGAAAACCAGAGCCGTTTCCTCTTGATAAGCTAAGGTTCCATATCTGTAGTCTGTCTTAAGCTTTTAAGGACCACATTCCTTTTGTGACTGGGGACCTGAGCTCCTGCGACTTTCACTAGAGTCTGGAAAACGTTTTCAAGGTCACACTGGTATACTGAGGATGGAACAGCACTTTCTTTATGCAATTCATAGCCATGGCCATCTTTTCCATGCCTTATGACCTACATGTAATATATTTATAACAATAAGCCTTCAAAACAGAGGACCACGTCTCAGAAATGGAGATGACCTGAACTTACTAGGTGCTTACTGTGTGTCAGGAGCTCTGCCAGATGTTTTATGTAGATCATCTCATTTAAACTTCATGATGTCTTGGGAGATAGGTCAATTTGTAGCCCTTTCTAAGGATTTGGGTCCTGAGGTTTTTCAGGGGTTAAGTATCTAACCCAAGCTGACACTTCTAAGAAAATGGCTAATTAAGGATTGCAAACTCAGATTTGTCTTACTCAGAGGCCACATTCTTTACCCCTATGCTATGCAAGATTCTTGTATGCACATAACCTATCATTGTTTCCATTTCCGTTATTGTATTTTTATGGATTAAAACTTCATGTAGCTATAATTTTCCCTTAGTCTTAGGTAAATATAGAGTCTGATTAAAAAATAATTGAGATTTCTAACAGTGACATTGTTTGATTATTGTACCTGCAAAGAGATACAAGATGCCTTTCTCCTGATGGTGGTTTTGAGAAAAATCTTAGTTGTATACTTAAGGAAGTAACATTTTCCAAATTAATAGGTTGAAAATACAAATACTTGGAAGTGAAACTCTATGTGAAAGTATGTGATAGCATGGTAATACTGTCCCAGATCTTTCCATTTATTTATTTTTATTTTTGTGTGGTGCTAAAGATGGAAACTAGGACCTCGTGCGTGCTAGTTAGAACTCAGCCATAGGACCTTTCTTTTACTTCATTTTATGGCAAACACAATCCACTGAAATATAAAGTTAATGGAGTAGATGTCTATAAAAGATTTTTTTTTTTTACTTGAAAGTTTTTGGTACCAAGGATTGAACCCAGGGATACTTAACCACTGAGCCACATTTCCCCAGCATTTTTTTATTTTTTATTTTGAGACATTTTTGACACTAAGTTGCTTAGGGTCTCGATAAGATGCTGAGACTGGCCTGGAACTTGCAATCCTCCTGCCCCAGCCTGGGATTACAGGTGTGTGCCAGAGCACCCGACTTGGAAGTGTTTTTATATGACATAATTTCCCATGGTTGTAGTTGGATATTTAAGATTGTTTTGAACTCTGGGATAATGTTTGTTCCAGGAAAACTTTGAACTTGCCTTAAGTTTTTCCTAGGTTAAGTTCCTATTTTTATAATTTGTGGGTGAGAAGGAATGCAGATTTGGAGACTTTGAAACAATTTTTAGTGCCTTCTAGAAAGTTTATCACTTTACATTATGATTATTGGTATATATAGGCAGAGGTTTTTTTGACTGAGGAAGTATTTTTGGTGATAACTGGGACTGCACTGTAGGTTGTGAATATTAGAAATGATGTTTGTTGTATGGTAAATTTAGAATAAAATATGTCAGATGTGAGTACATATTATGTATTATCAGTATCAATATAATTATTACCATTGAAACCCAAGATATTTTAGAGGTCTAGTTGCATGTCATGCAAATTCATTGGTTTCTGGCCTTTCTACATCATGAACATATGGCAAGCTTAGATATCATTAAAGTCTGATGTTTGAACAACTTCCAAAAATACTGGAATATGTGGAAAGCAGATGCCTTTATTGATAATGGTTAAGTTTTGCATTTAGAATGTTGAAGTATATGGATAGGAGTAATATATTTTGAGAATATGTGGATGTTTTAAACAAGGAAGCATAAGTTTAAAGAAAAAACCTTATATGATTTGATGGTTAATTTTTAGTAGGGTGTTATTTCCTAATGGTGCTTGAATTATTTAATCATCTTTATGATACTATTATGTGATATATTGGGTTGCGATTTAATTGTGGAATTTGCATTTTTTCTTTTTTCTTTTTAATGAGAGTAGTAATTCTTGGACAATGGCTTACATTATTAACATTGATATATTTTTGTTTAAAGTGGTGTTTAAATTTTGTTGACTACATTTTCCTTGTCAGTTTAATGCATCAGAGAAATACAAGTAGCTGACATAAAGATTCTTCAGTACACTCAGGCTTTTTGCAGATGAATGATTCACTCATTTATTCACCCATCCATCCATTCATCTATCCATCCATCTATCCATCCACATCCCCCCAGCCACTACATTTTTATTGAGTATTGTGCTAGGACCTGTCTAGAGAAGAAAAGGCATTAAATTGGCCCTGTTTGTAACAATGGAGGGCTAACAAATTACAAAGAGTAAATTCATGTGGACAAACAAAAAATTAAAGAATTAGGGATAAGAAAATCACTCTTGTGGGTATTTCTGAGTTTTAGATAGGCTACCATGAGTGAACATCACATCTCTGTGTCCTTGGGAGGTTGTTCTTTCGTTCTCTCCCCTTCTCCCTTAGTGAGAGAGAGAATAAACATCACCTTCCAACCTCTTTGGCCCAAGGGTTACAGTGGTTTTAGATGGAAAGGTCTATGAGAGTGTGGTTAGTTTTGTGGCTGACTCTGTTGTCATGGGATTTTCTGTTCCAGCTGTAGTAATAACAATAGTGGTCTAACCTGAGCTCCATTCACAAATGCTTAATTCTCTGCACTGCTTGGCCCTGTTAATAACCAGATTGAAGATGCAGTTGCCGTTTCTTGGTAGAGATCGGCATTAATAACCCAGAGAGCAGATAGAAAATAACTGCTGGGAGGAAAAGAGTAGATATGATGTTGAACAATAGATGGAAAGGGAAAATGCTGATAATTATGAAAATATTGTGTGAATACCTTTTTTAGTGATAAGAACATGTTTTTGTATTATTTGCAATTATTGATGTTTACAGAATTTGCATATTTCATAAGTTAGATTCTTGTACTCTTCTCATTAAAAATTAGTTTTTTGTTTTAGTGAGACTCTTAAGTTTTATTTCTCATGAAAGTAATATTAGCTCAAAGCTGAAATGGTGTAATTGAAATTGTGCTTGAAATGTATTTTTAACTTTTTTTTTTGTATCAGGGATTGAACTCAGGGGTACTCAGCTGCTGAGCCACATCCCCAGCCCTATTTTGTATTCTGTTTAGAGACAGGGTCTCACTGAGTTGCTTAGTGCCTCGCCCTTGCTGAGGTTGACTTTGAACTTGCGATTCTCCTGTCTCAACTTCCCAAAGTGCTGGGATTACAGACGTGCTCCACTGCACCTGGCTAAAAGAATTTTCTTAAAATATAAAAATTGCCTTTTTGAGTTACTGATAATTTCGAATTAAAATATCAGTATATTTCACTACATCTCTGAAAATCCTCAGAGCTCACTATATCAGTTGAACATTATCTTTTAACAAATGTTTGAGTTATTTTAACCTGCTTATGGACTTTCAGAAAGCAAGGAAGAAAAGTTTCTTTTGGAATTGAGCTCAGAAAATGTACTTTGCCAGAAAAATAGAATCAATCCTATTAACTTCCACAGACTTTTTAAAGTCCAGGCAACACAAGGATTATATTCTAGGGAGAGGGATTCATTAGTGTAGTGAGGCTGGGAAGTAGGAACGGAAAAGTCTGTGACCTCTCAGCAATTCCACTCCTATCCACCCCATAACCATTACAAACATGTTTGCAGAATCTCCGTTCTACTTTCTTCTGGGGATGCACAGAAATGGAATTCATTGGCAGAGCAACTAGTCTTTTCCATGAGAAAATGTAGATATGCACGGTGTTTATGCAACAGAACAAAGGTACTCCAGGCAGAATTACAGGGTTACATTACGAGCACAAAAGGGAAAAATTCAACCTAACCGCTTAAGTGATAGCTGTACATAATAGAATGACTAATGACTGAGTTCTAAGATTCATTTACTTGCCTGGTTTATGGAAATAGAGCTTATATCATTATTCTCACAACATATACAAATGAAGCTTTTACTTAACTGAATTCCACTCTGTGAGCATAGTTCAAAGCTAGATTGTGTATGAGAAAAAAAAGCACAAAAATGGCAGAATATTGACTGTTTAGCTCCAGAGTTTATGTGTCTTGCAGTTTATATTGTAAACCCAGAGCAGCTAAAATCTACTATTGGGTAGAACAGCATTCCATATACAGAGAGGGAAGAAGAGATTATTGGCTTCCACAACATATATATTTTTTCCTTGTAGAACCAGAAAATTTCAACTTTCATTCTCCAAAGTGTGGGGATTCAGAAATGACCTTTCTGCTGCTACGAAAATATCCTGTAGAAATGTTCTCCCCTGGGCTCCAAGGCTGTGAGCAGCCTGAGAATCCATGGGAAGGGGTAAGGGCTTGTCTGCTCTCCCATTGAAAGATGGACAAACCACTTTTCTGACAAATTAGACAAGAATTTTCATTTCTTCTCTTCCTCCTTCCATCCCTTTTTAAACTATCATTTTTCTTTTATCCATTCCTTCCATTGTTTTCCTTCTATCTTTCTTTTCTCTTACCTCCTTCTTCCTTCCCTTCCTCTAGCACTGTTCCACACACTATTTATTGATTGAGCTAAGACACAAATGATCAGACACAACATGGTGTATATGTGTGGCAGTCTTTCAAATTATTTTCCTTCTGAGGTTTGAAACTTAAATTCAAAGTAAATTCTTTAAGCTGAAACATGGGTCCCTTCAAAGTCTTGATCTCTCTCTTTGGCAGTGATTTGTGTTAAAACTTTATGTAGTATTAAGCATCACACAGAACTTTGACTTTTGAAATTGAAAGAGAAAATGTATATGTGATTTTTAACCTTATCACTTCAAAGGAGATTTTTGATAGAGAGTGGAAAATGTATAGAGCATTGACCAATTAGGTGAATTGGGGCTTTGAGGTTTTAGAGAAAGAAAAGAACTCTTTATAAAAATTGGGAACAAGGGTACTGGGTATTATCCAAGAGCCTTTCATAACCAAAGCGTGTTCTTCAAATGGTTATCTTGGTGTGCTTTAATTTATGGTCTCTAATGGGTAGGAAATCTCTAAGTAAGAAGAAAGTTATGAAGCTGGTAAGGAGATTATAAATGGATCTTGTCAAGCTGGCTTAAAAGGAGACATTATGGCATCCAGAGGAATAAGAATTTATATTCTGCTCAGAGAATGTGTAATTTGCCTCAAAATCATCAAATTTATCTCCAGATAATATTTCTTAAGCTCTATTAAGAACCTGATATCTTAAGATCTATACAAAATCAAACACATAATCACACATAGTCAAAAATGGGTCACTTTACTTTTGCATGTAGTTGATAATCTTTCCCCCAAATGCCTTAAATAACTCTAAATATCAATCTCAAAGAAGGACTTTTATAAATACCAGTTTCCAACATGATAGGAATGAAAGTTACCAAAAACAAAACAAAACAAAATCCCTAAACTCAAACCCAGAAACTTACAAATCCCTAGTATCAGAACATGAAACTGGCTATAAATATTTAGGTTCACATTATGGAAAAAGCAGGAAAAATCAATAGAAAAGTAAGAGACTCACCACACACTTCCATACTCTAAAGAGAGAGAGATTTATAAAGAACTTTGTCCAGGTAAACAACATGTGAGAGAAAGAGAGCACAGTTATGATTATGGAAGTGGTTATTATAGCAATCCAAGGAAGATTGGCCTGACTAACTTCAACTTATAGGAGAGTTCTTTCCAGGTCACTCTCTGGAGGGAAGGTAAGGGAGCTATATTAGTAGCTGTACTTCAGTTCTAAAAGAGCCCTATAAAACCTTGAGGAATGAGGGTTGACAGATGAAACTGTGGTATATAAGACAGTAAAAAATCTTGTCGGAAATATGCACATCCTCTGTATTAGGACTTCATGAAGCTATTGCTTGGCCTTAGGCCTTAGGCAAAGCATAATATTTGCAATTGCTCCAATTCTAAGGGAGATAATACATAAAATTATGCAATATATATATATATATATATAGGCACTGTGCTAAGCATTTTAAATCACTGTGTACAACAAACCATCATGGGTGTATTATTTTCTTTATTTTACAGTTAAGGGAGTTAGGAGAAATAGATTCAGTCTTGGACTCACTAACCAGTTAAAAGTTGATAAGAGAACAGAAGCTTTAGGGCAGTTATCATGTGGCTACCTGTGACGGGAGCCTGAATGCCCTGGCTCCAGCTCTGCAGAGCCTCATCTTCTGGAGCAGTCTGTTTTCACTTCTGGATTTCAGTGTAGTCTACCCTGATCTCTGTTAGAGAGGCAGAGGAAGGGGCATAGCACCACTTTCCAGCTGGGGCAGTGGACACAAGGAGGTTGTGGATTTATATAGGGTTAACTGCAGAGTTATGGTCAGAATTAGACTGTGTTCTTTCCAATGACTCCTGCTAATGCAGCGCCCATGCCCTTCCCTCAGACAGACATCCTCCAAAGATGGCAAGAGTGTGCTGCCCTGGGCCTGTGGGCCAGATTGAGGGAGGATTTGGGACAAGTTCAAAAGGTCTTTGAATGAATGTGTCTTACTCATTTCATCACACACACACAGACACACACACACCCCTTTTGTGGCTGCAAATTATGTACAGGATAATTTTATTAGGACACAATATGGTCAGCTGTGGAAAATTTAGAACTTGAGAAGAATGGATCTTAAAGTTCTCAGTGTCATGAAATCAGGACACTATAACAGGACCTATAGCTTTCCAGCCTCTTTCCAATCTCTTTGTTACCTGCTTCTTCGAGTCTGTCCAACCTGCATCTTTCTGGTGGAGCGTCCCTTTGAAGGCTCTGAAAGTAGTCAGAGTCATAAGTGACATTATTTCTCCACGATGTCACTTGTAAGGCCACATGGCCTCAGAACTTAATTCATCTTGAACTGTGTACATAGTGAGCAGTGTTTTCTCTTCTGGCTGATGAGAGAGAAAATGTCTGGCTGGTGAGGAGAAACAGAGTGGGGGACGGATGGTGAGAGGCTCAGGGTCTGGCACCTGGACAGCTGGATCATTGGACGAAGTGTCAGATACCTCTTGCTTCTGCCAAATAGGCTTCTCCAGTTGTTTCAGTGTCTTCAAAATGTTAGTAAAATGTTTTTTCATTTTCATTTGTATTGGCCAGGGCTTGTATTAGTTAAAGCATTGCCAACTGCTGTAATAGATAAAGTTTAAAATTTTCATGACTTAATACAATGGAAGTTTCTCATAAAGTCCAGGAGGTGGTGGAGATAGGAGTCCTGAGAGGGAAGGCGATAATGAAGAGAAACTCTAGTCCACACACACAGTCACTTGGAGATCTGAGCTGAAGGAGGCCCTAGGATTTTCAACATGTGACAGCCAAGGTCACCCTAGGAGTGAACGTCTTAGTCTACCAGGTGGGAAGAAAGAGAAGGTGGAGAAGGCACACATAGTTGTTAGCCCTTGGGTTTGGAAATGACACAAATGATTGCCTTTCATTTTCTATAAATGAGAACTAGTCACATGAACTCACAAAGGTGGTGGGGCCACATGGAAGTGAAATCTAGGGTGGTAGTGACTCTAGGAATTACTGTACTCTGGGAGTACAGATGACTGGTAGACAGGCAGCCTTTTCTGTTCTAACATTCTTTAGTGCAAGAAATGGAGTTTGATTCTGATAAACTTTAGTAGTAAAATAAATTTAGCAGGAGTATATAAAGTGGCTCTGAGAGCCAGTAGGAACATTTCTGGGGTGAAGTTGTATTACCTCTACAAAGGTTTTGTCAAAATGAGGCTGCTAAAATGATGAAACAATTTTTTTTAAATCTTTTTGTACCTCTTTCAATATTAAAATTTCCAGGAGTATTTGACTGGCTTGCCTCAGGTCATTAGCTTGCTCTTCAGACTGTGTCCAGGGGTAGTCTTCAAAAGCAAATTATGTTACACAACCAAAGAAAATGAGATTCATGTGAAGCAGCCCAAACAACAGATGCCCACTCTCTTTCATGGCAAATGCCAATTTTAAGGTAAACCAAGTCAATTTCTATATCATGAAGGTCACAATTTACTAAATATGATGGATATCAGATTGGAAATTGTGGGCTTTTGAAATTACAGCAATTTTTGTAAAGTCAGAGAATTTAGTAAATGGCACTTATAACCATCACCATATATTACTTTTCTTGTTGTTATTTGTTAATGATACCACAGCCCATAAGTCTTCATTTTCCAGTGGTATTCTAGTGTGGTATGATTTTCTCTTTGCTGCCTCCATCTTTTACCTCTGTGACATGGAGCAGAGATCATACATATTGCATACAGATTGATGAAACAACACTTTAAAAAGATTGTGGATCCTTTGAGATGTGAGAGTCATAAACCCAACTTAAACCAGATTAAACATAATACTAACTGTGAGGTCTGAGAACTTCAGACATGATTACATCCAGGAGTTCATATGCTGTCACACAAAATTTATCTATTTCCAATTTCTTGGCCAGCCTTCCCTCTCTCCTCCTTTCCCTCCCTCCCTTCTTTCCTTCTTCGCCAACCCCATTGGTGGTAATTCTCTAGCTGGATCTTATTAGGTGGTAACAAGTATGGATTCAGCACTTTCAAGGAATGAACCATAAAAGAGGGAGAGTTTCTTTTTGCTAGTGTCTAGAGCAATTCCAGAAGAAGGCTCTCAATGTCCTTGCTTGGATCACAGGACATTCCTGTTTCCAGGGCAATAAGGTGCTTTTTTAGGCCAGCCATGTCACATACGCCCCTTTTTCGTGGGAGTCATGTGATTGATAGGTCCACTCATGGGACTAACACCATTTCTGAATAGAAAATATACTGAGTGACAAAAGTTCCTCCCCCATAAATTCAAAGTAAAACAAATAAACAAAATCCCAAACTAGATTACCTAAAACAACAGATCTTTATTAGTTCCCCTTCCCTGGTGGATCAGCCTGGAGATTCTTCAGGTCTGTGTTGTCTGTGCTGCTCTCTATAGATGGCTGGTGGCTCAGCTGGTCTGGGTGGCCTGGCTGGTTTCAGAAACACATCTGGCTGGTTGGGGCTGACGGGTCTGGGGGCTCCAGTTGAGCAACATATCCTTGCTCTTCATATTCTCTCATCTTCTAGTAGACTAGCTTGGACTTCTTCGCATGGTGACTTTGGCCTTCCAAAGAACTGTGAGAGAAAAGGTATACCGTATTACTCAAGCACGTTTTAAGTTTCTGTTTGTGTCACATGACCGAGTCTAGGGTCAGTGGATAGAAGAATGAACTTTACCTTGATGTGAGGGTTGCAAAGTCCCATTGCAGAGGTGCTGGCCTATAGGGAAGGGAAGAATCTTGGCCAATCTTGTACAGTTTTGTAATCAACACCATGCTCATTCTCTTTTGTCTACTTGTCATCCTTATCTTTGTGTTGTCTATAATGATGAACTCATAGATCCAGTACCCATTATAACTTGATTGTAGTTTCGGGGTGTCTATAAATGAACTCATAGATCCAGTGCCCATTATAACTTGATTGTAGTCTCAGGGTGGGGGGATATGATTGGCTTCTCCTAGTTTATGGATTGCTTCTTTTGGTCAAGTGTTCACAACTGACCCAGTTATGATCTCATCAGTTCTTTTGGGGGATGCAGGTAAGGTCATGTTGTAAAGTAGGGCTGTGCCTTTTATGGCATATAGATGAAACAGTTAAACTAGAAAATTAGAAGAGGATATTGAGCAAGGCAGGCAAAGTGAATGATGACTGTCTTTGAATACAGACAGGGCTGAATCCAAAGACATTTCTCTAAAACCCTATATTCTATTGTGTGCAGTTAGGTAACTGTTAGTAGAATGTGAACACACATTGGCATAATGCTTTGTACGTGATGAAAATGAAAGAGAATCCCAGCTAGACTATCTGCTTTTGACAGCTAGGAATTATGTTTCATTTATCCTGCTGAGGCATAGACTTTGTGCCCATGATATTCTTACTGAATGCATTTGAGTGTTACAGGGGCTATAGGGAAATCATGAAGTAAGCACAAATTAAGTTTAATAAATTCCAATCTGCCAATTGTGCTTGTTTATTTGTTCTTTGGAAAGGGACAAATGAAATATATCAAAAGACATTTATCAAGGAGATATCTTATCTTTAAATGCAATTCAGTATATTGTATTCCTAGATTATTAGATAAATAGAAGAAGCAAAGAGAGAAAGACAGTGTTGAAAATCACATGGGGACTATATAAGTCTTAGAAAGTGGAACAACCCTGAGACCTGAAATTCAATTTGAGTTAATTGTCAAGACAGAATATTTTCAGTTATTTTAGTTGGAAGTTCTTTATTTGACATCAGAAAAAGTAACTCTTACTATTGAAATCAGATATAAGCTGGGCCTTGGGTAAACATCCTTCATCTTTAAGTGGCACATGGATGGATATAGAAGTCAGATACAAGGGGGTAAAATCTCATTCCTGACAGAGTACTGGTTAAGAAATGATCATGTTCTAGAATGAGAAAGTAATGCCTTCAGAATATTTCTCCCCCCTTGTCATAATATAACTTCGTAGTTACAACTATTCTTTTTTGTACTTAGATAAAAGAATTTGCATATTTCATTTCTCAATTATTCATGGTAAAAGGAGAAGGAAAATGACTGGGGAAGAGAGCATGAAAGAATATAGATAATTGGTATCAACAGATAATTTCTTAGCCTCATTACTTTATTTCATCTATTAATTGTAATCTCTACTCTCATCCTACTGGATCTTTTATCACAATGCCAAGAAAGCTCATGATTATTATTTTGACTTTTAGTTCTTTTTTTTTCAAAGTGATGTGCCCATGATATTCTTTTTTGTACCTTTTGAAAGGTACAAAATGACCCAAAAGTAGCTTGCCAGGAAGAAGGACAAATGAGGACATGAAAATTTAACATTATCTGAGAGCTTCCTCTGTGAGGTGTGAACCCACGTATCAGGAAAGTCAGTCACTGTAATTGTATTATCACCACCTCAGCTTTGGAGGAATGATTGGATAGGCACCAAGTCATCTGGAGAGGGACTTATAGAGGGCAGGGAATGGCAAACACAAGTTCCTGTTTAAGAAGTGATAAGAAGAGCAGAACAAATTGGATTCCTAAAACATCAATGCTGAGGTTAAGAAAGGACAATTAAATTAAGACTATAACAGTAGCAACATTATCTGCACTTTTTGAGTGCCTACCCAATGGGATCAAGGGCCCAACCAGGGACCCATCCCCACCCACCACCATCATGATTAAGCCACTTAGTAGCCCTATGGGATAGACATTATTACTCAAATTTTGCATTGAATTCTAGTCCTGAGGAAGACTTGCCTTATCTTTGTAGGAGGCAAAACTTGGTCCTAATTTCTGGAGGCCACTAGTCCTAGGTAAGTCTTATACTGAGTGACAAAACATCAGTCACAGGAAGGGATTGTGAGGAGGGAACCCTGTTACAAGGAAAGCTATTGGCAGGCTGTGGGGTCTTCATGAGACCAAAGGTTGCAGGGAAAAAAGAAAGAGCCTGCTATCAAAGTCTCTGACGTCATTTTGGAGAATGTGGTCTTAACTTCAAAGTCAGATCACCCTGCCTTATCATCACTTTGCTAAACCAGCCACTTTAAGAAGATAAGCCTTGTTATTCTTTTTATTGCAACTTGTCAGTAGGTCTCTCTGTACATGATCAGATTAAAATGAACTGGATTTTGATGATTCTGGAAGTGGTTTGCCAGCAACTTGCCATTCAAGACTCCAACAACAACATCAAACACTTACAAAGCACGTAGTGTATAGCCAAAAGGATACCAGAACCTGTGATGTATAAAGAAAAAAAATACAAAATCTTGTCCATAGTTAGCCTTTTCTAAAACAAAAACAAAAACAAAATAATATGTAACAAAATGCTAACTTACATACCAAGACCTTATATATAATAAAGGTTCTAAGGGGACGTTAAGGGTAATGTGAGAAGTCAGGAAGGCTTCTGAGGAAGCTAGAATTAGGGTTGGGCCTTAAAAGTTAAACAAGGAAGTTGGCTTGGTGGTGCACACATGTAATTTCAGCAGCTTGGGAGGCTGAGGCAGGAGAGTTGCAAGTTCAAGGACAGCCTTAGCATCTAAGCAAGGTCCTAATTAACTTAGTGAGATCATGTCTAAAAATTTAAAAAATAAAATAGAAAGGGCTAAGGATATGGTTCAGTGGTTAAGTGCCCTTGGCTGGGTTTCAATCCATGGTACCCCTCACCGCACTCCGCAAAAAGAAAAAGTAAATGCTGACTTGATTCAAGGGATTTGTATGGGTTAAGGAGAGCCTGATGCTCAATTCTGCAATGCTAAATGTATTTCTTAGCATATTATTCTAATCAGACATTGCCAATGTCTTTGCATAAGACTTGAAACCTATTTGCCATTCTAACTGTTGCCTTTCTCAGACTTTTCCCTAACTAAACAGCTGTGGAGATTTGTGTGTAGGAAATAGAAAAGTAAAAGCAGCAAGCCCTTCTTTCTTTATAAAAGATTGGTCTCAGTGATCCTTAGTTGCTTTTATTGCTCTACTTCCACTAAGTAAAAGCAGTAAGGAATATACCCAACTATAAGTAAATACCTGTTTTCTGCAAAGTAGCACACATCTTCTACCTCAATCATTAAAGCATCCTAGAAGTAAAGTATGCAGCTTTAGGCCAATGGTTCTTACCATTTTCCTTGCTTTCTAAAGCTGTACCATATGTTCAACACAAACTGACTCTCAGAATGGACCGTGGACCTGGCCTAATTGATGTATAGTATAAATTATTCTTGGCACAGCTATGTAAATTTATGGAGGATTTCCCACCACAAAGTGATGAATTTTTCCTTTATATTGATTCCCTGCCCTGATTCTGTAAAAAGCCTTTCTTCAAACACTGTCCCCAAACAATCTTAACTAAATATTTAAAGAATGTTTACAAAATACTTCTAGCTACAAATAGCTTCTGAGCTTTAGGAGGACTTTGACATGACGTGAACCTGTCATCTAAGGTCTGCTGTTAGCTTCCAAAGGTAACTTGAATTATTGAACACACCAAACTAAACTTTAGACCCAAAGCTCATTGAATGAGTTGACTTTAATTTGTTATATGTATATAATAACCAAGTGAGTATATAATATAATAATAGTTAGGAAGAACTGGAGACAGGCAATGCCATTTGAAACATATCTCGACCTTAGAACAACAGTCACTCCACAGTCAGTCTGCCTTAGCCTGACCTAAACCCCAAACTCTATCATTATATAAAGAAAGGGAATTGTTTTCTGGAATTGGAATCCTGAAAAAGATCTGGTTCAAGCTGGAACAATGACTACTAGAAAGGAAGGAGATGATAACCACAAGGTTCCTTCGCTGATAGCCCCCTAGCCATGGCCTAAGTGCAAAAATCCCCCACTCCCTTACTCCCCTCGACTGTAAGCAAAAGAAGGGTTCTAGCCTCTGCGAGGACCCCTCATCCACTGATTTATTCCAAATAAACCTGTGTTACTGCTGAAACACCTTTCTCTCCTCTCCTCTTAATTTCTTTCATTTGGTTCTTTCCTTTCAATAATCTAAATTATTTTAATACAAATGATTTAATGTAAATTATAATAATCTCAAAGAATACAAGGTAGAAAATAGTATTAAAACAATCTATAAATAGTGCAGAACAATTTTCATACTGCCATGGTCTAAACACAAACCAAATATTATTATTCTCCTAAACTTTTTTAAGAGAAAATACAAAATGACAAGGTAACTTTAGTTGGTATATTATAGGCATCAAGCTATCCTTAACCTTTGTCTGTTACATGTTTCTGTCATCAGAAACATAGCTTTTGAATCAAATTGTTTGTGCTTTTAGTTAATCCATAACTCTAGTGAAAGGGTTTGTTCTGTGATGTCCTGTGTCTCTGAACTCAGGCTTCAAAGTGCCCCTCAAAAGCAGGTGCTGCTCTTTCCTCTTGAATCCCCTGAGTACCCAACATAGAGCTTGGTGTGTTAAAGCAGTCATGGGATTGAAGAGGTCTTAAATACTATTTATTTTTTGGTACTGGAGATTGAACTCAGGGG
>CM053403.1:66037565-66076935 GCA_028644305.1 Xerus rutilus | reverse complement strand
TTGAGGCTGGCTTTGAACTTGCAATCCTCCTGCCTCAGCCTCCCGAGCTGCCAGGATTATAGGCATGTGCCCACTGCACCTGGCAATTCTTTGCATTTAAAAAAAATGATAATATTCAGGTCTTTAGATTTTCAATTTCTACCCAAAGTGAACACAACTAGGAAGAAAATGGGGACCTGAAGTCACACAAACTTGAAAGCATATCTTTCTCTTGGTGCAACTGTGGATGCAGCCAGCTGACACTTCTATTTCAGTCTTTGATTTCAATCTTTGGCAGAGTCCTGCTAAAATGTGGTGGATTCCTGACCCATGGAAAACCATGAGATAATAAATTTGTTTTGTTTCAATCCATCAAGTTTGTGGTAATTTGTTATACAGAGATACCTAAAACAGTGATCACTGTATTTTCCCTTAGGTCTGTTTTAAGGCGTGCCTGAGATAATTCATGTCAAGTATTTAGTATAGAGCTTGGCAGGACATAGACATAGTAAATAGAAGTTGCTGAACAATATTAATTTAACTTCTGGCAAGGCATTTAATCTAGCTAGACCTTGATTTTTCTCATTCCTGAGATGAGAACATTAACATTAGAGAAAAATTTTTACAGACTTGGAAACTTGTTTTGAAGTGTCCAAGGAATTTCTGAAAAGCCAAGGTTTTTCAAGGAGGAAGTTGAGTGATGTTTTAGAAATGGCAACTGCTAATATCAACAAAGACTCTATAATATGCCTCACAACATTCAGAACTTGGATCACTACAATGCCCTTTGCAAACAATTGTAATTTAGTTTAGTTTTATTTTTGGTGATTATTTTTGCATGAAACAGAAGTCAAAATATCTCATGTCTGTAGGACAATATGTGATAAACATTTAGTAGTTATCATTTATTTCAGAAAATATGGCTGTAGTCAAAAAGTGAGTTCAAAGGATTGAGTTTTATTAGCCAATTAATGCTGAACAAAGAACATCCCAAATAAAACAAAAAGTTTATGGTATGTTTTAAGACTCTTCAAAACCATCAATTTACCAGAATGAACCACCTGGTCCTAGTCTGAAAGGAAAGTGCAATTTCAACTGTTGAAAGAAAACTTAGTGTATCAACTAGGTGCTAATATGTCTTTATTAGAGTCTGTAACTTCAAAATTAAGTTTTCAGAATGTGCTCAGATTGGATCTCATTAACCATTCTCCTCTCTTAGGATAAGATATTAGAAGCCAGTGAATTCTCACAGCTGTTTAAAACTGCAGTTCCTGGGTTTCACAGTATTTGTTAACAATGTGCAAAGATCAGCTATAAAACCTACAGTGTTGGGCTGCCTTAGGTATGACATCCCAGCCACGGTGACATGCTTTCACAGCATACTCATTATAGAACCACAGGCATCATGTGTAGAGGAGAAGTGATGGACTTTCCAGCACCTTAACTCTATTCCCTTTATTCTAACAGCCTGGAAGGAATAGCTTCCTTCAGTCCTTTGGAGACTTTAATGTAAGCTTTGGTAATGATAAAGAAAATAATAAGCCTGATTAAGAACCCACTGAGACTCTTTGTTTTTTTAAAAAATAGTGTACCTATTCTGGATTCAAAAGGACCACCAGCAAACATCCCTTTCTCCTTTGCCTGTTGTTAATTTAAATTGACTTACAATGGCTTAATATTATGTGCATGTATATTACTTATATTGACCTTTGCCTTTAATGGTTATGGACTGTTCTACCATTACCTGTGCATTTCTGGGACATTCAATTGGTCAGCCGCTTGGAGAGAGAATTGCCAAAAGGGTTACTTACCAGACAGATCCTTTTCTTTTGCAGTTGGGCTCTTTAACAAGTAACCCTTATTTGAGTAGGAAAGGCCTGACAGTCTTACTGTTCTACTTGTACCTTTTTGGTTCTATTCACCCCTTCTGCAGCAACTCTGAATTCTAATGATAGATAGGCTTGTTTCCTGATCTTGTTTGCTGCCATGCATTGTTCTCTTTCTCTAATTAGGTGAAATTTTCTTCCTAACTCTGCTTGAATGCTTACCACACAGTGCAATATATTTAATCTTTTGTTGCTCATAGTATAAAACTATGAAATCTGCCTATGGAGACCACCCTGAGTTCTAAAATTAAGTGGTCTCTCTGGCAGGTGGTTTTCAGTTTAACAGTGCTCTCTTATAGTTAATGCTTCTAACACAAATAGAATGGTTCTTTGGGGCCTCATAACCTATAATTATGCTAGAGTCAATGTAGTTGGCCTTGAACATCCCCAAAGTATCTCAAAGAATTTCGGGAGTGATCTTGTGTGGATATGGACCCCCACAGTTGACCCCAGGAAACTTGCACAAAGTTGACTATGACCTCTTCATGAGCTATTAACCCATAAGCAGGGCCATTGCTGGCCATCAGTGGGGTTTGCAGAAGAGCTGGAAGGCTGTTGTCCCCGTACTCAAGGGTTTGAGAATGCAGCAGGGAGGCTTCTTACCACCTTGTGTGGGGTGGTTTTATGAAAATTTTCTTGTGGAGACAAGCATATGTGAAGCGGGAACTGGCTTGGCTATGCATTTTGTGTAACCTTTTTGTTACAAGTATTTTTTTTTCTTTTTAAAAATAGCTTAATGCATTGGGTAAAGGGCCTGCATTCATGTTAGGCAGGTGGTCCCTTAAGGCAGGTTCAAAACATATTACTCTGATGGGAAATAAACTACATGCTTAGAGCCCTTAGCTATTTCTGAAGGTGGTCTTTGGATATAGGTGGTCTCTAGCAATTTTATTGTCCACAGTTAATGTATATATTTGACTATGTAACTTCATTTTTCTGCATCCATCCATGTTTCAAATGGACAATATTAGAATTAGCTTGCATTTTTATAGATAGAATGTTATCTCTTCCTATGTCTATTTAATGTTTTTGATTATAAAATTCATGTTTTATTTTATATATATATATTAAGCTTATGGGTGGTGCTGGAGAATGGGGCAGATAACTTGGTTTGGGAAAGCCAAGTTAGGGCTTAGTCAGCTAGGCTTGTTAAGATATTCAGAATCTATCCAGAGGATTAGGAATACCACCATATGAGAAGGTAGGTAGAGTGTCTGAAATCCAGGTAGATGAATAAGAAGTCAAGGATCTGTTTATTGGTGTCATAAAGAGAAGCATATAATGAAGGAAAAGTCTTGCTTAACCAGAGTCTAGGCCACAGTCTGGTTTCATGGTATAAGGTGACCTTGACCATCAAGTAACTAAGTGGCTAAATCAGGGAGGAGAGAAATATAAGGGTGATGATCTGTTCCTTTCACAATATTTTACATTTCTTAAGTGCAAATATTGCATCTTATTCATCTGGTACAGTGCCTGGCATCTGGGAGTAATCAAAGACATTTGTTGAAAAACATGAATAGATTTGTTGTAAGCATTATACTTTCAGGTGTAAGGTTGATTTAATGATAATTCTTTGGCTAAGATTCTTTCTGTATTTTAATAGTGGTTCCCTTATATTATTAGTATTTTTATATAGAAACAAGAAAAGTGACCCTCCAAAAGGTGCCTATACAAAACTGATGGCATCACAAATATGTTTTTTTAAAGTTCAAATTTAGAGCTCTAGGCAAATACTAAATATCTTACCACCTCTATTCTGAGTTCTTATTTGAAACTTGAATGTGCTGGTGCTCAATTGTGTTGTGTGTCTGAATGCAATTTTCATTTTCTATTAATTGCATATTATATACTGAGGTGGAATGTTGTAATAACTTGAATTTCATTTTTTCCCAAGTGCATATTAACTTCATTTTCTTTTAGTATGTATTCTATTATGTTATTAAGATGTGCAATGAGAAGATGGAGATTGAGGTCCATACTAATTATTTTTTAAAAAAATGGATACAAAAATATGAAGTTGGATAATATGTCTGAGTGAAGTGCCTTCATGCTTTATTTCTTCATGTAGTTTGCCTTGACTAACTGCGTTTTACCTTGGCCCCTAAAGCCTTTTAAAAACAAAGTCCTTTTTCAGTTGCTATAAAAATGTCTGAGGCTGTGTGCTTTATAATGAAAAAAAGTTAATTTAGCTCACAGTTTTGGAGGGTGAAAGTCCAAGATTTGGCGGCCCTATCCATTTGACTTTTAGTGAAGGCCTCCCTGCTTGGGTCATAATAGGGCAGAGGAGTGGAAAGGCAATGAGTCTGCATGCAGAAGTGGGCAAATGTGTAGGATGGCCTTGCTGGATACCAGCCTGTTCTCAAGAGAACTCTCTCACTCCTTGAGACTAGCATTAATCCTTTCCAAGGCAGTGCTCTCACTAGTAGTCACCTTTCACTAGGCCCCACCTCTTAAAGGGCCCAGAACCTCAACACTACCACACTACAGACCAAGTTTCCAGCACATGAAACTTCAGGAGCCATCCTCAAATCATACCTATCCACACCATAGCAGCTTCCTTCCTCCATATTCAGTGCAGCCTTTTATAATACCATAAAAATTAAATACATTGACTGATTTGTTGTGAATACCAAGAATTATCAGAGCAAATACCCTACCTATACATTTTAAGCCTAGGAAAGAACATTTCAGATTTAGAATTCATTTCATCTCCCAGAGTATAATCAGTCATTTTGGACTTCCGGATATGTTCATAAAGCTATTATTTCAATAGAAACAAAGTTGAACAAAAATAACCTATCATTATATCAGTTGTAGCCATTATAGTAAACAGATTTCATACATTTAATTTGTTTGCATCCCAGAAATTAAATGCTTTCAGCTCATGAATTCATAGTGAGATTACTGTTCAAAATGTGTTTAAAAATATTTCCTACCAGACATCTTTTTAAATTTTTTTGACTTAGAACTTATTTTTTCTGTTTTTCCCTACTTTCCCCTTTTCTCCCCTTCACACAAAAATCATCTACAACTTGTGAAGGCTTGCTGTATGGCTGTCTACAGAGGACCTTGCCTCTGGGATGTTGGTGGGAGTTGCACCCTGCTGCCACTACAGGCTTCCTCCACTCACTGGCCAAGGATCTGGGCTGTGTCTGCAGCACATGTGTTCTTCTGATGGCCTCATTTGGAGTAACATTTAAATAAAACTTGCTATGGCAATGCCCAATTGCACGACCCATAATTAGTTTGAATAACATTTTCCATTTTAAACTCTGATTTTACAGGTTTATTATTTGGCCCATAAAATCGTGTTCCAAACTTAGACTTGACATAATTTTTAACATAAGCAAATTTACCATAGCAATAAATCACAAGCTCAGTTCTTGAGCCTTTGGGATGAAGAGCAAACTCGTGTTAATTGGCAGGGAAGAACCCCTGCAGGTTTGTGCAAGGCTGATTTTGCACGCAGGCTGTGTAGCATCAGCGACAGACCTGCATTAGGGAAGTCCAAAGATGCAAGTCAGAAAGTGGACACATAAGTGATATTCTTGTCCTCAGGGGAGTGAAGAAACAGACTTTTCAGAAAAAAGAATAGGAATGATGAACTGGGAGGATGTCTCCTCTTTGGGTATGAGAAGTGAGGAAAGGAGGCTCTTAATAAAATCTTATACAACACTGCTATTTTTTTTGTAGTGAAATTTGTCTGTTAGAATTGACATCTGTTTCTGTACATACCCTCCTGTCCCGCCAGTGATCACATCCGCTAAAATAAACATCACTATTTCATATGATTTATTTCATAGGTCAAATTCTATACTGTACAATAGTGCTTCTCCAGTGTGGTCCCTGAGTAGCATCCATGTTACCTGGGAACTAACTCATTAGAGATGTGAATTCTTGGGACCCTTCCCAGACTTACTGAGCCAGAAAATGTGGAGTGGAGCCTAAAAATCTTCCTTTTACCTGTGATTTTGATGCCTGTCAAAGTTTAAAAACCACTGGTGTAGTGCTTAGATTAATGGGCTCTGTGATCAGGTGGACCTGTGCTATAGTTTGGATTTTGAATGTTCCCCAAAGGCCTGTCTGTTGAAGATTGGTTTCCATCCCGTAGTGCTATTGGGAGGCAGTGGAACTTTTAGGAGGTAAGGTCTAGTGAAAGAAAGTTAAGAGGGGCATGCCTTTGAAGGGAATATAAGGACCCTCACCTGCTTCTTTTCCTTTCTGTTTTGCTTCCTGTCTTCCAGGAGGTGACCAGTCCCCCTCTGCCCCATGCTCATGTTGTGATGTACCAGGTTGTCCCAGGCTCAAATGAAGATGGACTGAAAGCTCTGAAACTGAGCCAAAATAAGGCTGCTCTTTTAAAAATTGATTATCTCAGGTACATATAATTCCTCTTTTAATCCATTATATTTCTGTGGTAGCCCTTTTCATGTTTCTTCTTTCATTTATTACTTATTTGAATCTTCTTTGTTCTTGCTGTAGCTAACTAACTTTTTGTCACTTCGGGTTAATTTTTCAGAAACCAACTCTGTTTCATTGATCTATTTCATTGCTTCTCTAGTCACAGTTTCATTTATTTCTGCACTGGTCTTTATTGTTTCCTTCCTTCTGCTAACTTTGAGTTTAATTTCTTTTACTTATTCAGTGAGGTTCAACATTAGGTTGTTTGTGATCTTAATATAGGTTTTTATTGCTATAAACATCTCTCTTGTAAGTGCTTTTGCTCTATCCCATAAATTTTGATATGTTGTATTTTCATTTTTGTTTCAAGGTTTTTTTAAAATTTTACTTTCAATTCCTGCCCACCCTCACCCTGTGGTTCGTGCAGGTTTGTGTCATTCAATTTCCACATATTCGTGAATTTTATGAAATTCTTCCTGTTATTGATTTTTAGTTTTATGCCATTGTGATCAGAAAAGATGGTCGCTATGATTTCAATTTTTAAAAATTTGTTCAAAGAATTCAATTTAATCACTAAATAGTTACTATTTGGGGTTAGGTAATCTATACTTTAATAAAAATTTTTCCTTGGTGTAAAAAAAAAAAAAAAAAATTTGTTCAAAGTTGTTTTGGGCCTGATATATGATCCATCCTGGAAAGTGTTCCATGTGTCCTAGAGGAAAATGTGCATTTTGTTGCTGTTGAATGAAATGTGTGCATGTCTATTGGCCTATGGTGGTGGTCCACTATTATTGCTATTTCTCCTTTCAGTTCTGTTAATATTTTCTTCAGATGCTTCAATTTTGGGAGCATGTGCATTTATAATTGTTTTATCCTCTTAATGAATTGATCCTTTTACATTATATAATGACTCTCTTTTTCCACTTTTTTTTTGTTTTAAAGTCTATTTATTCTGATATAAGCATAGCTCCCTACTATTCTCTATATTTTCACTTGAGTGGAATATCTTTTACCATTTTGCTTTCAGCCTATGTGTATCTTTAAAACTAAGAAATGTCTCTTGCAGGTAACATATGGTTGGATTTTCTTTGAAATTCCACTTAACCACTCTTTTTTGATTGATTAATTGATATGTTAATTAAGTTATGTATATTACACTAATTATTGATAGAAATGGATTTCTTCTGCCTTTTTGTTAATGTTTCCTGCTTTGTAGATTGTTCTTTCCTTCCTCTCTTATATCCCTTTGTGATTTGGTGATTTTTTTTTGTAGTTTTATACCTTGATTCCTTTCTTTTTTTCTGTGTTCTTTAAAAACGCTATCTATGTACAACTC
This sequence comes from Xerus rutilus, assembly GCA_028644305.1. Classification (NCBI taxonomy): domain Eukaryota; kingdom Metazoa; phylum Chordata; class Mammalia; order Rodentia; family Sciuridae; genus Xerus; species Xerus rutilus. The sequence continues at coordinate 66,069,333 of CM053403.1, read as the reverse complement.
TTATGGTCTTAATTTTGATTTTTACTGGTTTTTACCTATAAGTTTATATATATATATGTGTTTTCATGTGGTTCTTCAATGTCCTTTCATTTCAATGGAACAATTCCCTGTAGCATTTCTTATAGGGAAAGCTCAGTGTCTAGGAAAGTCTTTCTCTCCTTCATTTCTGAAGGACTGAAATGGATAAAATATTTTGGATTGACTTTTTTTTCTGTGTTTTGAATACATTGCCTGTTCTCTCCTAGTCTACAAGATTTCTGCTGAGAAATCTGCTCAGAGTCTTATAGAGGTTCTCATTTTTTTGTGTGTATGATGAGTCACTTTTATTGCTTTTAAAAATTCCCTCTTAATCAACTTTTGACAATTTGATTATAATGTGTCTCAGCAGATGTTTTGTTATTCTTTGGGTGTCATGGATCTGGATGTTCATTTCCCGAATCAGATTTTGGAAGTTTTCTGTCATTTTTTCTATCTGTAAGTTTTCTATCCCTTATGCTTTCTCTGCATCTTCTAGAACTCTTGTGAGGAACAATATTGTTCCTCCTGATGGTGTCTCATAAATCACATAGGAACTCTTCATTCATTTTTGTTCTTTTTCTCTTTGTGTTCTCCAGACTAGATAATTCGGAGGATTTGTCTTCAAGTGTACTGATTCTTTCTTCTGCTTGATCAAGTCTGCTATTGACACTATTAGATTTTTTATTTCAGTCATTATATTCTCCAACCCCAGAAAATCTGTTTGGTTCTTTTTTTGATGTTTTTAATTCTTCATGTTTAAGATTATTTAAGATGATTAGTTTGAATCCCTCATTAGATATTTCATAGATCTCTATTTCATTGAAATCAGTCACTAGAGCTTTATCTGGTACCTTTGGTAGTAATGTTTTCTTGAATTCTTCTTAAAAAAATTTTTTTCTTAGTTGTAGATGGATACAATACCTTTATTTTATTTATTTTTATGTGATGCTGAGGGTTGAACCCAGTGCCTCACACATGCTAGGCAAGAGCTCTACCACTGAGCTACCATAGCCCATTTTTTTGATTCTTCATGGTCCTTGAAGTCTTGTATTGCTGTCTTCGTATTTGAAGAAACAATCCTATCCTTTGGTCTTTAGTGACTGGCTTTGGGAGGGATAGACCTTAACCTGTCAGTTCAGCTAAAGCTTTTGAAATTCTCTCAGATCTTTTCTGTGGACACATCCTCTGCACTTCTGTTTTTCCTTCCCGGAGAGGAAATCTTAGGATTGTGTGGCTTTTCTTGATCCTGCAAATTCAGCCCTGGTACTGATATCCTCTTGCTTATTTTCCTTGTCAGTACTCCAAAGTGTTCAAAGTTGTGCTGCTTCTCACAGAGTTGAAATCCTGCAGAGTTGAACTAGTTCCTCATGTCTGTGAAGACTGTGTGGATGGCTAAAGACATGTGTTGGCCAGTTACAGGGTTTTCAGCTGAAGTCATCAATGGGGTTAATGAACAATTTTCTTACAGAGTCTGAAAGCTGCTTAGTAGGATAGATGCCTAGTTTTGAGATCTATACAGTGGTTGCTGAGAGGCCCAGCTCCTTTTCTCTCCTCTTAGCTCCAAGCCCCAGGACTGTTAGCTATGTTGACCCCCTCAGTGATCTGGGTGAGGTGAGCCAGAAGTTGATCCCTTGGGCAATGTCCTGGAAGGCTGGAGGTATAGGATACTTGCTTTGCTCTCACTTTCCCCCTTGGGAGAAATTTCAGGCTGAAGTGTTCTTTCTTGACATGAATCTATGCTGCTGGATTAGAGGGGAGGGGCAATGCAGGTCAAGTGAAACTTCTTCACTGCATCTATTCTTTGACTTTTTTACTATACCAGGGAACTGGAATCTCTATATTGTTCTCCCAGGTTTTCACAGAGGCATTTTTATTCATAAACAGTTGTCAAAATTCTGTGAGAGTAGGGGCCTGGAATCTCCTGTTTTGCCATCTCACTGATATCACTCCAATTCTGTTTATTTATGTATTTATTATTACACAATAATAAGGTAGTTTAACAGTTTGAAGCATACTAAACTTCCTACTCACTTTTCTTTTAAAAATCATTTCTTTGCTTTTTCCTAGATTTTTGTTTTCCAGATGAATGATAATATATATCCAGTCTGAAAACTATTCAGGAGAATTTGGATCAAAGTTTTAATTACAGGTTACTGAGGGAACTGATTGTTTGAAAAAAAAATTTTAAACCAGAAGTATGGTATTTCATGGCATTTATTCTGTTTTATCTGTTAGTATAATTTTCTTTCAGTTCATATTGATCATTTTTATTAGACAAAATATTTGTTGCCATTATGAATTGAATACTTTAAAACCACATTTTTAATTGTTTATTAGAAATATTTTAAAACTCTTCAACTTATGCTATTGATTTTTATGTATTTATTTTGTAATTAGTTCTTAACTTCTCAACATTTTTTGGTGTGATACTTTTAAAGTCAATTGATTTTTTTTTTTTTTAAATTGGGGTTGAAACCACTTGATATTTTGGGGTGGGGTGGGATACTAGGGATTGAATTCAGGGGCACTCAACCACTGAGCCACATCCCTTGCCCTATTTTGTATTTTATTTAGAGACCAGGTCGCACTGAGTTGCTTAGTGTCTCACTTTTTGCTGAGGCTGGCTTTGAACTCACAATCCTTCTGCCTCAGCCTCCCAAGCCACTGGGATTATAGATGTGCGCCATCATACCAGGCCTGCCACTTTATTCTTAAAGAGTGTTTTTAGATTTGATGTGGGGTGAGTTACAACATAATGATCAATGCCCACTTGGTCCTTAACTATTTAACAATAGGTGGTACACTCAGATATTACATAGACAGCAGCATCCTTATCTCAGACTTTTCCCCAAGTCTCCCTTCTTATCTGCAGTATTTTATGCTTATGCTTTCTTACGCTGTCCATACCTTGACTTCTGCTCTACTTTGTTTAGATAACCTGTTTAATCCTATATTCCAATTGCTCCTCTGCACACTCTCTTGGTTTCTGGGTACCTCCTAATCCAAGGATGAGATTATCTACCTACCAGCCTCAGCTCTTCAGAGCTCTCTCTTCCCTTTCCATCCTCCAAAAACAAGCCTAGAGTAATGTGTTAGTCAGCTTTTCATTGCTGTGACCAAAATACCTGACAAGAACAACTTAGAGGAGAAAATGTTTATTTTGGCTCATAGTTTCAGAAGTTTCAGTTAAAGGCTGGCCAGCTCCATTGCTTTGAGCTTGAGGACATTATGGTAAAAAGGCATGGTGGAGGAAAGCTGCTCAGCTCATGGTAGTCAGGAAGCAAAGGGAGAGCAAGGAGTCAGGGACAAAATATAATCCCCAAAGTTTCATTTCCAGTGACCTACTTTCTCCAGTCACACCCCTTCTGCCTACAGTTTCCATCCATTCCATTTATAAATCCAACAAATGCACTGATGAGGTTACAGCTTTCATAATCTAATCATTTCACCTCTGAAGATTCTTGCATTGGGGATTGTTTCCAACACATGAGCTTTTTAGGAGGCTCTAAATATCCAAATCATCATAAGCAGTGAAAATAGCCCCATCTCATCCTAATTGGTTTTCCCCAATACCTCCACATAACTGTTTAACAATAACAGTAACTTAATTTTCATTGAGCACTTGCTAGTTTTGGGCATTTTGCAGGGTTCTATAGGGAGAGAGTTGTGAATACCATGGGCATATTATCTACGGTCATAAACTTGGAGTCTGGAGAAGCTGACCTTGACAGGGACATCTTCTGCACTTTCTCAGAGTTCCTTGTCAGTCTGAAGAATTTGCTTTCACCTTTATGTTCAATGTTTGAGATATTGGAGAGTTAAAACCAAATGGAAGCAAAAACTATTTTCATGAAAGAGGAATAATAGAGCCTATAAAATTTTGCACTTCTGTACAACTTTATTATTTATACACATGATTTATTTTTATATATTGTTATTTCCTCTACTTGCAAAATCCTGTAGAAGCAATGGCTTGACTCATATGCTTTTAATTCTCCAGAACATGACTAAGATTCTAGTATGGAGTTGATGTTCAGTAAGTACTTATTGCCTCTCTGGATTGGATAACTTGATATATCCTTTAAACTTTTAGCTGGTCTCGTTTAGTTGGTTCCCTAAGGCACTGCAAGTGACAACTTACTTCACCTTCCTTGAGGTTCAGAGTTTTAAAAAAGGAAGGGAAAAAATGGGCATGTTAAGTGGAGATGGCAGCAATTGTGGTCCTGGGTGGCATATTTTGTTGTGTTAAATGAGAGAACTCACTCTCATCTGTGGTTTGCTAATTATTGTTTTTTTTTTCCCTTGCAGAACAAAGAAGTAAGAAAAAATTTCTTTTAAAGAAAAGCCAAAGAATTATTATAGATCATTTCTCTTGACATTCCTAAACAAGAACAGGCCTACATGGTGTCATTTTCAATTCTTGCCCTAACTAGTATTGTTTGATTTTTTTTTTCAGATTGCCTGGAATTTTTACCCAATTTTGTTTGAGTGTTGGGTGAATACTACTTCTACACAGAACAACTAAGGCTTCTTAACTTTCTACTCTATATACGTAAACAGTGCTTCTCTTCTGAATTTGATTAACAACCAACTTTATGTATGATATTAGTTATCCTTGGAGTTTCTCTTTTTGTGAAGATGAACTAACATCCTAGGCCCCTGGAGTCAAAGAATCCATGGAGATTGTATTTGGAATTTTTTCCTTATTATCCCCATATGGCAAACTCACAACTAAAGAGAAAACTGAATGTTGTACTATATGATTCAGAGACTTGTACTTTTGTTACAGATTTTGTATGCTTTCTTTCTAGGTTTTCTCTCTCTCTGTCTGGCTTCAAAGCCCCATTAGGTATTGAGGAAACTCATAAGTTTCATAAGGAGCTTATGAAAAACTCCAAACTCATTTTTTTCAAGCTTCAAAGATTGCTTCAGGGATTTATAAAAATGTGAGGGGAGATTTGCTATTTCATTTGTCATATTCAAACCAGGAATGTACTGAAGTTGTAACAGCTTAGCATTGGGCTGAAAGTTTCTCAAAGTAGATTTCAAACAGGGTCCAAATTAAATTGACACATGTCACTTAAAATTCTATTTTGTCTTGATCACATATCAGAAGTGACAGAAAACTGGTTCTGGAGCAGAGAGCAACCGGTGAGAAACACGTATTGAACTTGTTCATCTTTTTGTTTTGATGACTGACCATTTAGCTCTCTTTTCTAGGGTGCCAAATCCATTTAGAGTTCAAATGAAAACATCTAGTCAAGTAAATGAGATGTTATTTATAAGAAATAATTGTATCTAGCGTATGGCAAAGATTGAGAAGATGATGATCTAAGGCCACCCATCTGTACTTTAGGGAACTCTTAGTTTTGAGAATTAACAAAGCAAGAATTTAAAAACAATGCCTAGTTGAGTATCTGGTATCTTACTTCAGGTGTAACTAATTTTAAAGCTGAGTTTATAAATTCCTTCTCACTTGTTTAAGTCTTTTGGCAAATGTGTTTGTGAGAAGGAAAAGAGAGACAAAGATTTTGATTTTAAACATTTTTGTAGGATGTAGTCACCAAATGAATAAAGTGGAATTAAAGCCAGACAAAGAATATAGTAAAAGAGATGGATTGTGAATTCAATACATTTGCTTACAAATACATGCTATTGCCCTTCTATGTTTTCCAAAGAGACAGCTAAAAAATTGTATGTTACTTTATCATTGCCAAATATACTTTTCTTCTTGTTTCCTGAAATAGATGAAATAATTATGTGCCCGAGGTCAAACATGAACTTAAAAGTCAAGTGGTTACTTTGGCACTAGTGTGCCTTTATTGACACAATTAACCTGTGTTACCTTCCCTTCCCCACCTCCAGATATTTTTGGTGGCCTGGCATTTTTGAGTTCTTTGCTTGTTTTGTTTTTAGTCAACATGAAAAGGCTTCTTAAAACCTTTAGGCACTAAGAAGTAGTTTCTGGAATGAGATTATTTTAATAACAATTGCTAATCTTGATTGATACCAGGTGCTAGTCAACTAATCATTACTCATTTAATTTAAGGTACATAGCTACCCCATGGGTTAGATGCTATTTTTTTTTTCTTACATTGTACACTTGTGGAAATTTAGGCTCAGAAAGATTAAGGAACTTGCCTAAAATTTGTGAGTGGAAGAGTTAGGATTGGAAGTTAGGTGCAAGGACCTCAGAACTGTGGTCTCAATTGCTGCCTTATTATAGGGCCTTCTTTACTGCCCAGTAAAGCAGTCAGAGGAAGACTGGATCAAAAGCAGTCAAAGCACTTTACTTGCAGTTTCCGGTATGATAGACACTTGGTTGTTTATCCAACATCTATTTCTACTTCCTTCCAATTTTGTTCAGGTATTGGATTGCCAAGAACTTTCAGCATTCCCAGTCCCAGGAAATTAAATAGGGATGAGTCTAAACCCAAATTGGTAATTTCATCATTTCAATACTAACTGGTTTAGTATTGAACTTGGAGCAGCTGCAGCCAGCTTGCAACCATGAGGATATAAGGTTCATGAAAAAAAGAGAGCCTACTGAGGAAAGTAGAGCAAGAAGGCTAAAAATCTTAGATGCTTGATAATGTTTTTAAACTGCTGAACTAGTCCATTCTGGAACCATTCTATCTCTAAACCTCTTACTTTGGGGGAAAAAAGTGTGCCCAATTGATTAAGCCACTTTGAGTACCCCACCCCCCCACAATTCTAATAGATCCATCTGGGTTCCAGACCATGCCCACTTTCCATTTCTTCCACACATCTTATTCCCTTACAGATGAAATCACTCTGTATGTGTATATATGTATGTGTGTTTAATAGTTTGTGTTAGGTTAGAAACTGGCTTAAAGATTTTCTAAACAGATGTTTGAGACTCTCCCAATGAGGGGTATTTTGAACAAAAGTGGGTAGTTTTGACTTTAAGAACTAAATATTTACAGTCTCTCCAAGCCTCTAAGGCTGTCCAGGAAGAAATTTGTGAGTGAATGTTCTATCGCATACACAGTAGAGTAAACAACATACACAAGAACTCTCCAGGGACTGTCAGACTACATGAAATTTTACACATCTTTAAGCAAACCTACCGAGAAAGCCCAATACAAAGTGAGCAGAGCAAGATGTGAATGAGCTTGGGACACTCCCAGGGGACTCGTCCTTCCTCTTGGGAACACCAGTAGTGATCCATGACGCTCATCCATAAATACACTATTATTATCATCATGAGATATTTTAAAGAATTCAAATAGGCTGGATAGCTTTCTCTACTGAAATTTGATATATTCTTGAGTTTATCTTGAATCTCATGTGAAGCAATCACAACTAAAAGGAACATATTCTTGAATGCAAAGGACTGGCTTGCATTTACTCTTATTTTTATATTTTGCAGCATGTGGGATGTGAAAGGCATGTTGCAGGGTCTCTCAGTTGTGGCCTCTTCTCCCCAGCTGTGACATGTCTTCCACGTTGGCAGCAAGACTTCGAGTGCTTTCCTTTTGTATGTACTCCTGTGGTGACAAGGTATATTTCTTATCGTGGATTCACTTGGTTTTGTTAGGATGCGGCATCCCAGACTCTTTACTCATATATGGGTTTGGAGTAGTCCCAAAGACTGCCTCGGTTTACTTGAATTATGTATGTCTATTTGTTCTTTCCTGGATGCATGTAAGCAAATATGGTGTCGAGGGGCCCTTCCTATGGATCTTAGAGGTGCTCTAATTCTTCAGATAAGATGCCTGCCATTTAGTAAATGTCTCCTCTCCTTTGTTCTGCCTCAGTTAGTTCCTAAGCACAGTGAGTTTATCTGTTTGTTTGAGTGTGTTTCCCTTAGCTAATGGTGATTCCTGGAGGACAAAGGCTCTTGTATTTTTGAATCCCCAGAATGCAGCACAGTGCCTGGCACACAAGTAGCAGTTGATCTATAAGCTATTTATTTTTTCTCCTTACCATTGCATGTACCATTAAGAAAGATCTAAAGATGAATATAACTTTATGTCCTAACCTGATCTTTTGTCTCAGTTTTGAAAGGACTAAGGGAGACTCCAACCTGGTTGGTATTCTGCCTGCAGCCAAAGATTCCAAGACGATGGATGATCTCCTGGAACTGATTTGTCTTAGACTACAAGGGCAAGAAGCCAGATGTATATTTGTAGGAAATCCATGGTGCTCTTGTTACAGCTCTAAGAGCCAAAGCAAAAACTCCTTCCCTTCCCTTTAAGCACTGACTTTTGGAATTGGCAGACACATTAACAGGGTATGTCCATGGTTTCTAAAGAATGGAAAACTGGAAAAACATTAACTCTAGGGTTATAATTGTCTGCTATCCACAAAGTGTACAAAAATGGAAAATCTAATAAGGAAGCTGGCATGGCAAGTGGGATTGAGATTTTTCATAAAACTGATCAACATATTGAAACAGAAATGCATTAAATGTGGTGCTTGTGACTTGACAAGACCCAAATTCTTGCACTCCCCATTCATGTGGTTCACCATGCTTCTCCTAATAATCAGAATTCGGTACACTGTTGCTCAGGGTAAGGGAAGCTATCTGGGTAGCTAGAAATAGAATGTCTTTGTTGGAGCATACTATTTGCTCATAAGATACCATCCCTCTTAAAGTGCTCTGAAAAGCATATGAAAATATTAAGACACATTACCTTCTGAGGGAAACCAACACAGAGGGGGAAGAAAGTTGGCTCAGATGGCGAAACTCAACTCCAGTTCTTTGAGAGAGGCCAGGGGATTGTTAGTGTTTGAACAGGCCAAAACCAAACATTCGCTTTAAAATCTAAATTATTTTCCAGATCAGAATGACTTTGGTAAGCACTTAGCTTCAGAATGGTGTCTGTTAACTCATGTTTAGGACCTCTCAAGCAACTGGGCTTCTGCTGATAAAAATAAGAGTATCTTCCAGTTTTATTAGTTCTCACATCCTACCCTGCCATAGCAGCAAAGCACTAATTTCTCAATATCACACTTCAGTGAACAATGACTGATGGAGAGCAGGAAGTTCAAAGATAAGACTGTCCTTAAAAGCTACTTCAGTGAGTATTTTCTTGATATCCTCTCTCCCTTCCTTTCGACTGTTGCTTATACCACAATAGCTTCCAGAAATGCTGGTATTTCCAGTTTGGAGAAAGAGGCCCAGAAAGATATGAAGTGTAAATAAAACCCAAGGGGGTATCTGAGAAACAGTGATAAGGCTATTCATTGGTAGCAGAGAGTTCAGGACAAAGAATTAATAGAATCAAAGGCTCAGAAAGAAATCATGATGGCCACCATTGATCCTTGATTTTGTGTTCACTCTTTTTTTTCTTTGGTACCAGGGATTGAACCCAGGGGCACTTAGCCACTGAACCATATCCAAAGCCCCTTTTTAGTTTTTATTTTGAGACAGGGTCTTGCTAACTTCCTGAGGCTGGCTTTGAACTTCTGATCTTCCTACCTCAGCCTCCCGAGCTGCTAGGAATACAGGCATGTGCCACTGCTCCTGGCTTGTGTGTACCGTGAAGTGCTCCACTTATATAATTTTACTTGCTCCTCACAAGCTTATTATCTAAATATCGAATAACACCTTGTTTTCCACATGAAATTGTTAGAGACTCTGAGACCATAACAGTTTAAATAAAGTTCACAGTTCTAGAAGGGTGTGTCCTGGATTGGAGTGCAAGCCATCAGACCTAGAGCTGCACTCCACTTCCACACAGAGGCTGACACTATTGGTAGAACAAGACTCGGCCATGGAGGGCCTTGAACATTCTAGTTAGCTATTAATTTCTTTGCTCATTGGTTTTGAACATTTTCAGCGTTGTAAAATGCTTTTCCAAGTGATATTCTGCCAATATATTAAATAAAAAGAGTGAAAGTATCAATATACTAAACAGGGAGACTCAACATATTAAGAGATGAAATGAAACAAGATCTGGTTGAAGTGATATGGACCTGTCCCTCACCTAATTTTGTTCTTTCTGTGCTATGGTTCCAGAGACACATCTGTGGCACTCCCAGGTTGTGTGCAAGGGTGAATACTGGAATTATTTTAAATGGAGTATTCTGGAAGGGGTTCCTTAACATCAATGTTCAAGGTGGAGAGAAAGAATGAGAGTAGTCAGATGATAACCAGTTTCAAGGCCCAAGCTTGATTTGCTGCATTGCTGCTCTGGCCAGTGGAAAGAGAGAAGAGGTGGATGTGAAGGAGGAATTAAGTAAAGTATAAAGAGCCATGAGAGGGGAGAACTTAAATATTTCAGACAAGAATTTTTCATTTAAAAAAAAAGATGTTGAAGCTGGGTGCGGTGGTGCAAACCTGTAATCCCAGCACTTAGGGAGGCTGAGACAGGAGAATTGCGAGTTCAAAACCAGCCTCAGCAATGGTGAGGCGCTAAGCAACTCAGTGAGACCCTGTCTCTACACAAAACACAAAATAGGGCTGGGGATGTGGCTCAGTGAGTGCCCCTGAGTTCCAAAAAAAAAAAAGTACCAAAAAAAAAAAGATGTTGAGTCTAAAGTTTTTTAAGTTCATTTTAGTTCATTCATCTAGTTCATTTTCTTTTAGAGCAAAATATTTTTTAGTTTAAAAATTATGTGTTCAGTATTTCACTTTAAAAGGCAGATTTAAGACAGGAAATATGGAACATATTGTAATTTCTAAGCACTTAAGCATTAACTAGAAGTACACGGTTAATTCACATTTCAGAATGGTCTGTCACTACCCTTGATATCAAACAAATAAGAGATTGATGGAGCAGCCCAGGACCCTCAGAGGGAAGCTCAAATGTGGGCAGTGAGTGGCAGGATTGTGGTTCCAGAGACTTGGCAGCAAGGAATGTACTTCTGGTTTTAAGAATCAATAGAACATTTATGTTGATTATATCAAGCTCTTAAATCTTTTTACTTCTCCTTGTCGGTTGAACAGATTATGGAATTTTTGAGGAATTTTCAGTCTAAAGTAAGATGGAAATGTTGATATGTTCCCACGCATGAACTCTTTCCAAAACAACTACCATATAAACACAGAATCATAAATCATTTTTAATTGGCTAAAGCTGGTCCCTGAAGAAGAGTGATCAAAATATTGTGCTGGCTAATGAATCCACCATGAAAGACAATGGCAGCACTTCTGATGGGCGGATGGGTACCATTGTTCATAAACTGCCACTAAATTGCTTCAATTAATTCCATTTGGATTTATGAATAAACATCCTTTCTCCTTTGGGCTTTCCAACCTGCCTTTGCTTTAGAAACTTGCCTCGGCTTCATCAATTTGTGCTGTTTTTTTTCAGTGATATGATTTATACATCAATGAATTTTTAATTTCTATTTTTTAAAAAGCCTACCTCAGGGAATATTATGCTCTTGGGTAGTTAAAGCAGCCTATTGGCTAAAATATATGAGGATAACTAACAATAGAGGGCATTAATACAAAGAGAACTAGTGATTTAATGGACTGCTTTGAAGCAAATTAGAACATTGGCAATGCTGTGGAGGTGCAGATATCCTGATGCACTTCTGGTTTCAGGACTGTTCCAGAAATTGGAGTGAAGTATTCCTTTAAACCACAAGAGTGTGAAATCTTTCTAAAGCTTCTCAGAAAGCAAAAGGGGGATACTAATGAACACAAACTATAATACAATTCCAATTTTACAGCACACTAAACATTGCCGATAGCATTATAGAGCATAATTAAGTCAAATTGGAAGGGGATTCTGGTAGGGAAATAGCCCTCCTGGCTGAGAAAGTGGATGCTATTTAAGTGTTATTTACTCATGGTTGGTAACGTGCAAGCAAGCACGGTGGAGTTTATACAGTGGACGTCAAGAAGATATTCATGCCGTTTTGTGTATTTTGTGATTTCCTGTATAGTATGAGGAAATATCTGCTTTGGGATGAGAGAAGGAAAGGGGGAATAATGTTTGCACACTTAAATTTCTCTCAATGGAGGACTTTAAAAAGGCAATACTACTCCTCCAAAAATATAACATGGTTTTCAAATAACAAGTTGCTTGAATTAACTTTGGGAGCAGTCCTATAAAGGCAATCATTGACTTTTAAAGGCAAATTTCCCTAGAGTGCTTTACTGACTTTTTCTCTTCTCTTGAGCTTCATAAAATGGAAAAGCAGCACACACTTTCTTCCAGTGACCTCTACATTAAAATTTTAAAATGCTGGTTAAAGACTGAAGGGTAACATCATTAAGCTTTGAAAAGAAAAATCAAGAAATCTAACCAAGTGACTCCAAATCCAGTACTTGTACAGGGTATTTGAGCTGAAGGTCAGCAGCATGCTCTCCATCCCATGGATTGATGTCATGCCTTTTGGCTTAGCAGGGGTCCTTTCTGCTGGTTCCACTGGAATCTCACTGAACTGAGTGTGTCCCCTCAGTGCTGCTCTCTGTCCCAAGCCCTTTCCAGCTTCCAGCTCCTCCCAGTCAGCCTCAAAAGACAGTGTGGAATGGGCCATATCTGAATGGAACAAGGATTATAAAACTGCCTGACTTGTAGCCACCTTTCCTCATTGCATTCCTTTCATTTTTAAAGATTTTGATGCACTGACGAAATCATTGCAGTGAAGGACAACTAAAATATCTTATGGCCTTATGTCAATGAAGGGGTTAAAGGAGCCATTTTCCAGGCATTTAGTCTCAAATTAGCACTCTGGAATGTGGGGAATGTTTTAAACATAAAAAGGCTGAGTTGTATATTATAATACATGGTAACTTTTTAAATGTTAGGGTTTCATATCACAGAACACACACACTGGAAATTAAAAGACCCATTGTTTGAAACTTCTGCATTCAGATACATACCTAAGCACTAGTTACAACTGATTTAAAGACAGAGGAGAGAACTTGTAAAAGTCTTGTGTATAATTTGAGGTTCTGCTTCCATTACTTTTTATACAAGCTGGATGAGCAAAATTCCCAAGTGTGAGTATGAAGATTTAGGGCCCACATTACCATTATCTTTGCATTGAGTGGGCATTTAATTTCTTGGAAGGCAGGAGAAAATGAAATATTAGAGCAAGTAGAGTTACAAATTGGTTTTCAATCTGCCCTTTGTTGAGAAAAGTTTTTGGTACATCAGGTAAGTTTTAAAGTCTAAGGAATTTCCTCTGTGGAAAATTAGAACCTAAGCTCTTTGAGAATCTGATATATATCTTGTGTCTTTCTTGTGAACCTCACAACTATTTGGTTTAGCTAAAGGTGGTAGGTAGTGATCTTTGAAGAGAGGCAGAGAGCGCCTTGCCTTAGAGCAGCTGTCCAGTGAGTGGGCAAGGGGGTCGTGTCCCACAGGCAGTAACTTGGGGAGTCCTACAAAGCCTGCCTTGTCCCCAGATGCCTTCCCACGCCCCCACCCAGCAAGTTCCCTTTCCCTCCACTTCCGCAGTTACTCTTTCATGAACTGTCAAGCTCCCCCTTGTTACTCCCTTGTTTACTTGCAGGAGGCCACACACGATGGTTTTTTTTTTTTTTTTTTTTAAATTCCTTCACCTGGATTCTTTTATCAGGTAGGTGATTTAGAGAGGGAAAGGAAAAATCCAGGGCAATGACTCTTGTTCCTCTCAGTGCATTTCAGTGCAAATGGGTAAGAATCAGCCCATGATGGTCCGTATTATATCAGCCCCCAAACATGTAAAGTATTTATCATTGTAAGGTATTTTAACTACTCTTAGTAACAGAGTACTTGACATTTTCCAACAGACACAGAAGCATTGAGGCCTCCTCTATGGAATGTGCTGGGTAGACAGCTAGAAGTAATGTGGAAGGGACTTTTCCTTTTCTATTTTCTATTTTATGGAGAGAGGAAGCTTGATAATAAAATCAGTAAGTAGAGTATGGGCAGTATCATTGAAAGGGAAACAACATTCTCAAATGCGTGCTGTATAATGACTAAAATTTTTCTGTGTACAGTTTCCTTTGCAACAGTGAGTCTCCATTAATCGAGGCTATTGCAGCAAAGAAAAGGTTAGATGGTTCAGGAGAGCTAAGAAGCCTGCATCTGGGGCCCAAAGAGATGCAGAATTAAGTGGTGTCAATGTAAAAGGAGAGTTTTACCAGATACAAATAAACATATCTTAATGCAATGGAGCCTTTTAGGAATCTGCCTGTCCTCAGGCAGAAACTCTGCAAGTAAACCAGAATACCGTTCTATTTTGTGAGTTCATCTAAAATTGTCATGTTTATTTAATCACATTTTCACTTCAGAAAGATAGAAGTACATACTAGAACATTTGAGAAAAGAACATAAATAGATCAAGTTGGTCTTATATAAGGTATATTCATCCATCCATATACCCACCCACTTATTGATTCAGTTTGTGCTGTGAAGTTAGAATACTTGAAGATTTGAGTTTTCTGGGGACTGTCATGTAGCTGGCAAGACATTACTCCAGGCTAGGCTATTAGGCCACATTCAGTGTTTTGGATTTTAAGGTACCTAGGAAAATTTCCCTTCCTGCTTTAAAATGCTGGTAATCACTTTGACCACTGTTCTAAAGCAAATATTTTCTGAGACAAACTTCATCATTTTTGCTGTAATGTAAATAAATTTATTAGGAACCTTCCAGACAATAGGATTGAAAATCAGAAGGGCAAACAGTTGCCTCCAGGAATTTCTGGGCTTTAAGCTGATGGAAGGAAGACATAAATAAATTGGAAGTTGGGGTTTTGTAATGTTCCACTTTATGATTTTGCCAAAGGCTAATGCTATAGTTATCCTATAGGAGAATAAAGGAGGAAGATAAGTGATAGATTATATCATGTGCCTTCTTGTGCTAACTGATAAGTAAGGAACAACTTCTAGTGAAATATACCATAAACTGATGTGGTTTTGGAATTCTCTTTGCTTTTATTCACTGTGTCCTGATATGGATTACTTTAAGATGTCATTAAAAAATTACCAAAAAATTTTAAGCAAAACTGTTAAGATTGTGTTTAAAAAGTATATAAAATTTTCTTATATTATTATTAGGAATAAGTAGGCATTGTTTCATTCTTGATAACGATATATAAATGTATGTTGATATATGCTACTTAAATTTTTAAAGAAAACTATGGGTTACATAAGTGTGGAGTTTATAACATTCAAAGCAGTAAAGAAGAAAAAAACTAAGAAAATCTAATACAGCCACTATAGGAAAAAAAGAATAGAGAGGGCAGCATGCAGACACAAAGTGAAATGGTACACATTAGTAATTGTGAGAAAGAAAATGAGTTAAACTCTTCTATAAATGCCAAACACTCTGATAAGACAAAAACAAAAACCACATGGCATGGCATTCAGAAAAGACACACCTCAATTAAAATGGCACAAAAATGTTCAAAGAAAATAAGTACCCACATTAATATTGAACCAAGTAGAATTCAATTAGTATTAAATGAAGTATTATATCATGAAAAGTGTAATTTATAATGAAGATATTACAAAACTACATATTGACGTGACAAACATCAAGATATATAAAGCAAAAGCTATTAAAAACATTAAAGAATGCAATTTCATAAAATCAGCATGATTCCATACACGTAAACTATGAAAAAAATACATATACTTTTTAACTTACCTCGCTACTCCCATCAATATTAAATATTGCAGCTTGGAGTTTTAGGCCATACTTCATGCCACTTACAGAACAAGTGCATACTGAAAAGGACAGGAGGAAAGGAAGACTTTGTTATGGCTTGTGATTGGCTGAACAGAAAAAAACTTACATTTCAGTTAAAATGGTTCTATTCAAATGGACATTCTACTCAAGTGTTCATCTTTTGTCAAACTACATTAAAAAAAATCACCTCTGAGAGTATTCAGAGGACATGGGAGAAACGTTGCAGTTGTTTATAAACAATGTAGAGATAGGAGTGAAAAAATTGTTAGGAAGCTGGAGAGGGGTTAACTCTAGGAATAAAATATAAGAATAAAAGAATTGACTAATATATTAAAAGGGCTATATATTTTCACCAAATCTGGATTTGTTTGGGAAGGTCTGATTTCCAATAGAGACCATATGGTGGGGTAACCGGCACCCACTTGGGAGACATCTTGAAAAATTCATTTTCTGGAACAGTGGTGTGGCCTATGTTGTTGGTTTGCAACTGAACTGCTTGAGACAATTAGAACTTAGAGACACGTGATCCTAGAGCAGGAACAGTCATTCATCTATTTCATAGTGCCTGACGGTGCCTAGGAGCAACTCAGAATGACCCACTAGAGAGCAATAAAGTTGGATATATTGTAGGCTTCAAGTGAAGGCACCCCACAAATACAAGGGTTAAGATTTAATCTGATTGGCTAGGACTGAATGGCTGGTTTCTAAGAAAGAATGGGCCTGATGGAAGATGGAGGAAGTGAACTAGGCAGTGAGTCCAGATCACCTCACAGCATGGAAAGAAGGCAGTGAATAAAAGCAGAATTGAGAGGCAGGTGACAAATGTTCCAAGACTTGATACTGCATAATCTGAGACCTGAAGAGGCTGGAAGATAGGTTACCAAAAGAGAAAACCCAGAGTGGCCTAACCCCAACCTGTGGATGGTGAGGGGTCATCAGAGAGAGAAAAGGGTGGAGAACATTCTCTTAAACTTACCCCCTTAAAAACTGTGGGAAAACTGTTGAAAAGACAGACAAAATTTAAAGTACAGAAGGCTTCTTAAACAAGTGCAAACTACTTCAAATAGTGAAAAGAAAACTCAGCAGGGCCTCCTGGCCATATTGTGGAGGATGCAGCTGATTCATCGCCCTCTTAAATCAGCACTGCATCTTCCCATGCTCAGACAGCTGCAAATGAAACCAGAGGGAAGCCCCCTGCAGGAGGCCCTCCTAAGAAAGAATCTCTAGAAGGACCACAACTAGCCCTAAATCTTGGAATCCCCCTCCCCTTCATTGTGAATAAGGGGAATAGAGCTGGTTGGTGGGGGACCTGGGCTTGGGAAGTGCATATCTAGCCCCACTCAGCCTCTGAGATGCAGGCAAAGGCAGAAAGCTCCATGCAGAATCACTTGACTTGACTCAGACTGAGGCTACAAGGGAACAGCTTTGGCCCCAAAGGAAAGTTGATTCACCAGGCCGTGACCACTGGCATTTGGGGAAGGCCCTATGGGAAACCTAAGGTTAATCCCCAGGATCACAGCACTGTACCAGATGGAGGCTGTCTGAATGTCCAGTGACATACAGATCCAATGGGAAATTGCTAGAGGCTTTGCAGCAGAAAGAGCTGGATACCAGTTTTAATAGGTCCATAGCCTGAACCATGATTGCAACTGCCAAGTGACAGGACATTATTTAGATACTTGTGGGACCTTGTGGGACTCATTAAACAGAATCAACATCCACCATTCACAACCTGGGGCAGCAGAAATTAGAGTCT
Source organism: Xerus rutilus (assembly GCA_028644305.1). Taxonomy (NCBI): domain Eukaryota; kingdom Metazoa; phylum Chordata; class Mammalia; order Rodentia; family Sciuridae; genus Xerus; species Xerus rutilus. The sequence goes on along the minus strand of CM053403.1, from coordinate 66,051,953 downwards.
AGGTGAAACACCAGAGACTCTTCACTATAGCACCTCAGAGAGTGGAGGCAGTAGGGGGAATACTACTACACCATAGAACACCTATGGAAAATCTACAACCAGTGTTCTTGCACACACAACTACCAGGATCTTCACTACAGCAAAAAGAATCTAGCAGAGGGGAATAGGCATAGTTGTGACCCACATCAAAAACAGGGGCACTTGAAGCCGGGTGTGGTGGCACACGCCTGTAATCTAAATACTTTGGGAGACTGAGACAGGAGAATCATGAGTTCAAAACCAGCCTCAGCAACAGTGAGGCTCTAAGCAAGTGAGACCCTGTGTCTAAATAAAACAAGGCTGAGGATGTGGCTCAGTGGTCAAGTACTCCTGGGTTCAATCCCCAGTACCAAAAACAAAAAACAAAAACAAAAACAGGGGCACTTGAGAGCCTGCATCCTGAACTTTTGTGACACTAGAATCAGACAACTCACAATACTGCACCCTCTGAGACTATAAACAACTTTAATATCAACTTCGAGCATATAAACAACTTCTTAATTTGAATAGTTGTTAACTCAATAGCCAACGTTGTACTTCCAACCCATTTGAGTGTATGTAATCTAATGGTTTAAAGCATTCATTGGAATCAATTTTCCTATCTTTGTTTCCTAGCTCTAGTTTATATCTTCTTCTCTTACCCCCTATTCATCCTCTTTCACTACTACCTCAAATAATACCCACTCAACTACTTATTCTTCCCACCTTGGTGTAAATTATCCTTCTAGAGCTTCTCCCCCTGGACTCTCCCCTCCTTCCTTTTATTCTTCTCCCTTTCCCATGTGCCCAAACTTTCTTCCTCTCTTCTTTTTAGCATTCACTTAAGGCTATAGTAAATTTAATAAATTCAACCACTATTTTTTGACCTGTTCCTGAACTTTATTATAGGTTTATACCTGAATTTGAGGAACTGAAGAGAACAATTTCTACAAGCTTTGGTTCTTAGAAGGTTGAATTGTATGAGGCAGAGCTCAGAAGTGATTACAGTAAAAAAGACTCAGTTATATCTCTTAAAGTGATATTTGGATCAGCAGAAGTCACACATTGAATTAAAATGTCCTTATCTAGATATACATACAACCCAGGGCTCATAAGAAAAAGAAGCTCACATAGTAGTCCTTCACTTAAAAGAGCAATTTAGAACTATACTAATAGATGGGTAGACATACAAACAATATGAAAAAGTAAGGGGAAAATCCATTCCAAACACCCCATGATGCTTCACCAACAGACACCATCAACATCAAAGTGGCAGAAATGTCAGAGAAAGAATTTAGAAAATTCATAGTTAAACTGCTCTATGAACTAAAGATACTGTCAGGAGTGAAATCAGAGAGAAAATATAGGAAATGAAAGATCACAATAATGAGATAAAGATTCTGAAAAATATTCAAACAGAAATCATTGAAATGAAGGAATCAATCAAATTAAAAATTCAATGGAAAGCATCAACAATAGATTAGACCACTTTGAGGACAGATTTTCAGGCCTTGAGGACAAACTATATAATCTTGAAAATAAAGTTGGTCATAGAGAAAAGATGTTAAGAAATCATGAACAGTGTTTTAGTCAGCTTTTTCTTTTGCTGGAGTGCCTAAAAGGCATGACAAGAACAATTTTAGAGAAAAAAAGTTTAGGGGCTCACTGTTTCCAAAGTCTCAGTCCATAGACAGCCACTTCTATTGCTGGGAGCTCAAGATGAGGTTGAATATAAGGGTGGAAGAGTATGGTGTAGGGAAGTGGTTCACATGATGATCAGAAAGCAGAGAGAGACTTCACTTGATAGATGTAAAATATATACTCCAAAGGCAAGCCCCCAATGGCCCACCTCCTCCAGCAACACCCTCCCTACCCTCAGACACCACTCAGTTAATCCCATCAGGAGATTAATTCACTGATTAAACTCTCATAATAGAATAATTTCTCCTCTAAACCTTTTTGCATTGTCCCACACATGAGCTTTTGGGGGACACCTCATGTCCAAACCATAACAGAATATTTAAGAAATCTGGGATGACATTAAAAGGCCAAATTTAGGAATCATTGGGATCAATGAAGGCTCTGAAATACAAACTAAAGGAATACACAATATTTACAATGAATATCAGAAAGTTTCCCAAACCTTAAAAATGAAATGGAAAATCAAATACTGAAGGCATATAGTATTCTAAATGTACAAAATTACAAAAGACTCACAGCAAGGCATATTATTATGCAAATGCCTACATACAGAAAAAGGATAGAACTTTAAAGGCTACTGGAGAAAAATGACAAGTCACATTTAAAGGTAAACAAATCCATATTTCAGCTGATTTCTCAACCCAGATCCTAAAAGTGAGGTGGTCTTGAAATAACATACCAAACTCTGAAAGAAAATGGCTGGCAGCCAAGAATACTATACTCAGGAAAAACTAAGCTTCAAAATTGAAGATGAAGTAAAAACCTTCCATGATAAACAAAAGCTAAAAGAATTCATAACTAAAAAGTATGTACCACAAAACATAATAGAGTTTTTCATGAAGATGATATACAAATAAAATTAAAACAAGCATAGGGAGGCATTACGCTAGAAGAATAGTTAATCAGAAGAATAAAATTCAACAAACACTAGAAATAATTAAAATGTTAGGAAATAAAAATCATCTCTCAATAATAACACTGAATGTAAATGGTCTAAACTCTTCTATGAAAATACATAGGTTAGCAGTAGGATTACAAAACAAGATCCAAAAATATCCCATCTGCAAGAGACCCACCTCATAGGCAAAGACATCCATAGATAGATGGTGAAAGGATGGAATAAAAACACATTACTTACATGGATCTCTTAAATACGCAGGAGTTACTATTCTCATATCAGATAATGTGAATTTCAAGTCAAAGTTAATCATAAAACACAAGCTAATTTCATATGTCTTAAGGGAATCATAAAACAAGATATAATGATTGGAAATATTCATTTCCCTAGATCAAACAAACCCTTCTCAATATTAAGAAATGAAATAGACCACAAAACAATAATAATGAGTGAATTTAACTCACCTCTCTCATCACTGAATAGATCATACAAACAAAAACTAAATAAAGATGGTACAGAACTAAAAAATATAATTAATTATTTGGACTTAACAGGTATCTATAGAATATTCCATCCATTGATGTCTGAATACACTTTCTTCTCAGCAGCACATGGAACATTTTATAAAATAGATCATATTTTAGGCCACAAAGCAATTCTTAGCAAATACAAAAACAGAGATAAAGCCTTGCATTCTATCAGATCATAATGGAATGAAGAAATCAATGATAAGATAAAAAATAGAAATCAGGGCTGGAGCTGTGGCTCAGTGGTACAGCACTTGCCTAGCATGCGTGAGGCACTAGGTTCAATCCTCAACATCACATGTAAATAATAAATGAATAAAATAAAGATCCAACAACAACTAAAAATAATATTAAAAAAATAGAAATCACTCTGACACCTGGAGACTAAATGATACACATTTAAATGATGAATGGATAGCAGAAGAAATCATGGGAGAAATAAAAACATACTTAGAGGTAAATGAGAATAGTGATAGAACATCAAAATCTCTGGGACACTATGAAGTGGTTCTAAGAGGAAAGTTCATAGCAATGAGCTCTATCATTAAAACAATATAAAAATACCACATAAATAATCTAACATTACATCTCAATGCCCTTGAAGAAAAAAAGTACAAACCAACACTAAAACCAGTAGAAGATAGGAAATAATTAAAATCAGAGCTGAAGTCAATGAAATTGAGATTTAAAAAAAATTCAAAAGATCAATGATACAAAAAGTTGGTTTTTAGAAAGAATAAACAAAATAGATAAACCTCAAGCCAAGCTAACCAAAAGAAAGGGGATAAAATACAAGTTATTAAAATTTGTGATGAAAAGAAAAAAAATATCACCACAGACCCTATTGAAATGCAAAGGATTATAAGAAACTATTTTGAAAATTTATACCACAACAGGCTAGAAAATCTTGAAAACATGGACAAATTCCTAGAGATATATGACATAACCAAATTGAACCAGGAGGATATAGAAAACTTAAACAGATCAGATTCAAGCAATGAAGTTGAAGAAGTTTCAAAAGCCTACCAACAAAGAAAAACCCAAGACTGAATGGATTCTAAGCTGTGTTTACCAGACCTTTAAGGAAGAACTAATATCAATCTTCCTCAAGTGACTGCATGAAATAGAAAAGAGGGGAACTCTTCCAAACTCATTCTATGAAGCAAGTATCACCCTGATACCAAAACCAAACAAACATCAAGGAAAGAAAACTTCAGACCATTATCCTTGATGAACATTAATTTAAAAATTCTTAATGAAATATTGGCAAACCACATATAAAAACACATTAAAAAGATAGTGCACTATGATCAAGTGGGGTTCATCCCAGGGACACAAGGTTGGTTCAACATATGGAAATCAATAAACATAATTCACCACAAAAATAGACTTGAAGACAAGAATCACATGATTATCTTAATAGATGCAGAAATAGCATTTGACAATATACGGCGCCCATTCATGTTTATAACACCTGAAAAACTAGGGATAGTAGGAACATAGCTCAACCTCATAAAGGCTATATACAACCAACCCAAGGCCTACATTATTCAGAAAGGAGAAAATCTGAAAACATTTCCTCTAAAACCAGGTACAAGACAGTGATGCCCACTTTCACCACTCTTATTAAATATAGTCCTTGAAACTCTAATCACAGCAATTAGGCAAGAGAAGGAAATTAAAGGGATATGAATAGGAAAAGAAGAGCTCAAATTATGTTTGCTGACAACATGATCCTATCTCAAACAAAACTTCTAGAACTCATAAATTAATTCAGCAAAGTATCAACACCCATAAGTCAATCACATTCTTATACTCTAATGATGAACCTACTGAAAAACAAATTAAGAAAACGATCCCATTCACAATAGCCTTGAAAAAATACTTGGGAATCTAACAAAGAGGTGAAAGACCTCTGAAATGAGAACTACAGAACTCTAAAGAAAGATGTTGAAGAAGACCTTGGAAGATGGAAAGACCTCTCATGTTCTTGGATAGGCAGAATTAATATTGTCAAAATGGCCATAGTACCAAAAGCATTATACAGATTTAAGGCATTTCCTATTAAGGTTCTCATGACATTCTTCATAGAAATAGAAAAGGCAGTCATGAAATTCATTTGGCAAAATAAGAGACCCAGAATAGCCAAAGCAATTTTCAGTGAGAAAATGAAGCTGGAGGCACTACATACCAGACCTCAAATTATACTATAGAGGTATAGTACCAAAAACAGCCTGGTGTTGGCACCAAAACAGGCATGAAGACCAATGCAATAGAAGACACAAAGGCAAACCCACTTAAATGCAGTTATCTCATATTTGACAAAGGTGCCAAAAACATACATTGAAGAAAATATAGCCTTTCTAACAAATGGTGCATGGAAAACTTGAAATCCATATGTTCTAGAATGAAATTTAACCCCTATCTCTCACCTTGCACAAAACTCAACTCAAAGTGGTTCAAAGACCTATGAATTAGACAGAAACCCTGCATCTTCCAGAAGAAAATATAAGCCCAGCATTCCAACATGTCAGCTCAGTTACTGACTTCCTTAACAAGACTTCTAAAGCACAATAAGTAAAATAAAAAATCAATAAATTGGATGCTATAAAATTAAAAAGCTTCTGCACAACAAAGGAAATAATCAAGAGCCTGAAGAGAGAACCTATATAATGGAAGAAAATCTTTTGCACCTGCTACTTAGATAGAGCATTAATCTCCAGGATAAACAAAGATGTCAAAAAACTTAACACACACACACACACACACACACAAATCCCCAAAACCAAAAAACCAGACAACCCAATCAATAAGTGGGCAAAGGAACTAAACAGACACTTTTCAAAAGAAGAAATATGAAGGTCAACAAATACCTGAAAAAATGTTCAATATCTCTAGCAATTAGGGAAATACAAATTAAAGCTGCAAAGAGATCTCATCTCACTTCAGTTAGAATGGAAATTATCATGAATACAAGTAACAATAAATGTTGGCAAGGATGTGGGGAAAAGGGTACGCTCAAATTGTTGGTGGGACTGCAAATTACTGCAACCACTTGAGAAAGCAGTATAGAGAGTCTTCAAAAAACTAGGAGTGGAACCACCATTTGACCCAGTAAATCCCACTTCTCAGTATATAGCCACAAAGGATTTAAAATCAGCATACTACAGTAATGCAGCCACACCAATGTTTATAGCAGTTCAATTCACAATAACTAAGCTATGGAGCCAACCTAGGTGCCCTTCAATAGATGAATGAATAAAGAAAATGTGGTATATATACACAATGGAATATTAGCCATACGGAAGTATAGGAGCTCTCTCCATGACTTCAATGCCTCCCCTCCCCTTTCCTTTGCCCTATGCTGATTGGTTACTTTGAATGTTTCCCTTCCTCTTTACCCCATGCTGATTGGCTGCCTTCAGTGCCTCTCCTTTTCTCATCCCATGCTGATTGGCTACCTTCAGTGGCTCTCCTTTTCCCATCCCATGCTGATTGGCTGCGCGCCTGACATGGATCAATACCCTATTGGCTGTAACCTAACCTCAGGGCCATGATTGGTCCGAGGACCCTATATAAACTGTTGCACTAACTGAGATAAATGGGTCTGCTTCTCGCTCTGGCAGAGCAGTTTTACCTACCCCCGGGGTCTGGGTGAGTGACTCCGCAACTGTCCACCCCATAAACCCTCATCCCGTGGGACCCCATTGTCCTTCGTCCTCTGGGACCCCAGACCTCATCCCGTGGGACCCCATTGTCCCTCATCCTCCAGGACCCCAGACCTCGCCCTCCGGGACCCCAGACCTTGTCCTCTGGGACCCCAGACCTTGTCCCGTGGGACCCCATTGTCCTTCATCCTCCGAGACCCCAGAGCTCGTCCCGTGGGACCCCATTCCTCGATCCCCTCATCCTGCGGGACCCCAACTCGTCGAGCGAACCCACGCGAGGCACAACATAAACGACACGGAAGAATGACTTTATGACATTTGTCTGTAAATGGATGAATCTAGAGACTATCATGCTAAGTGAATAAGCCAATCCCCCAAAACCAAAGGTTAAATGTATGTTATGTGGAAGCTAATCCACAATAATGGGAGGCAGATAAAAAAAAAAGTTCAGTGGAGTAGACAAATGGGAATGAAGGGAAGGGGGGATTGAAAAAGAAAGTGGAATGAATTGGACATAAATTTCCTATGTGCATATATGAATAAACCACAGTGAATTTCACCATCATGTACATCCACAAGACATTAGTTTTAAAAATAACTATGGGTAATTGGCAGAAAGATCAAGAGAGTAGAGGGAAGGGAAGAGGGTGTGGGTTAGGGGAGGGGAAGAAGGGGTACTGACAACTGAATAAGAACAAGATATATTCCATGCTTTTATATTTATGTCAAAATGGATCCTACTTCATGTATATCTAAAAAAGACCAACAAATAAATTAATTAATGAATAAATAAATAGATTTGGTAAATTAAAAAGAAAGAAAGACAGGCTTCTGGATCAACCAGCTTCTATTACAGTATTCTGCCTCCATTAGGTTTTTGGAAGATCCTAAGAGTAATCACACATTTTTTCAAACTTGTGTTCACTTTAGAAAATGCCCTCCAGTATAAGACTTTTGGAATGTTCAGGTAGTTTACTCCCATAAAATGTTTTGCTTAGATTTTGTGTACTAGGATTTTAATTCCATACTGATGGAGTTCTTCTAATGAAAGAGTAATGGTTGGGGGCCATCAGTGGTATATTTAGGTATGCCTTGTACAGCCTGTTCCTATAAAACTACAGAAAATTTCTGCCTCACTTTTTAAATTTATGTTAGAGGCATTTCTTTAATCAGTTAATAGGATCTGTGGTGAAACTATGACTTGCCTGACCAGTCCTCTGTTTACTGACAAGGTTAGAAAATGATCTAAGAACACTGCTTTGGAATCAAACCAACACTTGCCTCATTACCATTCAAAGCCAGAAGAATCCGGAAACATCAGTTAATTGTAGTTTATGGGTATATGTGAGTGAATGAGGAGATATGGGATGGGGATATGTTTTTAACTGATTGTAAAGAAAACAAGTGAGTATGGGTATCAGGCCACTGTGTTTGACTTTTGGAGAATTTGGTATGTTTAGTATGTGTAACAATTAGTAGGAGAAAACCACTGATTATTACAGGCAATGTGTGTGTGTATAAGGCACATCCACTATCATGTGATACAGCAGTTCCCCACCAAATGGTCATGTCGAGTATTAGTAGAGTGGTTAGAGTGTCCCGCCCATTATTGTTCAGTTATCCAGACACATTTTATTCTCCTTGCCTTCCCTGAATCCTCAAAGCAGCGTTTTAGCCCTTTCATTTAACTTTCCACAATATGTTGTTTTATATCTATTATAGCATGTTCTGGGGTATAACTTATACACAATAAAATTTACTCTTTTAAAGTGTATTATTTGATGCATTTTGATAAAACATACACATTTAAGTAACTATTACTACATTCCAAATATAGAACATTACTATTATCCTCCAAAGTCTCCTCAAACCCCTTTACAGTCAATCACCTCTCTTTTCCTTAGTATTCTGGCAACCAATGATTTTTTTCTGTCTATATTGTTTTGCATTTCCCATATTGTTTTATAAATGGAATCATATAGTATGCAGTCTGACTTCTTTTCCTTAGCATAATGTGTTTGGAAAGCCATCCATGTTGTTGTATGTGTCCATAGCTCAATCACTTTTATTGTTGTATAGTAGAGTAGTACTCCTTTATCTGCAGTTCTGCTTTCTACAGTTTCTGTTACCTGAAGTCAACTATAGTCTGAAAATGTTAAATGGATAATTCCACAAAAAAGAATGTTTTAAACTGTGCATTGTCCTGAATAGCATAACATGTTAAGCTGTCCTATTCTGTCCCATCCAGAATGTGAATCATTCCTTTATTCGTGTATCCATGCTGTATACACTACTTACCTGTTAGTCACTCAGTAGCAGTCTGTTCTATGCTTGACTGTCATGAAGTTGTAGCACTTGTGTTCTAACAATCCATATTTTTTAAATAATGGCACCAAAGAATAGTGATGCTGGCAATTTGGAGAAGCTATACAGTGCTTCCTTTAAGTGAAAAGGTGAAAGTTTTCAACTTCATAAGGGAAGGAAAAATGGCTGTAGTTCAAAACAAGTCCTTAGTTAAGGTGGACACTAAATTTATGAATAGAATACATGAAAATAAAATGCATTCCAACTGATGGCAGCATGTTGTGCCAGGAAGTGTTGAGCCTGTATGAAGACTTCAGCAACGGACCCCCTAACACAAGTGACATCAAGCTGTTTACTGAAAGTACAGTATAGTTACACAATTTAAGGAATAGGTTTGGACCAAAAAGTACAGAAATTACAGGGTAGGCTTCATCTGCTGATAAAGTTTATAAATTAAAATTTATAAATTAAAGTTTATCATATATATATTTATGAAGAAAACATAGGTTTTGATTATAGCTGAGATTTCTGTACTCTCCAATTAGCATCTTGGAACATAACACTTGTGGATAAGGGATGATTACTGTATTTCATTTCATGTATGCATCACAATTTGTTTAGTGTTTTGTTTTCCTTTATTACAAAAAACCTCATTTTCTGTAAACATAGGTTGAACACATATACACTGGGCAAGTAATGCGTGCTGGGATAAATAAGTTAGTTCAGACATAGTTCTGAGTATTAAGGGCAGAGACATAAGAATGAGTTTGACATATGCTTAGAAAGGCGAGAAGAGCTGAGTGATTGAGTGGATGGGAAGGAACTGTGAGGCACTGGTGAGTCTCACATTTCTAGACAATTTGGATAGATGTTTGTGCAGGCTTGAGGAGTAGAGATGATTTTAATTTAGAACACAGAAGGTTTGAGGTCTCTATTGTGCATCCAAGAGGAGATATTAGTATGTATTTGGTTTTATGAATCTTGAAATCATATGTGAAGATGAGACTTGGTGTTAGGAATAATTAGCATAAGAATTAAAATAAGGACGCAGAAGAGATTCAATTTCCTGGACAGCAAGGACAAAAATCTCACTGAGGTTTGTGTTGTTCACAGTTCCCATTACAGAGCTGGAAATGTGGATGCTCCAGAAATATTTGCTGAACAGTTGACTGAATAGATAGATGCTCTTTTCCAAATAAAATTTGATCTTAAGCCCTGCACAATAGAATTCAGGAAAGTTAGATCTATAACTAAAGCATGGAATTGCATGACCTACTTAAAGGCAGCTGGATAATATTCTCATCTAAGGCAGAGAGAGCATTGTACATTGAAAAAATAAAAACCCTTTATTTATTTATTTTTAAGTTATTCTCTATTCATGGGTTGCTGGGAGAGAGAGAGAAGGCCACCTGAAGCCTGGGTCGCAGAAATGGCCAGACCACTATGATGTCTACCATTTAGTGCTGCCTTGATTTGGCCGTAACTGGGTAAAAATCTTTCCACATAAACAGATGTCTTCACCAACAGACAAATTTAGAAACCTATTTGGTTTTAAGAAAAGAGAGGCTATTTGTCTAGTAGGAAAAAGGTGACTGCTTATCATCATTCTTAAAGTTATATTTATTTTTTAAACCCAGGTAACAAATCTCAGCTTTTCTAAGACTTCCCACATCTTATCACTTGAAATGAATTCCCTCCCACCATTTACTCTCATGTTCTTTGTCCTGGGAGCTGCTTTGATATATAGCAAAGAGCATGGGTTTGGGAGGTGGCTAGTCATAGGTCTTATTTTAGCGTTGGGAGTCTCTAAACTTGAATCTCACTCTCCTTATCTGTAAACTACCTGTCAGGATTAGTGTTGGTGGTGTTTGCTTCTTTTCCCTCTTCTAAGTTCCCAACCTTGAGGCAGATACAGGATATCGATGAATATAAAGGACTATATAAATTATGGCGAAACAATTAGTTTCTCCATAGTTTATCAATTAGTTAAGTCCCTTCTTTTGCTGTAGGAGATTGGTGTATAATTTTCCTCTTGTAGGGTAAAGGAGAAATGAAAAAAATATTACCTTATAAGAATACCTACCTTTAAATTTATTTATCTGAAAAGCCAGGAAATACCATTTTAAGGGCTGGATAGTATAGGAAAGGGACAGACAGGGCAGAGTTTCTCTCTCTCCTTCGTTCTCTTGATAGCACTAAGTAGAGTGTTGTAATATAATAGGTTATCATTTGATGTCTGCTGAACTGAATTAGGAGCAAATCACACTTGCTTTATTATCATTAGATGTTGGACTTCCCATTTCTTTCTGAAATTATTGTACCTCCTCTCCGCATGAACTTTAGATATTTAGATCCTTAGATAGTATTATTTTCTAACTTCAAATCACTTATTTTGAAGGGCAAATAGACATTTAAGAAAGTACAAAAATCATAAGTACACTGCTTGGTGAGTTATAACAAGTTGACCACATTTGTGTATCTATCACCAGATGAAGCAATAAAACCTTGTCAGCATCCTAGAATAAAGTCTAAGTTCCTTTCCAGAGGTAACTGTTAGCTTTATTGCTAACACATATCAATTTTTCCTTTTTTTGAAATTTGAGTGGGGTCTTATTCTCCTCTGCCTCATGAACATGGATGCATCTATGTTGTTTGTGTAGAAATAATGCGTTTAGTTTTCTTTGTTGTATCATTCTCCATTGTGGGAATGTACTATCATTAATTTACCCATTTCAATGTTGATGGACATTTGAATTGTTTCCAGTGTTTTGTTATTATAAATAAAACTCTTGCTATGAAGATCCTTATACTTCTTTTTGTATTTTTCTCTTGGATATATAAGTAGGAGTAAGATTGCTGGGTCACAGGGTAAGTGCATGTTTAGCTTTAGTAGATTATGAAAGACAATTTTTCAAAGTGATTGTACTAAATTGCATTTCTATCAGCATTGTAAGAAAATTCAGTTGTATTCCATCCTTATCAACACTAGGTAATCTGTCTTCTTAATATTAGCTACTCTGCTGAGTGTGCAGTGATATCTCATCTTGTTATAACTTTTCACTTACTTGATGATTAATAAAAAGTGAGAGCAAATATTCATATAGGTTTTGTTATAGTTTGGATATGAAGTTTTCTCCCAAATCTCTTGTGTTACTGCAGGAATTTTTGGAGGTAAAATGATTGGATTCTGAGAACTGTGACCTAATCAGTCCATCCTAGTTTAAGTGGATTGGGTAGTAACTGTAGGCAAGTGGGGCATGGCTAGAGGATCTGGGTCTTTGGTGTGTGTCCTAGCAGGGTTCATCTTTCCTGTGGCTTCTTGACCCTTCCCCTCTTTCAGCTTCCTGGTGCCATATCCTGAGCAGCTTTCCTTGGCCACACCCTTCTGCCATGATTTGCTCTCTCCCCTGGGTCCCTGAGCAACAGACTTGACTGACCATGAATTAAACCTCTGGAACTGTGAGCCAAAATAAACTTTCCCTTCTCTAAGTTGTTCTTATTGGATGTTTTGGTCACAGCAATGAAAAGGTGACAAACGTAAGCTTATATGGCCTTTTAGCATTCTATCTGAAACTCTTGTTTATAACTTTTTTTTTTAAAGTTATGTATCTTTTTCATACTGATTTGTGGTCCAAATTGTAACTCAATCTCTTAGTTAATGATTAATGCTTTTTGGCATGTGTCCTACTTTAGTAAATTGGGTCTACCTCAGGTCATTAAGACGTACTACTATGTTATCTTCTGAGAGCTTTCCCTCCTCTTTTCACATGTATATTTACATTCCATCTAGGACTAATTTGTGTGTGTGTGTGTGTGTGTGTGTGTGTGTGTTGTGTGCATGTGCATACATGCATATGGTATGAGAGGGTCCAGACTGATGTTTTGATATGAATACCTAGTTTATAAAGACTCTCTATTAAGGAAAAAAATTTGAAACTTCCCCTTGCTCAGTAGTCCTTTCATTGTCCTAGATCAAGGATCTATATATACAGATTTTTCTTCTGGACTTTATATTTAGTTAATTGGTCTGTTCTTGCATTAACATCATAATGTCATAACAGCCATAGATTCATGATGTCTTCATATCATGTAGTCTAAGTCCTCCTTTTCTGAATGTTGTCTTGACTATTCTTGCCCTATTCTATTCTGCATTTCCACATAAATTTTGGAATTATCTTGTGAATTTCTGCAAAAATTCCTGTTGGGGGATTTTAAAATAAACTTTGCATTTTTAATTTTTTTTTTTTACTGAAAATTTACAAAGAGAACACAAAGAGTTCTCATATACTCCCTCATTCAGTTCCTAATATTGTTAACATCTTATGTTACTGTGGTGCATTTATCAAAACTAAGTAGTTGACATTGATATATTACTATTAACTAAACTCCAGACTTTATTTGGGTTTCACAAGTGTTTCCATTAATGTCCTCCTTCTTTCCCAGGTTCAGTCCAGCATACCACATTGCATTTAGTTGTCATGTCTCTCATCTACTCTGGTTTCTGACAGTTTCTCATCTGTCTTTGTTTTTCATTATGACTTTGGAAGTCTTAAGAAGTGCTGGCTGGTTATCCTGGAGAATGTCCCTAGTCTGAGGTTTTCTGTTCTTTTCCTTGTGATGATCCTGGAGTTATAGGGTTTTGGAAAGAATATAACAGAGTTGAAGTGTTCTTCTTATCACATGGTACCAGGGAGTGCAATATTCACATGACATTGGTGGTAATGTTAAGCTTCATTACTTAGTTGAAGTAGTATTTACCAGGTTTCTCCATTGTGAAGCTATTTCTCTCTATCAGGCTATTTACTAGAAGAGGGCCATAAAATCTGTCCCTCTTGGGTGGAGGAGGGTCAGGTATTAAATCCTACCTCCTGTTGGATGTAATATCTTCACATATTTGAATTTCTGTGAGGAAGAATTGTCTCATTCATTCATTCACATCAGTAAGGACTCATGCATATTTATACTTTGCATTATGTTTCACTACTAGTTTGTTTTGCAGAAACTGTTCCAGCCTGGAGGAACTGTCCCAGTTCCTCCATGGAGGAACTTTTTAGTTTGCCTCCTGTGTCTCTTTGACAGGTACTCATACTTTTGCTTTGGAGCATCTCCTTACTTTTTGGCATTGCTAAGATGCTCTACGTTCATCCTATATATTCCCTTCCTCAGTCATAGGATCAGTCATTTCTCTACTGAGCAATTGTTCCTTTTATTGGAAAATATGTTTGGAAACCAAGGGCTAGGTACTGGGCATGCTCATTGTTGCTGGGGTATT
>CM053403.1:65930339-66020041 GCA_028644305.1 Xerus rutilus | reverse complement strand
AAGTTAGACAACCAGCAAGTCAGAACATATCAAGAATGCTTGCAGAAAAACAGTAAAAGAAAAATTACTTGAGTGAAAGAAGTTCAATACATTTTGATTTGATTTGGCTAAGATGGTATGGTATTAAATTATCCAGTCATCCATATTTATAGCCATAAAGTCATTTTTGTGGTGGCTAAATCTAAAAGAAATCTGTAATAAATAGACATCCTTAAATAAAATCAGCTGCCTTGTAATTTGTATTGGCTTCAATGAAAGGATAACGTAAATAATATTTTGTTTCTATCATAACACAGTTATTAAGGCAAAAGAGTCAAACATTATTGTAGTTCCTCCTAATTATATAATTACTATTATATAAACCAATTTCCCCTCTATTAAAGAGTATCCTATTTTAGAGCAGTTCAACAATGTCACTTGTATGTTAATTAAGCACTATGTGCATCATTCAAGATGCATTTGTCCTTTAATACTTTTAAGATTTTAATCAATATCATTATTACTTCTCTATGGAAAACAAGAGTTTGACTCCAGAGGAAAAAATATACAAACATGTTGTATTCTTAGAATGAATTTTTGTTAAGACCTTATTTTCATGTTTGAAATAATTGATGAATGTTCTTTCCAGTTAGGAAAGAAAATGGAATATATAGTGTGTTCTTTCTTTAGGTATTAGGCATTTTTAGCTTCATTCTTGGGTTCATTTAGAAGGCTTTGCTTGCTTTAATAGGTCTAGTGCCTTGAATCTGTGATGTTCTTGGGCCATCTGTAATTAAATAAATGGGACAGGTCATATTGAAAAATAGCATTCCTTGAGTTTTGTTCAAAATGCTTCATAGTTAAGATTGCAAATTTCCTTCTTTTTTCTTCTTAGACATGGCTGGGAAAAGTGACATGCTGTGAAGTCAGAAACCCTGGCTCTGTGACACTGGAAGAGACATTTAATGTATCTGGGCCTCAGTTCTTTAGTAAAGTGAAAAGTCAAAAGTTGATGTTCTTTGAGTTTCCTTTAAATTATACAGAAATTGTAAAAAGCTAGTTAAGCTGACTTTTAATGTTATTTATGAGGGTTGTTTGAAACAGATGACAGAGGAAAAAGCAGCAAAATAGTGGAGGAAGAGAAACTGAAATGTGGAGAATGTGTGGGAAGACCTGAGGGTGGCTCATGATGGCTAGCAGCCTGACTTGTCCCTCCCTCTGTTTCCGATAACTTTCTCCATGATACACTGAATGATCTCACACACAGGAAAATCTGGGTGTGGGTTGAAAAGAAAGGAGGTGAATTTTACTGAGAATGCCAAGTTTAGTCTGAAATTCATTCGTTTCTTAAGTGATAGTTAAAATGATGCAACATTAGGTCAGAGAAGCAATAGTTAAGAGAGGCAGAAATGCTGCTAATCCAGTGTCCCTGCAAGGGCATCTGAGGCCAGTTTACCAGAACAATGACAGCAACAAAGTTTAGTTATATCCTTTATATGGTCAACATATGTTGCACCCCTAAAACATGCCTTTCTCTTCTCTTCTAAATTTGTATCTTAATCTCTCTGTGTGTGTGTGTGTCTTATAAATAACCTGGAAACCTATGATAGTCCCAAATAAGTCCACCTGCTTTAGGGACATCTATCTTCTCCAGGCCCCATGTCTCCTTTATCTCTGTGTCTACCACCATATTTTTCAGTGGTTTGTCTTCATTTCATTTCCTCTCAATAAGAGAAGTTCCCTGAGGACACAAATTATACCTTATTTACTATATTTTCCAAGAACAAAAACTATTTTTGCTTCAGAGTGGGTGATGCATAGTCTTCGGAGCAGGAGATGGGAAGTCAGGGTTTTACTTAGCAAGGCAACTTTAGATACCTAACGTTCTGCAGGGGACTCATGACGCAATAGACTGCAGTACATACTCTAAGATGTGACTTGGGGACAATAAGGAGGCAAAAGAGATTTGGTTGTAAGGACAGAAGAATGAGAGAGAAGATCAAAGAGTAGCTTGCTTTATAGTCACTGAACATCAGACTCTTCCCATCACCACTAGATACAGCATCAACAGGAGGAGAAATGCTGAATTAGAGGTTAGTTTCCTTTCTCCAAGGAGACAATGATGCCTCAGAAGTCTACACAGGTCCAATGTGAAAAAAGGATTAAAAAATTGAACAGCAGGAAATAAATAGCTCAACCTCCTCCATCATGCACCTGTGTGCCTACACTCCAAGCAGAGAGAAGAATGTTGAATCCATCTCCAGTCTTGTCCACACACTCTCTCCTCTTGGTCTGTGAATGCTTCCCCACTCCTCTGGTGATTTCCCACACATCTGTGATACATTCAAGATGGCTACTCTTCTCATTGAGAAATGGGCACCCGTGTCCTTTCACTTTGAATCAGGCTGGGCTTTGTGACTACTCAAGTAATAGAATATGACCTACCCAGGCCTCAGACTTGTGACTTCCACTTCCTGCCTCTTGGAAGGCAAGTTCAGGAGGAAGCCAGCTGCCATGCAATGCCATCTGGCCATCCTGAGGCTGCCTTACTTGTAGGAAACCCAAGGCACATGGAGTAGGAGATGCTGTGAAGGGCAGAATCCAAGGAACACTGGTACCAGAGGAACGGGTGAGGGGTCCTCCTGGGAGTGGGCCCTTTAGCCTTGGATGCCTCAGCTGACACCACATGGATTGGAGATGAATTACACATCTGAGCTCATCATGAATTCCTGAGAATTACAATCAGGAGCAAAATTAGATAGCTCTTTGAAGGCAGTTAGTCTTAGTGAAGTTTGCTACATAGAAATACATACTGGAAGTGATAGTCTTCAAGAGCCAGTTTGTGTATAATTTCCCCCAAATAGTACGTGTTCTGCTTTGAGGAAGAGTTCATCTTTCCCTGTCTTTTCTAGAATCCTGTGTCAAAAGCAGCAGAAGTAGTAACCTTTTGTTGAATATCTCTTACATGTCAGGCAAAGCACTTGTCGTACATTCATTTTCTTCACTGATCTCTGAAAACACATCTAGAAACAAGATATTCTCTTTATTTTGTACAGGAAGTTAGGACTCAATTATTCAGGATTATCAGAAGTCACACAGGGGTGAGCTGTGGCCTGGGTTCCGAACCCAGTACTGCCTGGCTCTTTCTGCAGCGAAGCACTATTGTCCTAGATTATGATGAGTGCTTATGAATCTCCCACACCACACCCCAAGGCAGAGTTTCTATTCACTGCAATATTCTGCAGTGTCTAGCATAGTGTCTCATGCTCACTAAATGTTCATTGAATGAGTGAACAGTCTGCAGAACAGCTCCTAGAAAATCAATTACAAGACCCAATTCATATGGAAACAGAGAATTGCTTTCCAGTGTAAGGAAAGGAAAGCTTAGCAGTCCTTTGAAAATCAGCATTTGCTATTCCTACCTACACTGAGAATGTTAGGAGAATGCTAGCCATGGTAACAACTGGGTATTTGGCCAAGGGCCTGGCCTATCTTGCCTGAATCTTGAATAGACAATACCTCAGCAGGTTTACAGGGAGCTAATGTTGTTATCTGCCGTTGCTATGAGGCAACATCTCTCTAATAAAAGAGCTGACTCATAAACAATAGTGAACTCAGTCAACTCTTTAAAGGGTATCCCTACATCTTGTACTGCTAAAGCTATGGGAATTAAGAATGCAGAGCTGGTCCCGACTTAACAGGAGAGGGGCGATAAGCAGTGTAAGATAATGCAGCACAGGCTAGATAGAGATAAGATGTTCCAAGAGGCTGGACTTTCCAATTTGCTGGTGCTCTCATTCTTGTTGACTATGGACAAGAATTTCCCCTGGTTCGTCTCAATCTTGCTATTGCTGACACTGTGCTCCTTCTGACATTTTATTGGCCAGACTCCATTATTTGCCTACCAGGATTCGGTAAAAAATATTCCAAAACAAACAAACAAACAACAACAACAAAAAACGGCACAGCCTGACTCCTTTGTGAAGGCAGAGCTGGTGTGAGGGATTTCCAAGTAGAACAAGACAGTAAATGCCAGCTTATAGCTTAAATCCTCCAGATGATCTAAGATAACTTACAAAGTGTGCCCTGTTCTCTGGAACATTTGCATGGAGGAATAACTGCAGCATGAAAGGAAGAACTGTGTGGAGGAAAGATTAGACTTTGGGGTGTTATTGTTATATTATGTGGAGTACAGCTAGAGACATGTGAATTGTGGGACGGTGGAGATTTAATTAATTGTATCCTGTAGTGAAAGAGAGAAATGAATTCCCATTATAGGACCTGTATGTTTTTAATGTATTTCATAAAAGAGGAGGATTTTGTGATGGATTGATTTTCAATTACCTTTCTGTTTCATTCTCTGAGTATTCTAAAGTTTAATTAAGAAAAAATCCCTCTGTAGAGCATATCCATCCACCTTTTACTGCTAAGGCTATGGGAATCGAGAACACGGGGCTGGTCTTGGGGTCAAGGGACTACAATGTGTGGGTTTTCTTATGCGCAGACACCCTTTTTGCTGGCCATCTGAGAGTCTGTACTCTTGTCAGTGACATGTCAGTATTGTCTGCTGTCTGAGGAATGTGTTTGAAACTCAAGGGGAAAATATGGATCATCCACTTTTTGTATTATATTTCTTTCTTTGTATGTCTGTCATTTTCTTTGGAACATTTAGTGAAATTAGGTCAGTTATGGTTTTAGTTAGCAATGCAGCTCTTGTGGTGTACACAAATCATATGATGTTTTTAATTATCTCTGCTTTTTTAACAGTGATCTGAAACCAAACCCTTAACTATGCATGGCTTAGAGGTGTTTCTCTCTCCCTTTCTCCTTTTTGTTTTGACTTCTTTCTAGGACTAAAATGAAACTTGATCTTGTAACAGCAAGATATAATATTTTTTGGCTTCATAGGAAGTTTGAAAGTCCAGGGTTAGGAGGGAAAGATATGGATAGTTACTGGATATATAGTTGTAAATGGAAATTTTTAGAGTAATTAATGAGGTGACCCACTATTTTCTTGTAGGAGTTAGAATGATGCCTGTCTATGAACTTTATAGCTATACAGAAGAGCCTTTTGGAAATCTCAGTGATTTGCTGTAGGCCAAGAGCTCCAGATTTTCTGACTCTTGAACTGTGTTCAGTTTCCAAGAGTAAGGAGGCAGTTGGACAGGATTTCCTAGCATCTCAGAATTTGGACCTATGCATGGCTGGCGGATGGTGGGAGCCTGGGAACACAGCACTACATACAAGGAAGAGATTGAGATTGCTTTTTTAATGAATACAAATGAGAATGGCATCACAAAAAGGGGCTTTCAGAAGCATGTCTGTATTGGTCTTTACAGAAGGATTGACTGTCCTGAGTCTAGTTTATCAGGTCATCTATCAGAAGCACCTCAAGGCAGGGGCTGAATGACTCCCAAAAGCTTTCAAGTCTGTGATCTGTGAAGAGACAAGAAAACCTTTGGCATCACTCAAGGCAGCCCTTGGGGAATTGTCCTTGGTGGTGTTCTTGTTAAGAGTATTAGGCATGGAAAATTCTAGGGACCCTGAGGATGAAGGGAAGCTTCATGGTAGGGAGGTAGCCAATTTTTCTTGTAACCTAACTGCTTTTCCTTTTCTTCTTTACATATATATTTATTGACCACTGATTAGGTGTTTGGAGCTGTCATAAATTGTGGGGATTAATTAAGAAAAAAGTTGGAGATGGATCTTGCCCTTAAGGAGCCCATGGTCTGGTGAAGGAGACATACATGGGATCACATTCTTATGACAGTCTGCTGGAGATATGTGGTGGATTGAATTGTGTCCAACAAAAAGGAACATTTAAGTCCTAACCTCCATTGCCTGTGAATGTGAACTTCTTTGGAAATGGGATCTTAGCATATGTACTTAAGAGTCTCAAGATGAGAGCGCCCTAGATTATGCTCACTTTAGCAACTCAGATTGTCATGGTACTTCCAAATCTACACATTTGTAGCTAAAATTTATTGATAATTTATCAGGTTACTTTCACATATTCTTCTCTTTTTTCTTATACAAAGAAATTAAATCATGTTACCAAAGTATTTACAATTTAATTTTTAAAAAGTGATAAAACAATGTAGATTTGAAAAAAGTCAGGCTGAGGAAAAAACAAATAGAACATTGATGTCTACATTACAAAACATTATCAGTTACTATAGTTTAGCTGAAAATTTGACCTAAATTTCCTGGTGGTGAAAATGAAAAGGACAATGTGGGCAGCAATATAGTTCTTATTGTTCACAAATAATAAAAAGTAACACTATGAGATAGATACTGTTCTGGTTTGCACATATATATCTCATTCGACACTCCCTCCCCTTGCCAACTTCAATAACTTTCATTTTGCAGATAAGGAAAAAGAGGCACTGAGAGGTTAAGAAAGCTTCTCAGGAACACATAGCCCTACGTAGTGAAGCTGAGGTTTGAACCAGGCATCTGACTCCAGATTAGACCCTGCTTTTACCAGTATAGCAAACTCTCTAAAGGAGCTTTTTTTTTTTTCCTCAGAAAAAGAAAAGCTTTTCAAGTATTTAGTTCTATGTGCTTCCAATGTGGAACATTATATTGAGAACCCTGAAAGAAGTAGCAAGTCAAGTTCTTCATGATTCTTCTTTGCTGCAAGTTAAAGACCTAGCATAAAAATATGAGTCAGTGGACATAATCCTTTAGGAAACCAAGACCATAAGGTCTACACTGGGGTAATCACATCTATGTGTTAATCTTTGTTGGTTTTACTGTTTCTATGTTCATGAAATTACTTTCTTTAGTCTTAGGTACAATACAAAATAAAATTCATGTGTACATGTAAGAGCATACATGTGTGTATATGTTGTAATGCTAATGAAGCAGAAGAAAGAAAAAGAAAGACTTATAATTCAGAAATGAACACTAATGCCAAGAAATTAAAAGACCAGGATCTGGATGGGGAATTTGATAACACTGTGTCATAACCTATTTGATGTTATATTGAAAAGTTTTAGAACCATAAAAAAATGTTCTATCCTGGAAGAATTTTATCCTTAAAATTTTTCAGAATTATAATCAAAATTGCTGAATCCAGAGAAACATATATTTTGGCCAACATATTTTTCATGTGAGGTTCATAGGATTTAGAGAGGTTTAGAGTTATTCACACTTGGTTAGTCCACAGGTGCTTGAAAACATATAAAACAATTTACAGTGGAGTTCACATTATATAGCTTGAATGAGAAAAATCTGGCATTGAGTTTTTCTTCCCCCTGCCTGTTGGGGGCCCATTATACAATCTGTATGATTACACATGCAACTTGTAGTAGGCTTTCACTTCAGACACTGGTGAAAATGGTTGTTTTGATTCATTGATTTTTGTTGGATCATTTTAGCTTTGGGGTTTCGTTTTAGTTTTGTTGGATCATTTAGTTTAGTTTTAGTTTTCATGTCTGAATTATGCATTTATATCTCCAGTCTTAGAAGGTGGAAGACCTAAGGCATGTGAAATCTTTGGCAGAGGGGTGCTGTCACAGACACAGGTTGTTGACTGCAGGGAACATTTAAGCTGAAAATATATGGGCCATAGTCAAGGACATTGCTGTGCTTCATTTTTAAATGCACTGTTTTTTTGGCTTTAGTTTTGTGACTAAATTTAAATGTAGGAGGATCTGTGGTTGCGTGTATATCCTACATGAAAAAAGGGGTTTTTTTTGATGCTATGAAATTTTTATTTCTCTTGTCAGATACATAGCAATTCACATGGTCTGAAGCCTTAAACATTACCTCATAAATGGCACCATGGAAATGTATTCACAAAATTTGACCCACTCAGATCTGGTCTTAGAATAACAGCTGCTGGTGCTCTGGCTCAAGAAGCAGGTGTGAGACCACCTACAGTACCAGCTCAGAAAGCTTCCTGTCAGTGTGAAGTGGGCATGGGCTTCCCCCAAGGTGCCAAATAATGCAGTGGATAGGAAGCAGCATGAAGACAGAATGTTAATTTGGTTTACTTTTTGCAAGCACTTGGGTTAGTGCCACAGGGACAAAAAATTTATAAGACAACTGCCCAAACCAAGGCTTTCAGCCTATGGGTAATTCACCAGAGCCTATTTCTGAACCACATTTATATTTTTCTGTTTGTAGATTGCCAAGCTATGAATATTTCTGTGACTGGAGGTAGGGAGGGGACCAGGTTGGTTTAAGCCATTGTAGGACTGGCACTTTGCATTTGTTTTTACAAGAAAGAGTATGTAATATAAACTGAATGTGTGTGTGCTCCAGGGACCACTGCTTAAGACTGGAAAACTGAGAGGGCCATCAAACATGGAGGGAGTGCCTCAGTCAGGGAGCTCTAAGTTTTATTGCCTGAGAACAGTATAACCCATTGCCAAAGGGGAAATGGGCTCCACCCTACCTGCTCAAATGAAAGCTACAAAAGCAAAGGACCAGTGAGGAAATAATTAGGAAATCTTTGCCCAAAATGTAAAAACAGCATGAGTGCTCTCAGCTATCTTTCATGGGAGGGCCCACACCCTTTGAGTTCTGGGAGACAGGCAACATCAAGTATACACTGCTGGGAAAGACATTATGCACACCCTTGTAAAATCTTGCAAATTTGGCTTGCATTTGCTTATACTCAGATCTATTTGGAAGATAATTTTTTTATCACTGCACGCAATGGCAATGTATTTTAAGTTCTGATTAATTTTATAGTTTATTAAAATAAGGTTTTATGGTGCAAGTGAGGGTGGGCCAGGAAAAAGTGTTGGGGAAAGAAGCAAGCTGGCTGACTGTGTTTCAGGAAACTGGTGGCAGAAGGCTGGAAAGAAACGTATGTGCCTTTACAAATTTTATCTTGATTTGAAGAGTGTCTGATTTGAGAGGGGCGCATATGCTCTGAGTAAGGCTATGGTAGCTAATAGCTTAGTGTGTGGTGAACTAGGAGGGTTTTTATTATGTGGTTCTAGGGCATTTTTCACCCACTGCAATTTATTTTCCGTGAAATTGATATCTGCAAATAAAATGTAATAGTTCAGTACCAAGGCAGCAACAATTACACTGATTAAAATTGAATCCCATTACGTTTATTCTCTTTGGAGATCCAGGTTCCTCTGATGGGGGTGGGTAGTTAAGCAAGGTATGTGTCTGAACTATTTTGAGTTCAGCCTTGGTTCTTATATTTGAACTGCCTGGGGCCAGGTATGAAATATATTTTTGCATTTAAAAGATAGAAATCTAAAGACATGGTCTAAGGTTCTTCCCCTATCTGGGAAAGACTAGAATGGTCCAATAAGACAAAGAAGATATTCCTCTGTATAAGCTGGAGAGGCCTCTTCATCAGATATTTGATTTTTTTTAATCCACTAAACTTTATTTTTTAAAGCAGATTCAGGTTAACAGCAAAACTGAGCACAAGGTACAGAGATTTCCCATATACCTCCAATCCCCACATGTGCAGTTACTCCATTATTAACATCCTCCACATCCTCCAGCAGAGTGATACATTTCGTTGCAACTGATAAGCCTATGCTGACAAGTAATCAGCAACCAAAGTCCATAGTTTATGTTAGGATTCACTCTTAATGTAGATTTTGTGGATTTTGAAAAATGTATGATGACGTGTATTCACAATGATACTATCATACTTCATATTTTCACAACCATAGAAATCCTCTGTGCTTCAAGTATTCATCCCTCTCTCCAGCTTTAGCAAGCACTGACCGTTTGACCATTTTTCACTGTCTTGCATGTCTTTCTAGAATGTCATAAATCCTTTTCAGGTTGGTTTCTCTCACATGCATATAAGTTTCCTTCACGACTTTTCATGGCTTAATAGTTCATTTCTTTTTAGTGCTGAATGATTCTCCATTGTCTGAATGCATGTATTTAATTTCAAGTTAAGAATTCTGCTGAAGTGGAAAAAAATAAATGTGGTTTGGGCAATATGAGACAGAAAATGAACTAACTAAACAGTTATCTGCACTAGTAAAAATGGAGTGGATGAGGCTGGACCATTTTTCTTGAAAGAGTAGAGTTGAATTTTCCAATATGGAGTATTCCTTCCATTCTGGGAGTTACCTCATGGTCACAAGAGAATCCTATTTGACTGAATTCTCTAAATATTGGCCTATATTTGTTAGTGGAGACCACAGAACATGGATTCTTTACATGGTAGAACTGGGTATTTTCAGTGGAGAGAGAACTTTACATTCAAAGAAAATTTCCATAAGTCAGGCCCCCTGTGTGTGAGAAAGTGGCATGCCATTACCGTGGTAACATACTCAAGAGAGCTGGAGGGTTTTTTGGCCAAAAACGATGGTTCTGTACTGGTGAATTTGAGCTTGTATGGTTTTCTTGGTATATTCAAAAAATCTTTATCGTTTTTAGATTTAGTAGTGACAGAAGGAAAGAAGTTTCACATAAAAGACAAAGCAAGTGCAGAGGAGATGTTTAAAGATGGTATGAGGAAGTGTTGGGACCATTAAAAGAAACAATTAATTATATAACCATGGTGTGCAATAAAGGAGGTTAAGGAGCTGATTGCTGCTTTTCAATCCTGTTGGGTTTAGTAGAGTTGCCTTGAAACATTTTCCAGTTTAATGCTGACTGTCATGAGGAGACACATGGGCTTTGCAGTTTGTTAATGATGTGTTGTTAGCATTTAGTTGAGTACTGACATGGAAGAGCTGCTGCTGCTGACTCAATGCAATAAACATTTGACTCATCCTGGCAGAGCCTCTTTTCACGATGAAGGGCACCACCTGCCAAAGAGAGAGCCAAAGACTGATTTATGGTCCCAGAAGCATCAACACTGATGATTTCCAAATTCCCCCAAATTGCTGGCCACCTTGCCAATGCCAGAATGGCATGATCTTGTCCTACAGCATCATTTTCAGAACTTGAGAGCTAGAATCCTGATGTTTGACTCAGTGCCTCCTTTTAAAATCCTCTATCAGTGTGGCCTCTTCTAGTTCAAACTGAAGAAGATGCTTTATTTGAAACTTGATTTCTCTTAGGCATTGTAACCTAGGCATGCAAAAATTCCCAGAATAGATCCTGTAAAATTATTATCTGTGTAAACATGGAGAGAATCAAAGGGCACAAAACAGTGACTTTGGATTAAAAGACAGATTGAGCTCTCACCCTATGCTAGGCACTGAGTTAGATAATAAGGTGGTATTGATGAATTTTCAATCCCTAAACCTGAGAAGTTGACAGTGAGTGATAGACAATCAAATAAATGGATACTTACAGGGCAGTCTGATATGGGTAATTGTATAAACATCAATACCACAGTAATTAGCTCTGTGGGGTCCAACATGGGTGTGTGCCATGGAAGTTCATTGAGTTCCTAGGTGACAAGAGGAAGTGGGGAGATGCATTCCAGGCAGAAGAAATTGCATGACTAAGGCACAGAAATATGATGTACTGTAGTAAGTAGAAATTAATTATTGTTGAAACATAAAGACATGAGGGTAAGGCAGCTGAGTGGCTGTAGGTCTAAATAAAACCTACCTCAGGAGGCAATTTCCATGCCACTGTGAAGGAGCTTGTGTTTATCTTGTAGGCATTAAAGGATTTAATCAGCAGAGTGACTTGGTTGCTCTTATAATTTATAAAGATGTTCATGAGCCCCACGGAAGGTGATTTGGAAAGAGACAAGATAAAATAGAGAGAATGAGTTAGAAAGCTAACATCATATTTCAGGGGAAAGAGTATCACTTCCAGAACTAAGGAGACTGAGATATAATGAAACAGAATGGAGAAGACAGAGTCAGATGGTGCATGGATGGAATCTGGAGATCTGACGGGGAAGAGATCTGACTGACTCCCAGCTGTCTGTCATGGGGAAGTAGTCACTGCCACAATGAAGCCACAGTGGAGGTAGGGAAGACATAGGGAGAAGCAGAATTTGTGAGTGTGTGTGGTGGGGTAATGATTATAGCAGCATAAAAAAAGAAAGAATTCAAAGCTGGGCACTTAGTATTTGGAGTGTCTGTAGGTCAGTAGGTGAAGGATTCCAGTAGATGATAGTGTTCAGGAGATGGTGAGACAAGAACATCTGGACTGTAGGGTCAGGTAGGCATATTTCACAGGGTTTCTCAGGTCTAGGCATTTTGTTCTTTAAAAAAAATACACTGAGGGCTGGGATCGTGGCTCAGTGGTAGAGCGCTTGCCTGGCATGTGTGGGTCACTGGGTTCGATCCTCAGCACCACATAAAAATAAATAAAATAAAGATATTGTGTCCATCTACAAATAAAAAAAATTTAAAAAAATACACTGAAACTTATATGTGTAACACCACTTGTTAGAAGTTAAGCTTGGCAGTTCTACTTTTTTGAATATACGTTATTACAAATAATACTAGAAATTTTCATTTCAGCTTTAAGTGCTTATGGGTAAGACAACAATCTGTTCATAGTCTTGCTTTTTATCTTTTTCTCTTGCAGCAAAGAATATGAATAACACCTACCTGAATCAAGAAGACATTTTTCTCCCATCTAATATTCCAACTTCATCTTATGCTTCTCTCTCTCTCTCTTCTACTCATTGTGATAAATGCAACACTGTCTTATTTTATTTGACCTTCATGGCAACCTGGTGAGAAATGCTTCTCAGCTCCATTATAAAGAAGAGCTATTAGGCTGAGATAAGTTAACTGAATTGTCTGTTAACAAATGGCTGGAATAGGCAGAGCTGGAATTTGAACATGATGATTCCAATACCTATGTTTTAGATGCTAACTATTATATTGACACTTGTATTTTCCATTATTTATATAATACATTAAAACAATTTTTGTTGTATCCAAGAAAATTTATTTCACATTCCATGGAGTTGGAAACATGAACAAAAGAATACAACTCAATATAACCCTATCACTTCTTTTTACCTCATTTACAGTATAAGGATCTATACATGGGAAAATTTCATTGCCTAGACTGGCACAAAATAATGTATCTATTTATATGAAGAAAACAAATCTTTATTTTGTGTTTTTTCAACTGAACGTATCTCCATTTGTCAAACTTAAACTGTGAGAATTGCAATAAGTTCTGTATGCCTTTAAGCAAATAATTTAACCTTTCTGGTTAAAAAAATGGTATATTGAAAGCCATGCAATTGGGTAATCTTTGATAGTCAGTGACTTTAATATTTATAGATTGGACCTTAGACAAAGCAGTGATTTGTTTCCTGGTAGCTTTATGTATGATTGACATACACCATATTTAATGTGTACAATTTTTGGCATATGTGTATACTTCATAACATCCTCATGACAATCCAGGTAATGAATGTATCTATCCACCTCCCTCAACACTTCCTTGTGACCCTTCCTGCTTTCTGCTGTATTGCCAAGCAGCCACTGGCCTCATTTTACCACCATTGCTTACTTTACATTTTATAGAATTTCATATAAATGGAATAATATAGTATTTTTTTTCTTTTTTTGTTTGGCATTTTCCACTCAGCATAATTATTTTGAGTTTCATCCATGCTGTAGTGTCAATCAGTATTTTTTTCCCATTTTAACGACAAACGGTATAACATTGTATGGATAATACTGCAGTTTGTTTATCAATTTGTCTGTTGGTGGACATTTTAGATGCTTCTGGTTTTGCTCTAGTAGAGTATAGCTGCTAGAACCTCATGCACAAGTCTTTATATGGGCATATGCTTTCTTTTCTCTTGGGAGAAAAGGAGTAGAATGTCTGGGTCATACAGTTGACATATATTTAACTTTCTATGAAACTGCCAAATTATTTCCCAAAGAGATTACACAATTATACATTTCTACTGGCAATTTGTGAGAATTACAGTTTTTATATATCCCTTCCAGCACTTATTATCAGATCTTGTTAACTTTAGTTATTCTAATGTGTAGTGTCTTAGGGCCTTACATTTTTTAATGACAAATGATGTGGAGCACCTTTTCATGAGCTTATTTACAGTCTATGCAACTTCTTTGGTGAAATAGCTATTCAAATAATGACTATTTTTAAACATTGGGCTGCTTTCTTATTATCATTTTAGTTGGTACAAGTTCTTTGTCAGATATATCATTAGTAAATATTTTCTCAGGGTCTGTGTGTTGCTTATGTTTTCACTCTCTTAACAGTGTCTTTCCAAGAGCAGAAGTTTTTAATTTTGATGGAGTAGAATTTGCCAATATTTTCTTTTGTGGAGATGCTTTGATATTATGTAAAATGTATGCATTTACTGCTATAAATTTCCCTGTAAATACTGCTTCTGTGGCTTCCAACAAATATTGATATGTTATAAACCTCATCCTCACTCTGCTTAATATACTGTTTTCTTCTGTCACCAATGGGTTATTAGAAGAGTGTTACTTAATTCTCTAATACAAAGGTGAGTGTTTTCCACTTAATGTTCTGCTAATGATTTCTTATTTAATTCCACTGTGATCAGAGAATATATTTCATATAAATTGCAACCCTTATTTGAAATTATCGAGACTTGTTTTATGGCTCAGAATGTGGTCTGTTTTGAACAATGTTCCTGTGCAGTTGAAAGGAATGTGTATTCTGGTGTTGGGTGGAGTGGTTTGTAAACATCAATTAGGTCAAGTTTGCTGATGGTGTTACTAAGTCTTTGATAACATTACTGATTTTATGTCTAGTTGTTTTTCTCCATTATTAAGAGACATGTATTGAAATCTCTCCAATTGTGAATATATTTTCTTTGTAATTCCATCAGTTTTTGCTTCATGCTGAAGCTCTGTTTTATCGGTATATAATGTTTATTCACCGCTTGGTTAATTTGCCCATTGGTTATCATGAAGCACCAGTTTTTTCTCTTATCCCTCTCACTATACTTTGCTCTGAACTCTGCTTTATCTGATATTAATATAGCCACTCCAACATTTTTTTGATTTATATTAGCATTTTCTACTCGTCTATTCATAATCTGTCTGTATCTTTATATTTAAAGTGCATTTCTTGTTGGCACATAAAATTAGGCTTCTTAAATCTAATCTGACAGCCTCTGACCTTTAATTGGGGTGTTTAGACCACTTACATTTAATGTAATTATTGATGTGATAGGTTTAAATCTGTCTTCTTTTGACATTTGTCTCATACATTCCTTGTTCCCTTTGTCTTCTTTCCTGCCTTCCTTTGAATAAAGTATTTTTAAAGATTTAACTTTATATAATTTACTGGCTTATTAGTTATAACCCTTAGTTTTATCATTTCAGTGATTGTTTTTGATTTATGACCATCAACCTAAAAAAAAATGTGGAGTGATTCATCAAAGATGAATAATTTTATTTAGGGACAGCAGAGCATTGTAATGGGGTTACACATGACATTGTAAACTACCAGCATATTCAAAGATGTTGAAGTAGGAATGAGTTTTTAAAGGCAAAATGAGGACTTTTTAAAAAATATTTTTTTAGCTGTCAATGGACCTTTTATTTATTTATTTATTTATTTATTTATTTATTTATTTATTTGCGGTGCTGAGGATTGAACCCTGGGCCTCTACACATGCTAGGCAAATGCTTTACCACTGAGCCACAACCCCAGCCCCAAAATGAGAACTTTGTAAGTCATTATGAATCAATCAATCATCCTCGGCTACAAGTGTCAATAACAAGGTGGCATCAGTCCAAGCTTCAACCAGTAGTTGTTGGAGACAGCCTTGCAGAAGTATTTTCTATGTAAGGCTGTTCTGGCTTTTCTTTTCACCTTTGTTTTTAAAAGATATTGTCACAGAATTTCAAATTCATAGTTCTATAGTTTTATTCTTTCAGTATTTTGAAGATGTTGCCATATTCTTTTCTTACATTATTTCTTATGAGAATTATGTTGTCATTTTTAACTTGTTCCTCCTTATAGAACTTGGCCTTTTGTATGTATGTGTGTGTGTGTGTGTGTGTGTATGTTTAAATTATTTTGGCTGCATTAAGATTTTCTCTTTGTCGCTTAGGCTCAGCTACCAAACATGCTGGGACTTTAATGTGCTGCC
The DNA here is from genome assembly GCA_028644305.1 of Xerus rutilus. Classification (NCBI taxonomy): domain Eukaryota; kingdom Metazoa; phylum Chordata; class Mammalia; order Rodentia; family Sciuridae; genus Xerus; species Xerus rutilus. The sequence continues at coordinate 66,004,080 of CM053403.1, read as the reverse complement.
ACTTCTGGTAAAGGAAATTTTGGAATAGGCCTATATATTGGGGTATGGGTGGTGGAATCCAGACTTTACTGGAAAGTGGCTGGTTAGGATGGCCTAGGAAGACAGGGGCCTCAAGTCAGGCATCTAGTGGGATAGGGTGGGTCACATGACAAGGGTAGGGGAAACACTGAACAAAGACATCCTCATGTTTCTGGCCTTGTGACTCATTCCAAAACTGTGACACAGGGTAATAAGCTCTGTGGCATAGGGTAGGAAGTGGGCATGCCCGAACCATGAGGAATGGATATTTCTTACAAGGAGGCATCAGAGAACCTTCTGATGGGCTGGAGGATGGCAGAACTCAAAATGACCCAAAGTAGGACTAGTGCAAAATGATGGAAGTGACAGAGGGGAACCGAACATCTAATTCTGTGCCTCTGACTATACAAGGAAAACATTTAGACACACCTCTCTTCTCTCTCGGCATGTATATACGTGGCTTTGCCTGGTAGAAATCTGATACATTTTCAAAATAGCCTTTCCCAAACTGGCAAAAAAAAAATAAGAATCATTTTGTACAAAATAGCTAACTTATAAAATGTATTTGGAAAATATTCTTTAATTTTTCAAACTATTAATAGTATATTAAGAAGCAGTTTAGTATTAGTGTTTTTGGAATAGTATCAGGAAAAAAGTCTAAAAACACTTTTACTGTTCCCATGTGCTCAATTAAAATTTTTTTAAAAAATTGCATTTGATGTACTTTTGTTTTGGCTTTTTATTATTTGCCTCTTATTCTGTAAGAACCAGTTCCTATTGCCTATAGCAGTCTGCAAACAGGGCAGACCTCTAAAACTTTTTTATTCTGGTTAAATAAAATACTAATTGTCTTTAAGCAGGGGCATATCTGAAGTCACCACATGCAGGATAATTCATAATAATTTTTTAGCCAACAACTTTCTTTTTTTCTTGCCAAGCCAGTCAGCAGTCTGGCAGTTTGGTGTTTGCAATGAATCAGAATATACGCGCCAGGGCTTTTGCACCATCTGTTACAAGAGTGTCACAAGAGAGAGGACTGTGGACACCTGGTGGGTTGATGTTGAAATGTCAGCTCCAGGGTAAACATCAGCTTCAGGGATGAAAGATCAAGGGAGTAAAAGTCCTGGGAGGAGAAGATGCTGCTGGTAGAGGTAAAAGAGAGACACCTGTTTCTGAACTTGGACGAATGTATGTATGTACTCTTCAGCATCAATAACTTTTTAGAATTTTAATCAGAAAATTAGATTAACCTTCTAGCAAAGGTAAAGGATGATTAGGTAATCTTACCCATGAAAGTTCTGGTAAAGGCAATTGAAGCTATTTGTAGAATGAGTTATAAAACATGCCCTTATTTATGTTGTCTATAGGTGACTTGGTGTGAGATTCAAAGAGCATCCTTTGGGAATGAAGATTTAACCATGGGCTCAGAGCAGCTGTTATTATGTCCCATCATCTTTTATATAGGACACCTACAAAATTGTTCAATGTAAGTTTTTGCTAGGTGTACTACAGATGGGATGATGGGACACAGTGGGTTAATTCTCCTCATGGTACACATCATTCAACAGTTTTGGTTTCTCTTTGTTGTTGCTTAGGAGCTATTAGTTAAAGAACTACTCAGTATCTCACAGTTTTTAAGGTGATTGGAACATCTTCTAGTTGGAACCAACCTGGAGTGTTTATATATTACTTTTTTTTCAGCACTGGGGATCAAAACCAAGGCCTTGTATTTAGGTAAGCACTCTACCACTGAGTTAGCATTTTTGCATATTGGTTTTGAGGAACAAAACACCTGGCATGATGGGCAAGGAGTTTTGAGATATTTCTCAGTTATGGACATCTATGGCTAGTTCTCTACTGTCACAGTTCCTTATAAAAATGAAAAAGAACTGTTTTCTCTGTGGCATGGTCAGCTCATGTGTACATACACACTCATGCTCACACATACCCTTTTCCATCTGTCTTTCAGTACATAAGGAAGAAAGATCATTACTGGCACTGTGTTTATTTCTAATTTTGTTTGAGTTCAAAGTCATACAGCCAGTATTGGAGTCTGTTCTCCATCCAAGATTGCCCCACCCCCGAGGATCATGCCTATGTTACTCTATCAAGTTTGGTATTATAAGATCTTTATTCATTAATTCCAGCTTGCCCCATCATGGACAGCAGGGCCAAGGGAGATCCTATAGTAGGATGCACTTGACTTCACTTTAATCGATTTCAAAATTTCAGATCTGATCCCAAGCATTTCTAATTTCATATAAGTATAAACTTATTATAGTGAGCATAAGTGAAACCATTTTTCCTGATTCTTGTGCAGTTTTAATTTTGGTATACATCTAAAATGCTCTTTTCTGATTTTTCCATTTCTCCTCTCTCTCAAGCCTGCATCCATTTTCTTTGTCCCTGTCTTGGGCTCTTACAGTTTTTGCAGAGAATTCTGCAACTCCCCAACAAGATTTTCTCATTCTGCTCCTTACTGTGACACACAGGACAGTTTATGATGAACTTTTAAATCTCGCTTTCTTCTGGGCAAGCTGACCCACCAGCTATTCCCTGAATGTAAAGTGCACAAGACTACTTTGTGCTCCTGGATGCCTCTCTCTTCTCTGTTCCACTTCTCTCACCTGCCTGATGAACTCAGTCCTCGGACTCAGCCCAAAGGTCTCCATTTGCGCTTCCTTGAGGTCTTCCCTGATTGTTTCAGGCTTTCTCCTTTTCGCTCTCTTGTTTATTCTAATTACATTGCTGTAATTATTTGGTAATTGCCTTTGGAGCCTGTTGCACTGTGAGCATTTTGAAGGCAGGACCTGAGTCCCATTCATCTGTGCAGCCCAGAACCAGGCACAGCGCTTGGCAGATAAGAGGTGCTTAATGAGAATTTGTGTTAGTTCATTGTTCCTGAATGCCTTCTCAAGTCTGAGAAATATTGTTGGTGTATTGGAGAAAAGTTTTGTTGAATAGCTGTGGTGTGTTTACAGGGGGATATCTGAACACAACTGGGAGCTACTAAAAGAAATTTGACAAACTGTCTACTTTGTAAACATATCTAAATGCCTTGGAATTGGCATGGTTCCTCTGATCCTCAGTAGGCCAGAGACTTAAGCTGCCATGTATATATGCAGATGGTTCTAGTCTTCAACTGCTGCTCTGAAAGTTCTGCAAATGGAGCACTGGTCAGGATCCACAGTGCCTCTTAAACATGCCAGCCTGCATACCTCCCAGATCCCTAAATCCCTCCTTTCATTCCCCTGACAAAGATGAGTGGCACCCAGATGCCCAACCAGCTGGGAATTATTCTGGAGTACCTGTCCTTCTTCCTTTTCACACACACAACAGTCACCAAAGTCAGCTAATTCTCCCTCCTTAACAATACTGCAAGTCTGTTTTCTTTGCTCCGGTTTCATAGCCACCCTTCCCCACATGGGGCTCTCTGGGGAACGCAAAAAGGCTCTGGTTTGTTTCTTCTTTTCTCATCATCTGTTCTTAACAAGGGAGTTAAGTGACTTTTCTGAAGAGTAAATCTGATCCTGCTGTGGTCCTGCATCAAGATGGCTGCGGCTTTCCACCAACTTCAGCGTGGATCTGATTTCCCAGGAGCTTCCAGGTGTGGCACTTGCTTCCTTCTTGGTGGAACTCTGACTCCCTGCCTTCCTTCCTCAGTGTTTTATTCATACTCAATTATTTAATTCTCCTCTGAAGTGTCTTTTTTTTTTTTTTGCCTTCAGGTTTTTGAACACGGCGTTCCCTTTTCCGAGAACTTCCTTCCCCCCTCCACATTCCTACTTTCTTCCTTCTACTCATCTTTCTGTTCTTTACTTAAACATTCTTGCTTTTGGAAAAATTTCTGAATTTTCTATAACTGGGTTAACTGCTCTTCTTAAGTTCCCTATGAATACATCTGTTATGATTTTTATGGCAAGCTTTGTGGTGATCTATTCCATGTTTATCTCCCTCACTAGACTGAATTCCACAGGGACAAGACTAGGTCATATTAATTCTTATAATCCTAGCCTAATATAATGTCTGGAAACCAAAGTTGCTCAAAAAGTATCTGTTGACTAAACAAAAAACGGACAATACCTAGCCACATAAATATACCAAGCAATTTGCAAAAGCTTTGGAGAGCTGCTCAGGCAAAACTCATTGTAACCAATACAATATTGACATTTGTTTTGATCTAGGTACTTAGAGTATTTAAAAAATACTCACTGCCAATTCAGATCTTTATCTATCTGTTTATGAAGGGTGAAAGAGTCATTCTAGTCTAATTAGGAGTGGAAAGGGTCTGAGGTGTATAGCTCCGCCCTACAATACTCATGAAGGGTAAGTGTTGTCCTGACCTCTGCCAATTAAAATAATAGTGAAGAAGAAGTGAAACTAGGGAAGGATTCTTTTGTCTTCTTAAGGCAGAAAAAAGTATGAATTTAAGACAAGAGATTACTTAAATAGAAGATATTTTGCCCTTGAATAATAAAAAGAGAGAAGTTTGTGACAAAGTAATAATGCTCATCTTTTTGCCCTTGGTAACTGTTTAGGGCAAAATTTACATATGATTCTAATCCATAATGGATGATCTCATTTAAAAGGCGTTGAAAGTCAGACATCATTATATGTACTTGAGCTCCTTTGCCCAGTTTCAGGTCTAGGAGCAATGGCATAATTCATGAAACTTTTCTGGGAACATTAGTAAGACGAGTTAAAAAAGGAACACACACTCACCCACACCTACACCCACACCACACACACCCACAAAGACACACACTAACAGCACCTATTGGTCTGTTATTGCATGGATAATTTTTTTTAAGTTCTAGAAAAGAAAAATAAACTATTTGACAAAAAGAATTCATATCCATAGTAGATGCAGAGAGAAAAGGCAATATCTAAAACTGAAGGAGAATATTTAGAATTCCAGAATTTGTGGAAGTTTTGATAGCTGGTGAAAGAGACTGTGAAGGTAGAAACATCACTGTTCTGTGTGAGCTTGGTGATTTGTTGATATTTCCTATTTGTTTTTCTTGTGGCTTCATCTATATTGGGACTTCTTGGTCCATTCATTCAGTGCTCAGGACTCAAGTTCCATGTGTGCTACAGCCTCTGTGCGAAAATAGTTGCCTATGATGAGGATGCTGCTGTGAGGAGTGCTTAGACTTGTAGGAGATATGAACACACATACATAATTACAATTCAACAGGAAGGGTGAAGTGACTAGGATGGGGAGCGGAGGGATTGAGATGGGATTTGTTGAGAACATTCCAGCCAGAGGGAATGAGATGGGCAGAGCAGAGCAATGTAAAGGTGCATTGAATTTTAGGGGAAAAGGTATTTTTATTAGGGGCAGGTAGTAAGATATGTGGATAAGCAGTGACTAAAGAGATGCTGTTACCAAGGTGGGCTGTTTTTGGATTGTGAAAAACATGGCATAAAAACTTCAAAATATTATTACTCTACTTCACATCTCCAGTCCTATTTTGTGTTTTATGTAGAGACAGGGTCTCACTGAGTTGCTTAGCGCCTCACAGTTGCTGAGGCTAGCTTTGAACTCATGTGCCACCATGCCTGGTGGTGTTTTGTTTTTAAATGACATACTTATATTGCCATTTGTTGATATTATTTATTGAATTCCTGCCATGATACAGTTATATTGTTATTTTGGTTAGATCAACATTCGGTATTTAGTATCATCATGTAAATGTAACTCACAGATGAGTCATAGAGAATTCTACAGCAAGTTTACATTTTTGTAAAAAGTTTTTGTCTTCTCTGGACATTATCCTTATCTGATCTGTTACTTGCTTCCCTTTCAATGTACTCATCACTAATTCCTCCTGAAAAATTTTTTGTCAGAAGTGTTAGTATTCTTTTAACACATTCAAAAACATCAAGAATTCTATTGGTTTCTCCCTTTTGAAGATGTTCCTCTTAGAGTCGTCCTCTGCTCTGGTTTGAACCTCTTGCTCTCTGGAACCAACAATTGAGTCCACTCTTCACACATTAACAACAGGAGAGGCTGTTTAAATACCTGGCTGCAATAACTGAAGTGTTCTTAATAACTGAAATGCAGGTGCTTTCCAGAACATTTGGCTATGGAGAAGCTACCTCATAAAACTGCCTTCATATATCTTAGACATTTATATAACAGAAATTACATCTTAGAGATAAAATTGCTCTTACTCTTTTATATTCATCTTCTTTATTTCATTTTTCTGCTCATCAACTGACATCTTTATTACCTAGTTGTTTAGCCCCCTACTCTCTTTAAAATGTAAGGTCCATGACTGCAGGGACCTTGTTTTGTTCACATAGTACAAGTGCTTACACAGGGTTTGGCACATAGTGGTGTCAGTGTGCCAGTCTTGAATGAACAAATGGCCAAAATATCATTGGTAAGCTTTAGGGACTTTTAAGGTTGAAATTGTTGGAAAATATATTGTTCAAGATAGATCATGTCTAGACAGCTCCTGAAGCAATTGAGTTGGTTGGCTTCTTCTTCTTTTTTTTTCTTTTTTACCAGCTCACTCAGGTAGGTTGAGCCCCTTAGATTCGTGTTTGTAGAATCCTATTTGCAATAACTTCCCCTTTGACCAGCTTATCCTCATCTTTTATAATAAGGAAAGACAGTTAATCCAAGAAGATCCTCCTCTGAATCTGCTGAGAAAAACGACTAACCCTGAAATAAGTATATTAGAAGCAGATGAGTTTATAAGTGGTGCAAACTGCCTGGCCAAGGGCTGTCTACTTTCTCCCTTGAGGAGTTTCAACATCACCTCCTTCATCACTGAGGCAACTCTCAGGGGTGGTATACAGAGGGATAATTTGTCAAAAATACAAAGGCTTTATATGTCAGAGGTCATGGTCTGTGAAAACAGTTTCTTATTTCATTAATTAAGCTGTTTGTTTATTTTTATTTTTAAAAAATCCAGTCTTACAGACAGAGGCTCTAGATCTATTGGGGCACCTTTGCAAAGAAGAGATGTGGGTGCTTAGGGTATGGAGGTGAAGGTGAGGGGTAAGTGGTCAAACTTCCCTAATTATGGTGGTTTGGGAGTTTATTATAAAAATGTGCTACCACCAGGAAACAATATAAAAGAAGAATAAAATGAGGAAAAAATTTTAAAAATTAAAAGGAACAGCTGATTAAGTGGGAACTAAAGTCTAAGAAAGAGGGAATAAGAGAAGCTAAAAGAGAATGAAGCAGAAGCTAAAACAAGGGATTTTAAATCTCTATGAAGGTAAAAAGTTAAGAGTTTAAAAATACAAAACAGATGAGATTTAAAAATAAAAGATAAATGCTACAAGCCAATGAGATGAAAGGTTAAAACATGAGTAAAAGCTATAATGGTTTAGGCTAAAAGGCTACAGCTTATGAGAGGAAAAGCTAAAAACAGACCATGCCATGATATTAAGGAGTTGGAGCAGGAAGTCAGAACTAGAAAGGCAATATAAGGAGAATAAAAATTAAGATAAAATTGTAAGAATGAAGTAGATTAAGGGAGCTATTATTTTTAAAAGTATGTAACAGAAAAACAAAAGAGAATTTAGAGGAGGTAGTATGTAACAGTTCTTGGGGCAGTGTGGCATCCCTGGGGACGGGTGGGGTGGAAGCCATGTTGATTGTGCCTCCTGCATATGGAGTCCATGGGCAGAGGGCAGGGCTGGTCATCCAGGAAGCTGCAGGAGCTGCCTTGCTTTGGAGACATCAAAGGAAAATACCTCCTGCCTCTATTTAAAATATAAATTTAACAAACAAACCAAAAAACCAAACAATTCTTGCTAGCTCTCCCATCTTTCATTGCCACTCAGCCTTCAAGATCTCTCTGATCTTTGAGTTGGCTGCAGCTCCATGTCGGCTTCCTTCTAGCCTCTCCCCACACTGAAATCAGATGAATCTTCTGAAAACACTATTTTGGTCATGCGATTATATTGTATAAAAATTTTCTGTGCTTATCCTTCTCAAAACCAAACTCCTAAAAGGTCTAGCAAAATCTGGCTTTAATATGCTTTCTCAGATAAGTTAGAGATCGTCTATGTTCACTGAGACTTGTCTGCTGCATTACATACACTGAGCCCATGATAGCTGGGAATTAAGTATTTCGAAGCTGGGAATTTGATCATGAGATTTGGAATTATTTCAGAAAAAAAGAAATCCTTAATTCCATTTTGGAAAAGTCAGAATAAATTGGTATTGATTTTGTTTCAGTTTTTGGTTCTCAGAGAAAATTAGATAGTGAGAGGGCAAGCAAACCAGAATTCATGTCCATGTGTCTTTGGGAAAATTAGAGTTTTGTTTTGTTTTGTTTTAAGTAATTAATGCTAGAGCTCCCTTCTTAGCTATTCCTCAGATTGACTTACTTCTTGAGTTTAAGGGCACACTGTCTTTGAAAAAATGATTCTTAAACATTTTTCAGTTCTCCAAATAATGAAAATTCAGCTTCTCCCAGTGTTTGAAGGGGGAAAAAAATCAGGAAAGAAACTAACCGCGTATGAGATTATCTCAAAGAGGTTTTTTTTTCCTCCAAAATACCAGATGCTACTGGAAAAAAAAAATATCTGCTGCCACAATTTTCTGTCTGGGAACTGTGCCTGACTCTTTAACAGGGATAAGGAGAACACTATAGAAAGAGGTAAATGGCAAGCCATTTACCATTAGTAAATAATAATAGTGCTTTTATGTAAAAAAATGCTGTAGTTAAGAGTATTATGATTATAGCACTACTTCACTTTAAAAATTCTATTATTTATCAGGAAATGCAAGGGCAGCTTAGAGCAAATGCAGTGTTAGTACTGTGGCTTTCAGTTATCCCACTTTTTCATGTGTTTGGAACAGAACTTTCTGGTGAAAATTGCTTTCAGTTTCAGCCTGGGAGTATTCTAGAGTCAGAAGTAAGCTCTATATTTCTATTTTTCTCATGTTGGTTGTTTTCTTTTAATTTTACATTTAGATATGTCCAAAGCCTTCTATAAGCTAAATCTATGTTGCATTTGCCATATCCAGATTTAAGTTCTTTCCTTTCCCTCCTGGTGAATAAAAGTGGCATTAGAAATAGAAATGAATTTTTAAGAAATGGAATATGTGTGTAACTTAAAGGGAAGCAATTAAAGCAACCTAATTAGAAGAGAGTTCCAATGTAATATTATTTTTGAGCATAAAAATGCTCAGGTGACTTGTATCCTTTCATTTTTATGCAATTCTGTGCTATCTAGGCCCAGCCTAGCAGGAGCAGAAGTTCCCATAAATTATGTGAAAGACAGACTTTGCTATAACAAAGTCTCAACACACTAGGGTGCATAAGACACCCAGAAGGAAGATGTTATCTAAAATTTCCTGCCTTATGCTTTTCAAGTTACCCAAATCTTATTCAGATGGGTTTTGCAGGGCGACCAGCACCCCACCAGGGTGGATTCCTGCTCAGAGGTGTCAGCCGCCTGAGAAAATAAAAAGTCTGAAATAATTAGTAGAAATAAGACACAGAGCCAGAAATTAGAGAAAAAGGGGAGGAGTTGATGGGTCTTCAGTCCTGATAGGAGATGGAACTGAACTGCTAAAAAAAATGGCTCCCATTCTTTATTTAAGGGGGAGTACATCAAAGGCAGCAGTAAGGTTTCAGTGAGAGGAGTCTTGGTTCAGTGCTTGCTTCTCGGTGTGCCAGGGGTCTTGCAGGAAACAAGTTAGTTGGCATTTTGGCAAGCCACACCCATTTCTGAGAGGCTGTGTGGCTCCAGAGGATCACCCCATCTCTGATGCTGTGCTCAACTTTCAATGGAGCTACGTAGGAAGCCATGGGAGCCAAGCATTCTCAAACCAGCAGGGTTGCTGCTGGGAGTTCCAGATACCAGGCTTCCCTGCCTAATGGCGTCCACATTGATTTTGTTCACGCACAGTTCATGGATGGCTCCTGGCACATGGAGGTGTAGATTATTCAATTGTTCATCATCAGCAGCAGCATCATTATTTGTTTTGGACTGAATATCCATAACCCCTCCAAATTCTTTCATTGAAGCGCATCACTCAGTGTGGCTATATTTGGACTAACAAAATAAATGAGCTCATAAGGCTAAGTCTCTGATCTGAGAAGATTGATGTTCTTTTAAGAAGAGACACAGGAGAGCTCACTGATCTCTGAGTGCCCCTAAGGAAAACCATATCAGGACACGGTGGGAGGGTGGTGGTGAGAGGGTGGTTGTCTGGAAGTCAGGAAGCAAGGCTTCACCAGAAATTGAATTGGATGAAACTTTGATTTTGGAATTCCTTACCCCAGAACTGAGAAAAAAATTTCTGGTTTATAGCCACTCAGTCTAAGGCAATTCGTGATAGTAGTTGAAATGGACTAAGACAGGCAACAATGAAACTTTGCACATTCTGACTGGACATAGAAGTCTCTGTTTCACATCCCTAAATTTACTGGAGAAAGCTTCTCCTTTTCCACTATGTTATCAGATGTAAGATTATATGCATATCTTTGTGTGTGCTCTTATGCACAATGAATATCATCTGCATAGCCAAATCTTTTTATCTAAAGAACCATAGTGAAATGTGCTAGAAAAATTAATAACAAAAATTTCCTCTAAGGTTCTTGGTATATTTCTGAGACCCAGATAGAAACTCTGATGGCATAGAGCTCAACCTAGCCCTGCCACCATTAGCACATTAAGCACCTTATAAAATATAATTTATTTAATACCCTGCCAGTCATACCACCCTCAGTGTGATGTCATCAACACATTAATTGATGACATTTGGGACCTTCAAGGGAACAAGTGAGTTTTGGCAAGGAACCCAGAAGGTAGTATGGAAGTGGTAGTGTGGGTCTCCTTCAGTTCCACCTGAACAATGTGCTTGTGAGTGACGCAAAGGACCCAGCTGCATACTGATGAGCAGAAATAAAGGGACATGAAACTGAGTCCGACTACTCGATTGTGAAGAGATTGAGGTGTTTCCCTCTGCCATACTTTTTGTGGGAATATTTTTATTGGAACTTATCCAAAGTTGAGTCAAGTCAGGGTGAGTAAAGCAGCCTCTGGGGAAAAGAGTGCTCTTCCAGGAGAGGTGATTACCTTGGTGAGAGTTCAGCACATGAATGAACACTTCACTCCCCACACAGTCTTCAACCGGCTCAGCCTTACTTGTGAATTGGGCTCATTGTGTCTCTTTAAACTCTTGAAATTTTATTGGTTGTTCATATTTTACCTTCTGTCTTGGGATATAACTTAATGTATCCACTGTCACAATTAAGAAATGCCTATGATTCAGAAAAAGAGATGCCTGTAGATAGATAGTAAAGGAAAGTTGTAGACTGAAGATGAATGTTGACTTAAACTACGATTTCATATAGAGAATTTTTAGTGTTTTTTTTCTCTAGTTCAGGATCTCTGTTTGAATACCTATTATATGCGAATCAGCGTATTAGATCTAAAAGGTTGCAAAGAAAAATAAGGTATGGTCCCCCTTCGCATAATATATTGCTAGACAAAGATCAGATTTATTATTAATAAAATCCAGAATAGTAAATATATTAGAATGAAATATTGCAATAGAGGTTTAGATTCTGTTTACATTGTTAAGATATAAAGAAAAATGTAAATTGGATGAACATTTTACTTTGTTAAGAGCTGAAAGTGTGTCTGGGCAAAGTGGCTTGTATTTGATCACCTCTAAGTATTTTTTAATCTCACAGGTGAAACTTCATAACCCTTGCCCTTGAGGTTTTGTTATGGGTCTATTATCTCAACAAACTAGAAGTCAACTTAAGAGCTCTCATCTGTATACTTTGGCAGTCCCAAATACTGCACCCACATTCCTTGGCAGAAAGAGGCTCCCGTGAATTCTGAGTTCTTAGCCTCTAAGTTTTCTTGGTGATATGTCATCGACCGCACCCATAGTCATCCTCTTCATTCCTTTAGCATTCTGCTAAGCTTGTATGATCACTTAATCTACCCGACATGTATTCTTAATTTTCAGAGTATTAGGTGATGCAATAAATATTGGGAGGCTTGTAAAGAAAAACACATGTGAGGGCATTCCAATGATTGTCACTTTTATTAATTCTGACCTGATTTGAGTGATCTTTGGATTTTCTGAGTAGGTCTACTTTGGAAGGCACTGCCGAGCAATAAAGATCCCATTTCTGTTTTGGGGAATGGCATTTTGTTACAAGGTATTCATGGCTTTCTTTTGTTTCCTCTCTCTTGAGTGTGGGAAAGTTGAGAGCTTGGAAGTTTTCCTTATTTTCATGTATTCTAAGCAATGTGTTTCATTTTTTTTTTTAATTTATTCAGCATTTAGACTTTTAGGGTTGAACTTTTTGAAATGTTTTATTCATTGTACTCCTCAAAGTGGAAGTTTTCTCTAGAAACTCAGAGGAAATGGACTTGATTTGATTTCAGTCTTTTCAGCTCTATCTCCTGCTCTACACATAAAACACTTTTTGCAAAGAATAAATGAGGTACAGTAACCAGGTCACTGACATTATTAGAAAACACGTAGAATTCTGTCAGGTTCTCTGCTACATTCTCTGTAGCACCATCTCCCCCGGCCACACCTCACCCCTGCCACTCCCTACAGCAACTTTGAACAGCTAAGATCTTTTAGTAATTCTTGTGGAAATAGGAGATGTGACCTGGTCATCCTCTGAAAGAGTAGTAGAATGTCAGACTTCTACTTTTTCTCCAGGCAAGCTTTTCTGGTAGACTTGGCCTTATGAAAGAATTTGAAAGAGTTTCATGATGAAGCATGAGTTGGCATACTATTACTAGGGCTCAAGATAAAATAGGGATATAATCTGGATAGCTAAAAGGATCATTTAAGATTCAGTGGTACATTAGTCCCTCCATATCTGCAGTTTTCTTTCTATAGTATCAGCTACCTGCTGCTATCAACTGTGGTTTGCAAACATTAGTAAATGGAAAATTCCAGAAGTAGAAAATCCATAAGTTTCAATAACTTTCATTACAGTATATTATTATGATTGTTCTATTTTATTATTGGTTACTATTGTTAATCTCTTACTATACCTAATTTATAAATTAAAATTTATCATATAAATGTATAGGAAAAAAACATACATACAGGGTTTGGCACTATGTGTAGTTTCAGGCATGCACTGGGGGATCTTGGAACATATTCCCTGCAGATAAGTGGGAGGGTGGAGTACTGTCTGCAGTGGTGAGGAGGTTGGTATTGATGACAGATGTACATCAGTGCTTACTACCAGCCAGGCATTAAACATGTTATTAAACATATATTTAAACCACGTAATGCTCACAAAACCTCCATGAAGTAGGAACCGTGATTATCTTCATTTTATATTGTTTATGTAATTTGATCAAAGTCATCCAGACAGCAAGTGGAAGATCCAGGCCCCAAGTCCCTGTTCTCCAGCTCCGTGCTGCATCTCACTGACTCCCTAGAGATTGCTAGTGATAACAATTGCACAATCAGCTCTATAGATATTTGAAAAGAGATAAATTTCAAGTTTTGTTTTATATTAGCAGTAGGTAATTAATTACATCTAGCCCTTTTTGCATATTAATAAATTAGTACTTTTTGCTCTAGAGGTAGATAGTAAGGTCTCATTAGGTTGTGTCCTTTGTGTTTAGGACAAAAGCCTGGACAATATGCCAGACATAAGCTTAACTAAATTCAATTAAGCTGTAATCCTTAGGGTCCTTTCCATCATCTGTTTCCAACTGGCGTCTGTCATTTGGTGGATGACCAAAAAAGAAAATGAGTTTACTTCTCTGCTTTAATTCTTACCCACGTTCAAGTACAATGTTCAACAAACATCTCTTTTTAAGTGTCCTCTCCATGCCAGCTGTTTCATTAGGATCTGGAATGACAATGTTGAAAGGGCAAGCAAGGTCACTGGGCAATGGAAGTTTAAAATCTAGTGGGGTTATTGACAAATAAGTATAGAATTAGGGTTCATTTGGATAAAATAGAAGAGAGATCTCAGTCTCTTCTACCAGACATAGTGATTTAGAGATTTTGCTGTTAAAGTCAGAATGTTAAACAAAAAAATTCCACTAACATGGATATAATGAAAACACAAATTGTGGCTGCTGGTTTATGAAATTCTCTGCTGATGATTCCTTGGTATAGTAAAATTTTACACAATAAAGATCATTATTGTTGGAGGGGGCTGTAGTTTTAAAATGCACAAGTATTTAATTTAAGAACATGGAAACACAATGAAACTCAGAAAAAAATTAAATGGATGAATCAAAAAAAGCAAAACGGACTGAAGAGCTCTTCCTCCTGCCCCTCAATTAAGGATCACTTGAACTATTCTGTGTCTGTATCTCATTTAATTTCATTGCTTGTGTTAATGCTTGCTTTGCTAGATCTCAATTATTTTTTCAGGTTTTATTTTCCTTTGCAAAGAACTCAGCAATTCTCTTCTTTGTTTTGCTTTGGGAACATCTGTTACAAATCTAGTGTTGAGTTTATTTGAAACTAACAGCTGCCCAGTAGCATATTTAGACAAAAAGCCTAGGTAAAATAGTCCTGTAGATTCCTTTCTAAAAGGCTAATTTCTAAAACTATACCTTTAGTTACACTTAAATGATGTGATATGGGAGATAGAAGAAGGGCGACAATTCTCTGTGTTCAGTGTGATAGATCAGTGTTTTGTGTTTATGATAATCCCAATGTACTTAAACCAATGTGAAGACATTTCAAGGCTACATAAGAGGAAAAATGCTACAATTTGATCTGTAGGCCAACTGGCTGATCTGGTGCTTGGCTAATGCTTTCTAAGCCAAGTGCTGCCGTTCAGACTCCATAAGTTTCTTTGACAAATTCCCAACTTATGTCTTCTTACAAATCACATTAAAATAAAAGTGAGTGGTATAACAGTCTGAGTCTTTGAGTGGAGTTACTTTTCAGAACTAAGCAAACAACAAGCTACTACTAAAACAACCACAAAACTACTACCAGACTAGACTCTACAAATCTTGGAGCCTCTGATGCCCAGCTCAGAAGTTTTAGCTAATTCATCAAGGGCATTTATGCAATGTTAGCAAAGACTCCTCTGACCACATAGAATAATGACAGCAATAATACACTCTTTTAACCTTCAATGTATAGAATTACTCAACACCCAAACAAGACTTATGCTCATATGGGTAACCTTTTGTATAGTATCTACCGTGAGTCCAAAACTATCCTGAGCTTCTATACATACCGCCTCTTCACCCAGATAACAGCCATAGAGGTGAGGACTGTTGCTTACCACAAGCTGCAAATGAGGCACTAAAGGTGAATAACTTATTTAAAGTCATGTAGCAAACAGATGGGTAAAGTCTAAGGTCACTGAGCTAGCAAATGTCAGGGCTGGATCTGAGACACAGGCCTTTCTAATTCAAAACTCCATCTGCCTTACTGCACTTGAGGGCCCATCTTTGGGCATCTGCCTTGGGAGACTGCAAAAGTAATAAAGGAGACATTAGGGATAAAACTGAAGACCCAGACATACTGAATAATTTTTGGAAAGATGCTGGTTCTCTTTTCACCCAATTTCCTAAAATGAAATCCCTTTCTGCCTTTTCTTTTTCCCTTTCTCTCTTGCTTCTCTATGCCTTATTTCTTTTGTTCTCCATCCTGCCTATTCCTGAACTAATATAGACAATTATTTGTAAATGCTCATTAGGATCTGCAAAATTGTTTACATATCACAAGATGAAAAGGCACCCAAAAGTAGCTAGATAAAGAGCGTGTGTAGAGATCAAAATATAACATTTGAATCTCAAAGTCGGGTTTTGTTTTTCTGTACCATTCCAGTAAACTAGCCACAAAGAATCATTAATTGATGACATTTTAGTGGTAGAAGAACTGTAGATGTAATGAAGTCAATCTCTTCACAGTATAAGACAAGAAAAACATGTCCTGGGGCAGAGATGACTTGTCTAAGGCAGCAAAGCAAGCAAGGGACAGATCTGGGACTGCCACAGTTATGCTCACACTTAACTCATGCCTGTTCCTCTGACTCCTTGTGATGGAGGGTCTTGCTTGGCACACAGAGTTACTTCTTGGCTTCTCCTCACTGGATTCCATGCCATGCTGGGTAAGGCAGTGGATTCTGCCTTGAGTTCTGGAATCAGAGAGATGGGTTCAAATCTAGACTCTACTACTTACTAACAGCATCGTTCAAAGCATGTTACTCACCCTCTTTAAGATTGTTTCATCTGTAACATGTGGATGATACTCCATGCCTTCAGTGAATGTTGAGAAGATTAAAGAAAATATTAATTAGTGCTCGCAGACAGCTTGCTCTGCATCATATTCTATGCTAACTGTCTTATATTGTTTTGTTTTTTTTCTGGAAATACTTATAATGAATGCAAGGTGCTTAGACCATATAATAATAAATATGTTTTTGTGTGTAAACAGAAACATATTCATACACGTATTGTTTAGTAATATCATACACATGTCAGGCATTTTATTTAAGCCTTACATTGGTTATGTAACTCACTGTAGTCTTACAGTAGACAGTTTAGGGCTCTTGTGTTTGCCTCATGACATTGTAAAGGCTCTGCCAAAACCTTAGAAGAAGACTTACACTCTGTCAGTCACAAGATGGCTACACAGTCACACTCTCTGTGCTTCATGTGGGTAAGTGGCAGGAAGAAAACATAAGGAGCTGAAAGACAAGGCCTACTCTCCAGAAGTGCTGCCTGGTGATAAGCATTCTTGTCCTTGTGTCACCAACACTTCTACCTATGGGAGAGGCTATCACAGATAGGTTTTATTTGGGCATATTCTACTGCTGAGTTTATGGAATGAGATAGCTGATAGTTTCTGCTGTGTACTTATAGAGGTCAGGTGAAGACATCCAACTCCAGTTTATTGAGGACATTACTATATATATATATATATATATATATATATATATATATATATATATATATATGTTTCGTTGTAAAGAAAACATGGCTACTTGTCACATGTAGAGGTAAAGAATATAGATATGCTTTCCATATCATGCCAGTGAATTGGTGGCTGGGATTTGGGACAGTGAGTCAGCGAAAGAAAATTAGCAAACAAAAGGATCTGTTGTGTGTTGTAGTTACTAAAGCAGGATGCAGAGCAGAAGCAAATGGGCTAGAAAGGAGATAGATCAAAGGAATGGATATGGAAGGAAACTTGTCTAGGTAGAGAGCAACTGTCTAGGAAAGGGCCATACCTGAAGGCTCTGCAAGATACTGAAATTGAAGCTCCAGAAGCTGGGGAGCTTGTTTAGGGCCAGTGTGACCTAACCTTGAGGTCAACCATGGGGGAATCTGGAAAATGCCAAGAGGTAGTCTGGCCTCATTGACTGAAGGGGTCTGGGAGTGGAGGGAGAGAGAGAGAGAGAGAGAGAAAGGGAGAGAGAACAAACTATCTCCATATCATTTTGGGGGACATGAGGGAGGTTGGAAACAGAAGGAAAATATAATACTTTGTGATAAATTGCTCCAGGTTTGCTTGTTGTACTGTATTTCTAATTCATGACATGTAATAAATTTCTGTACCCTTGCTGCCTCCCTGGGCTTGGGATTTTTTCAATACCCCTTACTGACAGGGTCATAGGGGAGAACAAACAGGAAGGAGCCTCAGAGCCAAATTTGTACTCTTAGGAGAGAATCTCCTGAGACATTGGCTGAGGCCAGAGAAAGCTAACTTGTGCAGAATCTTTCTGGAACTTCTTCCATTCCAGGATACTCTGAATCCATTTATTTCATTGGTCATCATGCCTTGACAAATAAATGTCATGTTGACTTATCCCTGTAGCTTAATACAATTCTTTGCTCAAAGACAGTATGCAATCTTATGGCTGTATCAACCTCTTGTTGGCTGTGATTGAGGCTTAGTGCTTTGCACATAGTAAGCACTCAATAAAAAGTAATTAAATGAATGAATAACCATTTAGAGAGTGCTTAGTGTAGTTCCGATAAAGAGCAATACGCTGACGACGTTTCTTTATTCAGCTGTTGATAGTGTTGGTAAAAACTAGCTTGTATAAAGCACCTTTTGAGTTTTTCTTTTATAGCATTTGTTTGAAACCATCATGATTGGATTACTTCCAAGGGGTGAAAAATTACCTTGAAGCAATAATAGTCGCAATTCCTTTAAAACATGTTGGTTTCCTATTAAAATGCCTTGAAATCATATCACTTTTCCAAAATCTACTATTTATGAGGATGGGAAAATCATTCCCTGTGCACCTCCCCCAACCAAAGAACAGATTAAATTGTATCTAATGTCTTCTTGCTATTCATAACAAATTGGGAAAAATCCTAACTTAGGCTGTCCTCTTTAGCTAAACATTCTTTTCTGAAAGATAAATGTTAGATACACAGACTTGACTTGCTCAAAATCTTTTCAACTTTGTACATCTGAACGTTTATTCATTTAATAAGAGTATGGTTCTACTATGTTCAAGTCAGTGGGTCAAATGAGATCTGATTCTTGTCCTCTCTTCTGATAGGTGATTTTAGCCTATCAGAAGATAAAGATGAAGAAATAATAAAAATTCAGTTAACATATAAAATATTTATTTATAAAATATAAAAGGTAGCACTGTTAAATGATGTAAGTGCTTACATATAGTGATGTTGGTGTTGTAATGGTGATCTGTACAGGGTCCCCTGGCAGCATAGGAGGTAGTTTAGTGTCATTTTTTCAAAGAAATCAATTTGGATTTTACAGTCTGTTTTCTAATACTGCCTGTGCCCTTTATCAGCTGTGTGATGTGGGGCAAATTACTTTGCCTCTCAGAACCTCAATTTGCTTATTTATTAGTAAAATGAATATAATGGAAGATAATGGTAGAGCTCATCTCAAGAGATGACTTGAGGATTTAATGAGATTTGTTTATCATGAAATCATGTGGAATAAAATAAAACCCCCTCAAGCACCATGCGAGGTTCAAGCCTCTGCCTCACCCATCAATCTCATCTCCCCCTGCCCTTTTTTTTAACCACATATCAGTCCCACTTCCTCCAAGTTCTGCAGTGCACCAAGCTTTCCCTGCTTCAGGGTCTTGGCTCCTGCTGATTTAATATCCTCATTCAGCCTATTAATGACTCATTTCAGAAGTTCTATCCAAATATCTTTTAGCAGTCACAGCTCAGATATCTTTTTCCTGACCCCAAAGTATAAACCAGTTCCCTTCACTTTGCTGTATTCTTTCCTACATGCCTATTTTTTTTTATACAGGCTTGTCACAAATTGTAATTCTATATCCTGCTATGTTGATAGAATATTTACTTCTTCACTAGACTGCAGTTCAAGGAGGGGAAGGATTACATTGTTTTTTTTTTTTGGTTCCTCACCGTAAACTCATTTCAGGACAGAGCTTGGTGCAGAATACACTTTAAATATTTGATATTCAATGAGGAAACAAAAGAATGGAAATAATCTTTGCATATAGAATATTACCACTGTGTCCAGCTTATCATACGTGTTCTACAAATGCCAACATTTATCATCCAAAGAGCAGATATCAAATTTAAATGGTTGTGGGTGTCAGAAAACTTTCCTAGAAGAGTTGACATTGAAATTGAAGTTTGAAGTTCTTATGTCACTCATGTTTTTTTCTTATATAACAGAGGTTTTAAAACTGTATCAGTATGGTTTATGGCAATCTATAAGGATTTTAGGGAAAAAACTATTAGACACTTCACTTTTGAAATTATTTAGTATCGTTTCTTCCAAAGTACATAAAGCATTGCCTCACATTTTCTCTTCAAAGTAGGTCACAGGAAGGGTGCTTATTTCTGTTTCAGGTAGAGAATGACAGAAGAAAGAATAAAAACTGTACCAGGTCATGTAGTAGCACTTCTGCAGCAGATGAAAAAAAAAGGCAAAGGACGGCAAAGGGCAGCAAAGCCAACCTTAAAGCTAACAGGTTAAGAAAAGAATTACTGAATTCCCAGCAATGTACACGTTCAGCAGCCCTGGCTATATGCTAGAGTTCATCTGCCTAAAAAGGGCATGCAGGCCAAGGGAGCATCCCACTTTCTAGCAGTCAGAACATTCAAGTGCAGCTCACTATAGCATCACCAGGCATCAGCATGGCTCAGTTGTAGTAGGCCTTGGCCATGAGTGCCTGAACTGAAATGACCCTCTGTAGGCTAAAATTAGGTCTGACAAAGTCTGAGGAATTGCAAGGTGCTCAAAGTCTTAATTTAGGAACATTTTCCAGAAAATACCAAAGATTTCAGATTAGAATGCCTATTTATGGTGTTTTATAGGAAACCATCATTCTACCACATACTCTACTATTTTGACTTTGCCAATCTAGGCTCATTTACAGAGCTTAAAATAACCAAAGATGCTAAAGTATTTAACATCTGTTTTCCTTAAAATAAGAGGATGGCAGAAGGATTAGATCTTCCTTTTGGGCAACTCATCAGTCTGCACTAGGAAGAAAATGGTTCTGATTTTTGTGCAGGGAAAACATTTTTTTTCCATTCTCCTTTGCTCTCTGGTCCTTAAAGTACAACCTCTCAGAAAAGATGACAACAGAGACTATCTATCCAGTCTGACTCCTCAGTTTCCTCTATTTTGGTGCAGGAAGGTGCTTCCCAGACCATCTAAATCATCTTAAAATGAGTATAGCTAAGCTTTCTTCTGCCAGTCTCATAGGTTGAAGCTTTGACTCCTTTGAGTCAACGTTTAATTAGTGTTTTTTAGTGTTTGTTTTAGACTAAGCTCTAAACTAAGGTCTAATAATGCAAAGACACTAAAACACAATCACAACCTGTAAGGAATTCTGATCTACTGAGTAGGGAGAAACATCAAAAATTTGTTGCAGTCTGATAACTATACTCCACGGTAGATTTCCTTTCCTTTCCTTTCCTTTCCTTTCCTTTCCTTTCCTTTCCTTTCCTTTCCTTTCCTTTCCTTTCCTTTCCTTTCCTTTTCCCTCCCTCCCTCCTTCCTTCTCTCTCTCTCTCTCTCTCTCTCTCTGTCTCTGTCTCTCTCTCTCGAAGCCCAAGGGACAGAATAAGGCCATGAAATCATTGATTTCTGGCGTGCCCACTTAAGGTAAAACCTTGTCTTATAGCCAAGGGAGATAAACTCTGAAAAAGAGAGTTTCTTTTCCTCTAGGAAGTCAACATGTTCTTATGAGGGGCAAGCACAGAGGCATAGAACTTAAATAATATGCAATCAAATCTGGTATAATAGCTCCTCAAAATAGCTGTGAAAAAGTACCTCTGCTGGGAAGACTGCCATTTCAAATTATTATGGCAGACTAGAAATTCTAAAACAGACAAAGTACAACTTCATAGAGGTAAGCCAGTGGTGAGAATCAGCTGTTTCCCTAAAATTGTCTGCCAGTTCCCCATGACTTAGAGTTTTGATTTAGTGGCTAAATTCAGGCCCAGAACCAAAAACTGAAATCACAGTAAAAGGATAGTAGATTAGAGATTAAAAGCTTTTAATACACTCCTGGCCCAATTGGTGAAGTAGAAATATTCCTGCCTTGACTATGACTGGGTAGAAGGGAAAAATAACTGAACTGTACATTGCCGGGTTTTGAGGTCAAAATTCATACTGCTCTTGTATTTGAGATATACTTACCCTGAGAATTTATTATACACGGACGGACCCCAGTTTGGCAGTGTCTCAAGATGATTGGCAGAAGCAGATATAATTCCTTCTGAAGAATGCACCTTTAGCCTAGGCAGGCTTCAAATTCATAGACAAATTCTATTAAACATGTGCTTATGATAACAAAATCATAAAATACAAGGAAAGAAGAAAACATGAGCATACATCAGTGAAACAAAACTAAAGGAGCAAAAAATAGCTATGTTAAAAAATAAGAACATCAGCTTCAGACTCACAGTTATTAAATATTGTAATTATTTAATTAACATTTACTGTATTTAAAGAAATAAAAATGACTATTTAAAGGATGAATATAAAACAAGAGATCCTTGAGAATCAATCATTTGCTTTTAAAAATTCAAATAGAAATTGTGGGAAAAATATATAATAATTGAAATAAAAACAATGAATAGGTTGAACAGATTAGACAAAGCTAAAGGGAGAATTGGCGAATAGGAAGATATCCAAAGAAATCCAGAATGTAGCAAGAGAAAAAAAGTGACAAAATATTATAAATGAGGAATAAAAAAACATGAAAGACACAGACAATTTAACATGCCTAATTGGACTTCCAGATGAAAAGCAGAGATAAGTCAGAGAGGCAATATTTGAAGTGATGATGTCTGAGAAATATTAAAAAGTGGTATAACAACATGAATCTCTTAGAATCCTTAGAAACAAGAGATTCATAAAGTTCCCCAAGCAAGTTAAATTAAAAGCAATCTACATGAAGACACTTTGTAGTGAAACTTCTTAATATCAAAGCTTCCTCTTCCCTATCCCTTTCTTAAATAACCAGAGAGAAGAAATAAGTGTTTATTATCTCTTTGTGGGAGAATAATAATTAAGTTGACATCTAGCTTCTCAGAAACAGCATTGTAAAACAACAAAAACTATTTTCAGCTTATAGAAAATACCTGTTAGTCTACCGTTGTGTACCCAGAAGAATTATCTTTCAAGTTTGAGAAGAACATAAATGTTTTTTCAGACAAGTAACATACATGTTTTTGATCAATAACACACCCTGAGTAAGTAAGAAGACAGATGAACAAGAAAAATTTGTATAAACAATAACAATAATGTCTAATGTTGTGGGCACAAAACAATAGTAATATAACCAAAATATTGTGGTAAATGAGTTTCATTACCTTTATTTAGACTTTGTTAAATTAAATACACATGTTAAAATTTCTAGGTTAACGATTAAAATAATAAAGGAGGAATTTATATTTCCAAACTATATATATGACCAGCTTTAGACTTTGTTAGATTAAATACATATGTTTGTTAGATTAAATACATGTGTTGAATAGAAAACACAGAAATTTAGAAAAGCACAAAATAAGAAAGAAGAAATAAATTGAAATATGTCAATTGTAATAACAAGTAAGTATGAGCTAAGTAAGTATCAAAACGCAAAATTACCAGATTGGTTAGGAAACAAAATTCAGCTATATGTTGAATTCAAGTGACATACCTAAACATAGAAAGGATGGTATATGAAGCATAGAAAAAGGTACTCAAACTCTAACTGCCAGGGAAATGCAAATAATGACACCACTAACATACCTTCCAGGTACCAACAATTTTAAATTTCATAGTTGGGAAGGATAGGGAGAAAAAATTTTTATCTCATGTTGGCAGTAATGTAAATTGGTACCATCGTCTTAAAGAAGGGCTTTGACATTATCTAGTAGAGAAATACACACATGGGATGTAGGATGCATATATGAGAATATTTGTAGCAGCACTGTTTGTAATAACCCAGACTAGAAACCAAATGTGCATCATCAAAATAATGACTCCCTATGAAATGTGGTGCCAAAAACCAGGAAAAGGAATGAAAACCAAGAATAAGCATGGGGAGGCAGTTGATTCCTGATTGGGAACTGTTAACCTCGTGTATCTGTGAGGTAGAAATGCTGAGTGGGTATTGCTAATGCTGGAAATGGGGGCTGGACTCAAGCAAAATCAGGCGGGGTGTCAACCTCTATGGTGATAGTGGATGTTCAGTAGCTTCTGAAAGGAATTTCTTCAGTGCAGGAGATTAACCCACAAGGCAAAGTGAGGGGAGACAAGGAACTGCAGAGACCTGGTGTCTGCTAGTCTTTTAAGAGGTTGGGTAGGGAAGAGAAAGTAAAGGAGCAGGGCTGGGGCTGTAGCTCAGTGGTAGAGCACTTGCCTGGCATGTGTGAGGCACTGGGTTTGGTTCTCAGCACCACATATAAATAAACAAATAAATGTCCTTTAACAACTAATAAAATTTTTAAAAATATTTTTAAAATATTGTCAGCTAAAGGAAAAGGGGGTTGAACCTGTAATAATTGCTGACATTTTTATTATTTATTTAGAGCTTTACATAATTAAATTAAATCATACAACTCTCTGCAATGGTACTTTTACAATTTGGGAAACTGAGGTACAGAGAATTTAACTGCATAGAGAGTGATAAAAGCAGGATATCTGACTGAAATATACTTTTTAAACATTAAAGCAAAGCAGTTTCTCAGCAATAGGTGAGATTTCAGCATGTTTGTGGCATAAAAGGAGTGGAATTAGGAGAGAGATTAGGAAGAATGAGGGCAAGGAATAGCAGGACATATGTGCCAGGAACAAGGTGGGTGGGGAGGTGGGAAAGGAGATGATGTTTTCCTTGGGACTAGAGAAAAGGAAGGGGTTGTGGAGTTAATTTAAGGTGTGCACGGCAGGAAGTATGGGGGTTCGTTTTGGGTGATTTAGTCTCACAATTTGGTCATGAGAGATCATCTGTGGAGGAAAAGGGAGTCCAGACTGGCTTCATGGCACAGACCATAGTTATGATTTGAAAGAGCTGGAACCGCGGAAGCTGAATTAGCTGGTAGAATAGGCAATGGCACAGACTAGATGCTAAATTGCTAGTAGAAAATAAGAAAATCTAAAACCAAATTGTAGTTCCAGCTAGTGTGGATAAGTCCAAGGAGGATGAACCAGGGACCTGGCCTAGGTTGGGAAGCCTGAAACAGTCATTCATTATTTGTTCAGGATAGTCACAATACAGAGCCTAAAGTAAGGAAGCACGAGGTTGAGTTTACCCAGAGTTGAGGAGCAGTGTTGATGCTGTATAGGGGGCAGCATAAAGTCAAGCTTAATGGCACAAGGGGCCCAGGGAGGACAAATGTTGAAAATAGTGGTTAGGAGGTTACACTGGGTATCCACAGAGAGGTAGGAGGAGATAATATGCCAAGACAAAAGGGAGAATCGAGGAACTTGGACTTAGACTGATAGGGAAGAGCAAGATCACTTGGGATTAGAGAACAAAAGAGGAAAAACCTGCGAGAAGATGGTAGAGAGGAGGCAAGATTTTTCCTTCACCCTCTCAGGTTTCGTGACTAGGACCAGCAAATTAATCTGACAAAAGATGGATTAACAAACCGGGCATGGTGGCACAAGTCTGTAATCCCAGCATTTAGGGAGGCCGAGACAGGAGAATCGTGAGTTCAAAGCCAGCCTCAGCAAAGTCGAGGCACTAAGCAACTCAGTGAGACCCTGTCTCTACATGAAACCCAAAATAGGGCTGGGGATGTGGCTCAGTGGTAGAGTAGCCCTGAGTTCAATCCCAGTACCAAAAAAAAAAAAAAAAAAAAAAAAAGGTGGATTAACAGGAGAAAAAGTCATACAAGTTTTATTGAATATTTATATTTTTATGTGGTTGAGTGCTTTCAAAGATGAAGTGAAAACCCTAAGGGAAGAGTTAGACCCAGGATCTTAGAAACCATTTTTAAAAAGAGTAAGAAATGAAGACATGATAAGACAAAGAAAAAGGGGATTTGGTCAATGGGCAGTAATTGTGGGAAGTGACTAGGAAAATGTGGGGGGTAATGAATGGGAGATATTGGTAATGAATGGGAGAATTGGCCTTGACTCCCATCTCTGATGATAAGAATGTTCTTGCCAGGCATGGTGGTGCATTCCTATAATCCCAGGGGTTTGAGAAGCTGAGGCAGAAGGATCATGAGTTCAAAGCCAGCCATACCAATTTAGCAAGCCTCTGAGCAACTTTAGCAAGATCCTGTCTCTAAATGTGTCTAAATAAAAATATAAAAAAGGGCTGGGGATGTGGCTCAGTGGTTAAGTGTCCCTGGATTCAATCCCTGGTACCAACAACAACAACAACAAAAAGAACATTCTTGTCTTTCCAGAATGAAGAAGGCCCCCTTTCTCATGGGAAAGTAATGTCCCAAGTTTAGGAAGAAAGCGGTGGGGCAGAGATCCCTTTCCTGTATCTGCTGTTTCTCAACTGCCTTTGGTTCAATGTAATCAAGATGCCAAAGGGGCATATTGTGGGGTGATATGTTCTAATCTCCTTGGGTGGGGTTCAGAGGAAGTGTGTGGAGACCATCATTGATGATATGGATTTCTTCCTTCCCCAGTGAAGCCTCTCATGGACTCAGGGTAATCAGACACGAAACACTTCTTTTCTAAGCTCATATTTTAATAGTGTGTCACAGCACATTTCTTTGATCAATTATTGGAACCTAGTTATTTTTAAGGATGACAGCACTGTATGCTGTTAGGATCATGGGGAGCCTTGCTAAGTTCTAGTGCTGGCTTTCCCTTTGGCTAGCTGCATGACCTCAAACCATGGGGCTCACTTCTTTATTTCTCAGTTTTCCTATATATAAAAAGAGAGGAAATGTGATTGTCAACAGGCTTAAAAGAATAATTTACTTAGAACTGTGATGAACCCATAGGAAGTGCGTGAAGTGTTATGAAAATGGAAAAAAAGAAATTCATTTGCTGATGGGTGCTTGGCTTTTTCTGAACTGGTTCTAATTTCATTGTCTAGTTTTCTTTTAATCAGTGGCAGGTACTCTTGAGTTTCCTGGTGGGATTAAAAGGGGCATCTATGGCTGTGGAGCACATGGTACTCTCTGTCAAGGACTTGGCCATTACTGCAGGAGCAGTGACAGAGACACTGAGGAATGTTACCATCCACAGTGCCCTTCTTTAGTCACCACAGGGACAGATCTCTATTCTCACTGTTTTATCTAGAGATGTTTTCATCTTTAACAGGATGTCTGTCTAGCTCCAGCTCCTGGGCTACCCTTACAGAGAGCCTTGTACAATTACATTTATTGTTTTTTTTTTTTTTTAGCCATAATTTCAACTTCTTTTTTTCTCTGTGTGGTTTACAACCTAATGACTGTTTCTGTAACATCCATCACTCTGACAGAGATAATAACACCCAAGTAGAATCAGGAATGAATAATTTAACAGGAAAAATTAGATTCTCAGTATAATCTTCTTCAAAGAGATTTTCTGAATTAAAGGTGAGGTAATCTGTTTGGTATAAAATAAATTAACCCTTCCTTTTATACTCAAAGTTCCTGGGAAGATTGTTTGTATCTACAGGAATGAAGTTGAAACAATTAGATATGATCTAGGCCTCTGAACACATCTGTGGAAGTATTTTTCTCTTATTATATAAAAAGTCTTTTGAGTGGTCATTGCGACAACCTGTCTAGCCTACATGTCTAACGTAGGTCCCTGTGTAACCTTTAAAAATGTCTTTCACAGCATAGGACCTGATGCTACAGGGCCCTCTGAAGCCATGTTGCCTGGGAGTCTTATTGATTGGAAAACCAAACTGCTTTGATTCCTTCCACAAGGTTTAGAGACTGATTCTGATGAGACCTCAGCACTGTATGCTCTTAACGTTAGGATGGGACTGAAGCCAGTTTTGTGATGCATTTTTCTTATATACTGACAGTGTTTGCAATGCTTGCTAATGGAAAATAGCACAGGAGAAGCCATTAAATGACACTAGTATTGCCAAACTCCATAGGGGTTAAGGAAGATATAGGGGCTTCAGTGAGATGCAAGTTTAAACAAAGAGGAAAGATGATTTATAGTTTAATAAACCATTATAATTTTTTACTTTAGAATTTCTTCTTGAACTAGAGACCTGGTGAGCAGTAGCCAGATAGTAGCAGGAAAGAGTTTAAAGAAGAAAATATATTTTGAGTTTCACTATCTCTTTTAAATCATGCCTTGAAATGGGTAATGGATGTTTCAGTCTGCAGCTGGGAGGTCAAAAGGCCAAGGAAGAAGAGGTTCTTTTTTATTGTAAACATATGAATTAATCATGACCCCAAAATTTAGGAGAATATCTTCAGCTGGAAAGAAGAGTGAAAGAAGGAAAGCCGTTTTCATTTATTTATTTGTGTATACACACATACATGGTGTAACCTTGTCACCTGTCATTTATTTATTTGTATGCATATGCATGGTATAAATATGCACTCATACTCACCATCTAGCTCCTGGACATTATGGTCACAAGGGCAGAAGTGATACCAACGTACACTTGGAAAGAAAAGCAGCATGTGTACTTTTGTCTTGAGCTCCATGTATCTAGAATTTGTGCTTAAGCAAGAATCATTTTTCAAAAAAAACTTACTGGTACATTATAATTATAAATAATAGTGGCATTCATTCTGATATATTCACACATGCATATAACCATTTGGTCAACTCCATTCTTCAGTATCTTCCTTTTGCTCCCCCACATCCCATTCCTCTGCTCTACTAGCTTCTATTTTCATTTTCATGAGATCCTTTTTTTGTCTTCTTTTTCTTCTTTCTTTCTAGCTTCCACCTATGACAGAAAACATATGACTCTGAGACTTTCTGAGTCTGGCTTATTTTGCTTAACATGATACTCTCTAGTTCCATCCATTTTTCTTTAAAATGACATAATTTTGTTCTTCTTTATGGCTGAATAAACTCTATTGTGTATACACATCATATTTCTTTTATCCATTCATCTGTTGATAGACATCTAGGCTGGCTCTCTAACTTTGCTATTGTTAATTGCACTGCTACAAACATGGGTATGCATGCGTTGCTATAGTGTGCTGACTTTAATTCTTTGGGATAAATATCAAGGAGTAGTGTAGCTGGGCCATATGGTGGTCCCATGCCTAGTCTTTTGAGGAAACTCCATACTGTTTTCATAGTGGCTGTACTAATTTATAATCCCAACAGTGCATAAGAGTTCCTTTTTTCCATCTTCACCAGCATTGATTATTATTGCTTGTATTCTTTGATGATTAAACAAGATTATTAATAGACTTTCATACAAAAAGTTTTTCTTAGTTCTATTTGCACCTCAAATTTGACATATTTTAAAAAGCAGTGATTAAATGCCATGTGAGCTCTTATATGACAGAGCGTTAGAACTCCAAGGTGACCAAGCAGCCAGAGAGAGGCAGCAAACGAGCGGGAGGTTAACCTTCCATAAACTAGGTTCCTCCTCACTCTTTTAAAGGTGTTCTTTTTCCTATTTAAAATTTTATTTACCTATCATCTACCTACCTACTTACCTACCCACCTACCTACCTACCTACCTATGTATCTTTACCACAGTGCAATGTACAAAGACATGGGACTTTCATTTCTACATACTTTGCTCTTTTTCTTTCTTTTCTTTTTCTTCCCAACTAGACTTTTAGAATTTATAGCCCAGAATCCTGACTCTAGTCAATGTGGTCTTGGGTTAGCTCTCCCTCACAATTACTGGCTACTCCAGAGGGCTGGGGTCAGAGGCTTGATTAAATAAATTACAGCTTCAGGTCCCCTCCAATAAACCATGTCAGGCTTTAGGCAACCCAAAACAATGCTCCCTGTTTTAACCCATAATGGGCAGTTGAGTTCAGTAAATGGCCTAATCACTGCAGCATAAATATTTATGGGAGAATTTTTCCAATTAAGGTAGAGGCTTGTTTAGATGCTATCAGTTTAGAGAGGGCTTTTCCAACAAGAAAATTACTGTTAAAAGACATCAGGAAATGGTTAAACTCCAGAAGGCTAAAAGGTCAGTGAGTCTGCAATGTGCAAAGCCTGCATTCATAGCCATGCTGTCTATATGCATTAAATCCTCCCCCTACCCTTTTTAAAAGGGGGATTAAAAAATAGCCCTTTGTACCTAGGGAAAAACGTTGGTTCATTCATATAAAAAATATTTATGTTGAGAAATAAAAATGTGGGGCAATTACTCGACCAGATTTGGTGTTATCCAACTTTTACAACAGGCTATACATAGGTCTTACTTGTTTGCTGGGCTCAGTATAGGGAGGGTGGTGACCATGATGGTATTGAATGATTTTCATAGTAGGTGGTGTCAGCATGGACCCCAAGAATTCCTGTTGCACACACCCTGCAAAGAGATGTAAATATGTGATTTGTAAGTCATGTTACCAAGAATGAGCTGCATAAAATCCAAAATGTGACATACAGGCAGAAAAACTCCCAGAGGAGAAGAGTATGTGATCTCAGTGGGAATTCATTAATCTCCCAAACAGCGTACATGTGTGTCTGCCATATGGCATTTTACTCTAAAGGCAAACATAAAAAAGAAAAAGAGAAAGTGGGAAAAAACAATCCCCATCGAATCTGAACGCAAGGCACCTTTGGCTAAAAAAATCAGCTTACTAAGTTTATAGCAGAAGAAACAGAGCAGAGTCTCCTAGTCTCCATGCCATTGGAGCTGAGAAGGTTTTGGAAGCATTACCATGTGATTTTGATTCTCCTAGGAAAATAAAATAAAGTATTAAAGATTAAGGCTAGTTAGCAACCATTTCAGCAGTTAGCCATGATGTAAAATACAGCTTAAACCACACAAGGGGCGGGGGACAGGGAGTTTGGTCTATGTCAGGATAGCTTCAGTTTGTTTAAGCCAAAAGTACTAACAACCCTTTCCAAGGCACAGCTGTGGCAAAACCAGAAGGCAGTGAGACACCTGAAAAAATAGGAGACTATGAAGAGAGGCATTTGCCATCTGATGTAATTAAACTGGAAGACAATTGACTTTGAGCTCCTATCCAGTTTCACTTCCATCCCCCTCCTTGACACAAAATTCTTAAGGAGAGAGGAGAGAGAGAGAGGGAGAGAGAAAGCTTCAGAGCTCAACACCCCAGCAGTTACACTTGGCTTTGACTTAGCTGCCCTTTTCCTCCCAGGACTATGGATTAACCAAACCAGTTCCTGGATCAGCATGAGGGCAGAGCCTGAGGGTTCCCTAGAGCATCCCCTCCACCAGGAAGTGCATCTTCCTGCAGATGGACAGTGTATCTTTGAGAGAAGGTCACTGCAACCACAGCGACAGTCAGGGTGATTGGGGTTCTGCATGGAGAGGCTCAGGGTTGGGAGATGCAGGGTGGGTTGTCTGCTCAGGGCTGGCCCCACTGGGGTTGGTTTGGAGACAAGAGAACTGAAATTGGAAAAAAAAAATCCAAATAGCTGTTTTTCCCACTCTTCTTATGTCCTTCTTTTAAAATAGCATGATTCCTTACATTTCCACTTGTTTTATGTCTTCTATTTTATATTATTAATTGCTTCAGAATTGAATGTCCCTAGTGAGGGAAGCTGAAGCATCTTTTGGGTTAAGGGACTCCTAGACCCATTAGACCTTGTGGATGGGAAGGGAGTCAGTTTTCACAAATCTAAGTAGATTCTTATTCTACTCAAACTCCTATTAGTAAAAGTATGTTTGTAGTTAGAGAATTTGAGTTTCTACTTAGAAGAGGCAATGTTGTACAGTATGGAAGGTAAGAGTCTGCTCAAATCCCCATCATTTCCCTTTTCGGAGGCCGATGGGCCTAGGTTTAGGGGAAGACACACTTTTTTCAGCCGGATTCTGGCTCAGGAGCCAGCAGCAGGGAAACAATGGCAATCAGAAGGATCCTTCTACATTACATGGCTAATACACGTGGAGACTTGAGATTTGGGTAAATTTGATATGATTTTCTGATTTCCCATCTAGAAGTGCTTTAGAGATTAACAAAATGATGTTGATGACTGTTTTAGGGAAATACTATATAATAGGTTGGAGATTCATTGCTAATTAAGAAAAGGAAGTTAATCTTCCTTCAACACTGTCCCAATCTGTTTAAAAAAACCATCACAGACAATTTTAAGAGGTTTGGCAGGAGCACTGGATGATCGTGATTATCACACTGGGGCTTTGGTGGAGGGGCAATTTCCTCCCGCCTCTAGCTAATGCATATTGCAGCCTTGACCATCTGTTACACACTGTAATACTTCCTTTTCCTGACATAAAGTCTTCAGCATGAGTACTTATTCAGGAACTTTTCAAAATGGGTATTTTTCATTATAAAAACTGTAATCCGTTGTTTAAAACCAAGCCCACGAATTACAAGGACGGAATGTTCTTTAGGTTTAGCGGAGAGCTCATAGCAACACTTTTTCATTCAGATAGCTGCTTTTCACCTACTGAAGAGAAGGAGTGACAAAGGGGACATGCTGAATTTAACTCTGATTTGTCCTCTGACCCCAAATGCTGAGAAGAGAGTTATTCTTGGCAATAACACTGTGATTTGAATTGGACGGTTTGTCTTGTGTTTCATAATGCAGTGGCTGTGACTAGCCCAAACTAAATAACTAAACGCCCAAATCATAAACAAAATAACAAAACCAGAACATGCAGTAGTCATCACAGGAAGTCTGCTATTTGTGTGTAAATAAGTGAACCTGTCTGAGACTAACAGTGAGCTGAAGTTTTGCATCTATTTCAACACAATAAGCTCTAGTCTATAGTAAACCAGGCTGGCAAAATGGCTTTGAACAAACTGCTTATTCCCAAGATCCAAATTCATTCCTTTCTAAAGCTTTGCAGCATTACTTAGTGCAGTTGCAAAAAAAAAAAAAAAGAAAGAAAGAAAGAAAAAAGAATTGTTAGGCATGGTGGTGCATGCCTGTAATCCCAGCAACTTGAGAGGCTGAGGCAGGAGAATCACAAGTTTGAGTCCAGTCTGAGCAACTTAGTGAGATCCTTAGCAACTTAGACCTTGCCTCAAAGTAAAACATAAAAAGGACTGGTGATGTCACTCAGTGGTAAAGCACCCTTGGATTCAATCTCCAGTACCAAGAAAAAAATGTTTAAAAAGAAAGAAAAAAGTAGTGTTCTGCACACCCAGAAAAATGAGGACCAGACTATAGAAACTTTCAAGATAGTAATTTGATACATTCATTCTCTTTTTGCCTTGTTCCTTTTGTTTTGTTCTCATGGAAACTGCCATTTATGAGAAAAGTCTGAATTTGTTTGCTATTAACCTAAGTTTGTGCTATGTTACTCAAGTGATACAAAAGAAAGAATAGTTTTCATACAGTCAATTGAATTGAATGCAAATCTTTAGAGTGATCTTGAACTGCTTATAGTTTGTTGAATAAGTTCAACATCTTTTAAGACTTAACATCTTATTCTTCAGTAATTCCCTATTTTACTCCATGGGTCTATTTATATTCTTTTGCTTATATCACATAATTTTTTAAACCAGATTTAACTGTAGCCACCATTAAAATGTATGTACAATACATACAATACAATTACTGTAGGTACATGTATGAAGACATGAATGGTGTGACTCTACTTTGTGCATAACCAGAGAAATGAAAAATTGTGCTCCCTATGTGTACTGTGAATTAAAATGCATTCTCCTGTTTTTAAAAACATAAATAAATAAAAAGAGAGAAAAATGAAAAAAATACAATGTAAGAGAGCACTGTGGTAAAAAAACAACACAATAATAGGTTGCATTACTAAAATGAGCTTCAAATTTGCCTATTTTTGTTTGTAGCATATTACTTTAGAAAATAAGCCCATAATGCACAAGACTAATTGCTATAGTTTGGACCTTGAATGTTCCTCAAAGGCCCATATGTTAAAGGCTTGGTCCCCAGGGTGGTGCTATTGGGAGGTGGTGGAACCTTTACAATGTGGGTCCTACTGGAAGGACTTTATATCATTGGCGAATGTGCCCTTGAAGGGAATTGTGGGACCCCAGCACCCTCCCCACTCTCTTTTGGCCACCTGGTCACGAGATGAGTGAGTTTGCCTTGCCATGCCTTCCTGCCATGATGTGCTGCCTTGCCACTGGCCCAAAGTAGGAGGGCCAACTGATCATAGACTGGAGCCTCCAAAACCATAAGCCAAAATATACCTTTTCTTTTTATAAGTTGATTGTCTCAGATATTTGTTATAGCAATAGAAAGTTGACTAACACACTTTGACTAATACAGTTTTATAGTACTTCAAAAGTTTTAAAATTATTTTGTATCTACTACTTTAAAGCATCTTTCAAAATCTGTATAGAAAAGTGAATTATTTTATTAATGTTTTGAGAGTAATATACAGCTGGTTTTCTTCACCAGTGTCCCTGATGGCTAATGATTGAGATTACTTTTTAACCAGATCACTTAGCAACTTGGCCAGAGTAGATTTTTGTTTTTGCTGTATTAAAGATTAACAATATGTCTATGTATAAAAGCACATCTATTCTATTTTCCCCTAAGTAAATGGCATATGAATGACATATGTGAAGTTTGAAATTCCAGACAATCTGTTGATTTTTAAGATGGACAACATGATGATCTAAAGAAAAGAAATTTTCAAGATTTAGACTCAGTATATGATGTCAAGCCATGGGCTTTAATCATTTTCAGAAAGTGGAGGCCGCAGCTTCGAGTTTCTGACACAAGTTTATAATCCAAAAGATGGCACTTTGGGTAATTGTGGCATAGACAACATTGTTATAATTCAAATACTTCACAAATAAGGAATGAATATCTGGAAATTTCCTTCTGGAGGGAATTGCTCCTCACGCTGATAAATGCAGCACTGAGAGTGACACTGTGCCTCACAATTTCCCGTGCTCCATGGCTAGTCCGACCGTGTGTGAGAAGTCATGTATTCAGACAGCTGGAGCCTCCTTGCCTAAGACCCCTCAAAAGCCTCTATCTTTCACTTCGTTGTACACCTGCTGACAGTTTCTTAAATGGATCAACGGTTTCGTTACCAGCCGACAGAACTGATGACAGTTTTCAAGGGGGTATGAAAAATATCCCAGCCTTGAAGTTGTTTATACCAATATTCACAGTTGATAAATTGGGTTGTCATTCTGATCCTACCATGGATAGCAAAAAGGGGATTTAGTAGTGGTGTTGATCACAGCGATACATGGCACAAACTGATCTTGCGCCCCTTACCCAGTTTCTGTTTGCCACCATCTGTTGTGCTCCATCTCCACTGATGGGAGGGAAAAAGCCCTAACCTGCCACAGGAAGAAGGATGCAGGCTGCAATCTAGAGGGACGTATATCTGGGAAGCAAAGGCTGTTAGATCCTGAACTTGACACCTGAGAGGGTTTATGGACCATCCTTACGCTAAAGGCTTTTAAATAAAAACTGGAAGTTCTACCGTCTGGGGACTAGTTACCAAAAAAAAAATCCTTGTTGGAAGACAGATGAGGAACAAAAATGGCCTCTGGGGGTGGTTTCATGACATTGGTTCTTTCTTGTTCTCACTTCCAAATGACTGAAATGTGTGGATAGGCAGGCTAGGTTACAGAGTTTAGAATATATACTGCTAAATTTAGGAAATAATGATTTCCAGTTAAATCTCTATAGCCCTGATTTCCAAGTAGTAGTACATGCCAGAATTACCTGGATAATTTTTGCAAATCCAACAAGCTGGGCCCTCAAAACTTCAATGCTGCTAAACCAGACTCTTAGGACTAGGGTGGGTGGCTGTGGGTCTAGGGAGGTCGGGGCATGTGATTAGCCCCTGTCCTCCTGGACAGAATCACTGTTCTGGTTAGGTCAGTCTTTCCTGATATTGCAGTCTACTAGGGTCAGCTGGGGGCTGTATTGAAATGTTGATATCCAGGCCCTAAACAACAGTCTTGAGAGGGTGGTAGTGGAACAGCACCTCACTATTTTGAAAAACTTCCCCAGGTGATTTAGATGCCCTGGCAGCTTTGGGGATCATTTCCTTAGATGATAGAAGAAAATAGTGGAATTAGAACATTTTTAGTGATGAAAAGTTCACCTAGCACTGAGGAAGAGATTCATGGAATTCGGCAGGGCTGGGGTTCAAAACAGATCAGGAGAAGGCTAATTTCATTCCATTAGGTGTCACTTACAAAATCAGTCTAAATTGGCTCTTCCCTCCTTTTTCTCCCTCCCTCCCTTCCTTCCTTTCCAAATGGAAGTATTTATAGTGTTTATAATGACAGTCGAAACACACAAATGTTTCTGAATCCTAGTGTAGGAAAGTTCAGGAATGGCCTTTAATTCAGAAATTAGTCTAAGGACTAAGGCTTCTGGAATAAAAATGCAATTGATGTGATCTGGCCTGTCTAACTCTAGAGCTACTGTGCAAATTAACAGGGAGGAAATACTAATCCAGACGCTGGACTCTTCTCAGCATTCTTGCTCTGTGCTCTTGGTGGTGACTGTGCCTTGAGAAAGATTGAAACAGAGTACTGACTATTTGAACATATAGGCAGGCACTTCAGTCACCTGAGATTGGCAGAGTGCTACTTGAGGGGTGGGCTGTGGTGTTGGGAGTGGGGGAGGTGTAGGAAGAAGCAGAGACTTGAGAGAAAACAGAAATCACCACGTGGCCTGATCAGGGTTGAGAATACACAAGATGTCCTATTGCAGCCCCATCTTGTCAGCCTGTTGGAATGACAGTGCAGGCTCTTTCCCAGCACCAGCTTTCTAAGTATGGCAGTCTGTAAAGCAAATTAATAATAGAATGTAAAAATCTATTGAATTTAATGTAAAAATTTGAGATTACGTAGGAATACAAATATGGATTCCTTGGTTATAAAAAACTCCTTTATGAAGTGAAAACTGGCAGAAAAGGAGCCCAGATTTATGAAGTTAAATCATTTGTGTCAGAAGCTGTCTCATTAACCTCAAAACTGGAGTTGCAAGAATGGTTACATCTTTGTAGAAATTGGATAGGAAGTAACTGAGGCTGGTTTTCTAAATGGCAAGGATTAAATCATTTGGAAGCTATAGATTGCAGGAACAGAAGGGTCTGGAGCCCTGTTCTGTGAGCCTCACTCTAAGTCCCTTTAAAGTTAAGCCTCTGACCGAAGAGATAAGTAGTGATAAGAGACAGATAGCAGCAGGGCCTGAACTGCGGTCTTTCTGGCAAACTGCCTTAATTTAAGCTCCCCCACTTCCACCCTTTCCTCCATTCTCCAAATTATGGCTTTTTGCTTTTTAAGACTGCCAATATTCAAACAGAAGATCCTAAAGGGACAAGGACTCTTTCATTTGAATGTTTTACTGTATGCTTCTCAATATAGAGGGAACTTTTAATAAATACTAAGTGACTATAAAGTTCGTATTTACTTTCCAATGTGTACTTGAAGAAACATTCTATTATATCAGATGTCTTAGAAGAGAACGTAGCAGATTTCATAGAAATGTCTTAGACCCTTTAATACCAGAATGGGGAAAAAAGACTTGCTAAACAACACAGATGTCCTTGTAATAGGCATCCATGCAGAGTTAATATGTAACATGATCAATGACCAATATCATTAATAAAGCCGATCTAACATCATTTAAATTCTCCCACAGAAAATGCCTATGGCTTATGGTTTAGGGCATGCATCTAGATGACATAGTTTTTTTGTTTTTTTTTTTTTTCATTCACAGAATGTTATACAATTCAGTTAACAAGTATTTGAGGAAATGCTGAAAAACTGTTTTGAAATCCCTTACAACCTTCTTGGAAGATCCAATTTTTTCAAACAGCTCTACCATCCCTGACCTGAGGCAAAAGCCTTGGATCCTAGGACCTGGGCTGCATTAATACCCTGCAGCACAATAGCCTGAAGAATAATAGGATCTGAATGAAAATAAATGTCAGACACAACTTAACAATTAGGAATTGCAAGCAATAATCTGATTTAGAAAAATATTAAATTAGGACCTAAATGGCAAGTGGTCTTTAAATCGTTCCATTTGGGGGACCCTAAATGTGCTCTGCTAAGTGGTGTTGGTAGGCAAAGGGCGCTGTGGCAGTGGTGTGATTGATGCAGCTGCTCGTGCACGCCTAGTAACCAACTTATTATTACAGCAGCTCTGAGGTTTGTCGCTGGGCTGTGCAAACAAATGATCGACATCATGTGGGAATGGCCGTAAGTGGAAGGGTCTCGGTGGAAAACCCTGTTTGTGAAATAAGCTTTTCAGCCCCGAATTTAGCTACCGAGAGTGTAAAAACAAAGGTCTTTGCAAGAGAGACAGTGAGCAAAGCATGATGGATAATCTCGACCATGCACATAATTGCTTCCAGGTGTCTGGCCACTTTATTACTCTGGGGGTTTTGCTACCACCCTGACAATGTTTTCTTTCTCAAACACGATAACTCCTCAGAAGGCTGGTGCCAGCAGTTACTGTTACCTACATGACTCTAGGTCGACTCAGTTACAGCCCAGTCTCCAGACAACTGCCACATTAGGAAGATTTAATAAGGTGTGTATGTAAGATGGAGTTTAGGGAAACCCCAGGAAAAGTCAGCTGAGTGCTGGAAGTTTGTTTTCTCCATCTGGGTGAAGTTGTCAACTGCTAGAGGTATTGATAATTTTTTTCAAAGTCAGTATTTTATCCCTCTGTGTGATATGTTTAGATAAAGTATATAACTTTCTTTTTATTTAACTGATTGGATTTTTAATGCCATTTTTTTCCCAAAGACTTTTGGTATCCATGATTTAGTGTTTAATGATTTAATTGTGATATAGAGTAAATATATAGTATGTTCTTGCCTTGAATGTCAACACCTGGAATTAAGAAAGATGAAGCAGTTTTCTTAACCACCTGCTTTTCTAGGCTGGAGAAAATAATCCCAAAAGCTTAAAAATAATATATCACATTTCATTTCTGAAAAGTTTGTCTCAAGAATAATCAATACAGACTCTTAGGTTCTTTAAATTTCTTCATACAAATTTAAAAGTTGTTTATAATTCAAGATCTGGCTTTAAAAATTGCTATAAAAGAAGCCTAAAACCTTGTATATAAAAATAAATACTATGGATATTTTGTACCTAGTCAATTGTTTTCCTCCAATTGATCCTTAGAATCAATAGAGAATGAAGGAATAGTTCCTTTCAAAGTTGGAAATTAGTGATAAGATTTGATTAAAATATTATAGTATATAGGATAAATACAATAATTCATCTATTTTACTTTTCAGTAGCATTTTACTTAATCTTAAAAGAACATAAAATTATATAAGTATGTATATCATATTATTTTATACTCCTAAAATAATATTGTTACATTCATTTTAAATTCACCAGAAAAAAATGTTATCAAATTTGTGAATAATTCATCTTTATTAAATTTTTTGCCTCTACTTTTAAACATTTAAATGCCCCTGCGTTTAAACAAATGGCTCATTCTCATCTTCAGGAAAGTCCTTCCATCCTGTATGCTGGTTGCTGGCTGGCATCTATGAGTTGAGTTCTGCCTTTGGGCATAGGAGGACACTGTGTTTCAGAGCCCTCAAGTTGAATCATCAATCATTCATATTTTCAATGTGTATTTGGTTGGGTACTTATTTTCTTTTCGATCTTAATGTATTTGCAATTTAAGAATGTGCTCAAAGATTGGATCTTACATGCTAAGATTCAAATGTATTTTTACTTACAAGGCTCAATCAAATTTTATACTAAAAATGAATTATTAGAACTCAGACCTAATCCCCAAGGATGCACTGAAGCATCACTTTTGACCTGGGTGAGGCCTAGATGCATCTGTATACTAACGAGAGACACAACAGAAGAAAGATGGTTATTAAAAAATATAATAGCATGAGAACTGCAATGAATTTTAATAAACTCATCTTTCTATAATTCAAGTCCATTTCTTCTACAAGAATACAAATATGTATGTATGTATATATAAGATGGTCTTCCCTCTTATTAAAAAAGATAATAACCTTTCATTGTTAAATATGCCAAGCAAAAGGCTGCTTTTTAATACAGCAATTTATTCAGAGACCTTGAGTAAACCATTTTACATATTTGCAACTGCAACAAATTTAATGCTTTGTCTAGATTTATATTTTATTCTCTGTGACCAAAGTGGTAGGTCTAGAATATAGAGGAGCCTGCATGTGAATATTTAATAGATACCTGGTCTGGTTCTGCTCTTGCCAGAGCACTGCTCTGTTGGTCTGCTTTTGTGAATTTTGCCTTCCTGTAATGGCCCCTTCTTGCTATGAAGGTCTCTCTTGCTCAGAAGCCAATCAAATGATTTCATTCTGTTTCTCTTGGACTCCCTGTTTCTTGCCCACCTCTCTCTATTTCCCTTGGTGTTTTAAAGGGAAATCTAACAAGACTTGCTCTTTCCCAGGATGCTCCCTGAACCTCTTTGACGACAGACACCCACCCTTTGACAAGCTTGCAAAGGGGAACTCAGCTTAACCTTGCTTTCAGAATCTTGCCTGAAAAAGTTAGAAGTTAAAGGTGAAAAGGCTTTAAGTGACTATAAGTGACTATAAGTGACTCTGGAGAGAGCCAACCAAGGTCAAAGAGTCCTCTTTATCTAGGGTCCTGGAAAGATTTTCAGCAAAGGAACCTGTCATGATGGTCATTATTTTTCTCTCAAAGATGTTAGATGTTGGAGAA
The DNA here is from genome assembly GCA_028644305.1 of Xerus rutilus. NCBI lineage: Eukaryota > Metazoa > Chordata > Mammalia > Rodentia > Sciuridae > Xerus > Xerus rutilus. Next base: position 65,963,973 of record CM053403.1, on the reverse strand, counting down.
GAAGACCACCAGAAAACAGGTGAGAAAAAAGAGAGCGTTTTATTGTCCCCAGCAGGGGCTCAGCCTGAGAGCAGAACTGACCCTACCCTGTGCAGTTAGCAGAGCTTTTATAGTTTAGGCAAGCTTTTGGGTGGTTTACCAGCAAAGGGGCACAACAAACAGGAGTGTAAAGCAGGGGCTGAAACAGGAATAACTTAGTTCTGTTTTCAGAACATGTGGCTAAAATCGAGCAGCCCAGAAACATAACATTCTGTGGTCATTGTTTCCTCCAGACAATGGCGATTTGAGCTTGAGTCTTCCGATTCTTTTTACCTACTGGTTCTAAGATCTGCAGCTGTCACCATGGCCTGATTTCTGTCCTATGCACACCTAACTGATGTGTCCTTTCTGGCAGGGAGCACTCTGCCTCACCATGTCCTATCTCTGAGGCTTGGCTCTTGCTTTTTTCCAATAGGGAATGTCTTCCTCAGCCCTATCTACCTAAACTTTGACCATTCTATGTGGCTTATTGTATAAACCATTTCCTGAAGTTTTCTCTGATCATCTTTTCAAGGATCAATGTCTTCCACATAAATTGATCGTAACGTCATGATGGCAATTCCCTCCTATAGTCTGTTATTGTGGGGATCTGTGTATTAATCCTCATCCTGGTACTGGGTTTATAATCATTTAGCAGAAGGAAAATTCATATATACCAGGCAGTGTATACAATACTATTAATATCTAATTTCCTTTAATCATTATGAAATTGAATTGAGGCCTTATTGTCCTCATTTTTAAAATGAAATTGAGGCTAAGAGAGTTCAAAGACCTGGCCTAGATCTCCTGATTGGTAAGTGGTGGAGTGGAGACTTGGACTCCCTGGTGTACATCACTGCAAGATGCATGCTCTTCCCTCCACATTATATTGACACTCTTAGGACAGGAACTAGAACTAATTTTTATCATTTGCAGGGACTTAAATATTTGTTGATTTAATCCATGATTTTTAACAAATCACCTGGCATTTAGCTTTGTAAACATTGTATTTTGAAGTGGTTGGAAGTGACATTAAAAAAAGAAAAGAGAATTTTATATTAAATATTGTGATTCATTGAGTCCAAGTCATTTTAACATCATAGGATCCACTGATAATTAAAATGATAACAATAAATGATCTGTTTGAACAAAGATTCTTAAATTTATCCCTATGTGATAAGGTTTGGATCTGAATTGTCCACCAAAGGCCATGTGCTAAATTGCTTGGTGGATGGAAGAAAGGTCATTGGGATATACCCTTGAAGGGGATAGTAAGACCCTGGCCCCTTCTTGTCTCTCTTTGCTTTCCAACCACCATAAGATGGGCAGCTTTCCTCCACCACCCATTCCCCATCATGACCACCATGGTGTTCAGCCTTGGCACAAGCCCAAAAGCAACAGGGCCCAGCAACCATGGACTGAAACTTCTGAAACTGTGAGCAAAATAAACCTCCTTTTCTGAAAAGTTGTATGTCTCAGGTACTTTGTCACAGTGACAGAAAACTGACTAACACACCATCATTTTAATAATATAAAATTTTAATATTAGTAATTTAAAGAATTTTTAAATTACTCATGTTAAGTGAGTAATCTAATATTACTTATTAAAATACAATTAGCTTATTTAAAATCCAAATTAAAAGTAAGAGGTGGTCTTCTAATTTTCTTGATCATTTTCCAATGGATAAGCAGGTATTGAACTCAGGTTATTCTGAGAGCAGAGAAAGTCTATACACATGGTTTGGAGTCAGTTTTTCTGGGAAAGAGATAGTTTTGAGTACAGTTTAATGCAATGGTCCTGGAATTATCCAGGGGCCCAATTTAGGAGAAACTTTAGCCAAGTTAAAATAAAAAGCCACAGCATAAAGTTACCTGAAGATCTTTTGTCTGTTGGTCAAGTGAGTGAGCAGAGTGCAAGGGAGGCAGTAGGGGTGTGTGTGTGTGTGTGTGTGTGTGTGTATTTCCTCTCTAGCTACAGAGAGGTTGGGAGTAACATAGAGGATCCATGTGGCCTTGGCAACTAAGGAGAGAAGATAGCAATAAGGTCAAGACTACAAACTCAAGGGCAGATATGAAGCTTCTCCTGCTCATTCTTTAATTCCCTAGTACTCAGAATTTGACCTGCACAAAATACCAAAAAAAACAGTTGTCGAATGAAGGGGTTATTAGAAGCTGCTATGAAACCTGAGCATTTGCCAGAATATAATTGTTATGTAATATGTTAATTAATGTTAATTATGTGAGACCAAGATAGACATTCTTCAAGATCACTTGGGAGACACTCAGAATTACCCAGAATTAGGTAGGAGGGATATGGAGGCTGATGGACAGATTTTCCATAGTACTATCTGGGATGGGGATTATGATTTCTTTTCCTCAGGTCCCATTACTGCCTAGGTAGTTATTGCTGTGAGAACATGATATGCTTATGTATTTATGCTGAGATTTATACTGTGGGAGATGGCTCCCATGATAACAAGTACTCTTGGAAACTGCTTTATTATTTTCAGGTTAAGGTAGGGACTATTTAGTAAATTATTATTTTTCAATTCTTAAATAGGTCCCAGTATAGCCAGAAAGATTTAATATAATTTCTAGAAATTCTTGACACCATCTTCAGGGCTGAGAAAGTCTTAAGATAAGCTATTTCCAAATTTAGTTTATAAATAAAATATAATATATATGTTAGAAGGGCTTGAAGATATAAAAATATTTAATTTGGTCCTGCATTTAGCTCCAGTTTAACTCACTATCTACAGCCTGGTATAGTACTTCTAAGACTGCTGACTTTGAGTTTCATTTTGAGCTTGCAGGCCTTTTTTTTTTCTTAATATATATAAATTATTTCCTTAAAAGGAACAAATAGCCCTGTTTTGGTCCTTCACAGAAGAATTTGTGCAGGAAACAAGAAGGTAACAGGGTTAGTTATTTGAGGCAGATTCCTGCTGTGTGCAGCATCCTTGAATAAATTGCATCTGAGACTCCAAAGACAGTTTACTCAAAATAGATATAAGAGCTTTCTGTTGATCCTAGAGAATAAATGAAATCAAGGACATGCTGTATATCTTCTGCATTTCAGAATTCCTAAAAGGTGCTTTTTCTTTCTTACTGGGATGCGATGCAAAAATTCATGGCAAAAGGCAGATGTTCTCAATTAGCACCTTGAAATATTGCTGATAGCATAGAAGTCTATACGTTTGGTAGTTAAGTCCCTAAATGAACTTGGAAAGCAAGGAATGTTTTAAGGGAAGAAGAATGGAGAGCCTGAGAAAAATGGAACTCTGTTAGACTGAACTGGGGAATGACCCCAATTCTCAGTTGATGAATAAGGTTTTTGTTTCCAAGGAAGTGACATTTATTCAGAGGAAGGAGCAAAGAGAACAAACCTCAAACTCAGACATGATTTCCTTGGCTTATAAGGTTTAAGGCAGCAGCCAGACCCCAGCACATGGTGATGTCCTGTGGATTTTCAAAGAATGTTGCACTCAGAAATACAGTTTTTTCTTTTAAAAAACATTGTTGCTTAAGTCAGAATGATAATGGACATCCAAGGTCTCTGACCAGATGGTTGCAGAATTGTCCTTTACATGACTTGGGTTCACTCAGGTCATCCATTTATCTGTTATTAAAAACAAAATATAATCAAAATGGCGAGGACTACTATCAAGTCCAGACAAGCAGCCTAAGTTAAGAGGAAATAAGGTCAAGGCCATGGGGACAAAGCCAGGCCTCAGTGTAATGTCAGGTTAGGTGTAGCAAGAAGTAGAGCAGGAGCAAGATCAACAATAGGAAAGTCAAGGTCAGAGAGGAGAAAGGCAGGAAAGAGGACCACAGGCTGCCACCAGAGGAGCTGCATTGAAGCCTTTCTTCTCTATTTTTTGAGGAGAAGCTGGCTTGTTCCTTCTATGATAGAATAATAATGCTTTGGGTGTACATAAAACCTTTATACTAAAGAATCCCAGTTCTGGAAACTATTGACAATTAAGAGAACTAAATATTTTCTTAAAATATTTTATTCTTAAAGGTTTTTGTTTTTCCATGCAAGAAACATCTCTTAAATCTAAAATGTAACCACCACAAAAGAAAGAGCTATGTTCCATTCCCCACTGAATTCCCAGTGCATAGGACAGGGCCCATTGACTGTTTCTTAAGTGAAGAAAACAGAAATGAAGCTCTCCTGTTCCAGGCACTGTGCTGGATCCTGTGGAGACACAGCTCTGGCCTTCCAGAGCTTATTAAGGATTTAGAACATGTTTGTAAATAACCATACACAAGGTAGAGAGAGGGATGGATTCTTGCTGGTGAGTGGGCTGTAGAGTAGATAAGAAAAGACTCTGGTCAGTTACAGACATACAGTTATAGGATGGGGCAGGGTTAAAAATGGCAAAGATGGATAAAAAGGTGTTCTAGGCCAAAGAAAATATATAAATGAAGGGATCTGAGAAAGTACAGGGAATTTTTGAGTAATGATGTCCATGAAAGTGGAAATTACCTAAATCATGATCATGGGAAGATAAATGAGCAATGCAAGTCCAGATCGATTGATTGAGGCTCTCGAATGCCCCAAAGAGGGTTTTAGGCTACTCTGTAGGAACAGTGGAGAGATACTGGAAGATTTGGAAAAGGGGAAACATGGTCAGCATGGTACACTTGGAAAGTGCCTGTGGCAGCAGGACAGGTGGAGGATTAGAGGAGCATGGGGATAAAGGCAGTTAGGGAGCCCTTTGTGGGTCTTGAGTAAAAGGCCATAAACATTTGAACCAATGATAAAGGTGAAGCATGGGTGTGACCATGAGATGTGTCCCAAAGTGGGGAGCTTAGATGCTTGTATCAATCCATTTTACATTATTATAAAAGATCTGAGGTTGTGTATCCTTGTAAAGAAAAGAGATTTATTCAGCTTACAGTTCTGGAGGTTCAATTGCCTGCATCTGCTGATGGCCTTCTTGCCAGGAGTGCCCCAAGATGGTGCAGGGCATTACATGTCAAGAGTCAGGGAGTGTGTGTGTGTCCATCTATATCCTCTGGTCTTTTTCTCTCCTTGTATAGCCAATAATACTCAATCATGAGGCCCCCACCCTGATGACTTTTTAATCCTGATCACCTCTGAAAGGACCTCTAAACACCATAGTTGGATTATGTTTGCACCTTCTTAATACCCATGGGAATTAAATTTCAACACATGAATCTTGGGGGACACATTCAAACCATATCCAAAACATAACAATGCTGGTAGAATATCCAGGTGTCATTGTTTGATGTAGAGTCGGAGATGTGGACCAGAAGCTTGGTAAGAAAATAGAGTAAGAAAAAGAATGGGGAGCGTTTGAATAGACTTGTGAGTTGAAGCTGTAAAATTGAATAAGGGACTAAGTAAGCAAAGGTAGAATGAATGGAAAATTTTGTCAAGGCAGGATCTTTTAGGAACACCTGAATTTACAAAATAATTAAAGGAAATTCAGTAGAAATGTAGAGAAAGAATTGTCAGAATCACAAGAGAGTGAGGCGAGAGCGTTACAGAAATCACAGGAGAAGCTTTCAAGAGGTCTAGTAGTTTCTAGTGTGGCAAGAAGATGAAAATGTAAACTGAGGAAGAGGTTCTGTCAACAACAACTTCACTAAGACATACAACAGGTGGCGTGGAATGGGTAGAGGGAGGTTTGTGCTACATCAGAGTGAACAAAATGAGGAAGTGATACATTCACTATTTCAGGAAGTTTGGAGATCAAGATCAAAAGTAGTGTCCTGGTGGGAAAAACTAAAAAAAATGGGAGAGGCTCATGTTGCTTGTGAGATGGATGGAATGAGAAGGTTGGAAGAAGAAAGAGAGGGAGAGGGAGACAGAGACTGGGAAGGGGTGGAGATTTGATGGTGTAAGCCACCAGGAAGGAAAATGCTCCTTAGATTGAAAATTCTTTTTACAAATATAAACTATTCTGAAATCTCCTAGCATGGCATGTTAACAATGCAACTGTGTAGGATGAAAGTTGGAGACAAAAGGCACTTCACTGCTACAGTTGGTTCATGTATTTGTGTGTGTGTGTATGTGTGAGAGAGAGAGAGAGAGACAGAGAGACAGAGAGAGAAAGAAAAAGAGAGGGGGTGAAGCCAGGTGCAGTGGCACATGCCTGTAATCCCAGCACTTAGGGAGGCTGAGACAGGAGAATCGTGAGTTCAAAGCCAGCCTCAGCAACGGCGAGGCACTAAGCAACTCAGTGAGACCCTGTCTCTACATAAAACACAAAATAGGGCTGGGGATGTGGCTCAGTGGTCGAGTGCCCCTGAGTTCAATTCTTGGTACTAAAAATAAATAAATAAAAAGAGGGGGGGGGAGAGAAAGGGGGGGTGGAAAAGCATTTTGGAGCATTTGGGAATATCCTGGAATCACGAGGCATTTTTCTTTGTCTGATTCTTTCCAGTGGGGTCTGGAGAAGGTTTCCTGTGAATATAGAGCTGTCTGACCAAATATTGAGTATGGAATGATGATGACCTGAGCTTTTTTAAAATATTTTTCCCCCAAGATCCAAATTATGTTTTTTTTTTCTTATTTTCTTATCATTTGTTGGCTAGAGTGTGGGGCTGAGGGCTCCTAGTCTGCCAGTTTGGAAACAGACTTAGACTTTGGGTTCCAAAGTATAAAAACTTAATTTTGAAGCTGTGGCCATGATCTAGTTGTTCATGTGAACAACCAGATTGGACAGGCTCCATCCAGTCAATTTGTACCTTTTAAGGGCTATTTCTGCTTATTTCTGGGAATGGGCTTGGGCTGCTGTTGAAAATGGAAGCCAATGCCAAAATTACACGCATATTCATAAACTATAAACAAACACACAATCATCCATGCACAACCCGACACACCCCCTATAATAATAAAACTGAAACCAAAGGCACCACACGAAATCCTTTCTTGCTTCGCTGGCAGAGGTTGCGGACAACGTTTTGTAACGTGGGGCTCAGTTTTCATAGTTTATTACAAGTCCACAATTAAAGATAGTCCACACAAAAGAATTATTCTCAGATGTACCACTGCAGTACTGTTTGTGTCTCAAGTATGCATATCTGGGGCCCTGTTTGAGCTTCACAATATAAGACCTCCAATTGTATGTAGCCCTGGTCCAGTTTTCAACATATTCTGGGAAAAGTTCTTTTATTTGCTTTTTAGCCTACATAGACCTTCTCAATTTGTTCTCTTATGTGGACTATATAAACAGCATCAAGATACTTTTTTTCTTTTTATTTAAACAATGACTTTGTAGCTAAGATGAAAATTAGTAACAGGTGAAAGTTTATTTTTAATGATGTTGAGATCAAATTGCTGTTTAATTTATAGAACAAACTCCCCTCGTGTCTCCTTTAATGTTTCAAAATTATTTATAAATTAAACTTACACAATCTCTAAACATGCTCAGAGGATAAAAATAGCATATTTATTCTGTACTACTCACAGAATACAAAAGATACTGCTTTGTTCTGACTTTTAAAAAAATCTTGTTTCTAAAATGTTTCGAATTATAAAAATTGCATAGAAGCTATCTTGGAGATTATTTTAATTGGTAAGTAAATCAAAGTTCTGTGCTCAGAATTGTGTTGCTTTAAAATAGGTACTGAGTTTGCTTTTACTAGGTAGGTTTTATATTGTATATGTAATTGTGTTCAATTTCATTATATTAACATGATTGTGTCTTTTGGAGACTTTTTTGGTAATTATCCTCTTTTATTACCTTGATTTACAGAGCTTGTAATAATCAATGCAATTGGAATATCTATAAGGGCTTAATCTTTTCTACTTCCTTCATCTTTCTTTAAAGTCAGAGTATCTAGCACCTTTAGTACCACATAGATAGTATAAGTTTAGATCTGGTTTTTACACAACATGTCTCTACTTCTATTACTAATTTCTATCAAATCCAAATTTGAATGATTTCATTAACAAAAGCTTTATAAAATATTTGAACCAGGGGAAGATACATTTTAGCTTAGTACGAATAATGTTTTAACAGTCAAGAACTCTTTGAAGAGGGGCAGTAGCCTTGGAAAGTGGAAGGTTCCCCGACTTGGTTGGTGAGCCTTGGGTGGAGGAGGCTTCCTCTTAGGAGAGGTGCTGGGGAAAATCATCAGTGTCTGTTTGGGCTTGTTATGTAGCCAAAGGATCTACCAGACTATGAGAATTGAAAATTTGAGAAAAATTCCACAATGGAATCGTTATTAATGCTGGTTTTGAATATCAAGATTTGATGTGAGTGAATAAATTTGAGGAAGTGGAAGAATGCTTGTATGACATTGAAAATGAGTTCAGTGATAAATTAGAATTTTATTTCTTTTTCTCCAAATATTTTGTTTTCTTTTGCTCTAAGATCTCTTTCTTTCTCTTTTTCTCTCTCTCTCTCTCTCTTTTGTGGTGTTGAGGATCAAACTGAGGTCCTTGTGCATGCTAGGCAAGTCCTCTTCCACTGAGCTATATCCCCAGCTCCTATCTCTGTTTTGAAGGGTTTTACTGGGTAATGCTGTAAACTATCTGTGCATAGCTCCAAACTAAACTCTTTTAATGCTCTCATCTTTTCCCAAGTATAGAAAAGGTTGATTAGAGTAAACTTTTGTGGGCTCAGAGCATAACTTCTTCATTGAGCCCTTATCAGTCTTGTGCTGTATTCTATAAATTCTTGTGAATTGTAAATTCTGCAAATTCTGCATGAATTTGTTTAATTCAACTTAATAGACAACATATTAGATATGAGTCATATATAGTTAATTAAGCATAACAGTTGTAGAATTAAGAGTTTTGTATATAGAAAGAATAGAAAATAGGTATGGACAGCTAGGCAGATGAGTTACATATGTTTTATTCTCCTCTACTTTTTCCTTCATATTCCCTTTCCTCCTTTTTCCGCTGGGGAAATGAATGTGTACATCACATCCAAGAGTGACTTGAGAGCATTTTAGCTTTGCAAACACATTCTGATAGCAAACATTCAAAGCATAATTCTGATCATGGATAAGGACTTAGAGATGAAACTTGCAAAATTCCTTTAAGCCAGAAAATGATTTCAATTCATTCTCCTGTTGCCAATGTACAGTAATGACCAGCGCACCTATGGTGCCTGTCCGTGTTGATCCAATCAATGAGTGGGCAGGGAAATTTCCATTGGCATATTGACAGACTTTTCTTGAACTTTTTTTCCTCCTCCCTTCTTTCACATAACCCCCTTTCTCATGTATCTCAGGCAGCCTGTGTCTTCTGATAGCCTCTAGCTACACCAAGGCCCTCTCAGACCTAAGCCTGGGCTCAGAAACACCCTTCTTCCTCTTACTCTCCTACTCTAAGGAGTTTATTCTGGTTGTACGTGCCTTGAGGCGAATGAGTTCCAGATTCCTAGAAGATGCTTATACTTTAAAGACACACATGGATCAGATCAAGTTATTATCTAACTAGAACACAGTGTCAGGTGACAGTAGTGGAGAACACAATTCCGAGCTTAGTGTTCCTGCACTTGTTCTGCCTTTTCTTCTCCAAGGACTAAAATGAATGAAATCAGTATGTACAGCAGGAACAGATCATGAACTGCTACTTCCTTCCACTTTTGCAGAGACTCTGTGTCCCAGAGTCTCAGAGGAAGAGAGAGTTGTTGCTAAGTAGAAGAGTGCCTGTTGACAGTACCAAACATATTTGAAATCTGGGCTCCCAAATGTAAAAACCTCTTGAAGCCAGAATTAGGCAGTCAGTGTAAATAGTTAAATTGAGTCAGGTTGGATCAAGGAGGCCAATTTGGGTATGGGAAGTTCAAGAGGTATTGAAATGCTAATGCCTTCAGAGCCCTTCTTCCTCTCTTATGGCACCTTCTCCAACTGGTTGCTAAAGTAATCTGTCCCAAGGAGTTGTTAATTTTACGCCCCTTTCTGCCCAAATTACTCTACCTGGGCCCTCTGTGCTTTTTCACCTTTTAGGCCATCCCACCAAACATCCTGGGCCTAGTCCTGCACACAGGAAGGAGAGAGATAAGGGGAGGAGAGGAGAACAAAGGAAGCCTAGGACATATAAAAAGGCAAAACACGTGCACTTCTTGGCATAAGAAGATATGAGGATGCCAGCTATGGCCCCCTTCTCCCTCCTGGAAGAAGTCTATGTTACCCCTTACAAATAAACCCTACTTAAATGCTTGCCTTGATGTGCTTCTTTTTTTTGGGGGGGGGTACTGGAGATTGAACTCAGGGGCACTCGACCACTGAGCCACATCCTCAGCCCTATTTTGTGTTTTATGTAGAGACAGGGTCTCACTGAGTTGCTTAGCGCCTCACCATTGCTGAGTCTGACTTTGGACTCGTGATTCTCCTGTCTCAGCCTCCCAAAGTGCTGGGATTACAGGCTTGCGCCACCACACCCGGCATAATGCTCATTTTTCCTCTAAAGCAAATGAGGCCCAAGAAGCCTAGAAACTTGTGTGGACCACACACCTACTGGGTAATAGAGCTGAGTGTGTACTCCAAAACCCATACTTCTGCCATTATGTGATGTTTTTACATTAGATTGTATGGTGGAAGGGGGGAATTGTGCTTTATAAAACTAGTTTTAATTTGCTACCTTAATTAGCAAATTATAAGGGGTTATTTAAATGGAAATAAAAGTATTTTTCACTTTTGAGAAATGAGAAAGTCCCCACATAATACAAGTTATTTTTCCTTCTTACTGATTTTTTTCCTTCTGTGTGCTGGAATGGGTTAAAAATATGAAGTAAACATTTATGTAGACTTTTAAAATTTACTTTATGTGCTGTTTCATCATAATTGGGGAAGTCAAATACTTTGGGAAGAAAAGAACAAAACCTTCAACATTTTTGCAGTCATTGAACAATAGATTATCTGAAAATGTTAACAATATGTGGCAGACACATTGTGAGGGGGAGAAACCAAGATTGTTTTAAAACTGAATTCTTTTCCTTTTCCAAAAATTTCCAGAGCATCTCTCTACAGACTCTGCCATTAATTCAAAACAACTTGTTGAAGCTTTTGTGATGTCCAGGGTAGAATTTTAAGAGATTTTGTTTTCAAAGGAAAAGTGGAAGTAGACAAAAGATTGTGTCTGTATCTGAAAGTATTTGTACATTGCTGTGACCTGGAAATAGCTGAAAGGGTAGGAAACAAATTTTCCAAAATATATACAAATGGTAAATTTCTGGTTCTAGATTCCTGGTGCCTATGTGTATGTGTATGTGGGAAGGGGGATGGGTGTAAAAGAGTGAAGTTGCTGGGAGAAGCATATTGCTTTTTCTATGAGGAAAAATATTACTTTTAAACTAGGTTTGATTTATGTAACTTGCATATATTTACATTAGAGAACAAAGAGCAAATTATCAGGCCTTGGAATGGCTGGCAAATTCCACAGACACAGATTCCTTAGAATAGTATGCTGTTATGCTTTCTAGATAAATGTGTTAATAATTTATAATTTCCAGGCAGTTGGAGGGGTGATCCTGAAGAGTTTTCAGGAAAGGACTCCTGGCTCTGATATATGTTGTTATTGCTAATTGAGCATCTGTGTCATTATTCACAAGTTGGTTTTTAAAGGTTCCTCTCTGGAGTTCCCATGGAGTACAAGCAGCTGATGTGTAGGGTGGTCTGCTATACTCTCAATGTCTAGGGGTGATCATGTCCTTGGGAGGAAAGCTCAGAAACTAAGACAGGGCAGGAGCTGTGCTTCCTCTTCGTATTGCTGCTTCTCCAGGGCTGTTGTAACAAAGCACAGCAGCTTGTGCAGCAGACCCTTTACTGTCTGTGGCTCTGGAGGCTGGAAGCCTGAGGTCTAGGTGTCAGCAGGGTGGGATCCTCTGAGAGCTGTGAGAAAAGGATCTGTTAGGAGCCTCTCTCCATAGCTTGTGCAGGCCATGTTCTCCTTCGCCTATTCACATCCTCTTCCCTTAATGCTTGTCTCTGACTTTCTCTTTTTCACAAGGATGCCAGTCATATTGGATTAGAGATCACCCTAACAACCCTGATTTAATTTGATAACTTCTTTAAAGACCCAGTCTCCAAATAGGATTACATTCTAAAGTACCTGGAGTTAGGACTTCAGCATGTGAATTTTGGAGGGAACGTAATTCCACCCCAAGTTTTGGTGCTGAGATAGTATGTCCTCAGAAGAATCCCAGGCATGGACCTGGAAAGGGGCATGAAGCTCTCCAGATGTTTCAGAATCTGGCCACTACACAATTAGGTAAGGAATGAAGAACACTAAGTTTCCAGTGTGAGAGTGACTGTGTGATTTATCATCTAAACAGTACCTGGTGAGCAAAAGGCATACTAGCCAGATGACATGTTGGGCTACAGGTATATCACGGGACTGTTCTTTTCTCTAAACAGTAGTATGTCATTTCAAGAATCCCCAGTTGAGAACAAATTCATTCCCAGTGTTGGTGCTGCCTCCTCTAAATGCCTGTCAGTTGTGGCATGTGACAACAGCTGGTTTCTGAGCAATGGGTGTATGCTCCTCCCTTTCCCAAAGTCGTCTCATTTAATCTTTGTAATGTTCTGCAAGGTAAGTCTTATTTCCATTTCACAGTTGAGGAAAATGAGGCACAGAGAGAGTTAATGATTCAACAGCAGTCAAAGATCTACTGAAATGAAAGGCCTGGATTCCCACCCAGGTTTCCCAAGCCTCTTTCTCTCTCTCTCTCTCCTTCTCTGGAGATTCATTTTGCTTTCCTTTTGCAAGCTTTGCACACAGGCCACTCTGGAATGTGGCAGACTGACCACAGAGGGAAGTTTTATAAGTTTGAACTTGCATCTGCTGCAAACAAAGGATGGGCAGATAAACACAGTGCTGTGAAAGGCTTATTGGTCTTGTGTTAGTTCTACAACTGCACATGCCCAGAGCATCCTTAGTGAAGAAAACTAGTGTCCTCATACATTTTGTTCAGTTCATTTATATGCTTTAACAGAAAATTCTTACAAAAAACCTAGATGGATTGTGCACATGTGTTGGGTAAACTAATGTAGGTTTGGTGAGCTTATACCTCCTGCGTGCCACCCAAGTCTTTGACACTGTTGTGTGCTTGCCACTCTTTTCTCACAATGCATCATTTTAAAGCTACTTATAAGTCTAAGTTCTGGTACAGGATTGCACATATAGCACTTAGCAGGGGAGATAATTATGCCCTTTGACCCAAGAAACAGGATTAAGTGATTCAATTCAAATTTAATCATTTTTATTTCATTCTGATGCAGAGATCATTTCCTTCAGAATGAAATAAATGATTCAATCTTCCTCCAGGGAAGAGTTAAGGTAAATGCAGTTGCCACATAAAAGCCAAATGGCTCAAGGTAATATTACATATTTTTAAAAGTAGGCAGTTGAAGATGGGGATGAAACTTAATAATAATATTGCAAGCATGCACTGGGATTTTATTATAAGTTTATTGCAATTATAAATATGGAATTTACATGCAATATATATATGTTTCAATATTATATTTTATTAAATTAGTTCAGCATTTAGTCATTAACTTGTTGGTGGTATGTTACTTATATTCCCTTTGCATTACATACTCGACTTCTGAGACCTACAAAATGAATTAAAAATCAATTCTTTACCTTCACAATATGTTCTAAAGCTGAGTTTATGCATATTCTTGGTGTTTTAACCACTTAGGAGGTTTTGGCTAAAGCACCTGTGAAAAATTAAATCTATTCTGTAATTTGTGTTCTTTTGCGGGAGTGTGTATATGTGTAAAACTGAGGGTTTGACAAGGAAATTAAGCCATAAATGACTTAATGACCCACCTAATGATCTACAAAGAAACCAAATGACTTCCTTTTCTAAATTCCTAAATGAAACTTCCAGAGTATTCTATCATATTCATTCACCAAGCAAGCCCACATGTTGTCTGTATCTGAATTGCCACTTTCCAAACACAGGCCTAAGCAAATCTTGTGCACAGAGCTCAGCGAGACTGCCACCACAATGCACCGTGGGGAAGGGATCCTGCCCAGTTAGCCTTCCCTTGGATCTGTCCCTTTCTTCCCACTTTTGTCTCTGTGTCTCATCTCCCTCCACATCGCCACATTTTTCCCATGTGCACCCCTCTCCCCACATTATTAAGAGCAGAGTGGCCACTAATTTTCCTAATTTCCTATTTCCAAAGCCAAGTCAACTAGGCTAGGACAGGGTGTTTCCCCCTGCTTTGGACTGCCCTGTGTCTCCCTGAGTTCACATGAATCTCAGAATGAGTGTCAGAGTTTTATTTTCAGTTGATTCTGATTCTGTTGACTCCATTGATTCTTAAAGTGAATCCTGTTTATGTTAAGTTCCATTTAGTGTAAGCTTATCGCATGTGGTTTTAGAAAATGAAAAAAAAAAGTTTCAAAAGGATTCAATTTGCAGTATTTATTAAGACACATAATGTTCTTGAAACTACATTGTAATATCATTTTAGGGTTCAAGTCACACAACTGTAGAAACAAAAAGTGTTCCAGTACTTTTTGTAACTTGGATAAAATTCAACATAGATCAAGTTCATAGTCAAGAATTGAATCATTATATCCAAAAATTAAGCTATGTCTGTACCCATGCAGTATGCTGGGGTATGTTTATAGATAGTCAGTAGTGACCAGAGAATCTTTTTACAATAGGGTGTGTGGTGGGAAGGTGTTTTCATGATGAACATTTTTTTAAAAATTAAGAATATATGTTACAAATCAATGAAAGTAGCAGCTTCTATTTCCAGATGCTTTTGTTCACACCTTATTAACCTTGAGAAATGTCAAGGATCTATATGGAAAAATATTATTCATTTTACTCAGGGAGGTTAGGGACTGATAGAGAACATTTGTGTGTGGAATTCAAGTCCCTTCCCTGTATATAAGCCATCTCTTGGTGTCTGACTAGTAAGAATTAAAGCAATTTAAGAAAAAAAGAACCAAACACAAATACCACAGTTTTTACTAGGTCAACTGGTTGCTTCATTCAGATCTGATTTTCTCATCCTCACCTCCTATAGCCTGACAAATATCTTGGAGATGATGCATCGTAAGCAACACGTAAGTAGAGGACGAGGAAGACAATTTAAAACTTGGAAGAGAAAAAAAAAATCATAAATATGCATGTAAAAGACCACAGGAGCAACATGAATATAGACATTTCTCTGGATAGTCAAGAGAGACTCTTCACGTGACTGTTTTCTCTTCCTTCCCCCATGTCACTATACACAAGGGTGCAGCAGATTTCTTCTTTGCTCCTTGAGGCCACCTCCAGCTTATTGTATCCCCTTCTTCCCTACCAGCCCCAGACTTGCTGTTCAGACCTTCCAACTCTAACACTCCACCTCCTCCTCATTAGAGCTGACCACAGAGTCTTGGTTGCTTTCTCTCACGCCTTGAAAATTTCAGCTTTGGTTTACTGGCTTTCCACTCAGTTCATAAATATGTCAGTAGCCACATAGATATCCTGAGACCTGGACCTTAAAGTTCCTCTTCTGATTTTCTTCTTCTCCACCCCACCATAGTGAAGGACCCCATAGCCATATTACCCTTTCCGTCACCTGCACCTCTTTCCCAGCAGCACCAAACATGGGACTCTCCATACCTTCTCTCTTTCCAACTTGCTGCATCTAGAGTTTGGCTCAAAAAATTCTGACGCCTCTGGGATAAACAATCCATTGATTTTACTACCCTTTCACTGTTTTTCATTCCTTTCTTATCTCTGTTTCTCTCTGTACTCAACTTAGATTCCATGATCTTCGCTCATAATTGTCACCAGTTGTCACCACAATAATTAGCCCCACCGCCGTACTTACTCCTCCTTCTTTTCCTGTATATCCCTAGAAAATCCTAACTGCACACATGTAACCCTGGATCCATGCAGCAGACTGTGGCTGGAGATAAGAACTAAAACCAAAATCTACCATGCTGCCTGGTCTCTTTTTAAGTTCATGGCTGCTGTGCTCACATGAGCTCTCAGCGTTGCCAGGCAATCCCATCTCATGTGCCCTGTCTGTTCACTCCATCACCAGCTTAGGTGATTATTTCATTCCTCCTTACCTTTCTTAAAATTCTAAAACCTCCTCTCTCACCTTCACTCTCATTGATAACCTTACTTTCTGTATCACCGAAAATTGGATCTTATATTCCTCAATCGCATTTACCAACTTACTGGCTCCTGGTGTCCAACTCCAGGGGTCCACCTGTAACTATGAATAAATTATCATGTTACTACCTGTCTAATCCTTCTGATTGGGCACCCAGTGCCTTAGGCTCCTCTCCTTTACAAGCCCTCCACTCCAGCAGATTTCCCCTCTTTTTCTCTGGACTCTGAATTTTTCCTACTAAGAAAACAGAATTCCATAAAGATATCATGTTCTCTAAAGTCCCCAACTAAAACAAAACAACTTTTTGAATCTACTTTCCTATTTACTGCTGCTTCTTTACTGAAAATTTTCTTTAAGAAGATCGACATTAAAGTTTACTAGTATGCACCCCACCCCCACCAAATATATGATAGTGGCTAAGGAATCCCAATCAAATTGTAAATCAAAGAGCATGTGCCAGGGTCAAGCAGGAGAGGCAGGCAGAAAGCAGGTGCTTCTCAGTCTTTGTCACCAGGCTCATGAAAGCTACTGTCTCTCCTACTTCTCCTCATAAATCACAATAATTAATATTCTTATCCATAAAGATAAGCCTAAAAGGAACTCAAAATCTGGAATCTGGTTTCTATTTTGCCAGAGCTATTTTGTGAGATATGTACTTGATCCCCAAACATTAAAACTATTGGTCAACCTTAGTTAGTACTTTGTTGGGTGTTAAGTTATTCAAGGAGTTTCATGGAAAAGGATCAGAACATGGGAGACAGGCAGGAAGAAGAGTCAGAATAGAGCTCATTCAGCATTTATTAGAGTCTTATATTAAAAAAATTTTCTAACTTTTTAGATCAGACTGAATGTCTTCCTTTAAGTAGATCCTTGATGACCATAAGTCACATGAAGAATATTTATTTGCTTTGCTTACAGCTTTCTTTAAGCTTAGTAGCTAAAATGAAATCCTGCTTTCATACCGTGTTTTATGATGTTTCTTGAAAGAATATTTTAAAACTGAATGCCACCCACCTTGATGTACAAGGGACTCAAACAGAAGCGGGGGAAAAAAGGCCAAAGCAAAATTCCATGAATAAATGAAACAAATTGGAGAGTCAAAGATAACTCACCAACCAAAGAACAAACAAACAAAAAACCCCTTGCACAGTTGAATTTTCCAGGGCAGCAGGTAATGAATTAGCCACTCCTGAGAAGGATGTGCCATAGAATTGATTCAGCCTGTTTCTATTCTCATAGGAAAAGCTCATATTAAAATGGTTTTATGCCTCTTAGATATTTTGTCTCTATAATGTTTCACAATGTAACTGAACACCTGATCAATTCATGAGTCCAGAAATTAGCATACTTCAGTAGTCAAGAGACACAAAATGCTGCTGAAATAGAATCTTTCTTAGAAAAGCTATTGGGGACAAAGTGTTTTTGAAAAACACTCGAGAGTTCCACTGATTTATACTTTTGTACTTTATGTATATACGACTTCTGTATTTACTTATTCACTTTTTTCCCAGAAAAAAAATCAGCATCAAAGTCATTCCTTGAGGCCATGTATAAAAATGTGAAAACCAAGTCGTACAAGAATAAACAGAAGCTGTGTGTATGAGTGAACTGTTTGAGGCATGATTAGGAGAAGCTGCCTTTAGAAGCTTCCTAAAGTCTGAGCTAAAAAGTGACCCAAATATCATCATTTCCAAAAACTCCAACTGTTTTGATTTATTAGAAAAAAACTGATGCTCTAAATGTTCTTAAGCTCACCTTTTCCTCTTGATCGCTCTTCCTGAAGGATACTTCGTTGGTAAGAAGGAACAATGGTTATTTTGATTTCTTTCTTTCTTTGTATTTTTTTTAGCCAGTGCCAATCCCCTCCTCCTCTCTTTTGGCACTTCTTGAGTCAGCAAGTCTTTCAAAGCCCTCCCTGAGCTGGAGCCTTACAGCTAGCAGAGGCCAGAGTTCTGGCAAGAATTCAGTTCTTATCATTCAAAGTCACCGTTGTTTCTTCTCTGTAGGGGACAGGAAAGGGAAGAGGATTGCATGCATTGCTTGCAGCCAAGTCATTTTGTATCTGTTCAAATAAGATATTTTCCATAAGTCTCTATCTATAAAACTTTATGTAAATCTTGCAAAAGCATTTCTGCAGAAACTAGGTTTCCTGAACATTGCTTTGTATAATTCATTGACTGGCTGGGTAGAAACCTTTCATCCAACATAAAATGTCTTTTATTAACATATTTGAGCCAAAGTAAAATAGAAAAAAATGTATTTGCAAAGATCCATCCTAAATCTGTTCAAGCCATCTTATTTTGATAAAATGTTCTATAAGTACAAAATAGTGTAAAGCAATATGACAACCGTGCCCTATTTATAAATAACACTAAGCCATGGAAGTCTCCTATTTACCCTCCTCAGCTGAATGTCACTTTGTACCTAACCCAGAAGTACCACCTATTGACCAAACTTCAGTGCTGATCCTGCCTACTGTGACTATACTGCTGTGACTATTCATATGCTAGATCTTCAAAACAAATTTCATGATCAAAGCTAAAGAACATGAAGCCACAGAACAAGAATATATAGGAAACTATGTATATACAACTGTAAAATAGAGAGTTATAGTCTCTCTTACCACTCTAAAATTCCACAACTCCATGAAATGGAAAATGCAATGAATCAACTAATTTGTTTTCATAAAATCCAAGACAAGTTTGAAATCCAATTCAGTTTTTCCCATTTTTTAATTTTAATTGATTGACAGTCATTTCCATCCTTCATATTCTTATATTGATTGAATAAATTATTCCTGGAAGTTTTAGAAGTTAAAAAATTATCATATTCCTCTGGAGATAACTTTTGATTTCTTCCCATTTTTTTGATGACATATTTATATGACACAGTTCTCACAGTAAAACTAATACCAAAAACATTAGAGACCCATTAGCTTTTGAATCCAATTTGCACCATAAGTCACCCGCAGAATTAGTCTGAGTTTGGTTTTTCCATCTGAGGCTTCAGAGAGAGCGACTATGCAGAGACAGCAGCTGTCCTTGGACTTTTCTACCAACTCCCTTTTGTTGTCTCAGTCTGGCAGCTGGACTTTTCTGGAGCACCAGGTTCACTTGAAGGTCCAATTTGTCCACCTGCACAAGTGCTTTGAGAAATCGGATGCACCAATGCCCCTCTTTTGAAAAGCATAGTTGTAACTTAACCAACATGACATAGACCTAAAACTTTCTAGTCCTTCACTCAGACTTAGAGTTGGCAATGATTTTCTTTCTCCACGAAGAGAACCCGATGTATTTTTCCTTCTCACTAAAATGTTATAGTGGCAGCAACTACTCATTTATTCAAAGCCTTGTATTCTCTAAGCATCTTATTATAATTGATAACAAATGATGACTTAAGTAACTCTTTTGCCATACCATACCATAGACAGTGAGTGTCTGCTACTGGGCATGAAGTCACTAATGCCTTTAAATCTAATTTAATCGGAGTAACATTTCCAGATTCCCATCCTGATAGTTCTGTTCCCTGGAGCCAGTTTTGGTAGCCATAACTATTAGTCAGGATTCGATTGAGGAAGCAGAAGCACTATAAATATTATGGAATAAGGAATTTATATAAAATTTTGACCTACACAATTGTGGGACAAGCTAGAGACATTAGGGTCCAAAGGAAGGAATTGGAGGATCAAAGAAGACTCACTAAGCAATCCTCCTAAAGCCACCACATCCAAAGGCCAGATGTGAACACAAAGCAGAGCCAGCAAAGAACAAGAAGGACAGTGTCTTCATCTATGGGCCATCAGCGTCTGCACCACTGGCCATCAGGCCAGCTGACAAAGAGCTGGACACAGAACAGGGAAGAGGAAGCTGGCACCTCTGGCATCTCAGCATCTGTGTCCTGCTGCAGGGAACCACAGTGACTTTCCAACAGTAATGGCTGGTACCTCACATCTGCCATCTGAATTTTGTGCCAATTTATCTTTTGGTCAATTTCAATCTTGAACCACAGCGGAAAGAGGACTCTGGGAAATAAGAGTTCTAGCTTCTCTGAGTTTATAGAAAACAAAACACCACACCACGTTGTCTTATCTTCATTTCCCAACTTCAATTGTGACTCAGAATCTATCCTGTGGATCCTGAGCTTCTCATTCATCTTTGTTTGGACTTATCTACTATTATTTTTTCTTTGTATACTGTCGCCATATATCTGAGTTAGGTCTATCGTTTGTTTTCATACCTGAGTTAGGTTTGTCTTTATTTATTACTTTAAAAAATACACGTCTTTCCTATTTGAATCTCTATTCTTCCCAGCATTTAAAATTAGCCCTTAAGGGGTATTTATAATGGTTATGGCTGCCAGATTTTTTGAAAAACACATTTTGTACATTATAAATTCTTCCCTCTCAAAATATAACCTACAACTCACCTTCCCAGCCTCCAGTGGTCTATCTTCTTCAAATCAAACTTACCCTAGTATTAAGATTTTGGAAGCAGCAATAGCAGCTATGTTGTGTGCCAGGCATCCCTAGGGAGAAAAATAGTGCCTATTCCTATTTCCCAGGCCCAGAGATGTTGGGAGCATACCCATGAGCTCCTGATACTTTATGTGTAATTCCTGTATGCAGAGTCACCAAGATGGCTCCGTGGACCTCCTGAAGCTTCAGTGAGCTATGTACTGCTGTTTGGTGTAGCACTTCTCAAACTTCACTGTACATATGAAGTAGATCTAGAATGGGACCTGGGATTCTGTATTTCTAGCAAGTCCCTGAGTAAAGGTGAAAACCTCTGGTCTAATTGATGCAGGCCTTCATCTATTTTTAACTTTGTTACTTTTGTGCCATCAGTGTTGAGGCCAAAGTAGTTGATGATAAGTCAGAACCCCAACTGGTTAAGTCTGGTGCTAGTGGTAGGAGCTCCCCTTGGAGATCCGAGTGCCCTAATGTGTCTGAAGTTTTATTTTGGTGAATTTCTAACTACAAAGAGGTCAAGTGTGACAACTATTTCCTCTCTTCTTTGAGGGAAGAGGAATTTCTTGTACAATTTTGCTTATTTCATAGCCATCTAATTATGATCGGCAAAGTCAGATTATTTCATAGCTTCCAGTCTCCTTTGTGTGTCACTGTTTTTACGTTTCTATGTCTATCGCAAAGCTTACCTCAGAACTCCAGATTTGTAGATCCAGTTTTCAATTTAACATCTCTTACTGGGGCATCTCATTGTTGTTTTAGATGTAACACCACTCAAGCTGATCTCATGATATTTTCCCCAAATCTGCTTTAGTCATAATCTTTCACATCTCAGGTAATGAAAAATTCATCATTTGGGTTGCTCATGTCCAAACCTCAGAGGTTTTCAGACTCCTTCCTTTGCAATGCACATCCAGACCCTTAGTACCTTGTCTGTTCTCACTGTGGCCTAAAACAGTTTTATCATTTCTCACCTGGATTATAAGCCTTCCCAAGCTTCCATCCCTGTCCTGTTTGTCTTTCTGCAGTGCATAAGTCAAAATTTTGTGTATAAAATGAATTTTTCATGCCATTCCTCTCCTCAAAATATACCAGTGACTCTCCTTTTCTCTTAGAGTAAGAGCTAAGGTCTTGCAGGACTCTCACACAATTTGGTCCTTTGTCAATGTTTGGCTTTATCTTCTACTTTGACCCTCTATGCATTTAGCTCTTTCTCAAACATACTAGTCATAGCCTAACCTCAGGACCTTTGCTTTGCTTATTTCCTCTATCTGGAATGTCCCCCCAGATAGTCACAGTTTGCTACCACACTGCCTTTGAGTTGTACACAAATGTCAATCTTCTCAATGAGGTCTTTGCTGGCCATCCTCTCTAAAATCCCATTCCTGTCCTGATCTTTTCTCTCCCCTTTCTCTGCTCTAGCTTTTTTCCTTGTACTTATTACTATCTTCCACATTATATACTTATTTGTCTTGTATATTATCTATTTTTCTCACGTTTGTAAGCTCCACAAGGGAGACATGTGTCTGTTTTGTTTACTGTTCTATCCACTGCATTTAGAAACATGAATGGCACATAGTAGGTGCTTGCTGAGTATTTCTTTCTTTATTCTCTTTTTTTTCATTTATTCTTTCTTTCTTTCTTTCTCTCTCTCTTTCTCTCTCTTTCTTTCTCTCTCTTTCTTTCTCTCTCTCTTTCTCTCTCTCTTTCCCTCTTTCTCTCTCTCTTTCTTTCTCTCTCTTTCTTTCTCTCTCTTTCTCTCTCTCTTTCTCTCTCTCTCTCTCTTTCTCTCTCTCTCTCTCTTTCTCTCTCTCTCTTTCTTTCTCTCTTTCTCTCTCTCTCTCTTTCTCTCTCTCTCTCTCTTTCTTTCTTTCTTTATCTATCTATTGAAACCAGGCCATGCACACGTTAGACAAGTACTCCACCACTGAGCCACATCCTCAGCCCTGAGTGCTTGTTGAATGGGTGAATCAACAGGAGAGAAGATGGATGGTTTAGTTGCACCAGCCAAGAAGCAAGTCTGAGGCCTGCCAAGAAGATACAGTCATGAGGGTGTAATATTCAGTTCTATGGGTAAGACGATGTTGTACAGAGTATTCTTTTTTTTTGGTACCAGGGATGGAACTCAGGGGCACTCGACCAGTGAGCCACATCCCCAGCCCTATTTTATGTTTTATGTAGAGACAAGGTCTCACTGAGTTGCTTAGCGCCTCGCCATGGTTGAGGCTGGCTTTGAACTCACGATTCTCCTGTCTCAGCCTCCCTAAGTTCTGGGATTTCAGGCTTGCGCCACCGCGCCCGGCTCAGAGTATTCTTTACAGTAACAATTACTCAGAATTAGGAAATATGGGTACAAGACATAGAGAACATATTTTTGTTCCTGAAATCTATAAATCAAATGAAGAAGGAGAACATTTATAAATAACTGCGATACAAAGTGGGTATTGGTGGGCAGGATCTCTCAAGAATGAGCTTTAAGGAAGTGATTAGTTTTAAGTACATGTGGACATATCAAAGTGGAGGGGTCACTTTTAAAGTCTTTTAAGTGAGATGATGACCACAAACATGGCTTGATTTAGTAAATGGTAGCCATTGTCAGTTATAGCATGTCTTCCTAAGGCCACCATTGGAAGTAGGAGAGAAGGTGAGTGAAAAAAAAAAATGCTTATCTCAGAATTAGCATTA
Source organism: Xerus rutilus (assembly GCA_028644305.1). Classification (NCBI taxonomy): domain Eukaryota; kingdom Metazoa; phylum Chordata; class Mammalia; order Rodentia; family Sciuridae; genus Xerus; species Xerus rutilus. The sequence continues at coordinate 65,940,731 of CM053403.1, read as the reverse complement.
AACTACCATAATTTTTTGATTAATCAACATGGATTATTATGCAAAATTGGGAAGTTGAGAAATGTGAAAATTCAAATCAATAAACTGAAACTCACTGATAATTCTACTAACCAGAGTTAATTTTGATGCATATAGAATCAATCACATGGCACATTCTGTCTTCTCCTTTATTAGTGTTGTAATTATTTTATCCAAAACATTTCCCTTTATCAGCAAACATTTTAAACATGCCTGAGAAAGTGTTTCACTTTAATATAATTTATTGAGTCATTCTTTATTATTTACACCATTTTCTTTATTTAAAATCATAAATAATACCAAACACTTTCCTATTATTTCTTTAGAATAGATTTCACAAAAATTACAATATTAGTCAAAAGTACAGTTATATTTAAATCCCAAAATACACACTTTTGTGTATTTCTAGAAAAGTTTTACTAATTAACTTAGTAAGTGATTGAAAAAATAAATAGAAGTGGACATTTTTTTTCACCAGCTGCATAATTGGAAAAATGTACATTTACCATTTTAGAATTCACCTATTCTCAATTCTATATTTCAAGTTGACTGGATTATTGTCTCACATTCTTGGCTTCAAGCAACAATTTAACTACTGTTAGGAAGAACTTTTAGGTGGTACATTGGATACTTGGGAGTATGGTTTGGATTGTTATCTGGTTTACATTTGTTTCTGAGAAGATTTCTCTAACATGACATAATGAATTAAAAATGGTTTCTCTGAATCAGTGCTATGGTCTACTGTGAACCACTTATAGTATAATGAGAGAGCATTGCACCTCTGTGCTGCCCTTGGGGGCAAGCAAGCTTGAGAAGCCTCATAATTCCAGATAAAGCCAGCTACTGCATCATGAGATTAAGTTCTTCTCATCTTCAAAAACATTTGCGAGCATTAACCCACTGACCTTCATGCCAAAAACTAGTTAGTAAAAACTAACGATCATAAGGTCCCTTTAAAATAAAAATGCTATTTAAATGCTGCACATCAAATCATAAAAAGCAGATAAATATCATTTTTTTCATTTTATATACTGAGGAAGTAGGTCATGGGTATTAAGTTATTACTCACTGGGGACAACATAACCAAAGGTACAGAATTCATAATTAGGACTTAGGCATCCTCCAGTCCAAAAGGCTGTGCTGAGATTTGAATCAAACTTTTTGGCAATGGTATCAGGCACTGAGAACTATTGGAAATTGAAATCTACTAGAAAAGATCTTTGGCTTGAAAGCAAAATATTCATAGTTCATACTGAAATACCCTTTATACTTTTGGCAATAAAACAGTAAGTTGCAGTTGAATCTGTTGTGTGTATGTATCATGGCAAAGTTCTCTCCTCTGAGCTTTGCTTGCACATTATATATATTTTTTTAATAGTGCCTCTTGTCTGTAGTGTTATTTTTTTACATTTGTGTCCTTTACTAAAAATATCTTTCGGATCATGAGTTGTACTTTATTTCTTGTGTCTTTAGTGCCTATTATATATACTTTTTAGTACATTGTAGGTGTTAACTAAAATCTCACTAATTTTACAAAAAGGAATAAATAGAAATATGGTAGAGTCATTACACTAGGCTATTTCAAAATACATTATAAAGCTATAGTATCAAAACATTATGGTACTGGCATAAAAGCAGATTCATTGATCAGCTGAATAAAATACAGCACAGAAATAACCCGTGTATTCACAGTCAGTTGATTTTCAATAATCCTGCCAAGAACACACAATGGGAAATGGTAGTTTCTTTAATAAATGGTATTGAGGAAAATGGATATCCACATGAAGAATAAAATTGAACCCATATTTCACATCATATGCAAAATTTAATTCAAAATGGATTAAACACTTAAGCATAAGACCTAAAATTATAAAACCACTTGAATAAAAGATAAAAGAAAATTTCTACAACTTTGGTTTGGGCATGGGTTTTGGGGATATGATCTTGAAAACACAAGCAAAAAAGCAAAAATAGACAAATGGGATTGTGTCAGACTGAAAAGCTTCTGCATAGCCAACAGAGAAGTTAACAAGGTGAAGAGACAACCCATATACTGGGAGAAAACAATTATACCATGAATCTGATAAGAGGTTATTAATCAACCCAATAGCAAGAGGACAACCCAATTCAAAAAACTAAGGAAAGAATTTGAATAGGTATTTCTCAAAAGAAAGCATACAAATGCACAACAGATATATATATAAAATGCTCAAAATCAATAATCACCAGAAAATAATGCAAATTAAAGCCACAATGGTATGTCATGTTACACTTGTTTGAATTGTTATTATTAAAAGGACAAATGGTAATGTGTGTTGGTGAGGAAGTGAAGAAATGATACTTCCACACTCTTGGTGAGAATATAAATTAGCCCAGCCATTATAGAAAACAATATGGAAGTTCCTTTAAAAATTAAAAATGGAATCACCATATGATCCAGACATCTTACTTCTGAGTACATTTCCAAAGGAATTGAAGTTAGTTTGTTCAAGAGACACTTCACTCCCACATTTACTGCAGCACTATTCACAACCACCAAGAAATGGAAACAGCCTAAGTAGCCATTAGCAGATGAATGGATAAAGAAACTACGGTAAATATATATAATGGAGTATTATTCAACCTTTAAAAAAGAAGCAAATTTTCATACAACAAGTAGATGACCAAAGAAAAAATATTCCAGCAGTTCTCAATAGAAAGTTCATATCAGAATCAATTGTAAAGCTTTTAAAAATACAGTGTCAAGCCAATCTGATCTTCCAGTTTATAACTCTCAGGTATCTTTTCGTAAGGTTCTACAATGGATCCCAATATTCACTAGTGATGGAGAATGTACAATCTATTTCCTTGGAAAATGCTTTAGTGTCCTATTGTCACCCCACGGAATGACAGAGATAACAGGAATCCTTTGGCATTGTATATTTAACTTAATGTGAGAGACACTGACAAAAGGATGAGAAAGTCACATTGATTTAGCACCATGTGCCACACACTGCCTTAGCTGCTCACGCAGATCATCCTGCCAGTCTTCACAACGACCCTCCCTGTAAAGTAGGTGCTATCAGAACACTCTTTTTAAAATTTAAAAATGACAATATTGGATCTTCATAGTTCAAGTTAAATGTTAACATCTATTATCACTATTGATTTCACCTTCCATCCAATAGAATTGTGTACAACTATAACTCATCTTTACTTTTACTATCTTATGAAGGTTCTTAAATTTTTTTTTTTTTTTTTTTTTTGGTACTGGGGATTGAACTCAGAGGTACTCTACCACTGAGCCACATCCCCAGCCCTATTTTGTGTTTTATGTAGAGACAGGGTCTCACTGAGTTGCTTCGCGCCTCGCCATTGCTGAGGCTGGCTTTGAACTCGCGATTCTCCTGTCTCAGCCTCCCTAAGTGGGTTCTTAAATTCTTACCACACTGTTGTTCTTTTTTTTCCGGTAAATACAGTTTATTTTTATTATATTTCATTTTTTGCCAGCTCCTATGCTTCCTATCTTCCACAAAGCAGAGCTCATCTTGCTCTTTCTCTTTCTTTGGTTTCTTTTTCTCTCTGTTCCTCCCTTTCTCTTTCCAACTCTTTTCTCTTTTCTTCTTTTCCTTCTTGCTTCTCTCCTCTCTTTCCCTTAAATGTAGATTTGAGAAATGGTGAGAAGAGCATTTAAGGAGAGAGCAGCTTTTGAAAGGTTGGTTTTTACTCATAGTTCCCAAGAAAAGGGTTCATGTCATGCCACAGAAGGCCACATGAGGGAACACCCAACATCTGTCCAGAGCCAGAGGTAGCAGCGGGAAAGCATGGGCTACAGTCTTTGTTAAGGTTTCCACAGGAAGGAACAGAACTGAAGGGTAAGTAGACTTAGGATTGTCCAGTTTGAGTAATTTTAGTAGGCTCTGGGCTATCGAAGTGATCTCTAGTTATCTGGCTCCTGGTCCTAAGGTGACCTAGGGTAGGAGGATAGTATTTTGGACTGCTGAGACCTTATGAAAGGAGAGGAGTGTGGGTGTGGACTCAGAATTGGTTGGTTTGCCTATTGAAGTCTTGTTCTGGTCAAGGTTTTTGTTATATCTAGGATTAAGCTAACCTTCGGAAGAGGCAGTCCCTCCTTGGGTCCTCAAGGTCCTACGATGTCAAAATATCATAAAATATTGAAAATTTAAAAAGTATGACTAATCATCTACTGGTTTTCTTCATCCTTGTCTATCAAAATTATAGTCAATGTAGAATGCAATTCAATATATCACTCATTTAGGACCTATAGCAACAAAAGAGAAAGCTGTGAAAATACATTCTAGAACATGCATAGCATATTTGAAACTTAATGTTTTTCTAAAACTACCGATTATTCCACATTTTTAAATTGGTGCATTAGAGTTTTAATAATGGTGGGATTTGTTGTTACATATTCATATATGAAAATAATATAACAATATAAATATGGCCAATATATACTCTCTAAAACTGTATTTTTAAAAATGAAATTTTTAAAGTTGGAAATTAGTGATTAACTTCCAAAAGATTTAAATTTATATTTCACTATTGTAAGAGATGTGGAAAAAAAAGAAAAACTGTACCTGAGCCAATGACCCAATGGAAGCAAAAAGGCACAGACACAGAGGCTGGACCTTTGTCCTTAAGTACAAAGGAGATGTCCAGTTTGGTCTTTTGAATTCAGAAAGACTTTTTAAAAAATGAGAACAGACATGTGGGTTCAAGTGCCCAAGAGCAGTAACTACAGAGAAGCTTTTTATCTTAATGTGCTTCCCTTACCAACAATGGCCTCAGGACAATTTATGATCCAGCAACAGATTTGGGGGTGATAACATAAGCATATAATTAAAGAAGGGGGTCTAGGTTTCAGTCTGTTGAAAACCCTCAAATAATGTTCAGCCAGTATGAGACAAATATATCTAAGTGTCAACTTTATGTTCACAGAAAATGAATAATGAGTAGCAAGAAGTTGAATCCACTGAGAAAATAAAAATTATTCCATGCTTTCCTTGAGGAAATCATAAATATGATATACTGACTGGATTTTTTTCTCCTTAATGCATATTTTTATTCCAGGTCAAAATGAATGCAGGAGGAAATATCCATGATTGAAATAACAGATGCATATAAAAGAGGATTAAAGATAAGAAGCATACTCTATATGAAATGAAGGATTACTGAAGAACAGGGTGGCTAATTTTAGAAAAGCTTCATATAGTCCTACCTCTGAGATCCTTAGGAAATAAGCCTTGCTCATTTAAGCAAGCAGCACCTTCCCAATGACATTGATATTGTTCTTGAAGAAATGAAAAGATATTGTAAGTAAAACCATAGTAAGTAACATTCCTATGACCTTCAGCACACATGTCACTTCATTTAATGCGTGGAACAATTGTGTAATCAGGTTATTGTTTTTATTTAACAGATGATGAAAGAGAGGGTCAAAGGTTTACATGACAATTCAAGGACAGTATAAATAGCTTAATTATAATTGGCTAAACTGGGATTCAAGTTCACATCTTGTTGATTATGTATTATGCTCTTTCAATCACAACATCCTGCCTCCTTGCCCACTGGAGGTACAGGATAGATGGGCGTTGAAATATACCAAGTTGAAATTCAAATTTTAAAGGCATTCTCAGATTATACAGAGATTTATTTTCTTTAACAATATTTTTCTTTTGAACTTTAAATGGGTACATAGACAAAAAGTGGACTTGGCCCCCCAAACACAGGTAATTTTGGTTATTTGGTAGAATAGCACTAACATCCTACTTTCCTTAGTTCATTTTTAAAAACCTGCATTCTGTACCTTCAGGTGCCAGCCTGCCTGCAACTATTTCCGGGAATACATCAAAGCCATTGGTTTCTCTTTCCTTTTCTACCAATCCAGAGACTAACCCCAGTAAAAGTCTCTTCATTTTATAGGTGTACATGGAAAGGAAGAAGGGGAAGGAAAAGAAAGGACAAGACCTAGGTTACCTGTCCTTGAGGACACAGATCATTTTCACTACTGTTGGATTGGAAGACACTCTTAGCAGTGGTAGTCATCCTCACATATTTCCTAGGACAGCTTCCTAAATAGTTCAAAATCTGGTGATTATTTCAGTGGTTCCTCTCAGGTAGGACAAACCTAACTCCCAGTCCTTGGATAATGGCAACTTCCCTTTACCCATTCTTTCCCTACCTTAGAAATGATCCTTGTGAAGGAGATAGGAGAGGAAGTATCAGAGAGATTTTAAGGCTGAAATACCAGAGAAATTTGTTTTTCCTAGAAAATATCTCCTGTGCACAAATGATTTCCTTTGCTAGACGATTGCTTTTGACAGAAATAAATGTGGCACAGAAAAAAATGGTTAGTAAATTTCTCTCTCATCATCAAAAGTCATCAAGGTATTTCTCACAAGCCTCGTTTGTGACTGCTGCACCTGACGTTGCTGACTTTTTTGGTGCAGATCAGTGACTTGAGGTTACAACTGCAAATCAAGGAGGCTCTCTTGCTTCAGGAGTGTTCAAACTGCATATCATGTGAATGTTTTCTTTGTGATCTGTTGCAAATTGTTATGCACAACTGTTAAATTCTTTGGTCTCTTCTTTGGCAGAGCCTGGAGAAAGATACAGTAGGAGGTGGCAAATTAGAAGACCAATCCTTCTTGTTTCCTAGCCATAATAACCTTATATCTTCTCCTTCAGAGAGATTCATTCATTCATTCAAAGAGGAGCAGATCTTCTCTGTGTTGCTTTTTAAATTTGATGATTCTGTGACTGTAGTATTTTTCTTCTGTCAAAATCACAGTTGTACGGCTGGGCTAAATGAACCTACTCTTGATTATGTATGAGCTCCAATCCTTCTTGAATTTAGGGAAAAAAAATGCTTTTCTAACATGCTTCAGAGCTTTCATAAACCTAATGGCAGATCACCTCCCGAAAGGTCAAGGACAGCAGCTTAATGCAGAGCATGAACACCATTGGGATTTAACTGTGGCAAAATGCATCTATGCTGTTTTTGGCTAAACTTCCCTATGAAGCACTAAAATGAATGGCCTCTGGGTTTCATGCCCTGTGGATAAGATGCAGCTTACTATCTAACAAAAGAAGAAAGAATTGAGTAATTTTTTTTCTCAACTTAGCCAAAGGGGAAAGAAGTACTCATAAGAACCTAAAATGAAAACTAATCTGTTTTGTTGATATCTGTAACAGGCAGGAGAGTGAGTACAAGGTAAAAGAGGAATTTCATTAAACATTTGCCTCCTTGAATAGTAGAGATGTAGTCCAGTGGTTAAAAGAGATCTTTACATCTAGTGTGCCATTGGACCCTACCAAGTAGTTTCCCAAGGCAGGCTACTTACGCAGGAGTCACTGTAAGGAAATTGCCAAGTTTGAATTCGTGGCCTACAGGGCATATATTATTTTACACCTGATATCACTTCTAGTGTTGGCTGTTTTTCATATTGCACCTGACACATATAATTTGAAACTTTTTCCGTTAATTGTACTAATTGCATACTTCAGTTTTAAGACAAGTACATTAAATGCACTAGTTTACCAACTAGAAGTTTTAATGGTTAGATGTATATTGAAATTTATAACAAAAGATTAGAAACAAGAAAGTTGGAGTAGTGGTGGGATATGTGGGAGTGATAAAACCAATATAGTCACATCTGATTAAATACAAAGAAGCAACACTCTTCAATAGTGCTGAGTCGATAGTCCATTGGAATGAGGCCTACTTGCTTAGAACACCAAATTATGAGTGCAACTTCTTAGGTGAAATGAAGTTGGTTAAGATGATGTTCCCATTAAGCTTGTTCAAACTTGTTCAAATCACCAAAGGAAATTAATAAGGTCACATTGCATTTCTAATCTGTCCTCAAAATGTCAACAAGTTGTAAGAGTTAAAAACTGGCAATTTATTAAACATTATATAACTTACATATGTATTGAAACATCACGTGGCACTCCATTTGTGTTAGTGAGCTTTTCATCACTGTGACCAAAATACCCAATGAGAGCAACTTAGAGGAGGGGAAGTTTATTTTGACTTATGGTTCCAGAGGTTCAGTCTATGGTTGGCTGAGTCTACTATTCAGGGCCCAAGATGAAGTGGAGCGTATTGACTAAAGGGCCCCTAGGGAGAAAAGCTATTCCCCTCATGGCAGTCAGAAAGCAGAGAGAGGAGGGAGAAGAGGGGAAGGGGCCACAGGGAAGATGAACCCTTCCAGGGTACAACCCCAGCGACCTACCTTCTCCAGCCACACTATGCCTGCCTACAGTTACTACCCAATCAATACATTCAAACTAGGTTGGACTGATTAGATTACAGCTCTCACAACCCAATCACTTTACCTCGAAACATTCCTACATTCACACAGGAGATTTGGGGGACACCTCATACCTAAACTATAACACCATTAATATGTTAAAAAATCATATTTTTATCAGTTAAATTTATTTAGTAATACAAATTGGAATAAACAAGTTATGTATAAAATACATAGGGGTATTTGTATTTAAATTAGTTATATTGAAATAAAAATGTCATTATGCATAAAAATGGAATTCTTTTCCTCATTCAGAGCTCGACACATTTTGCCAAATGGTATCTTTGGATAGGAGAGTTGGGCTTTCTAAGAACCCAATGCTCAGAGCTTCCAAGCCTTGACTTCCAGCCTCTAGAACTACAAAATATTGTTTCCCAAGACAGTGGTGATCTGGTTTAACTCACATAAGCTGAAAATGAGGACACTAAACTTCTTCTTCATACTCTTAGCTCTTGGGCTAAATATTCATATTTCCCTAAATTAGTAACCCAAGATGAAAGGTGGTGGGCAAGAGCTTTGGTAAGCAAAAAGTCATGGTATACAACATAGGCTATGGTTAACTAGAAAGGTGGAGCACAGAACATTTTTTAAAAACCATAACATTCTCAATGATTATAGCTCTTTATGTCAAAATATTCAGGGTTGAAGTTACTAAAACCCACAGGAACAGGTGTTCTGAATGATGATCTATGGTATAATTATAGATTCTGAAGAACACTATGAGATGCAGTTAATTGAAAGAGACTATATGGTTAATCATGGGGTGATCTATTAAAAAATTAAAAATAGATTGACAAGCTATAAAAAAGCTCTATTTCTTAAATCTATTTTGACTAAACATCAAATGGAAATATGTTACTAGTTTGATTAAAAATGTAAACAATTTAGTTATGTTTAAAATGCCATGTAATTGTTTCACTTCATATGATATTACACTTCATTATTTACATAATATGTAGGTTGTTTCTAGATTCATAAACCCATGCTGAGCAAACAGATTATAGGGATAGGTGGCAGGACAGTGCTTTAAATTCCATTTAGATTAAAGGATTCAAAATGTACAATGAAATTGAGTTAGCCATCTCCTCTTGATAATTGTAACCACTTTGGATATTGACATTTAAACTACTGTAATCTTTGTGTGTCTATGAATAACTTTGTAGTTACTTTGATTTTTTCAGTTCCTGCAAACAACTGACCCAAAGCTCTATAGTTATGAAAATAATTTCAGTGGGTGATGGTGGGTACTGATGTGACAAGTTAAAACAAGAATCCTTCAGAAGTAAGACCTCATTTGAATACTGGTATGTGGGGCCAAGGATCTCATACTATGAATAATGGAGGAATTGAAAGAGTAAGGCTGGAAAGAGTTTTAGAGGCATCATATTGTACCTCTTTATTTTACAAATAATAAAAGTGAGGCCCAATGAGTTTAAGTGACTACTATGGTCTGAATGTGTACCCCCCAAATTCATGTCCTGACACTTAGTGTTCAATGTGATAGTATTAAGAAGTGGGGCCTTTGGAAGGTGATTAAGGCATGAGGGCTAAAGGGTGAGAAAAGACTCAAGGGAGTGGAGTCCCTCTCTTCTGCTCTTCTGTCATGCGCAGACACAGTTCAAAGCAAAAAACAATCTTCCCCTGACACCCAACCAGCCTGTGTGCCTTGACCTTGACTTCCAGCCTCTAGAACTACAAAATATACATTTCTGTCATTTACAAGTTATCCAGTCTCAAGTATTTTGCTACAATTTGCATCACAAATGGACTAAGACTGAACCTATAAGAGAGACACAAAATACTGTGGGTTTCAACAAGTAGGACACGTCCTATTCGGTAGCAGCAGTGAAAATGACTTTGTGAAAAAAATGACCTCTAATTGTGGAAATGGGAGTTTGGGGTTGTGAGGATTAGGAGCAATGAGTACCATGTGTGCAGTTTTGAAAAAGCACATACAAATGTGCCTGTCTCTTTTGCATTTTCTAGGACATGAATATCTCTCCAAACAGCTCTTGCTATGTAACCCCTGTGAGTGAGTGTGTGTGTGTGTGTGTGT
>CM053403.1:65906299-65929839 GCA_028644305.1 Xerus rutilus | reverse complement strand
AGATCAGATGGTCCATGTCATAGATGCAGTAGGCAGCCCAGTGAGCAGTGAGGGCACACTGTGCTGTCCAAGAGTGCCACCTATGTTGGCTGCCATGCAAAGGTGTCATCAAGATGCCATCAGAGACAAGAGAACAGGAATAAAGGTATACAAGAGATGGAAAATTTTTACGCCAAGAGACTAAAAATTACCTATGGGGAACAAGTAGACTTGTTCCATTTACCAGATTGGATTAATATTTAGGTTTTAGATGTTTGTTTTTATTCCTGCTACTCTCCTAAGTAGGACTTATAAGTAAAAGTCAGAGACAAATGAAAGAGCAAAAAAAGCTTATGTTTTCTTTGCAAAACTAGAATGCAGTGTGAGTAAATGTGACTGCAAGTTATATAGTCACAGCTTGATACACAGTAGGCATTCAAAACTGGTTGCTATTATTATTAGAGCACTTAATAACTGATTTGATTTGGAAGACTGAGAGAGGGAAGAATTGCAGAATATGCCAAGAATTTGACCTGAATAATATGGGAAAATGAGGGCACATTTATCAAAAATATGGACATCAGCAGGATGAGTTCATTTGGGGTAGAGACGTGTGCTGCAAAGACAAGAGAGTTGATGAGTTCTGGAACATAGAATAGTTAAGAGGAATGAGTACATAAATATAAAGTGCTGCATATTTATAATGTTAAGCAGCAGGGGGTCCTGAGGATCGGGGAAAAGATTATTTATAGGAACTGGATCCTTGTGGTTGAACAAAGACTAATGAAATTCTCAGTGGTGAGTCATGGGCTTTATTCTTTCATTATAATTGTTGGCTTCCAAAGTGGCCAACCCATGAAGTGATGTTGGCATTTTTGTAAGTGATCAAATACAATATGTTATGTAGCCATAATTTGTGACTGAAAAATAGTAAATGCTCACAATGAATAAAGAAGTTTATTATTATTTTTAATTGTAGAAGCAAGCTAATTTTTTCATTCCTATTGTTTTTTCTGCTTCAATGAGGAGCAGCTGGGGAGGGGTAGGTAGCTGGGCGTGGATGCCATGTTCTCTCTAGTTTCTTTCCTCTATGGCTCAGTCTCCAGCATTACTATTTCTTAACAGTCCTGGTGGAAGTTCCATTTCTCTACTGAGAGAAGTTCAAAAAGTTTAAAAGTCATAAAGGTCTGGGTTGTTGGAACTTAATTCCTCTTGTATTTAACACATGTAGTTTGGTTGGATAGGTGACTGTTCAAGGTTTTTATAAAAGTATTAAAAGGTGTAAAAGAGGAAACTTCTGACAGAATGTATGAGGAAATGAACAAATGTTGCCTATTATTTGCAAATGGATTGGTTTATCTGGAAGTATATATGTGTGTGTGTGGCAGTGGGGGGAGGGGAATACCGAGAGACTCTTGCCAGTGAGTTTCCATGGCACTGTTCTATTCAAAGAATATGACCCAAAACTCACTTTCTGCTCTTTGGTTTTGAGGGTGCATGGAAAATATGAATTATTCTTCCATTCAGACTAGGTAGTGGGAGACAGGAAAAAGGAGAATATTGAGAATTGGAGAGGAACCCTGAGGAACATGCTATTAGAGGAATCTCAGGAGTAAAGATCTAGTGATTGAAAGTAGAATTGTCAACGGAGGGAGTCAAGTGGGCAGGCTTGGGGCAGGGATGGAAGGGTTCACGCAATTTAGAAAATACAGGGAGAAATTAGGTTGGACAAAGTGTAGATTTTTAAAATGTGAGTATATGTTTTGTTCTAAATCATTTGCTATAGTAATGTGCAATGTATATAAGTAAAATTATCAAAAAAGACTTTTACTAGATGACTGTAAGTTTAGTATGCTTATTAATATGATAAGACAAAATGATTGAGGAAGGCAAGCCTATCTCTTAACTATAAGAGGCTCTTCCTTCCTTTTCCTTCCTTTTTCTTTTTCCTTCCTTCCTTTCTTTCTTTCCCTCCCTCCTTTCTTTCTCTTTCTTTTTCTCTTCTTCCTTCCTCCCTCCCTCCCTTTCTTCCTTCCTTCCTTCCTTCCTTCCTTTCTTTCTTTCTTTCTTTCTTTCTTTCTTTCTTTCTTTCTTTCTTTCTTTCTTTCTTTCTTCCTTTCTTTCTCTCTCTCTCTCTTTCTTTCTTTCATTCCATACTGAAGTAAGAGACCTTAAAACACAACATTTAACTAGCCATAAATTGTTTTCCTAGACAGAATTTATGTCTGATAAATGTGATAGTGGAACAGTTCACATTACCAGTGCTCCAGGTGAAAACTTGTCCCCAAATCTTAAGCAGAGGGTAATTCTAGTACCTTTAGATCACTTGCCAGAGTCTTTGTTTATGGTTTATTACATTTTGCCCTTGGATTGAATAATTAATTTAATGTCAATCTCTCTCTCTCTCTTTTTCTTTCCCTTCCTCCCTTGTTTTCTTTTTGTCTTCCTTTTTTTTTTCATTAACAAGCCTACATTATAACCAGGCAACTGAACATTATTAATAACTGTTATGTCCTGGTATGATACACATACATATGAAAGGCTTATAAAATGGCAAATTTTTGTTGAACAAGAAAATTCCTATACATTCCTCACCCCCTTCAATCCAGCCTCCACCCCCACCATTCCTGAAATGGCTCCTGCTAAGGTCACCAATCACCCTTATGGCTGCAAATTTAAAGGATACTCTTCAGCTTTCATTTTAGTTGGCTCCTCAGCAGATTTTGTAACAGCTGAGCATTCTGTCCTTAAAACAATCTTTCCCTTTGTCTTTTAGGACAAAGCCATTCTTCTGGTTTTCTTCCAACCGCTTTTGAGATGACTTTTGCTGGCTCATTTTACTCTACCTATTTCTGTTTTCATCTTCTCCCATTGCTATAATTATCAACTCCATGTCAGTGGTTCTCAATGTTTCAAGTTCTTTTTTTATCTAATGCCTCTGTGTATACGTAACTTTCTGCATGTCACTGAATTAATTTCTACCCACCTATCAGATTTCATACGTACTGTCAGGCTCTCACAGAAACCTCCACATTGCCTACAATGTTACAGGCTCTCACAAATCCCCATTCTTTACAGAGTTTACAACTCTCTGTGGCATCATTTGCTTATCATATGTCTTCCTCATGACACACCAAGCTCTACAATCAAGCTCTCAGAGACTATTTGTGTTCTGCCAATTACTATACCCTTAGTGTTTGTTAATGGCAGTTCTTGGCACATAATTGGAAGCTAATATTAACTTGCTGAATCAATGGAGAGTTATCTTATGTATTGCTTTCCCGCTCCTACAAAATTAAAAAAAGTTACTTTTATTATACTGCAAATTTTTATACACATACAAAATTGTAAAACCTGAGCTTGTTAGGAATAAACTACAATAACTTTACCCTATGAAGAATGAAGACACTACATTTAGGTAGTATTGATCCTGGAAGTTTAGAAGGAATCCATGGTCATTTTATTATCTTTTTTTGTGGTTGACAAAGTGACGGGGAAGAACAGTGGTTGTAGTGTGGGTGGTGAGGAGCTAAGCAAGCCATGTTCAGCTCCCAGCTCCTCCCACCATCACAGAAGGGGCATGCTGTTCCCCGTGTGTCAGCACCAGACACATTCATGCAGGGCCTGCAGTGGTGGGCTTAGGACAGGAATGTGCTGGTGCACACAGCCAGCGGGAGGTAGAGGTTTGCCACTAGGGGAAAAGAGCAGGTGGTTGTTTAAAAAGTAGTTCACAATCATTCCTTCATCCAATCTGAAATGAAACAGTGTCCAAATTCTAGTTTGTGGATCACATTGCTAACAAAGTCAGACTTTAAGTTGGAATCTGCAGGTGTTTCCTTTCAGTGTTTTTTTCTTTTCTTTTTTTTTTTTCGCCTGCAGGAAGAAACTAAAAGTAAATAAAAATTATGGTTATTCCACTGGCACCAGAATAACGTGCATGTATTTATAGATTGCTGCATTTAAGTTAAAGCTCTACAGGATGAGTGTGAAAATAAAAAATGTTATATAACAGAGCTGTCCTTTCTGCATTTCTTACTTATTTTAACAGTTATCTCCAGCATGGGTTAAATATTCAGAATTCTATTTCTTGTAACAGAATCTCAGTAGAGGGAAAATGGACTCTAGTATTTCAAATAGCTTTGGTGTAATTGATCTTGAAATTCTTTTCTGTTTTCTTTTTCAAGGTAAGGAATCTGTTTTTGTTCTGTTTATTTTGTTTTTGTCAGGCCATGAGGAAATGAGGTATGTAAGTTAATTATTTTAATCCCAATAAAATGATAACAAACTACATGGTACCTGCCCCAACTTGTCAATTTATTTGAACATTATATAAGCTAAAAATTTTTTGCAAGTTGTAAACTAAAGGTCAAAATTGTTCCTCAGAGAAATGGATTGTTCTAAAATCAAAACATCCTAGGGAAAATCTAAAATTGAATAAGATACAAAATCCTGTTTTAGTATCTCCCAGACGACTAGTCCACATCAGTATAATTTCAAAAGATTTAAAGTACTTTTTGAGACCTACAAAACAATTGTATTATTATAGCATTGCCTGTTTTTACCTCTCAAGATTAATTTTCTTCATGGGCCTCATATTTCGTGTAAGCGAACCTCTTATGAAATAATTTTTGTTTCTAGGGAACATGAGTTTTCAAATTAGTATCATGCATGTATCACAAAGGACAATTAGTTTTTCACACGTAAAATTACTAAATCAAACAAGCAAACAAACAAAAATCACTTCTCCTATATACTCCTATATTGGATTGACTAACATTAGGCCAAAATTCATGTTTACCAGAACCTCAGAATGTGACCTTATTTGAAAAAAAGAGTCTTTGCAGATGTAATTAGGTTAAGATGAGGTCAGAATAGATTAGCGCAGCCTCTAAATTCAATGATTGATGTGTTCGTAAGAGAAAAGAGGGCGATTCAGACAGAGACACTGACATAGAGGGAAAAGACCACGTGAAGTAGAAGGCAGGACTTGGAGTGATTCAGCTACAAACTCGGTGCTATGGTTAGGAGGTAGTTTATTTCTAAAGGCTTGTTCTCTACTGTGGTGATAGAACTTTTAAGAGGTGAGGCATAGTGAGAAGGCCCTTATGTCATGAGGGGTGTGTCCTGAGAAGGGATTCTGACTTCCCCTTTAGAGATGTGATCACCTACATATGCTCCCACCTTCACCAAATTCTATGAAGTAATACAGCTGGTAGTGGGGCTGGGGAGCTTGTACTGTGTTGTTTGGATTTTCAGCCTCTGAAACTGTGAGCTAAGTAAACCTCTTTCTTTATAAACTTAGCCTACTTTAGGTATTTTGGTATAGGAATGCAAAATTGATGAATACACCAAGAAACACCAAGGATTGCCAGGAACCCCCAGAAGGAGAAAAAGGCAAGGAAGGATTCTTTCCTGGAAACTTCAGAGGGGCATTTGCCTTGTGAGCATCTTGATATTTAGACTTCTAGCCTCTAGTACTATAAGAGTATAAAAGTCTTGTTTTAAGCCACCCAGTTACTGGTATTTGTTATGTAGTTCTAGAATCTAGTACAATTTTCCAAGATCTTTCACACTTTGCAGTTGGACTGGTTTTAAGAATTGCCTCCATTGGAAGTTTCTTCTTTATCACGGGATATCCACTCCTTTACCACTGTAGTCTGTGTTCTACCTTCATCGTCACATAGACATTGCTTTAGCCTAGTTGGCTAATAGTCCCTCATGGCTGACTCCAGTGGAGAATTTTCAGCCTTAGCACTATTTTGTCCTTGGAAGCATTGGGTCCTATTCATCACTTCCTCCCTGAGTTCTGTGACTCTGAAGTCACAAATCTACTTCCTACTTTAGGGTCTCTCCATTTCAGTGAATGAGCTCCTCCTGTAGTTGTCTTTTCAATGTTGGTGTTTGTTAGGATTCTGCCATGAATCTTCTTTTCCCTGTTAAGTACTCTCTCTGGATGGATTCATTTATACATATCGATTTCCCAATGTTTTGTAATTCTGCTTTAAGATCAAATCTCCCTCCTGAGCTTTAGACTTGTTATTAACTCCACAAGCTAAGTGGTACCTTGCAAATTAAGTGTGTCATGGTTTCTTAAAATTAGCATAGTTCAAATGAAATCAACATTTTTCTTTCAAATCTGATCCTCCTTTAGAACCATAGGTCCATCTGCCATCATCTCTCCCCTGACTTTCTGCAAGAGCATGCTAGCTGGTCTTCCCCCCACATATTCCTTCCTCATACACCCTGGAGTGATCTTTGTGAACCATAAATTTGTTCATGTGACCCTCTTGTTGAAACACCTGCAACATCTCCCCAAGCCTTGTGGGATAAAGTCCAGAATGTCTGATGAGCCTCAGCATGACATGTCCCTCTGTGTCAAGCCAAATTGAAAACCATCTTTTCGACCTTCAAATATCCAGTGCATGCTCTCTGGGCTTGAATGAGATGTCACTCCTGCGAAACCTCTCTAACCCCAACTGCTCTTTCAACCCCCTGGCATTCATTCCACTGCCTTGAAGCTGTCTGCTGTCCCCAGTGGTTCTCTCATGGGCAGGGACCTCCTCCATCTATTTACCTTGTATCTTCCATGCTGAGTACAGTGCCTGGAGTAGAGAGGCTCAATAAATATTGGCCAAATGAATCACCTAATGCCATGAAATGATGAAATAAGGACGTTTGGCCAAAAAAATGCAAGCCAGGGTCAGATTTTTTCCCCCAGGGCTTTTTTTTCATTCTTGTGTTTCCTTAAACAGACAAAAACAAAAACACACAAAAAACCAAAAAACAAAAAACAACCTTGTATTATGCAAAATTAAATCATAAAGGTTAGAAAACATCACTTTGAAATTACAACATAAAATTTAGAGTAAATGATAAAAACCAAGAAAGGACTATTAACATTCGTTATTACTCATTATCAATTTAAAATAAGTTCTTTCTTTTAGCCACCATCATGTCTTTACTTTTCAATGGACTAAGACACTTTTACAGTATTTTAACTTCTCCTTCAATTCGGACTCAGCTGTTGGTTGTCCACAGGTGTCAAATGCCACATTTTCTCTTTATTCACTCTGAGCATATGTGGTGCCCTCAAGATGCCTCCTGCTCCTTCCTAGCTTAATCCACTCATTTGTAAGCTCCAACTCAGCTCTGAACTCTGGCTCACCTTGCCTGCCTCAGAGCTGCTTTTGAAGGGGGATGTGTGTCATGGTTCTGAATCTGCCCCAGCTGTTCCTAATTCTTTCCTTCCTAAACCATTCCTGCCTCAGAGCTGTGCTTGCTTCTCACAGGAGGGGTGATGCTGGGGAGAAGGGACACGCCTGAGCTACACTCTACCCAGGAACCTTCCCTCCCTCCAGACCTCCCAAAACTGCTGACCCAGTATGTGATGCAAATTGATCGTCTTTGTTTGACCTTAGTTTTTTTTTCATCAAAATAAAAATTATTTATTAAAAAAAGTTGACAATAGAGAGCAGATACAATTCCAAAGCTTATGTAGTTTCACAGCCAATCACCACTGCCATTAAGATTGGTATATTCCCTTTTAGTCTTTGTATTCATGTATAAAACTTTAATTTTAGAAGTTGTTTTGTTTTACATATATAATTTATATTTTAAATTTTCACTTAGCACACTGCTACTATTTTGTGTAAGGTTTCATTCATTGGATATGACAGAAAAAATAATTATTCTTCATGGGTTACACTTTTGAATTGTTTCCATTGTCATTGTGAAAAATGACAGAATCAATCTGATTTAAGCATATAGAGGGAAAAAAAGAACAAAACCAAAACTCAACAACTAATAAACTTGAGGAAAAAAATCTTTATGCCTAACACCTTACCTTTATTTACAATATCTCCTTTAGATTTACATCCAGAAATAAAATTATTGAATAAATGGGAATGAATACTTTCTCAAATTGCTTTCCAAATATGTACCAACTTATACTGCAACAGGCCCTGTATGAGAGTATGCATTCATCCACTCTTGTCAGGCAATAGGATACACTTATTTTTCTCCCCAATTTCATGGAATCATTTCTTTGATTTCTAGAGAAGCTGGACATTTCCATATATGTTAGTTCACTAGTTGTATTTCTTCTGTAAGTTGATTTTTATGTGCTTTGATCATTAATGTCTTTGGGACTTTTTACTTTTCTTATATTTTGTATCTCTTTATTTAATAAGGAAGTTAACTTTCATATTTGATGCAAATGTTTTAACTTTGTTATTCTTAGAATATTTTACCTAAATATTTTTAGAAGTTTTATGTAATCAAATTCATTTTTCCTTTTTATTTATCATTTTATTAAGTTTTGGTTTAATAATTACTTCTCCCTATATTCCCTCCCACCAACACTCCACTCAATTAATAATATTCATTTACATGTTTTCTTTTAAGATTTTATACATATGTAACTCACATATTTGTATTTTGTCATAACTGAATACATGTACAGTTTATTCTGATATAAGGAGTAAGGTGAGGATCTGTATTTTCCAAATTTTTGATCATATGAACTGAAAATAATTTCTAAAACATTCTTTTTCTTGTCCACTGATTTGTGATTCTTTGTTAACTCTATTTTCAATTCTAAAATATACTGGTATTTATTGCTGGGTCATCTATTGTGTTCCATTGGTGTGTGACGATTTTTGTTCCAGTGCTCAGTATTTAGGACATTCAAATTATCCACAATAATATGATTAACATTTCTGATAAGGTTTGCACTTATTTTACAAAGTTTTCTTGTTTGAAATCAAATCAAATCTATGTATTTATGGGAGATAGGGGAATTGCCGTGCTTACGTTATTTTGCCTTTCCATCTAACGTATGAAAAACCTTATGGGTTACATTTCTATTAAGATCATTCCTGAACTTTTACTATTTATTTTTTTTTGTAGATATTATTACTGTAATCTCTTTCCAATACATTTGAAATGGTGATTTCAGTTCTATGAAAAACCTATAACATTTTATTTTTGAATTGATTACATACTATAACAATTATTATTTTTAAAATGCTCTTATTAGGGCATTATAGGTATAGATAATAGTAGGGTTCATTTTGACATCATCGTACGTGCATGGAATTTAATTTGCTGCATTTCAGTCCACAGTGCTTCTTTTTTTCTTCCTTTATCCTCCAATTCTTCCTCTTCTTTAGTGGTTTTTCCTTCTAGTTATTTATTTTTAAAAATTGATGCTTTATAGATACACATAGAGGTGGAATTAACTATGGAATATTCATATGTGTACATAGCATAATTTTGTCAAATTCATTCCACATTTACTTCCTTTCACCATCCCTCACTCAGTGCTATAGACTTTTTCCTCTTAGCACTGTCTTCATATTCCCAGGGAATTTTATATGTTGTCTCTCTGTTCTTGTTTGTTTATTTATTTATTTTTATTGTTATTTTCTGCTAATCAGTTTTTACTTATTTTATTCTACTTAGGAATATTTATATATTTTTTAAATTTACTTATTCTACTTAGATATACATGAAAGCAGAATGCATTTTGATTCATTGTACACAAATGGAGCACAGCTTTTCATTTCTCTGGTTGTATGTAATGTAGAATCACACCATATATAGAGTCATACTATTTTTAATAACGTCTTGATTTCTTCTCTCATTTCTTCTATGATCCATTCCTCATTTAAACAAGTATTGTTCAGTCTTGATGTGTTTATTTGATTTTTTTATACATATGTAACTCACATATTTGTATTTTGTTATAACTGAATACATGTACAGTTTCAGTAAATAATTTTTCTTCCTGTTGATTTCTAATTTCTTCCTGTTGATTTCTAATTTTTCTTCCTGTTGATTTCTGATTTTTCTTCCTGTTGATTTCTAATTTCATTCCATTGTGATTTGATAAGATGCTGGGATTTTATCTGTTTTTTTTGTATTTGCTAAAACTTACATTGTGACCTAGAATGCTATTTATTTTGGAAAATATTCCATGGGCTGTTGATAAGAAATTGAATTCAGATTTTTGTTGGGCCAAATACTCTATAGATACCTATTGAATTCATTTGTTTTATAGTATTATGTAGGTTGAAAATATATTGCTTTTATGTCTGGATTACTTATCTATTGATGAAAGGGATGTATTAAAATCACCCTGTATTATTTTATTGGGATATATCTTGGGTTTAATGTCAAGAAGTTTTTATTTCTTAATGTGATTGGTTGTGCTGATATCTGAGGCATAAATATTTACTATTGTTATACTTATTGTTGGATTATTCCCTTTGCTAGTGTGTAGTGACCTTCTTTGTATCTTCTGATTAATTTTTGCTTGAAATATGCTTTGGCAGATATAAGAATAGCTACTCTTGCTTATTTTGGGATTCCACTTGCATGGAATATTTTTTTCCATGTGTTTAACTTTCAGCCTGTATATTTCTTTTCTTGTAAGATGAGATTCTTGCAAACAGCACATAGTTGGATCTTGTCTTTAATCCATTCTGCCAATCTATGACTTTTAATTGGAGAGTGGAGATCATTTACATTCAGTGTTACTATGGATAGATGCTTGTTATTTTTTGCCATTTTTGTTTGTTTTTTATATTTAATTCAGGCTTAATTTTCATTTAGTTAGTTCTTCCAGAAAGCTTTGTTCGAAAGCTTTGTGCTTTATATCTTCAAAAATTCTTTGTGGAGCTGGCTTAATGGTTATGAATCCTTTTACTTTATTCTTAGTATGGAAAGTTCTTTTTTCTTATTTGATTATCAAAGGTATCTTTGCTAGATATAGCAATCTTGGCTGGCAATTGTTTTACTTTATAAGTTGGAATACCTCATCTCAAGTCCTCTTGGATTTTAAGTTCTGATTTGAGAAGTCAGAAGTAAGCTTTATTGGTTACCACTAAATGTGACCTGACATTTTTCTCTTGCAAATTTTAATATTAGTTTCTTATTTTTTATCTTAGGCATTTTGATTATGATAACTTGCAGAGGTTCTTTTTTGATCTTGTCTGTTTGGAGTACTATATGCATCCTGTCTGTGGATGTTCATTTCATTTCTAAGGTTAGTAAAATTTTCTGCCATTATTTCACTGAAAATTTTATTAGTGTATTTAGTCTGTATCACTATCTTCTCTTCTTCTCAAATGATTTTTGATTTGGTTTCTTGCTCCAGAGTTTGTATATTCTGATCATGGTGTTTTATTCATTTTTTCCTTTATTGAATACTGAGTGTTCAAGTTCATATGTCCTATCTTCAAGGTGTGAAGTTCTGTCTTTGAGTTCTATTTTCTATGTAATCTAATCTGTAGATGATAATTTCAAGTAAATTTTTAATTTAATACTTTGTGTCATTTCTAGGAATTCTGGTTGGTTTCTTTCCTGTGTTTCCATTTCTTTATTGACATGGTCTTTAATCTCCTGTATTTGTACTCTTAGTTTGTTCCTTATATCTTCTCTTAAGTCATTGAACATTTTAATAATCAGTTGTTTATAGATTTTCTTTGGAATTTCATCCACCTCCATATTGTGTGTTCCTTTGGTGGGGGATTGTAAGTTTTCTTGGGGAGAACTTGTTTGCCAGTTTCCTCATGTTTTCAGAGGACTTGGACTTACACATCTGTAGGGATAGATTCTTCTTCCTCTTTTATGCATGTGCCCTTTGGTGTAGTGCAGTTTTCTGTTCAAAGGACTTCTCTCTTTTTTTGCTAGATAAGTAGATGTCCAGGAGTGGGGCATGTGGTCCCTCTCTAGCTTTTTCTACTTGGGGCCTGGTTTTAGGTTTGGGGTTTTTGTCTTATCTAGGCTGTATTGAAGTGGTTTTGGAGATAGAGTGGGACTAGTTCATGTGTGGAGTGAGGTTTGCTGTTACTTGGCTGGATTGTGAGTATAGCTCAGTGGCTGGGTCCCTACCCTGTGAACTTATGGTGTCCTGAACACTTTACAGCCCTCTTAGAGAAGGGGGGAGTGAGGGATAGCAAAAATGATAGCAACCAAGGTACAGTCTTACGCCTGATGCCTACTATGACATCTGTAATACTAATTACCACCTGATGAAGAATGGTGGTGTCAGCATTTAGCTTCAGCACCACCACCAAATAGCCATGAACTGTATCAGGCATTAAACAGCAGGTGTCAACTGTGTCATTCACTGTATTAATAACCACAACAAATTGAATAGAGTAGTAATTATATAATCTAAGCAGTTCTATCAGTGTTATTACAGTTCCTTAAGTGATGAGAAAATAAAGTAGGAAGGCAAGAGAAAGTTTGGAATATTTCAAAAGTGAACAGAAAGAAATCAGGAAATAAAAGGTGATGGCTATAAAGTGTGTACAGTAAAAAATAACTAAAAGTAATAAAATAAATAGGGAAAGGAAGAAGGAATAAGAAAAATTGGCTATTAGAAGGGAAAGAAAGTCAATAAGGAATAATAAGAGGAGCAAAATCAAAGGTATGAACAATCAAAAAATCAAACCAAATCAAACTCACATAAAATTTTACCCCACCAAAGTCAAAAAAGGCTAAGTAACAAATGGATGAAGAAAAAGCAATTAAAATGAAATAAAAATTGTATGAATATGAATATATATGTATATATTTTTCCCTGAATCTACTAGCACAGTGAGAACACACACACACACACACACACACACACACACACACACACACGGAATGGATGAAAGTAAAAAAAAATCAAATTACAAATTTTAAATTTAGAAAAAAGGAAAATAGGATAAATTCTTTTTTATTTATTCTTTTTAGATACATATGACAGTAGAGTGTATTTTGACATATTATACATACACAGAGTATAATTTATTCTAATTAGGATCCCATTCTTGTGATTGTACATAATGTGGAGTTTCACTGGTCGTGTATTCATATATGAACATAAGAAAGTTATGTCTATGTTCATTCTACTGTCTTTCCTATTCCCATACCACCTCCTTTCTCTTCATTCTCCTTTGTCTCCTCCACTAAAATTCTATTCTATTCTATTCTATTCTATTCTATTCTATTCTATTCTATTCTATTCTATTCTATTCTATTCTATTCTACTCTATTCTATTCCATTCCATTCCATTCCATTTTATTCTTCCCTTCCCTTATTGCGTGTTAGCATCCACATATCAGAAAGAACATTCAGCCTTTGGTTTTTTGAGACTGTCTTATTTAACTTAGCATGATAGTCTCTAGATCAATCCATTTGCTGGCAAAAGTTGTAAAGTCATTCTTTTTATGGCTGAGTAATATTTTGTTGTGTATATATACCACATTTTCTTTATTAATTCATCTATTGAAGGGTACCTAGTTTAAATTCATAGCTTAGCTCTTATAAATTGAGTTTCTATAAACTTTGATGTGGTTGTGTCACGGTAGTATGCTGATCAATAATAATTCTTAATGAGAAATGTAAGACTTGTTTCCACTGAGATGGTCAAAAATGTTGGCAAGGATGGGTGTTCATTGCTTATGCTGTTGTGCCATTATTTGCATTTCTTTTTGGGCTTTGTAACACTTTTTTTTCTACTTAACATTTTTTTCATTTATTCTAATTAGGTTTACATGACAACAGAATGCATTTTGATTCATTGTATACAAATGGAGCACAACTTTTTACTTCTCTGGTTGTACACAATATAGAGTTACACCATATGTGCAGTCATATATGAACCTAAGGCATTATCGTCCATCTCATTCTACCATGTTTCCTGCCCCCATGTCCCACTCTTCCCTTCCCTCCTCTTTGACCAAAGTTTCTCCATTCTTCCCATGCCCCCTCCCACATTATGGGTCAGCATGCACTTATCAGAGAGAACAATAAGCATTTGTTTTTTGGGGATTGATTTACTTTGCTTATCATGATGTTCTCCAACTCCATTTTCTTACCTGCAAATGCCACAATTTTATTCTCTTTTAATGCTGAGTAATATTCCATTGTGTATATATACCATAGTTTCTTTATCCATTCATCTATTGAAGGGCATCTAGGTTGGTTCCACAGTTTAGCTATTGTGAATTGTGCTGTTATAAACATTGAAGTGGCTGCATTACTATAGTATGCTGTTTTTTTTATAGCTTTTTATTTAGTTATTTTTATGTGGTGCTGAGGATCGAACCCAGTGCCTCATACTTGCGAGGCAAGTGCTCTACCACTGAGCTACAGCCCCAGCCCAAGTATGCTGTTTTTAAGTCCTTCAGGTATAGACCAAGGAGTGGGATAGCTGGGTCAAATGGTAGTTCTATTCCAAGTTTTCTAAGGAATATCCATACTACTTTCCAGATTGGTTGCACCACTATGCAGTACCACCAGCAAAGTATGAGTGTGCCTTTTCTTTCACATCCTCACCAACACTTATTGTTTGTATTCTTGAAAACTGCCATTCTGAAATAAAATGAATTGAGATGAGATGAAATCTTGGTTTTGATTTTCATTTCTCTAATGGCTAGAGAAGCTGAACATTATTTCATATATTTATTGATCGATTTCATGTATCTTCTTCTGAGAAGTGTCTGTTCAGCTCCTTAGCCTATTTATTGATTGGGTTGTTTTTTTTTTTTTTTTTTTGGTGTTAAGTTTTTTGAGTTCTTTATATATCCTGGGGATCAGTGCTCTATCTGATGTGTGTGTGGCAAAAATTTGTTATCAGAATGTAGGCTCTCTGTTCACCTCATTGATTGTTTCTTTTGCTGAGAAAAAGATTTTTAGTTTGAATTCATCCCATTTATTGATTCTTGATTTTATTTCTTACACTTTATGAGTTTTGTTAAGGAAGTTGGAGCCTAATCCGACATGATGAAGATTTGGGCCTACTTTCTCCTTAATCAGGCACAGGGTATCTGGTCTAATTCCTAGGTCCTTGATCCACTTTGAATTGAGTTTTGTGCATAGTGAGAGAAAGGGATTTAGTTTCATTTTGCTGCATATGAATTTCCAGTTTTCCTAGCACCATTTGTTGAAGAGGCTATCTTTTCTCCACTGTATGTTTTTGGCCCCTTTGTCTAGTATGAGATAACTATTTATGTGGTTTTATCTCTGTGTCTTCTATTCTATACCATTAATCTACATGCCTGTTTTGGTGCCAGTACCATGCTGGGTTTCTTTTTGTTATAGCTTTGTAATATAGTTTAAGGTCTGGTATTGTGATGCCTCCTGCTTTGCTCTTCTTGCTAAGGATTATTTTGGCTATTCTGCATCTCTTATTTTTCCAAATGAATTTCATGATTCCTTTTTATATAAAGAATGATATTGGGATTTTAATTGGAATCACATTGATTCTGTATAGCACTTTAAGTAGTATGCCCATTTTGATGATATTGATTCTGCCTATCCAAGAGCATGGGAGATCTTTCCATCTTCTAAGGTCTTGTTCAATTTCTTTCGTTAGTGTTGTATAGTTTTCATTGTAAAGATCTTTCACCTCTTTTGTTAAACTGATTCCAAAATATTTCTTTTTCTTTTTTTGAGGTTACTGTGAATGGGGTAGTTTTTCTAATTTCTCTTTCAGAGTATTCATCACTGATGTATAGAAATGTGTTTGATTTATGAATACTGATTTTATATCCTACTACTTCACTGAATTGATTTATTAATAATGATAGTTTAACTTCTTCTTTTCCTATTTTTATCCTTTTAATTTTTCTGTCTGTCTCACTGCTCTGGCTAGGGTTTCAAGGACTATGTTGAATAGAAGTGATGAAAGAGGACATCCCTGTCTTGTTCCTGTTTTTAGAGGGAATGCTTCCAATTTTTTTCCCATTGAGGATAATGTTAGCTTTTGGTTTTGCATAGATAGTTTTTACAATGTTGAGGCATGTTCTTACTATTGTTTAGTTTTTCTAGTGTTTTGAAAGGGTGCTGTATTTTGTCAAATGCTTTCCCAGCATCAATACAGATAATCATATAATTCTTGACTTTAAGTCTATTGATGTGATGAATTACGTTTATTGATATCCATATGTTGAACCAACCTTGCGTACCTGGAATGGAACCCACTTGATTGTGGTGCACTATGTTTTTAATATGCTTTTTTATATGATTTGCCAGAATTTTATTGAGAATTTTTGCATTAATATTCATCAGGGATATTATCTGAAGTTTTCTTTCTTTGATATGTCTTTGTCTGGTTTTGGAATCTGGGTGATACTAGGCTCATAGAATGAGTTTGGAAGGGTTCCTTCCTTTTCTATTTCGTGGAATAATTTGAGGAATATTGGTATTAATTCTTCTTTGAAGATCTTGTAGAACTCGGCTGAGAATCCATCTGGTCCTAGGCTCTTCTTGGTTGGTAAGCTTTTGATGGCTTCTTCTCTTTCCTTGCTTAAAATCAATCTGTTTAAGTTGTGTACGTCCTCCTGGTTCAGTTTGGGCAGATCATATGCCTCTAGAAATTTGTCAGTGTCTTTGGGATTTTCTATTTTCTATTTCTACTGAAGTATAGATTTTCAAAATAGTTTCTAATTATCTTCTGTATTTCAATAGTGTCTGTTGTGATATTTCCCTTTTCATCTTGAATTTTAGTAATTTGAGTTCTCTCTCTCCTTTTTTTCATTAGGGTAGCTAAGGCTTTATCCATTTTATTTATTTTTTCAAAGAACCAGCCTTTTGTTTTGTCAATTTTTTGAATGATTTTCTTTGTTTCAATTTCATTGATTTTAGCCCTGATTTTTATTATTTCCTGTGTTCTACTTCTCCTGGTGTTGATTTGTTATTCTTTTTCCAGAGCTTTGAGATGTAATATCAGGTTGTTTATTTGTTGACTTTTTCTTCTTTTAAAGAATGAGCTCAATGCAATGAATTTTTCTCTTAACACAGCCTTCATAGTGTCCCAGAGATTTTGATATGTTGTATCAGAGTTCTTATTTACCTCTAAGAAATTTTTTTATCTCCTCCTTGATGTCTTCTGTTATCCCTGCATCATTCAATAGCATATTATTTAGTCTCTAGATGATGGAGTACCTTATATTTTTTATTTTATCATTGATTTCTAATTTCATTCCATTATGGTCTAATAGAATGTAGGGTAGTATCTCTACTTTTTGTATTTGCTAAGAGTTGCTTTGTGGCATTGCATATGGTCTATTTTGGAGAAGGATTCCAGGTGCTGCTGAGAAAAAAGTGTATTTACTTGTTGATGAGTGAAATATTCTGTATATGTCTGTTAAGTCTAAGTTATTGTTTGCATTATTGAGTTCTATGGTTTCTTTGTTTAGTTTTTATTTGGAAGATCTGTCCAGTTGTGAGAGAGGTATGTTAAAGTTACCTGGTACTATTGTGTTGTGGTTTATTTGATTCTTGAAATTCGATATACATGGGTGCTCCATTCTTGGGGGCATAGATGTTTATGATTGTTATGTCTTCTTGATGTTTGGGTCCCTTAAGCAGTATGAAATAACCTTCTTTATCCCTTCTGACTGTCTTTGGTTTGAAGAGTACTTTATCTGCTATGAGGATGGAGACCCCTGCTTGTTTACACAGTCCATTTGAGTGTTATATTTTTTCCCATCCTTTCACCTTCAATCTATGGATGTCTTTTTCTATGAGATGAGTGTCTTGAAGATAACATATTATTGAGTCATTTTTTAAAATCTAACCTGCCAGTCTATATCTTTTGATTGATGAATTGAGGCCATTAACATTTGGGGTTATTATTGAAATATGGTTTGTATTCCCATTCATTTTGGTCTATTTTTGGTTTTTAACTTGACTTGGTTTCTCCTTTGATTGGCTTTCCCTTTAGTCCCTCCCTTTGCTGATTTTCATTGTTGATTTTCACTTCCTCCTCATGAAATATTTTGCTGAGAATGTTCTGTAGTACAGGCTTTCTCCTTGTAAATTCTTTTAACTTTTGTTTATCATGGAAGGTTTTTATTTCATCACCAAATCAGAAGCTTAATTTTGCTGGATGTAAGATTCATGGTTGGCACTCATTTACTTTTAGAGCTTGGTATGTATTGTTCCAAGATCTCCTGGCTTTGAGGGTCTGGGTGGAGAAAGCTGCTGAAATCTGAATTGGTTTCTCCCTGTATGTAATCTGTACCTTCTCTTTTGCAGCTTTTAAAATTCTATCCTTATTGAGCATGGTAGGCATTTTCATTATAATGTGCCTTGGTGAGGATCTGTTGTAGTTTTGTACATTTAGTGTCCTGTAAGCCTCTTGTATTCAATTTTCCAATTCATTCTTCATATTTGGGAAATTTTCTGATGTTATTTTATTGAAGTGATTGTGCATTCCTTTGGTTTGTATCTGTGTGCCTTCCTCTATCCTGATAATTCTTAGATTTGGTCTTTTGATGTTATTCCATAATTCTTAGATGTTTTGTTTATGGTTTCTTACCATCTTCATTGTATGGTCAACTTTATTTTCAAGATTTTGTATTTTGTCTTCATTGTCTGAGGTTCTATCTTCCAAGTTATATAGTCTGTTGGTGATGCTTTCTATTGAATTTTTTATTTGGTTTATTGTTTCCTTCATTTTAAGGATTTCTGCTTGGTTTTCTTTCAATGTCTCTATCTCTTTCTTGAAGTAATCTTTTGTTCTCTGTATTTGCTCTCTAATCTCTTTGTTATATTGATCAATTGTTGTCTATAATTGCTCACTTCTATTATTCTCTGCTTCCCGGATCATTTTAATTATGTACATTCTGAACTCCTTCTCTGGCATTTCATCTACTGTGCTGTCAATGGATTCTATTATTGTAGCATCTTGGGTTTTTTGTGGCATTTTCCCCCATGATTTTTTATATTGTTCATGTATCTTCCTCTCTAGCAGTGCTGATCTGAGGTATTACAGTTTCTACCCTATAATCTTGTAGTATCCCTGCAAGTTACCATTATCTTACCTCTGGTATAACTGGGCCTGCAGAGACCTTGAGGATGATCATTCTGGTCCTGGCTGTTGACTCTAAATGGAAGTAGGCAGGGACAGCTGCCAGTTGGTAGATGGAGGGCTGCAGCATGGTCATGAGGTAGATCTCCACGTATGTGTGGTTGGTGGGCTCTGTAACTCTTGAATCAAGGACTGGGAATTGTTAAATCTGACTTCTTTGTATTTCTCACCAAGCTGCCAGTCATTGTGGCCTGGAGCTAAAGCTGGGTTTAGTAGCTGTCAGGTTCTTATCTCATAGTCTAGGATAGGATAGACTGGGAAGTACTAACAATTGATGTACTTCCAATGCTAGGTTGATGCAGAATTCTAAAAGGAAAGTTCCAGTGCATGGGGTTGAGTTCTGGCTATATTTGGAACTTTGTCAGAAGTATTTGAGATTCAATCCATACCCCCACTCCTGCCTTGCTGGGCAGAAGCTGATCTCTGCTGGACATCTGGGTCTCCAAGACATTCCCCGAATTCTACTCTTAGAGTGGGGATCTAACTCTCCATGGGTCTCACATATTCCACATCTATGGATGTGAATTACCTAGGATCATACCTGGAGTGCATCTCTATGGATTCTGGTCTCATTTCAGCTGCTTGTTTGGGCCACCAGCAACAATGGGGGTTAGCTCCTCTCAGTATCCCCTCCTGGATCACCCTATGCACAATCCTCTCTGCATATGTTTAAGTCACTCCGGTTCAGACATACTTTTTTTTTATTTTGGTGTTAGCAAAAATCAATTTTATTCACTTTATGTATTTGAAATGTCAAAAAGTTTTGGAACAAAAGGTCTAGTTTATAAGATTTGATAGAAATTCGGCTTATTTTTTGGTTTTGGTGAATGTTAAGGGTGAATGTATGTACACCCATATAAACACTTTTTTATTTTTGATTGGTTCTTCTTAGTTATACCTGACAACAGAATGCATTTTATTAAAGTTATATAAGCATGGAATATATCTTATTCTAATTAGGACTCCCTTCTTGTGGGTGGGCATGATTGTGAGGTTCACTTAGGTATTTTCATATGTGTGTACATAGGAAAATTGTGTTAGATTTATTCTACTGTCTTTCCTATTCCTATCCCACCTCCCTTCCTTTTATTCCCCTTTGTCTAATCTACTGAATATCTCTTCTCCCTCTCCCCCCTTTATTGTGGTTTAGCTTGTACATATCAGTAAAAACATTTGACATTTGCTTTTGGGGGACTGGCTTTATTTCACTTAGCATGATAGTGTCCAGATCAATCCATCTTCTGGCAAGTGTCATAAAGTCATTCTTGTTTATGGCTGAGTAATATTCTATTGTATATATAAACGACAATTTCTTTATCCATTCATCTGCTAATGGGCATCTAGGTTGGCTCCAAAGCTTGGCTATTGTGAATTGTGCTACTATAAACATTGACATGGCTGTGCAACTGTAGTATGCTGATTTTAAATCCTTTGGATATATGTCAAGGAATGGGATAACTGGGTCAAATGGTGGTTCCTTTTCTAGTTTTTTTTTTTTTTTTGAGGAATATCCATATTGCTTTCCAGTGGGGTTGTACCAATTTCACCAATTTGCACTTTTGACCCCACAACTGGTGACTGCTGGGTCAGGCTGGCAACACCCTTGGTGAGCTCCCAATCTCTTGCCTCATCTCACTGTTGAACAATGAGTTGTAGAAATCTCTGCTCATGGGCTGATCAATTTTGATCACTCTCAATCATTAACTTGCCCCACCAACAGTTAAGAGCACCCTTCCTCTCTATTCCACAGGTCCCCCCAGGGCAATTTTACTCACCACTGTTCTTTCCCAGCTCTCTGCCTGTCCTTCCCCTCAGCTGTGCAGGGGCTGGCAGTGCTGGTGCTCCTGCTGTCAGAGCCAAGCTGGAGCATCTCTAACATATTATTTCTAATTTTATGTTGAAAGCTACTGATTTTCTATGATTATTTTACTGTCCAATGTTGAATTTCAGTGAATTCCCTCAGTCACCCACCTCACTGAGAAGCAATACTCCCGCTTCTTGACTCATGAACTGAGGAGCAGTTGGAGAGTGCTCTAACCCACCATCTTGCCAATATAAAATGTTAGTTATTTTCCAAATATATAGTGAGATTACATAAAAGTAATAGTAATTTTGTCTCATATTTTTCTTTTCTAATATTTTCCCTTTATTTTTCTTTTTTTATCTGATAGCATTTTTTCAGAACTTTAATATTAAAAACAATAATAAGTTAGCATTAGTTTTTGATTTTAGTAAAATGATTAAATTTTGCTACCAGTATTTAATTGATAACTGATTTGCATTAAATATTGCTTATCATTTTGAGACTATATCCATTTATTCTATTTTTTTTCAAAGAATTTTTGATTTAGGAATAAGGTTGGACTTTATCAAATATTTTAAATAAATCTTTTAAGGTGACCTTACTTAAGAAAATTCAACCTCTGATATGAATTTATAATATTATTTATGCTGGTTTTCAACCTCTTAAATCTAAAATAAATATTTTTTGGTCACAGTAGATAATACTTTTAATGTTATTCCTGAAATTTTTGAGTATTTTTGCATTTATTAATGTGTAATTAGTTTATAATATTATTTGGTGTTTATTTTTATGAGATTTAATTTCAGAATATTTGCTTGGTAAAATTAAGTGGGAAATCTTTCATTTTTTTATGTTTCCAGAAAATATTGATGTATCATTGAACTTATCTTTTTCCTGACAATTTATAAAATCTTGTCATTAAAATCATGTAAAAATAGAACTCTGTTGGCAAGTATTTCTTTGGTGATATTCTCAATTTCTATCTTGGCTATTGGTCTATTTATGCTGTTTTCTCTTTTTCATTGTCATTTTTATTTTCTCAAAAATCAATCTTAATTTTTAAAACTTATTGAATAAAATTATTTATAAAATTATTGATTTGTTTAATGCTTTAGTTGCTATGTTCAGT
Organism: Xerus rutilus; assembly: GCA_028644305.1. Classification (NCBI taxonomy): domain Eukaryota; kingdom Metazoa; phylum Chordata; class Mammalia; order Rodentia; family Sciuridae; genus Xerus; species Xerus rutilus. The sequence goes on along the minus strand of CM053403.1, from coordinate 65,908,052 downwards.
GAATGTATTACATATCTTTTATACCTATATCTCATATATATGTATATATATATTTAAATATTTTTTGCTTTTTCCTTTATTCTCCTCATTAGACTTACTAATAGTCTGCTTGAAAAAAACATTCATTAAATTTTGTTTACTTATTTCACATTTTATTTCACTATAGTCTTTTGTGTTTCACACAGTTATTTATTTTATCTGCTTTCTGTAAGATAGTTAATTCCAATAGCTTGAGTTAAATGCTTATTTTATTTCTACTTTATCTCCTTTGAGATAAATAACTGTATTTGTATTTTAATTGCTGTCTAAATCATATGCTATTCTACTTTTATTTCTTACTTGAATCATTAATTATTTTCCATTGTTGTAACTAGCATTTTTGTTATCATTAGTTTGAATTTTTATTTGTAATTGGTACTTATTCTATTGTGATGATCAGAAAATATAGAGAGGAAATTTTCCTCTTTTTGGAATTATTTGATGGTTGTTCATAACTATAGGCTTGATTGTTACTGTTAATACAATATTGAAGAAGGTAGCATTTTCTTTTTCTTCAATTTGTGTCTAGAAACATATTTTATGTTAATTTTGGATTAAATGAATTTTAAACATTTTCAATTTCTTCATTGCATCATTTATTTTGACTCTTATTCTACCATGAACTATTAAAATTGAGTTAAACTTTCTTTTTTATCCCTTAATTTCATTTATTTATTTATTCTTCTTAGGTATACATGATAGCAGCACACATTTTGATTCGTTGTACACAGATGGAGTACTACTTTTCATTTCTCTGGTTGTATGTGATGTAGAATCACAACATACATGTGGTCATACATAAAGCTAGGGCTGTGATGTCCATCATATTCCACCATCTTTACTGTCCCCCTGCCCCCTCCTCTTCCCACCTCTGTGACCAAAGATCCTCCATTCTTCCTGTGTCCTCCTCCACACTATGGATCAGCATCCACTTATCAGAGAGAATATTCAGCATTTGGTATTTTGGGATTGGCTTACTTCATTTAGCATAATATTCTCCAACTCCATCCATTTACCTGCAAATGCCATAATTTTGTTCTCTTTTATTGCTGAGCAATATTCCATTGTGTATATGTACCACAGTTTCTTTATCCACTCATCTAATGAAGGGCATCTAGGTTGGTTCCACAGTTTAGCTATTGCGAATTGTGCTGCTATAAACATTGAAGTGGCTGTGTCACTGTAGTATGCTGTTTTTAAGTCTTCTGGGTATAGACCAAGGAGTGGAATAGCTGTGTGAAATGGTGGTTCCATTCCAAGTTTTCTAAGAAATCTCCAATCTGCTTTCCAGATTGGTTGTACAATTTGCAGTCTCACCAGCAATGTATGAATGTGCCTTTTCCCCTACAGCCTCACCAACACTTATTATTGTTTGTATTCTTGATAATTGCCATTCTGACTGGCGTGAGATGAAATCTTAGGGTAGTTTTGATTTGCTTTTCTCTGATTGCTAAAGATGTTGAACATTTTTTCATATGTTTGTTGATCAATTGTATATCTTCTTCTGTGAAGTTTGTGTTCAGCTCCTTGGCCCATTTATTGATTGGGTTGTTTGTTTTTTGGTGCTAAGTTTTTTGAGTTCTTTCTATATTGTGGAGATTAGTGCTCTATCAGATGTGCGTGTAGCAAAGATTTGTTCCCAGAATGTCAGCTCTCTGTTCACTTCACTGATTGTTTCTTTTGCTGAGAAGAAGCTTTTTAGATTGGATCCATC
>CM053403.1:65862899-65906199 GCA_028644305.1 Xerus rutilus | reverse complement strand
TTTTCCTTCTATTAGGCGTAGAGTCTCTGGTCTAATTCCTAGGTCCTTGATACACTTTGAGTTGAATTTTGTGCATGGTGAGAGATAGGGGTTTAGTTTTATTTTGTTGCATATGGATTTCTAGTTTTCCCAGCACCATTTGTTGAAGAGGCTATCTTTTCTCCAGTGTACGTGTTTGGCTCCTTTGTCTAGTAAGAGGTAACTGTATTTAAGTGAGCTCATCTCTGTGTCTTCTATTCTATACCATTGGTCTGCATGTCTGTTTTGGTGCCAGTACCATGCTGTTTTTGTTGCTATAGCTTTGTAGTATAATTTAAGGTCTGGTATTGTGATGCCTCCTGCTTCACCCTTCTTGCTAAGGATTGCTTTGGCAATTCTGGGTCTCTTATTCTTCCAAATGAATTTCATGATTGTCTTTTCTATTTCTCTAGGGAATGATATTGGGACTTTAATTGGAATCACATTGAATCTATATAGCACTTTGGGTAGTATGACCATTCTGACAATATTGATTCTGCCTATCCAGGAGCATGGGAGATTTTTCCATTTTTTAAGGTCTTCTTCAATTTCTTTCTTCAGTGTCTTGTAGTTTGCATTGTAGAGGTCTTTTGTCTCTTTTGTTAAATTGATTCTCAAGTATTATATTTTTATTTTGAGGCTATTGTGAATGGGGTAATTTTCTTAATTTCTCTTTCAGAGGTTATATCACTGATGTATAGAAATGCAATTGATTTTATATCCTGCTACTTTGCTGAAATCATTTATTAATTCTAGAAGTTTTCTGGTAGAATTTTTTGGATCCTCTAAGTATAGAATCATGTCATCTGTAAATAAGCATAGTTGTAGTTCTTCCTTTCCTATTTGTATCTCTTTAATTGCTCTGGCTAGTGTTTCAAGGACAATGTTGAATAGCAGTGGTGAAAGAGGGCATCCCTGTCTTGTTCCCATTTTTAGAGGGAATGCTTTCATTTTTTGTCCATTTAGGATGATGTTGGCCTTGGGTTTAGCATCAATAGCTTTTACAATGTTGAAGTATGTTCCTATTATCCCTAGTTTTTCTTGTGTTTTGAACATAAAAGGGTGCTGTATTTTGTCAAATGCTTTCTCTGCGTTGATTGATAAAATCATATTACTCTTATCTTTAAGTCTATTGATGTGATCAATTACGTTAATTGATTTCCATATGTTGAACCAACTTTGCATCCCTGGAATGAACCCCACTTGATCATGGTGCACTATTTTGTTGATATGTTTTTGTATGCAATTTGCCAGCTTTCTACAGTTATGTTTTGCCAATTTCTTACTGTCTTTCAAAATTTTTTGAACTATTCTTTGTACTTTAAAGTTCTCCATTGCTGTGATTTTCTTGCACATTTTGTCACCATAAAATGATCCTATCTATCCTATTTAATATTTCCCCCTGTACATTCTTCTTGGCCTACTAGTCCTCTAAGTTTGCTTTCTTATATACAGTGTACATTTCTTCTTGTAAGTGTTAATACTTTAGTTTTTTACCTTTGTTTGGTATTTTTATTTCCTCGATTTTTAAATTGATCCATTCAGAAAGATGTGTTTTGTTGACTTTTCAATTAATAACTTGAAAAACAGCATTCCTTTAAAACTATTTTAGTGAAATTATGGTTCAGAAAACCATGGCAATTGCATTATGAGAATAGAAAAACAAATAGTCTATTGAGAAAAATGCCATATTCAATTTCAAAGTCACATACACCTCAGATAAAACTTCCTGCAGAATGGCATGCTCAACATTAGGCAAATTTTTACCCCAAATTCACTTTTCTGAGCTTTCACACCAGTCTCGTTTGCAGTTCCACCTCTCCCTCTGGCCAATACATCTTAGTTTCCTTTGCCAGTTTCTTCTCCTCTACAGAACCCATTAAAGAGGTAGAGGAAGGAAGGGAACAGGACTCTGCCTCTGTAAGAAGTGACAGATGAGCTAAAACCTAAAGGGTAGGCAATCATCAGTTCTCATGAAGTGTGTGGCCATGATGTCATCCAGCCCTGTGACACCAGATACTACCCTCATTTTCCCTTGCTCTGCAAAGGCAGTCCCTCAGCAAATGCTATGGATTCCTATGCCACAGTGCAGCTGAGTCAAGAGCTGGTCTTCACTGAGTCTGCTCTGAGCCACGTCAGCTCCTCGTTGCCTGAACTAGAATGGCCCCTTCGCTGCTGGGCCTGTCTTCACTGTCTTCACTCTGGCTTCATCTTCCACACAGCACAGTGTGGTCTTTTCAAATTAGACCTCAAACTATGCCACTCTTCAGCTTGGAAAGTTTCAGTGGCTTTTTATAACACTCAATATAAAAACCAAATATCTTAACACAGAACCAAATCCTTGCATGATCTGATCTCTGCCAACCCCAAGAAACTCCTCTTGAATCATACTCCTCTTTGTTTATGCTGGTCTCCTTTTCATCCCTTAAATTCTCTGATTTCTTCCACAGGTTCTTCCACAGTGGATCCTCTGCTTGGAATATTCTTGCTTTTCTTCCTGGGGCTGACTCTTTCCTCCCCTTCAGGTTTCCTTCCCCTCATCTTATCTGTCATTCACTCAGAGAGGCATCACCTGACCACAAAATATAGAATAGATCACACATTCACCATTTTTATTCTTTCTCATAGCAAGAGTTTATAAATATATATTTACTTGTGTTTATATGTTTAACAGTAGGCAGACTTTAAGATGGCCACCAGTAATTCCCTGCACTCTGGTTTCATGTCTGTGTATAACGCCTTGCCTCAGCATGGGCCTGGTTAGACTTGCTTCAAATGAATACAATGTGGCAAAAAACATTGTCATATAATTTTTCTTATTAGGTTACAAAAGTCCTTTGACTTCTATCCTGTTTTCTGGCTGGTTTTCTCTGAGTGAAGGTAGCTGCCATGTTACCAGCTTTCCTTTGGGGAGGACTACATTGCAGGAAATTGAAAGAGACACAGCTCAACAGCCAGTGAGGAACTGAATCCTGCCAACAGCCACTTGAGTGACCACGTTCTCTCCTGGCTTGTTCAGTCTTGAGAGCAGGCCCTGGAGGAGGGAACATGTTCAGTGAAAGCTGGCTAGTCTCTGCCTCCATAGGACTGGCTCACTTTTCCCATTCACATTTTTTTATTTCCATTCCTTCACAAACAAACTGTTTTCCAGTAAGTACACTGAGAATTTTTTCATTGATTAATTCAACAAATACTTATGAAGTGCTTTGTAAGTGCCAGTTATTGTGGTAGGCACTCTAATAAAACAATGTATGTACAGAATGTATGAAGCCCTTATCTTGATAGAGTTCATGATATAGAGAAGTAGAGACAGATATTGCTACTATGTTATATCAAAATTTTCTGAGTGTAATGGAGAAAATTAAATTAGCTTAATGGAAGTGGAGGGTGCCAGAATTTTAAGGGGTCACTATTTTAGTGGGGCAGAGTTATGGAGTCCTCCTTTGAGAAGGTGACTTCTATTTATTTCATTGAATTTAAATGTATTTTAACTGATACAAAAGAACATAAAATTATACTTATTTATGGGATAATATGTACTGTTTAATATATGTATGAAATTTATAATGTTTAGATCAGGTTAAACATATCTACCTCCACAAATATATATAATTTCTTTATTGTGAAAACATTCAAAATATTTTCTTATAGCTTTTTGAGATATATAGTACAATATCATTATCTGTAACCACCCTGCTGTGCAATAGCACACCAGAACTTCTTACTTCTATCTAACTGTAACTTAGTACATGCTGACCAACATTTCCCCATCCATTCTTTCCCCTACTCTCTGCAGTCTCTGGTAACTACCATTCTATTCTCAATTTCTATGCTATAAGCTTTTTCCTCCCACATGAATGAGATCATGTGGTACTTGCCTTTCTGTGCCTGGCTTATTTCACTTGATGATCTCCAATTCCATCCACATTGTTACAAATTATATGATTTCATTCTTTTTTATGACTGAGTAGTATTCCATTTTATATATGTACTGCATTTTTTGTTTATATCAGTTGACAGAAATTTAGGTCATTTTCATTTCCTGCATTTTGTGACAGTGCTGCAATGAACACGGGGGTATAAATATCTCTTCAAAATATTTATTTCCTTTTACTTGGATATATACCCAGTTGTGGGCTTGCTGGATCATATGGTAGTAATTTTTTTTTAAATTTTTTTGAGAATTCATACTGTTTTGTGGAATGGCTGTATTAATTCACATTACCACCAACAGTGTGCAAGGGGTCCCTTTTCTCCACATCTTTATCAGCACTTGCTGTTTTTAGTCTTTTTGATAGTGGCCATTCCTATTCTAGTGCAATGATATCTCACTGTGGCTTTGATTTGCTTTTCCCTGATGATTAATGATGTTGAGCATGTTTTCATATAACTCATAGTATTTGTCATCTTTTGAGAAATGTCCATTTAGGTCCATTGACCATTTTTTATTTATTTTTTATTTGTTGTTGTTAGTGAGCTTTTTGCTCATATATTCTGGTGACATTTAAATGAACACTCTAAAGAAGAGTCACTCAGCTATCAGGGAAAATGTTCTGGGTCAGGGGAAAAGCATATATAAAGGCCCTGGTACAGCCATGTTTGAACCCAGCAAGAATGTACTGCATTCTAGACCTTTACCAAAGTAGACCTGATAAAATCTGCTATGGATTAGATGTGGGATGTGAGAGAAAAAGGGACTTGAAGATGTTGCCAAGGTTCCTGTTCAAGCAGCAGATGAAAGTTTTGCAGAGGTAGAAGAAATTTGGGGATCATTAAAAGGTTGGTATGGGGTAGATTAGGAGTAAGTTTTACACATATGTTCCTGCAGTGTATTATCTTTTGCACTTGGCCCTCTGCAAACACTGAAGGATCTTCCTAGAATGTCCTCATCCCTTGCTAAACTCCCTACTAAGTTTCCCAGTGCTTAATGTTAACATCACTTACTCTAGCACACCTTTCTCCAACATCCCATACTTATTTCAGTTATAGAACCCATTTTCTTACGTTCCTTCCAGATTAGAACACAGGCTTCTAAAGGACAGAAACCATGTCCTATATATCTTTGCAAATCTAGTGTCTAGCATGCTGCCAGTTCCCAAGCGGGTACTCAATAAAAGTAAAATCATGAATGATTGAATAAATGGATTAAAGAAATTGAAGAATAAGCAATGCAAAGAGTAAAGCATTTTCCGGATGTAAAGAATGAAGCATATAATGCATTTGGTGAACTTTAAATGGTTAAAAATTATTGAGACACGGAGTGTGCTACTATGCTGGGGTGGGGAAGAATGGGGGGGAACCAGGATAGTTGAGGTAAGGGTGATGTGGAGGGACTGCATTCCATGCTACAGTACTTGGCAAATGTGTCAACTAATTAATAGGTTGTGAGCAGAGGGTTCCGCATGTCCGAGATGGCATGTCCTCTGGCTTTGCACCTAATCTGTAGGGTATTACTACTGTGTCTTCAGATGGCAGAAGGCAGAGGAACAAAAAGGATGAACTTCCTCCATCAAGCCCTTTTTATCAGAGCATCGAATCCCCTTAACGAGAAGAGAAGCCACATGACCAAATCACGTCTTAGTTCCATTGCATTGGTCATGAAGTTTCCACCTGGATTTTGGAGGGAACACATTCAAACCATGGCAGTTATCAATTTCCCATCTGTAGATGTGGCAGCTACCTCACGGCTTGGCGCCAGATGGAATGTGTGAATCCCTACAAGAATTAAAGTCAGTCAGTTGTGAACTTTATTCATTATTGTCATTGTTTTAAAACTTAATTTATAGTGATACATTTGAAACACGCACAAAAAATAAGCACTTCAAAATATGAGTTATATAAATCTAAGGCATAAGTGTTCCCCAAGCACCTGGTTTTCCAGGAGAGAATGAGAAATGAGATTTTTATGCTATGGATTAGGTCCAAAGTTCCTTTCTGAATCCTTCTCAAAAGTGTGGGGCAGGGGATCACTTGTGCCTGTTTCGCAGGTCAGTTTTCTTTTGTATCCTGTCCCACTCCTAACCAAATAAAGTCTGATGAGTGAAGGAAGAAATACAAGCAATACATACTTGAAAAATTATATTCTGACTGCCTCACAAATCCATCACTGGTCAAACCAAATTCTCAGATGTAAGAAAGCCCCTCGTTACTTAGATAAGGCTAGAGTGTTTGGCAAGACCTTGCCATGACTATAATATTTTGCAACTTGGGTAAGTGAGAAAATACAAGAGGATAATTTGTCATGCTGAATTAGTCTTTCTTATAGCTAATGCCAAAACTTTAGCTCCAAAATATCTTGTATAAGCTCACTCTTAATGAGGACACATGAGGAAAACCAGCGAACAGCGATCACAACTTAAAGAAGAAACCCAAATTGCGTAGATGTGGCATGGCTGGGTTCAGATGACAGCAGATGACAGCAACTCTGATGTTTGTAATAATTGAGAGTATTCTGATTGATAATTAATTGGCATTTTCATTGATAAAAATGATTTTCTGGAAACATACAAAACAAACAACTGTGTGAAAAAACTAGGAATTTTCCAAGAAATGATTAGATTATTTTAAAATAAGATTGTAGACCTATCAGATTAAAATATCATTAAGAAAATTTTTCTAGGTTATTATTTGCTTTGTAATTTAAGGATAAGTGTGTCAACTCAAGAAGCAGATCTGAGTTGGACACTGTGGAACATGCCTGTAATCCCAGTGGCCCTGGAAGGCTGAGGCCTGAGGCTGGCAAGTTCAAAGCCAGCTTTGGCAACTTAGTGAGGCCCAAAGCAACTTAGTGAGACCCTGTCTCAAAATAAAAAATAGAAAGACATGGGGATTGGGGTGTGGCTCAGTGCTTAAGCACTCCTGGGTTCAATCCCTGGTACAAAAAAAAAGGTAGATCTGCCCCTCAGTGTGAGACAAGGTGCTAACCCATAGGAAATACCAATGTGGATGTTGAAGTTTCTTACCTTGTATGGTACTAACAGCTAACTAATATTTATTAGTATTTATTACTCATTGTAATGTTTTCAACCACCCTGGGAAGTATGCCCTACAGGGATCAGTTTATCCTTTCTCGACACAGAGGAAGAAACAGGACCAGGGAGGACTGTTGTCCAGCTCAAGGTCCAACAGCTAGAGAGGAGTGAGGCTCTGGCTTCCACTCCAGTCCATTTTCCACCACTGCCACTGCATGGCACTGCCCATCTTTGGGCCTCAAGGGACTTACCAATCATAAAAGTATGTTTATGAAACCTATGCCAAGGATCAGAGTGTCTCCAGTGATTTGTAATGTCATAAAGTGATTCTCTGAAGACTCTGAAGAAAGGCTAATTCCAGCTGGGAAAAATGGAGATACTTAAGGTAGACCTTAAAAATGGTTTAAATTGCAAAGATATGGCATTTCAGATAGAAAATGGCATGAAATAAGAGCATGGGTTTGTGCAATTTGGAGGGCTGGTTGATGGAAGGTCTTGATAAAAATGTTGAAACAAGATTTATTAGAGACTGAGGTGCCACTGAGTGTTTTTTACAAGCCTAACATTTTTATTATTTGACTCAGCAGGCATGAAAGTACTCAGCTAAAGTGCCATACAAATTTGTAAATACTATCAATTTCTTTTTTATTGTTTATTATTGAAAGTGTCTACCATAATGCTTTGATACACATAATGGAAAAGCCACTGTATTTTTGAGACAACTTCCTATTTATGTAATGAAATCAGCCTGCTGAGGTTCAAAGTTGAGTTCTACACATTATCTGCTCTTGGATATTACCTATACCTCAGTTCTCACAATAGCAAAATCAATAAAATAAGAGTCACTACTTCAAAGAGTCAAGAGGATTTAAATGAGTAAAGGGCACGTACCTGGAACATAACACCTAAAGCTAGTGCTTATTGGTTCTGGAGATGACGTGATCAGAGAAAGATCTTTAGGAAACAACTGTGGTGTAGATGGACAACTGGGGGTCAGTGAGAAAGCTCGATGGAGGGGAGCAAAATTGGAGTCCCCAGAGCAAGTTTGGACCCTGTAGCAGAAGTTCATGTGAGCTGCAGTCAGAGACCATCCTGGGTACCCACAGTAGGAATGTCAGGTGTCAAATATTATAAAATCTTCCAGAGGTGAGAAGAAAATGTGCTTTTAAACTGCTCCAAAATTCAAGTTTTTCCCTCTTTACTAGCTAGATTTAAAGAGTTTGAGGACCAAATTTGTAATGCTTTGTGCCAGTCTAAGAATCCTATAAATACACCAGATAATGCTAGCCTTTGTACTTGTCAAACGGCAACAAAGATAAAAGGAACTAGAGAAGAGACCAACCTTTTCCTTTCCGTACTGAGACTTCATTGATTTTTTCGCAAACAAATGAAAGACAATAAATTGCCCTGAATGACTCTTTTTTTTCAAAGCCAGGCTACATTACTGACCAGGGCCCAGCAGACTCGAGGTGATAAGACCCCATCTCTGGACCATAAAATGCATTTGCAGCTCTGAGAATATTCTCAAAATCCCTTTGTTCCCACCAAAACTTTGAGAGTTTGGTATATCCTATTGGCTCCAAAACTATTTTTGTTTATTTATGTTACAGGTCAATGACTAAAACCTCTAAAATTCACAAAAAACCTCCTGAGCATGTCAGAAGCTGCCCAACTGGCTTTTGGTCTCAGGACTTTGGGAGAGACCTAGGGTTTAAGTGGGATCTGGGCAGAAGCAACTCTTAGCAACCTATTGAGTCCTACAGAGGAGTGGGTTGATTCCTTCAGTGGCTTCTGTTTTGTTTATTTATTATTGCCCAGAGGACTGATATCTAAATTGCTCAGTTCAGTGTGGAATCCACAACACACAAGTTTAACTGAAATTCAGTTAAAACTAAGAAGAGCTATAGATGTGAAATATATCACAGGTTTCAAAGACATAAAGAAAAGAAAGAAAGCATATCAATAATTATGTTGATTATGATTTGAAATGATGATATTTGGATATATATGGTTAAAATAACATTATTAAAATTAATTTTACTGTTTTTTTTCAAATGTGGCTACCAAACAACTTAAAATTACACGTGTGGCTACCGTAATATTCCTATTGGAGAGTCACTTTAGCAGAAGGATATCCTTTATTTTTCAGCTTATCCTGATGAATTCAAAGCATTTGTTTATAAACATTTTGTTCATAGGACCTGAATGAATCATCTCTATTTACATTGTCCTACAATTTATAATTGTGCTACAAATCTGATGCTAGTGCAAGATGACTTGCTCTTTGTCAATACAAGCTTTAAGTGGCCAATTTAGGTAAAGGATGGATAAATAAAGGCAGACAAAAAAAGGAAGGGAAGAAAAACATAGTGTATTGTGAAATTTCTACTCAAAACCCCTCTCCAGGCTATATGTTATTTTCTCTATTTTTATAGAGAAGCAGCAGTGGCTCCAAGAGGTTAAAGAACTTTCTCAGAGCAATATTGCTCATGCCTGTCAGAGGATTCTAAATCCTCCAGAGCACAAGCTCTTTCTCAATATCTCAGTGCCTCTATACCAGTAATAAAATTGAGAAAATTAAACTGTAACAATTATTCTTGTATATATATTTTTTAAAAAATGTATACTTTATTAGGCATAAAGTACACAAACAATTCAGTAAGCTTGTGGAAAAGCCAACAAAGATAAAAATTAGGAAATGCAGTGTTTCAATCTAAAAAAACCTACATTTTCTGTGTCCTTATTTTATAGAATATTTATTAAAGTTGTTTAATGTACAAATAGTTGTCATTTTTAATGTCTTTTATTGTAATGATAATTCTCTTGTTTGATGACAAATAGCAGCCCCACAGCCAGGGATTACTCTGGACCTCCACATTGGATAAATCCAATTTCTTCTTGAGACACAAGTTTCCTTCGGTATTTCTAAGGCAGGTTTTTATTATTTCTATAGTTTCTGGTAGACTGTGAGGCATTAGCAAATCTGGTGGTTTACTTTCCTTAGAATGCTGTAAAATTGCAGACCAGTGGGAAGTCGTCCTGTTGATCTCAAGGCTGTGGGCACATGGGGCTTGGGACTATCTCTTCCGTCAGGAAAACTCTGAATGGAGTTTGTGGCTTAACTGCCTGAACGACTGGCAGGCAGACACCATCCTGCTTCCATTAGGATCTCTGAGAAGATACAGATGTTTCTTTTGTCAATCACAAATGTCCTTGTTTAAGCTTCGTGCTTTTACTGCCGCTCATTTGCCAGATTATGTTGATATTGATTAAGAAATATGGAATACAGTTCATTCATAAGAGCTTTTATTAAAAGAGATGACAAGAGATTTTATTATTGAGTTACTAATACATATTCTCTGAGCCCTCTTCTTTCTCTTTTGGTTATGTGACTTGAATAGATACTCATGGAACATGATGTTAATGATTCTTACCTTGTAGGGCTGTTCAGGGTTGAGAGAGGGCTACATGGGAAAAGTGCCTTGCAAACATTCACATGCCAGAGATCTTCTTCCCCATACCCTCCTCCCACCCACAACATGGGCACCAGATAATGATTTCACCTCATTCTGCTATACATTCATATTGCATTTCTAGATACTCAGGGCAACATTTCTTTTCTATAAATGAGAAACAACATAAAAAAATCTAGAAATCACAAGGAGTATTGGATCTCCTGGTTCATCCCTGTCTGAACACAGGACTGTTCTTTCGGAAACAGACTGGTTTCATCAAATCTATGTCAGCCTTCCAGACTCTTTGATCTTTATACTTAAGAAATTTTTTCCCTCTGCTTATCTCAACTTTTCTCATTGATGATTGGATGAGAATGTGAAAGATATTAGATTATTGTCCCTTTTTTTCTCCACACTAAGTAATGCTGTGACCATTGCTCTCTTATTTCCTTCATATTTACTGATGTCCCTTGAAGCCTATTTACATGAATTTTCAGGCAAATGTTTCTTATTAATCCATATTAAGTATGTAAAGATTACGATTATAGACAGAGTGATGCCTTGCTACTGTTGTTTTAGGAGAATTTTCTCTGAAGCTAGTATTTGTTTTCTTGCTTAGGCTAGACTCTAGGAGAATGATCTAAGGAATTTGGGGGTACCAATTAATGATTTGCTTGCTGCTATTTTACTTGATTAGTTTAACTTTTTAACGTTTAAGACTAAAAGAAAGAGAGAGGATGGTGGAGCAGGAGAGTCAATAGAAAATATATCTTTCATTGGCCAGGATATGACGTAATGTCAGTGCAGTGCACAGGTAGTGGGGAACTAAACTGAAACAAGCAAGGGCTGCGTTAGGTCCCTTAGGCTGTGAGGCCCCCTCTATGCAAATGGATTTTCAATACAAGGCTTGTGGGAATTGCCAAAGTGAAGCGTTAATAACCAAATAGGACAAAATGGAGAGAAGAGCTATTTGTTTTATTCACCCACCCCCAAATCTATTTCCAGTCTTTGCTTCATCACTTGTTTAGAAATTTTAGTTCATAAAAGGAGGAGTACTTCAATAATGGTATCACTGAACTTGAAGTTGAGATTGCCACCTGGTCACTGAGGGATCCTCGTGCCACTGAAACAACATGAAAATAGTCATGTTTTGGCTGGGATGATCCATCCTGATTATCAAAGGGAAACTGGGTTGTCCTGACCAGCAATGGAAATGTTTGGAACTCGTGCTTATTGGGTTTCCATATTCTGTGGTACAACAGTCTAGGCAGAACTGTTGATAACATAAATCCTTCAGGGACAAAGATGTGAACTGTTCCATCAGACAAAGAATCAGGACGGAATGAAGAACTCAAGGAAACTAAAGAGTATTTAGAGTAGTAATAGAAAATGGATATTATTAATATCAATTACAGCCATGTGAACTGTTGCACAGACAAGGACTATAGAAATCACATGTATTCTCCACTTGCTTTGATATGAGTATATTGGTGTATATTGATCAGTCTTCTCTTCTGCTCAATTCCCATATAAAGTAATGTAATGTATATTAATAATAAACGCTATCTTAGTACAAAGCTACGTGCTATCAAAAGACAAGAAGGGCTCTGAAAAACAAATAAGTATCACTTAGAGATGCATAAAATGATGTGGGATTTTGTGTTTCATCTTTTGTGGATGTCATCATACCTTTAATTTAGTAAAAGATGTTTGACATACATTAGGTATTTATTTAAAAATAAAAAGTAGACAAAGTGATATTTATGGGTGTTGAGTTGACTCAACCAGCTAAGGCTGGTAATACATTTCTCAGAATTTCCCTGTGTGATTCTTTCATAGAGTTTGCTAATGAGAAGAATCACTGGAAGATTTGGAAATTGGAAATAAAGCAGAAGCCACTGTTCTTGGGAGGACATGTGGCCAGATATGAGGGCCATGTACACTTCCCAGAAGCCTCATTTCACAACTTGACTACCAGACATGGTTGCATCATAGATCTCTCCATGATTTCCTTCTTAACCAGTCATGGAGGTCAGATGTGAAGACATCTTATCCTTCTCAGTGATTCTGCCTTGCCTACTCCCTCAAGTGCTACAGGCTGAAGTCACAAGTAATTACCTCTCTGATGTTCTGGCTGTAGCCTCTCAGAGTTTTTTTATTCAGTTTTTTTGCAAATTTACAATATCACTAATTCATGCACTAGTTTACCATTTTATTCGCACCAAACATAATGGTTCTGTTACCCTAAATTAACATGGACCATGGCAGAAAGTGATCACATGATCATTTTTTTCTCATTTTATTTCTTCTATTCTAATTGCTATAAATCTTGGAGCCTAATACATTCTTATATCATTCTCCTTAACAATTTATTGATGTGATATTTGTTTAAAAAACAGCAGGGGCAGACATATAAAGGTTTAGGTTGCTAGAATATTGACCTGGGAATATTTTGAAACGGATTTGTTAAAATGATGTTAACATTTAATCCTTATGACTTTAAATGAGTTACAATTTCCTTGTGTTCAAAAATGGGAATGGATCACATACCTATATTTTATGCTCTAGATTTTGCTTCCAGGTAAGGTGGTAATCCTGCTGATGGTGACATCAAACCATCTAGATGAATATTGAAGAAGATCAACTGAATATTTGATTCCACAGCTTAGAACATATTGATGCTTTTAATATTTTAGAGTTTTTACATTTTATAGGTAAAATGCAAAAGCAGCTTGCTAAACTTCTAATTTTTTATGCAGATATTTTATGGTGGTCTTATAGTAGAATAGGAAAAGCCTAAATTGTTTTTTTTGAATTCCCATAGTAGCAAAAGGAATCTAATTCAATTGTTTAAATACTGAGCCCCTGTACACTAATTCTATAATTTTGGTAATTTCATCAAATATTCTTTTTGTATTTTTAGACTCATATCAAATCACTTTGGCTTAATGCCAATTTCATGGATTCCTGAGGCAAGAGAATGACTAGTTAAAATGTAATTAAATGTGAATTAGTTCTCATCACAGTTTTACAAGATAAATCACATTTAGGCATATGAGCTGTTAATAAGACATTAAACAAACATGTTCTCAAACACAAATCCTCTGCAAATCAACCAAAAGTACTAACTTTGCTAAATATGTCTACTCTCACTTGTGATAATTTCATCTTTGAATGACTACATACTGAACCAAAACTGAATTAAACAATAAAGAAATTTAGTGTTTTACAAAACATCAATTATGAAATTTTTAAAAATAGAGTTATGTTAATTCTTTAGACTAATTTAGACAATGTGTGAGAAAAGCCTCCATGGCTCACCCTTTAAACTACTTTGGAGAAATAACTTGATGATGAATTAATCTATTTGAAGTATCTTTGAAATTAAAAAAAATTCAAAACATTTTGCAAATATCTGTGACTTCTAGAATTGAGTGAACATATATATTCAATGAAAATATTTTTACATGAAAACCTCTCTTACAGTCGTTCTGAACATTCTAGTCAAGTTTATTATATGTCAAAATTAAAATCATAGAATCTCAAGATTTACGGAGCTCTTTATGTTCATCTATTGCATAAATTAAGTGTATGTTTTTGGAGAATAAAAATATAATAAATTATATTTCAAATAAACAATATCAGGCATTATTTAATTTTGTTCTTGGCAATATAGTGCTTATGGATCTTAGTGTAAGCTCTTTTTAGGATTGCCAATTCTTATCATGATCCCCAAAACATAAAAATGTCAGTTAGCACAGTATGTATATAGTGAAATACCGTGTAAACTAATTCCATCCATAAATCTAAAGTGTCATTATTTCTAAAATGTTCTAAGGGAATCATAACCCTAAAATTTTGTTGGCAATAGCAGTTTCCCAGGTGCTAAATTGCCAAAGAAATTTTCTGACTTGTAAATCTGGTCCTAATGATGAACTAATATATATAGTGTTGGAAAAGCCCCCCTGAATCACTAGTAAATGCCAAGGCAAGTTCTTAGGGAGATAGTTATAGTAGTAAGTACATTAAGAAACAAATCTTAATCTAACTTTGCATCTCAAGGTACTAGAAAAAGGAACAATCCGAACTATAAAATTTAGGAAGAGGAAGGAAGTAATGAACATGAAAGCAGAAATAAATGAAATAGAAAAAAAGAAAAATGACAGAAAAAAATTAATGAAACTGAGTTTTTTTAAAAGGTAAGCTAAATTGATAAAGTCTTAGCTAGATGGAGAAAAAACAGAGAAGACTCAAATAAATAAAAAAAGAAATGAAAGGGGAGACATTATAATATCACAAACATATAATGCAACATAAGGGATTACCATGAAAAATTATACACCAAAAAATTGAATAACCTAGAAGAGATGAGCAAGTTCCTAGACACAGGGCATCTACAATGACTGAATCATAAAAAATCAGAAAATCTGAACAGACTCATAACAAACGGGGGTTAAATGAGGAATAAAAATCTCCCAATAAAGAAAAGCCTATGATCTGATAACTATGGTGAATTATGCCAGACATTTAAAAAAGAATCAATATCAATCATCCTCAAACTCTTTCCCCTGATGAAGAAAAAGGAACATTTCTGAACTCATTTTATAGTATTACCTGATACCAAAGCAAGATATTACAAGGAAAGAATGCCTTAAGCTAATATCCTTGATGAACATAGATACAAAAATACTCAACAAAAATCAAACCGGCACATTAAAAAGATCATACAAGCCGGGCGCGGTGGCTCAAGCCTGTAATCCCAGCACTTAGGGAGGCTGAGACAGGAGAATCGCGAGTTCAAAGCCAGCCTCAGCAATGGCAAGGCACTAAGCAACTCAGTGAGACCCTGTCTCTACATAAAAAACAAAATAGGGCTGGGGATGTGGCTCAGGGGTCGAGTGCCCCTGAGTTCAATCCCCGGTACCAAAAAAAAAAAAAAAAAAGATCATACAGAGTGACTACATGAGATTTATCCCTGAAATGCAAAGATGGTTCAATAGGTGCAAATCAATGAATGTGATATACCATGTGAACAGAAAAAATATAAAAACCGGGCGATCATCCCGATAAATGCAAAAAAGTATTTGACAGAATTTAACATCCTTGCATGATAAGAGCTCTCAACCAATCAGGTATAGAAAGAATTTCATTTATATAGCAAAGGCCATATATATAAAGCCTATAGTTATAACACCATGCCCAATGATGAAAAAAATAAAAAACAACCAAGTGATTTTTTTCTCAGTTAGGAACAAAGCAATGATGTTCACCCTTTCCACTTCTATTCAACATAGGACATCTATTCAACAAGTCCTAGCCAGAGCAGTTAAGCAAGAGAAAGAAACAGAAGGCATCAGAATTGGAGAGGAAGAAGTACAATAAACAATAACCCCTGCTTGCATACAATATGATCTTATGTGTAGAAAGCTATCAATTCCACCAAAAACTGTTAGAACAAATTCAGTAAATTTGCAGGGTACAAAATTAACATAGAAAAATGAGTTGCGCTTCTAAACACTAACAATGAACTATTCAAATAGAAAATTAATAATATAACCCCATTTGGAATAATATAAAACAAAACAAACCACTTATGAATAAACTTAACCAAGAAGGTCAAAGACTTTAACACTGAACACTATATTGATAAGAAAAAGATGTCCATCAATGGATGAACAGATAAAGAGAATGTAGTATATAGATACAATGGAGTATTATTCAGACTTAAAAAAGAGAGTATTCTGCCATATGCGATGACATGAATAAACATGGAGGACATTATTCTAAGTGAAATTAGCTAGCCACAGGACAAAAATTGTATGACTCCTTCTAATCATGAACTGAAATTGATTTCTCTGCTTTTCTGAGTTTCTTGGGATAAACCCAACTACTATGTATAACCATAAAAATCTAATTAAAAAGTATCTAAAACTGTCAAACTTAAAGAAGCAGGGAGTACAATGTTGGTTTCCAGGGACTAGAAGGAAGAGGGAGATGATGTTCAATGTAACCACTGAACAATTTACTATGTAAGATGGAGAAATTCTAGATATCTTCTGTACAACATTGTGCCTTTAGTTAAAAATATTGTTTTCATACCTCAAAAAATTGTTCAGAGAGTAGATCTCATGTTATGCATTCTTACCTCAAGAGGGGAGAAAAACATAATGAAGAATGAACTGGATAAAAGGGGAAAATAAAAAACCTGAGATAGGCAGAATGATTGAGAGGTAGTGTGGTCATCTACTTTTAGCCCAGTGCCACTCAGAAACGTGGGCTTAGAACAGTGGCCCACTACAAACTATCTGTCATTAGTTTTCACAGAGATCAGTACAGAAATTAATAGTAGGCATTTAGACACTTTTATAGTAATAAGAATAATTTTATGCCTATTGAAGCTAATAATAAAAGAGTAAGATATATTTTGTTAAAAAGTCATGATTCTAAATTCCTTAATCATTTAATTCAATCATTTGGATGCATCATAATTAATTTAATAAATTTCATGTAGCTGGAAAATTAGATTGTTTACATTTTTGTTACTGCAAAAAAATCTTTGATGAAAATCTGTGCACATAATTTTGAGAACACAACATTTATATAGATTCATTTCTTAAGTGAAGCTTGATTAAGTCAAGTGGCTTGAACATTTTAAAGATATTTGATGTGTGTTTCCTAGGTGTCTTTGCTCAAATTCCCAGAGATGAGTGTCTTTAATCTCCAGTACTATAATATTGGGTTGTGTGGTTAATTCTCAGCCTCTTGATCATTTTTGCAAGCTCAGCCTTGGAACTGTTAGGGTAGGATCTAAAAGCACTCTTGATTGATACCCTGAGGCTAGCCTTCTGGTCATGACCCTGTCTGTTTCTGCATCTTCCTCAGTTTGAAGTCCTTTGTTTAGCAATCTGTTTGACATCATATTCTTTATTCCAGACTGTTGTCTTATTTACCTCTGATGGACCCTACAGCTCTATATGTCCACTTTACAAGAGTAGAGTCCAGCTTTTGGATTCCACACTAAGAGCTTAGAGTCTATTACTGATGACTTGCCAGAAGTGAACATTTTTAACAGTGACCACCAGGATGATCTTCTAACTTGTTATACAAATAGGCATGTATTTAGGTTAGACCAGGCATCACTTGTAATTATGCCAGCACAATAGGCAGAATAAGAGGGGCCTGTCCCAGGTAATCCAGGATTCAGATCACCTTAGCCACTGCCAGCTCCTGGATTCCTGATCTCATGCTATGCTCACCAGGAGAGATGTTTTTGGCAACATCTCCATGATTGACTGGCTGCCATCATTCCTGGTTGCACTCAAGGTTACTGCCATAAAATATCACCTTAAATTTGCTGGTGTATAAACTTTATTGTAATGAAATTGCTTGTCAAGAAAAATGGAATTTAATAACATTTATGAAGGAATACTTGCAGAGCCTGCAGCTTTTCCATTCCTCTAAGATACTCTAAATTAGGCCCTCTGTCAAACCAGATGTTAGAGTTCTGAATTCTTGGAACAAAAGTTCATTGCCACTGGGTCTCATTTCCTTTTAGGATATGTTAGGGCACATTTTCAGAAGCAGCTGTTTGGAATGTGTCACTTTATCAGTTGCTGACTACTATAAGGAAGGCATTGTTTGCCCTTCTGTGTCATCTTCATGAGGACAATGGGAGAAATTCCTCTCTGGTCTTGGTTTAGGGAGAGGTAGCTCTGTCTCCTCCAGACCATTGCTTTAGTTATATTTTGTAGACATGGAGCTTTGTGCATTCTGTGTTTCCCTCTTTGGAGTCAGATTTTAACACATTTCTACAAATGTACGAGGTTTTGTATATATTGCTTACACCTAACTTTTTTATTGTTTCACCTTCTTCTGTGTAGCCAAATCCCCACATTTAGTTCACAGTTTTTGTAATGATAGTTTTAGTTTTTGTTGTTGTTTTGCTGTTAATTACCTTAAATCCTTCTGTGGAAGGAAGTCTAATTTGTGTGTATAAGTAATTTAGTAATTCACCAGAAATTGACAGCTTCATGGAGATATTGTAGTGCTAGATTTGGGGGAAAGCTTGCTCTTTGTTTGTAACCAGCTTTCATTCAGGTTATTGTTGGAATCGTTTCTTTTTTCCTGTTTGGTCAGTGACATTGTGCTCTTTCATGCTTTATTTCAAACCTCTTCTCTTGTACAGGTTCCCTTTCAAGAGTGGCTAAACTGTTGCAAGTGACACCCTTAACACAAAGCTAGTCTTTTAAACTCTAGTCCTTCCTGTAGGGTTTAAAAAGAGGAACTCCAGACCCCCTCCTTCTCTGTCATCTCTTTTCCTCTGTATTGGAAGAAGCATCTGCAATCACTATGCACTTTCCTTTCTGTTTACTTCCTAACCCACTGACACTAGCCTCCTCAAAGCCTGATTTCTTAATGCTAATTCCAATGGATATTTCCTCAGTCCCTGACCTACTTGGCTCTCAACTCGTCTTTCTTAGAATATGAGGTATCCACATAACCCTGACTCTATATGCTTCTGGAGTTTTTCTTGCTCTTTTCTACTGGCCATTCATTCTCCACTGCTTCTTTAGTGTCCTCTAACTCCATCTTTCCCTTCAATGTTAATTCTTCTCAGGATTTCTTTCTACTTACATATCCTGCACAGTCTTGTCCACCTCCTAAACAGTATCTCTAGTCTAGTGACTTACGTGAGCTCAGTTGCCTATTAGATGTGGATGTCCTGATATATGACTGGTACCTCAAGTTCAGCTTGCTCCTTCTTCTCTGGACCTGTTCCCTGTGACAGAATGGGACCAGATGCTTTCTTGTCAACTCCAAAAACCCAAGGGCCCTTAATGTTTTTCTTTCCCTACCCCCATCCATAAAGTCACCAAGTCCTGGTAATCTGTGTCCTACACATCTCTCAGATCACCACCAGGGTTGTCTGACCTACCAAGGTCACTTTAATGCTCACTTTAATGTTTCCTGTGCTTTGCACAATGCCAGGGACATAAATGATTAAAAATATTTCTTGAATGAATAAATTGATTTTGGAAATCTAAGAAACTTTGAAAGATAATAGAATTGGAATATCAATGTTTTTAAAATTCCTGATATTATTAGCACACAATTTGTTTTAATAAGCCAAATGAGCCCAACATTTTTTATAATGAATTGTTTTTTGGAGCATCTATATCAGAAACAACCACTGAGAAATGTACTTTGAATAACTTCCAGGAGACTGTTTCTCCACAACTTTTGTGAGAAAATGATAGTGAGCAATTGAGTCACATGAGCCTGAGGCTGCGATTTAACCTTTATAAACATTTAACAACAAAAACAACAACAACAACAACAAAAAGACACCCAAATAAAGTAGCAGTATATAAATGGAAAGTTTTGTAATGAAATTCCATGTATTATTTGCTCTCAGGGAAGCAGAAACCACATTTCTAAGTATCTTTGAAACCTACTTATAAAATTCATGGTGAGAGAGGCTCTTCAATATATTGTGATTAAAAAAGTAAGTCCAGCTTTAATTTGGTGATAAAATTATAATTATTCAACATATATGAGCTCATAATGAGGCAGCAAAGAATGTGGGTAATTAGGTAGCTCTTTTGAAAATTGAATACTGATCATTTCCTTGTCAGGTAATTAGTAACTAAATGCTTTACTTTCCCAAGGCATGACTTTCATAGATTTTGCTGAAGGTTCTGCAAAGCAGGGATCATACCTGACATTTGTTCTTCTGGACCTTGAACACTATAAGCCTTTAAGGAGTGAAAAAAGTAAAAGATT
Source organism: Xerus rutilus (assembly GCA_028644305.1). Classification (NCBI taxonomy): domain Eukaryota; kingdom Metazoa; phylum Chordata; class Mammalia; order Rodentia; family Sciuridae; genus Xerus; species Xerus rutilus. Next base: position 65,885,972 of record CM053403.1, on the reverse strand, counting down.
ACTTATGAGGGGGCTATGCATAGAAGACAGAAATTGTTTCTTGAGATTGTGGTCTCAGTAAATCTCTATTTACCTGGCTGGCATGAGAATCTGGGAGGTTCTATTTTGCCACTCTGGAAGGGTATTATTGTGTTAAGATCTATTGTCAGGGATGGTGGGTGATATAGGGAGGTGAATTAGTGTCTCTTTAGTTTAAACGCTGCCATAGTTTGGACCTTAAATATCTCCCAAAGGCTTGGTCAGAGGCTTGGTCCTGAAGGTGGTAGAAACTAACTGGAGGAGCCTCGTGGGAAGTGTTAAGTCATCGAGGGCGTGGTTTTGAAGGAGTTCTGGGACCCTGGTCTCTTTCTCTGTTTCTCTTTCGAGTCCCAGCCCTGAGGTGAACGGTTTTGCTCCACCCCATTCTCCTGCTGTGATGTGTTGCCTCACCAACAAAGGCCTAAAAATAATGAGTTCCCCTGATCATGGACTGCGATCTCCAAAATCATGACCCAAAATAATAGCCCTTTTTGCTTTATAAGCTGACCATCTCTGGTCTTTATCATGGTGACTCAAGGCTGACTAACACAGATGTTATTGAGAGATTGAAGTTTAGAAACTGATCACCCCATTAAAACCTCTGGAGACAGAACAAAAGAAGACATGTCAGCTGAGTTCATCGCAGTTAGCATCTTTAATAAAACATGCTATTGCTATTGACTGCTTGGATTTTGATGTTGACTTGGTAGTGTACGGAATGAACTCATTAACTTTAGACTTAGACTGTTTAGACACTGGGTGGGCAGGTTTCCAGGACTCCACTGGACGTTTGCATATTTGGTTTGCTGGAGATTCCTTTGACCTTGGTGAAAACCAAAAGAAAGGAAATAGCAGTCAAGGAGGCAGAACTTAAAATTAAAACCACATGAAATAGAAACTCTCTGTGGAATTAAACAGGGGGAATACTAGGTAGGAATGTGGTGGTGTTTGGCCCTTGCACAATTTGACCTGATTGCTTAGAGGAACTTCTGATGTTAGATTGTCCACGTGCAATAGGCACAATGAAAATGAGGTCAGGACTTGGGAAATGAAATTTCTTTTCTATTTTTCCAAAATATAAACATTTTTGATCACATGTCCATATCTGAAGTGTCTTGTGAATTTGCTAATGGAAGTTCAGCTCACATGTGTCTTTCATTTTGTCCATTTCAAGACATCAAATTAAAAGGCCATTGGTTTATGTGATCCTCCCATATTGTATAAGGAAAGCATGCATAATAAAAGGCATGTATTTACAATTTAGATATGGAGGATTTGCTGCAGGTGTCCCTGACCGCCTTGTAGCAGATGGTACTTTGTATCCAAATTATTTATATTGTAAACAAACCTTTATTCTCTACAAAATGACAACACTGGCATTTAAAAAGGAAAACAAATCAATTAACTATGTAACAATTAACTTGCAGAAAATATATTTTAAAAATAAATTCAAAACCAATATTTGGCCCCTCTACAGGTGAAATCTGACTTGCTGTGCATCCCCGAAATTTTTAAAATTTCTTTATGTAACTATTTTTTAATTCTAGCACAAATATCATATGACCTCATCTGTTAATATTTCTACCTTGAGATTTTTGATCAAAGAATATAATTTTATAATAAGTCTAATAAGCTAGATATTGCCTACTATAAATGTATTATTACTAAACAAACTACTGGGTTCTTATTAAAGAAGTCAGTTTTGCCTATAAAAGTAAATACTAGTTCTTTCATTTTTTGCCTCTTCTCCAGTCAAGAATTATGAGAAAATTTTAAACCTGTGCTTCACACGCCCTTGCTTATCCAGGTTTCAATGTTGATTGTTCCTTCCCTGTGTTCTGTTGGGTGAAACTCTAGCCATCCCTCAAAGGCTGGTACAAATGTCATCTCCCCTAGAAAGACTCTTTATGTGAGGAGTCAATTTTCCTTCCCCGTGTGTGTGCTCCCCTTGCCGTGGCCCATAGGTCCTGGTAGTATCTATCCATGACAAAGATACAGTGACTGCTATGGTTTTTAATGTAGGTGGGCATGGCACGTCACCATGCCTGTGGCCCACTGGGTGGTATCATACTTGTGACAGACTAATGTTTATTGACTTAGATAATGTTACATAAAATAGGTTGATAGTCTTTGGATATGTTTCAAATAAAAGTACCATTATTTTCCTTCTAACTCAAGAAAATAAAAATTTTATTTGAAAGAAATAAACATTTATTATCTTCATGTCACAAGTGATGGGATCCAGGCATAAAAGCTTGCATTTTATTTTGTTTCTCTTGCTGTACTGACTTTGTGAATACATTAGAAGAACAAAAGTCTAAATATCAACAACATTTACTTTAAAATGCCTATTTAACTTGCCTAAAATGTCTATATTGTCTCCAATTCTGAGTAAGAATGATCTCTTATTACATGACTCCAGATATATTACTTCTCAAAATAAATATAACAGTCAATACTGAAATATCTGTTACCTAGCATGCTCTAATACAGCTTTTAAGATCAACTTTATAAAAGTCTGTGAAGGTTTTAAAGTTTCGTGAAGTTTGTTCTTATTCTTGCTTTTGACGCAAAGGATGATGATGTAAAAACGTGAAGAAAATTTTGAAAAGTTTAAAAGCTACTCATAATAATAAACCTAATATATCAATTTTCATTTGAATCCATGACTTTCCTTTCTATGGGCATATATATTTTATATATATGTGATTATATCAAAAATACCATTTTGAATTGTTTTATTCTTTTTTATTAACTTATTTTAGCTGACAAACAATAATTATGTCTATTTGAGGACAGGTGATGATTTGATCTATGTGTAAATTACAGAAAGATTTAATCAAGATAATAAATTCATCACCTCACCAACTTATTATATTTGGTGATGAGATTAAAAATCTATTTTTGAGACATACAATATTATTAGTTGCAGTCACCATACAGCATAATAGGTCACTAAAATTTATTACTCTAGTCTAACAGAAGCTTTTATCTCATGGTCAATATCTCCCTGTTGCCCAGACCTCTTTCTCCCCCACTCCCCAGCCTCTGGTAATCACTATTTTACTCTGTTTCAATGAGATTGATTTTTTAGATTCCACATATACAGTAGTTGCCTTTCTGTGCCTGGCTTATTTCACTGAGCATAATGTACTCCAGTTCCATCCATGTTGTCACAAATGACAGAATTTCCTTCTTTTTAAAGACTCCCTAGCATTTTATTATGTACATATATGCCACATTTTTTTTTAATCCATTCATCCATTGATGGACACTTTGCTTCCATGAACTGGGTATTTTTTAAAATATTTTGTCATTATGCCATTACATATATTTAAATTTATTTTTATATTATTTAAACTTAAATATCTTCTATTTATCCAAAATACAAAATAAATCTTTTTTTTTTTTTTTTTGGTACTGGGGATTGAACTCAGGGGCACTCGACCACTGAGCCACATCCCCAGCCCTTTTTTGTGTTTTATGTAGTGACAGGGTCTCACTGAGTTGCTTAGCGCCTCGCCATTGCTGAGGCTGGCTTTACAAAATAAATCTTTGATCCTCTTCAATATAATATAAATATTTTGTATGTTCTTCCAATAATTTTGTTCAATTTTCCTGGAGAATTGAGGCAAAATTCATAGTGTTTTTTTGTCAAAGGAAAGGGCTATTGGTCTAGTAACATGGGGAATAGTAGGTCAAGGGCCAGCAACTAAGGAAGTTTTTCTTTTTTATAAAGAATCAATGGACTATTTGATTTCCCTTAAATCTTATTTATTAAATGCTAATTAGGTTTCAGGAGTTGATATCTCACTGTAGTCATAAAAATGAATATGATAGACATGAACATCAACTATCAGATCTTATATTCCAGTGGAAGTAAAAAACTAAAACCAGTTATACAGGCAAATAAAGAAAATACTTAAAAATTGTGTAATAAACCAAGAAGTAAAGTTGTTTTGGAAAAAATATCTCAGATAGAAAGTCTAATTGGGCTGGCATGGGGGCACATACCTGTAATCCCAGCCACATGGGAGGCTGAAGCATGAGGATCACAAGTTGGAGGCCAGCCTCAGCAACTTAGCTTGGAATTCAAGCTTAGAATTGTCAACATTTAAAGTCTGGGTAGATTTGGAGAACCTGGCAAAGGAGATTTGACAAAAGGTAAAATGTTAACTAGATCTGTAGTATCTTATTTCTAAAAAATGTTGAGCAAAATTAGAAAATACATTGTTACATCTGGATGACAGGTTAATAGATGTTCATTTTGTTATATTTAATAGCTTTTAACATGTGTTTAAAATACCTTAATATACTTTAAATTAAATTGTGGAAAGCTTTTCAAAAGTCTTTCAAATAGCATTAGATAATATCTACCTTGCAAATTTTTTCATTTGTTTCCTTATTTTTCAATTATTCTAATAAATCACCGTAGAAATGTTGAAAATGATTAGGACAAGAAAGTTTTAGCAATGCCAAATGATCTGGATAACAAGGCATATTATATAGGTTTATCTTCCAGAAAAATTTTAGCACAATCTTAAATAGCAAATCTCTGGAATAAAACTGGCAAGTCTCTGGAATGAAATCATCTTCAACTAATTTTTCTATCTCATATGAATTACAGATCCCAGAGTAGGAAGGAACTGTTCAGTTATCTAATCCAGTGCATCATTTTCTGATGAAAAAACTGACTCAGAGATGCTGAGAGTCTTTTTCACAGTCCTAGTCCAATCTTTGAAATCCTAGCCCAAGATGTAACATGATTCCATGTAAAGGCACACTTACATGACAGTCATTAGGGATGACTGTACGTGAAATTAGAAATACATCTTTTAGACTACAGGTTTATCTTACATGAAATTTAGAAAAGCTCATATAAATCATTTTTATGATATAAGCTTTAATATTAACCCATCTCTATGCCTTTTGTTATTTTTGGTGTACTGTGTGAAAGTTTTCTGCAGTACACATATTGTCAGAAGTCAGAGTCTTCAGAAACAGTAGAACACATACACACGTACTTTAGTCACATGATCAAAAAAGCCAATTTCTTAAAATGAATATCTTTATTTATATAATGTATGTGTTTGTATTTATACAAATAAGGAGATTCATTTAAAGAAATCATCTCATGCCGTTGTAGGGACTGAGAAGTCAGATATCTGTAGGGTAGGCTGGCAGGCTGGACATTTAGGTAAGGGTTGATGTTACAGTCTTGAGCCCAAGATCTGCAGCGCAGGCCAGCCTAGCCCATCCAGTGGGAGAATCAGGCAATTTCTATATTGTGTCTTGAGAATTGTTTATTGTAGAAACCTAAGTCTTGGCTCTTGAGGCCTTTGACTGGGTGGATGATGCCACATTATGGAAAGCAATCTGTTTTTATTCAGTCTACTAATGATAAATGTTAATCACATGTAAATAATATCTTCGCAGTGGAATCTTGAGTGTTGTTTGAGCAAACAACTGGGCACCATAACCTAGCCAAGTTGACTCTTCAATTGCCCATCACCCTGGGAAAAGAAATCATCATGACCATCACGCATTGCAATGAACGCCTGCAGGGTGTCGGGGAGGGACGTGTGGCATAATTTCTGCCATGTGTTTGCCATCCTTATCCTGGTGGAATGTAAATGTTCCTTTTGTGTAAGAAAATCCCTTTTACTGGCAAAACTTCCAGAATTTTATTGTATAAAGAACATAACTTATGTCTAGAAGATTTTTTGATAGGAAGATAAAGACCTTTTATCTCATGAAGAGAGTTGTCAATAAATGCATACTTTACTTTGGTGCATTATTTTCTAAAGAAGGTACTTAAAATCCTTCCCATCTCATCCCTTACAGAATCCAGCTCCTGCCCACATTCACTGAGCATCCTTCACTCACCCCCTGTGCAACAAGGAGGTCTCTCATGGAGATGCTATCAAATTTTTACTTAGGCAAATGAGCATCTGGATTTTTCAGAAATCAACTGCCACTTATAGTTACACAACTGAAATTCCAAAACTGTTAAAAAATATTTAATTATAACTTGGTGGATCTCCTTCAGTCTATTCTGTTAGTTTTAAGCTCTTAAATGATGTGACACCCTGCATATTTCTGTTGACTTTATTGGTACTTCATGTAGTGCTGTTCACACAACTGTACTATTATATCAAAGAATGCTTACAGTTTTTTAAAAAACAATGGGAGAAAGACTCAGTTGAGGAACCAGTTAGGTCTGTATTTTAGTTAGAGAAGATCTGAAATAAACTTGAAACAATAACCTTTGTTATAAAAACATCTTAAGAGCATTCAAAAAATCTCAGAAAAAGCAAACCCCTATAAGTAAAACAATGTTACCAAAGGAATGATGCTTGGAGAATATTTGATAAAACCCCAAATCCAACTAGTATTTTCATTAGCGTGTTCCTTTTGTTCCCTTAGAAAATGTTTTTTATTATTGAATATCACATGTCTTTCTGAATTTCTGTTTTCAGACATGTTTCCTGCTAAGAACATATGGAAAGGGTAAATGTCTGGAGTAAAATTTGAATGATGTTATAAACTCTGAGAGAGGATCTTGAAGTACCAATGCAGTTGGAAGACTAACACTATGCCTATAGTTAGATGTAGTCAAGCATTTTGCTTATGTTAGACTTTTTATAGAATATGAAAAAGAAAATGTAAAAAGCAGATCTTGTAAAATCCTGTTACTTTATGTGTTTACGTTTTGATGTTGGTATCAATTTACTCTCCTACAGATGCTTAATATTATTATGTTTTGAACACAGAGAAATTTCATGTGTGTAAAATTGCAGAGTCCTAGTGGCAGACGTTTATGAATCAGGAAATGATTCCCATGGAGAACTTTCACTCAGAACTCCAGTGCAGATTGGTGAAGCCCCCAAGCCTAGACTTGTGTCTACATAACAAACTGAAGTGTTGTGACTCTTAGATGTAGAGGTGAATTGAAGAATCATGGCCAAAGTAAGGTAAGCAATCACTTGGTAAATCTCACAAAGTAAGATGTGAGGAATCACTTGGCAAATTGGGCATAAAATGCACTCTTCGCGTTTGGCTCATTGAGCCTTCAGTTCTTTAATCTGCTTTGATTGTAGAGATCTGGCCTTTCTTTCCTCTCAATATTTTAAATTTAGAGCTCCAGAGAACTCAGTGCATCAATGCACTGTCTTCCTGTGACCAGCGCCTCTCAGAACTATCACACTGTGTCCACCACCAGGGTCCATGCAGGACTTGGAGGTCTTGCCAGGGCATGCTGTGCACCCATTATGGCAGTTCAAACGGGGGAGGTACTGATATTGTTTGCACAGTGTAGCACATGCCCCACCACAGGATGCACCTATAATCATCAGCTTCCCCTCAAATCCGGAAGATGGGCTGGTAGTTTCTATTTTATAGATAAGTTACTTCACCCAAGACCTTGCAACTCCAGACTTCAGATTGCAATCTGCTTTGATTCCAAACCCTGCTTTATCTTTGTTGCTATTTTATTGTATTTCTACTGCTAAACCTAGTCTTGTTCATTTGGAGCTTACTTAAGCCATTTGTTAGTGACTTGTTCCCATTAGAAAAGAAGTTAAATTATACCCATCAGTGCTAGGAGATGTTTAATATTTCACCAGATTTCAAAAGCAGCTCATCAAAGCATTTGAATTCTTGCCATAGCACCAACTCATAAAGCTGAAATAAACAGGGTACACTGAGAGACAGATGAAAAGTCTTGTAAGTAAGAAACTGGAATACTCTGAATTGATTTAGTGGTAGTGCAGGCTTGAAATTGGTGGTCATTCCAAATGCAGGGCAGATGGTCTTTAGTGCTTTCATGTACTCCTGGGTATTTGTCAATTAGAATTTAGCAACATTTGCCTGTTCTCATTAGGTGATTACATTAAAATATTTCTTATCACAGCAAAGAAAAACCTAATTACTAGATCTTGATTAAACCTTGTGCTAGAGGCTAATCTGTTGACCAGTGACATATGACCATGATAAAAGAAAAGCCAGCCAGAACATTCATTTGGAGAATGATAATAATGAGGAAGCACCAAGGATCTGGCACAGGAAATGTTTGCTCTTTCTTTGTATTGCTGTTTCCTAGTCTCAATATCACAAATAATATCAGCAGCATGGAAATGGATTGTTGGGGACCACAATGTGCGTTTGCTACATGTATGTCTTGATTTTTCTATTAATCCTAAGTTCCTAAAAATATGCTCTTGAGAAAAAGTTCTGATGGTCAACAGACAGGTAGCAGAACGTTTCCTTTATTCTTTTATAGGTCCTCTTCAGTGGGACAGCATACACGCTTGCATTGACATGCAATTAGAGCATCACTCATGTTTCTATCCTTATTGAATCATATGTAACAATAAACTAAAATCTTTTGAGACTCTTTTAAGTCTTTGATACTTTTATATATCAGTCTATTGCTATCACCAGGCTATTTCTCACAACACTTTAGAACTTTATTATTAGATATTTGTATTAGTGTACTCTGTATACACTTACAATTAGAACTCTAGGACTTAATATGATAGATATTTCTATGATTTCTACCACTTTTAGAAGAAGACCCAGAAAGATAAAAGGAATTTTCCAAATTTTTAGCAAACCGATATTTAAAACTTTGTCTCTTTTAACAATTTAAAATGTAAACTTCTGGGGGAAACAAGTTTGCTAAGCCATATCCTTTCCATGATAGTTTCTGTTATTAGTGTATTAGTAAACTGTTAGTAAGTTTATGTTACTTGAATATTCAAATAAATTCAAATACACAAGTTAATTACAAAAACAGTGATCCCCACATTCCTGAACCATTTTTCTTTCATGTTAAAATGCTAGTGCCTGTCCTATAGTGGATTCGAGTTGAAAGACCTTTCTAGATTTCAGCTCTGCTGACAGTGTGTAGTTAAGACTCCTCCTGAAAGAGTCTCTCCTTGACCATCTAATGAAAATTCTCCCCTCTCCTTTGTACTTTGGCAATTATTTTATTTATGTATTTTGGCTTGTGATTTACCCCACAAACGCAATAGCTCTACAAGGGCAGGGGCCACACTACCTGGTTACCATGATTTGCTCAGTGATCATGATTCAATTCTTGGTATACCACAGGTGCTTAAAAAATAACCAGTGATGGAATGAATGCATGAATGGGTGGATGTATAAATGAATTAAAGACTGAGGAAGAAGTGGTAGAACAATTTGAGCAATAGTAAATTTCACCGCGGTTACTTGTGGTGGAATCATAGCACACAGAATGTAGGTAGCCACTGCCTTAGTGACAAATAACCTATGGCAACAATTTTTTAAAAACCCAACAGGCAGATTTGCTACTGCTAATGTGCAATAGCACATTAGTAGCACATTTGGCTACTGTGGCCACTTCCATTTATTAAACTCATACTGTGTGCCAGGCATTGTGCTACATGATCCATTTTTCCTATTTAGCCTGGTCTATAGCGGTTAAAAGATCAAGCCTCATGGTGTCTGAAGAGGAAAGAAGGCAGACAGGGAATAGGAGAGGAGCAACACATTTGAGCTGTTAGGCAGGTAATTCAGGAATAAATTACACTATCAACATTTGGCAGATTTAGATTTTCATTGTCTGTGTTTCTCAGACTGTGGAGAAATAGTCTTCTTTATCTCTTTTCTATTTTCAAATTGGCCCCTTAGAGAATAAAAGGCACAAACTCATTGTCTTACAGTGACTGTCTCTACACAGAGCTGTGCTGGTACCATTGCTCATGTCAGTGGTATCCACCGATGAAACCTGAGCTCACAGTCTCATTGGCAGAGGGAAGAGGCAGGCCAGTGGCTTCTATGTAAGTCCACCAGGCGATCCACACACATTATAATGTGTGCCGGTCAGCTGGCAGCCTGCTTACTGCCTGGTATCTATCAGTCAATGTGTTAAGAATCAGAGTTCAGTAAGGCCATTGAATAGGGTAAATGTATGCAACTTACAGTCAAAAGTCATTGTGAATGGTCACTCAGAAAAACCTTTACTATCTCCCTTCCCTCTTTCTCCCAGACACCACCGTGTCTGAGGAGAGAATAAAATTCAGAGGCAAATTGCTTCTAATGAGAGGTGACAATACATAGATGAGTTTTGAAATACCAAATAGGGTGATTCTGGCCTTTTGATTGTATGAAGAACCTTAAGAACCAGTCAGGTCTTAAGTGCAATTCTGACACTTGAAGCACATGAATATATTCTGAAAAAAATCAAGCAGCATAAAGACCAGAGACATATGTAGATTGCACTCAGTTTCTTGGCCACTCACTTTTTTTTTTTTTTTAATATTTTTTTAGTTGTAGATGGTACACAATGTCCTTATTTCACTGCTTTGTACGTGGTGCCGAGGATCGAACCCAGGGTCTCACGCATGCAAGGCAAGCGCTCCACCGCTGAGCTACAATCCCAGCCCGGCCACTCACTTTTGTTTGGAAGCAGCAGATTAACAGGCACTTTCTACATCCTGAGCTAATTTACATGTAATTCTCTGCACCTGTTAGTTTGAAGAAAGGTAGCTAATGACATCAAGGCTAAGGGATGTGTAAAACTTCATCTTGCTGTCAAAACCTATTATTTAAATAATTTGAAACTTCCATAACATTTAAATAAAAGAAGTTTCTCAAGTGAATAGAAAGGTAAAAATAGGAGAGAGAAAGGAAAATGAAAGTATGACAAGATGGAATTTGTTTTGACTGACACCTTAGATGCCAAGCCCTGATGCCCCCATAAACTCTGGGATTTGAACACTGATCATCTGTTATCTTTTGCCTTTTAGTGTTGATTAGGAAATATTTGTTCTTTTTGACCAAGCAAATCCATTCCTGGGAATTTAACTTAAAGCAGTTGAAAGTGAGGACAATAAAACATATGTACAAGGTTGTGCAACCAGAATTCATGAGCAATTTTGAGCATTTGGAAACAATCTATTGTCACTGATTTCTCAGCAACCCTGCACATGATTCTGACCTTGCACAGCTTCTTTGTTTCCTTTATTTTCCATAACCTGACTGGTTCTCCACGTTCTATCTAGCTTGTTGCTCTTTTCCTGTCTCCTTTGTGGGCGCAGCACACAATATCTGCCCCAGGCCTCTCCTGATTCCTGTCCTGCTCCCTCCTTGAGGCGACTAATGTACATCATCCTGTCAATTGTCTTTTCTAACACCTCCTCACACCTCCAGCTCTGAGTTCCACAACCACTTATTCGATTGTCTGCTTGACATCACATCTTGGAAGTCTCAGAAGCACTTCAAATTTAATACATGCTGAAGTAAACTCGTGCTCTCCCCAACACATGATGTAGTCTTACCCCAGTGTCCTTCTCTCTATTATAGAATGGCACCAACAATATCTAGTTGGGCAAGCCAGAAATCTAGAAGTCACCATTGATACCTCCTTCTATCTCACTCTCCTACATCTAATTATTCATGAAATCCTTTTAACTTTGCTTTCTCTTCATTCTCAAAGCTGTCTACGTGATTCCATCTCCAACACCTCTCACAAGCCTGGACCACGGCAATAGCCTAAATCAGTCACTGACATCAGATACTGCTCCCCTCCACACTGTTCCACACACACATCCAGAGAGAGCTTTTCAGACACAAATGTGAGTTTATGTAAAACATTTCAGTGGCTTCTTAATATGTGGAGAGTTCAAAATTCAGGGTTGGATGATTCCTGCCAGATTTCCAAAACCTTGAAATCTAAAAGGTTTCACTGGATATATTAAAAAAGAGAATGTTACACTTGATATATGATTTATTTTTAAGATTTTTATATTAACATATTTACTAACTAATTTTTATATTAACATATTTACTAAAAATTAGCATGGTAACCTTAGGACATTTCATGTCTATTTGAACTTTTTGAGGAAAAATCACAGTAACACAAAATCAGAATCAATTTCAACTTGATGGTGATATTTGAAGTCACAATAAAGCTCCTTTTAACTCATTTCCCTCATTTTTAGGAAAGAAATCAAGCAAGACAAGTATATGTAATTGAGGAAGATATTTGATTCTTTCATTTCTATTCTTTGTGTATAGATTGTTTTTTTAAAATATTTTTTAGTTGTAGATGGACACAATATCTTTATTTTATTTATTTATTTTTATGTGGTGCTGAGGATCAAACCCAGTGACTCATGCATGCGAGGCAAGAGCTCTACCACTGAGCTACAGCCCCAGCCCTAGATTGTTTTGTTTTGAATAATAAATTTGATAAAAACCTTGTTGAGGAATTGATTTCAAGAGAAAAACACAAAAACCTCTGACTTTGGCTCTTGTTTTGATTTCCCATCACAAGTCTCACTGTCTCTAATGGAATGAGAGTTTCCTTAGATTTTGATTGAGCCTGAGCAGAGTCCCTGCCCATGTAGCACCTTTGTGAGGGATATGAAGGGCAGCTGTTCTTCGTCAGGTGAAGCCCAGCACAGGTGGTTGTGCCTAGTACAAGCCATGGGACCAGGTTGGCCACCACTCTTTCTCTTTGGCTGGCATTCAAGGGAGAAACACTCATTCATTTGAAACTATGAATTATCAAATTATTGATAATTATTCAAATAATTATTCAAATTATTAATTTGAAACTAATATCCAGGTCATCCTTATTATTCTAGTAGAAGAACACCTCGCTACTTGCTGGTGATGTCACCTTTCTATATATGGACATGTGAGTCCCTGTGAATATTTGGAACAATCAGTTACCTCTAGCAGCATCAACCCTTTGACATTTCTTAGTCCAGATGTAAAGAATTAGTTTTGTTGTGGGAAGGGATCTCATGAAAATCAAAGGGAGAACAAAAGAGTAGTAGAATGGGACCAGAGGCAGAGAAGAGGGAAGGGAAAGGGGAAATACTGGAATGAAATTGACTAAATTATATTGTTATATTGTGTGAAGGTAGAATTACATAACAATGAGTCACACTGTTATTCACAATTAAAATACACCAATAGAAACATGGAAAATGATCAATTTTGTATCATCTTGAACTTGGAGAATTTTTCTCACCACTGAGAAATATGACTACATTAAACACAATCCCTTATGATTAATGCTTCCTCAAGTATGGAGGAAAATTATATATCAGGATTTTCAGACTGTCTAAGATAGACATACAGAAGAGACTCTTAGAGGGAAAATAACTAACTTGGACCCTCTCTCTAATTCAGTTTCTGATGCATCAAACATATCTGGTGGGGAAGCCAGATTACAGGACACGAGGACAGGACCATTAAGAGTCAAAAGGGGAAAAGGTGAATTGGACACAAGAATCCATGTGGAATGAGAACACTTTGAGCCTGGAAGCTGACAGCACAACCAGCTTGGCACCGTGGGAGAAAATAAGGTCATGTGTCTGAAGTGAAAGTGCTATTTTACTAGTCTCATAGGCCTTTGAGACCCAAGCCTGCTTGTATGGCGATCCTTCTAACTGCCTGTGACATGGAGGGAGCAGTCTTGTATTCCTCATCTTTGGGTGGCAGTGTAGGCAGCTCGATAGCATGGAGACAGAGGATTCGGTGGTGGTGACTCAGCTGATTGGAAAGACTTGGCTTGACCTAGTGTCTCTGCAATATGACAAGGCCAGAAATTTAGGATTCTTAAGGTAGAAATAAATCTGGTAAAGCCTTGTTCTGTTTTTATGGTAGATGGCGGTTTGACACAGGAACTCCTCTTAGGGGATATGGAGATATCCTGCAAGAGAATCCCAACTTAGCAATAACAGCAACCTCTAACTAACAAAATCTTGTTAGATATTTTGTGGGCTCTCTCAAATGCGGGGATACATACAATGGGAATAAGAAACTTCAAATCTATGCACAGCTCAATAGTTAGAAAATGAACAACCCAAGTACAAAATAGGACAAAGATCTCAATACACATTACACCAAAGAAATATATCATTGGAAAATAAGCATATGAAAAGATGCTCTGCATCATGGATAGTCAGAGATTATAAATTTAATCAATGAGATGCCACTGTACACCTATTAGAACAGAGAAAACCCAAAACACTGCCAACATCAAATGCTGGTGAGGATGTGGAAGAACAGGAACTCTCATTCAGTGCTGGCAGGAATAAAACATCATGCAGTCACTCTGCAAGACAGTTTTGCTGTTTCTTTCAAAACTAAATGTACCCTTACCTTATGATCCAGCAATTGAGCACCTTGAAACAAGCTGAAAATGTATGTCCACAAAACACCTGTGCCTGTCATATTGCAGCTTTATTCACAACTGTCAGACTTGAAAACAACATCCTTCAGCAGGTGAATGGATAAACTGTGCTACATCTGGACAGTATTATTCAGTGTTGAAAAGAGAGGAACCCTCAAGCCGTGAGAAGTAATGCATATTAAGTGCATATTACTAAGTGAAAGAGGCCAATCTGAGAAGGTTACCTACTGTATATTTTCAACCCAGTGACAGTCTGGAAAAACCAAAACTATGGAGACAACAAAAAAATTTACAGGTTGTCATGAATTATGGTTGAGAGATGAATCAGAACACAGGATTTTTAGGGCAAACTATTCTGTGAATAGAGGACATATGTTATTACCCCTTTGTCAAAACTCATAGAATTGGGGATGGTTTGTAGCTCAGTGGCAGAGCACTTGCCAAGCATGCATGAGACCCTGGGTTCCATGTCAGCATCATACCCACAAAAATAATAATAATAATCCAGTGTATGACATTGTGAACCCTGACATGAAGTATGGACTTTTTGATGATGATGATGTGTCCATGTTGGCATTATCAGTTTTAAAAACATACGGTGGGGAGTTAGTAATAGGGTAATAGTGTGTGTATATGATTTGCCATGAATGGAGGTAGAGGGTACATGGGAATGTACTTTCTTCTCAATGTTGCTATAAACCTAAAACTGCTCTAATACATAAAGTATATTTAAAAAAAAACATAAAGTTTTAAATTCCTGTGAATGAAGCTGGAATATTGCAGTTTGTAGGATTTAGTTATTCCTATTCATTATCATATCTATATATACTGAGCACATACGGACAGGGGAAGCCTGAAGATTCTTAATTACATCTACTTCCTCCTGTGACTTTCTACCTCACAAGGCAGTGACCTAATCACTTCTATGAGCTATTTTCCCATACATATCCAAATATTATTGTTTCTCTATATGAAAATATACCTTTGAGAAGTACAACAGGAATATGATTTAGAGTTCTGAAAAAAAAATCTCTAAGGTAGAAAAATTTTACTTTCTAAATCCAAATGTCCAAAGTTTACTATCCAAAAACTAAGCAACCTGGAGTCATGGATGGGAAACTCTGATGTAAATCTTGGGAAGTTCAGTTCCCAGATTGCATGATGGGATACTATCACCAATGATGGTGATTCTATCTTCATATGCTAGGGGAGACTTTCAAGGTTTAATTGCCTTGGTCCTATGGAAATACAGATCAGAGCTACAATTATTGGAATGATTTTGTGAAATTCTTGCTTTATCTGGGATTTCTTCTAAATAGGAGTGACTTTGATGAAGTGGGGAAATTCTTGTCCCATTTGCAACTGATTTTAATTCTTATTTCTAACAATATGATTTACAAATGGTGCTACTCTTCCTCTATAAATTCTTCATTCTAGGTTGATTGAGACATGGAGAAACCCTTGTTGCACTGGGCAGGCTTGAGAACGAGGCTCATGAGATGTTAAAGAGGTAAATCAGAAACTGCAATTTTTGTTTACCCTTTTAAATTGGCCAGGGTTTCTGGGAAAGGATATAGCAAATGGCTAGCATATATTGAAACCAAAAGGAGATTTGGTATATTAAGAAGAAAAGAGAAGAAGATGAATGAATATATGTTATCCTTTGGAAGCTATATGACTCTTGCTTTGGGAGTTGTGATGTGTGGCTCTTCAAGTGAATTAAAAAATCCAGTTACTCAATACTGAATATATTGCTAAACAATTCCATTTCTTTTATTTTTTAGAACTCTTGAAATATTTATCAATAAAAGGTTTTCAAGTACAGTAGTATTCTTTCCTCAGTACCTGTTTTTAAATTAACATCCACTTTTCTCTTAGGAATTTAAACTTACACTTCCATCTGTTGAATATGTATATTTCCATTTGTAGGATATATTAAAACTTCTTTGGGAACTGCCTCCTGGACACCAGGAAATATCAGCATCAGAATAAGGACCCAACTGCATAAAAGGCACTAACTAATGTACTTTTTTCCCCCTTAGCTACTCAAGGACTCTTCAGCTATTATTGGGTTTTAGATGGAGGTTCATAAAAAGAAAAATAATAATTAAAACCCCTGGGGGTTATTATCAACTGTTTCCCTTAAATTCATTACCTTACATAATGAAAATTATTCCTACACAGTTATGTCTTCTTGTGATTCGTGAATGAACACACTTAAAACACAATTATCTTTTTAAAATAATGGCCTCATGTTTTTATTCTATTATTATTTTCAAAATTAGAGCTGAGAACAGGAAGCTTCATTTCTGAATATGTTTTTCAAAAAAAATTTACAGGCCTCTTTCAATAGATGTTGTTTGTATTTAATTATTACTAAGTCATCATTTCCTGTGGAAAATATCAAATAAATACTATAAATATTGCTTCTGATTAAACAATTTTAATTCTCTTATATTTGGCTGAAGGCTTTGTAAAACATAACCTTTTCAGCACAATTTGTGGTGGGAAATTTACATATAACTTCACTGCAGTGAGAGCCATATAAAATTTTCTTTCTGAAATATTTCTCCTCTGTAGTGTTTATCCTTGAGAAATTTACTTATACTTGACACTTCATCTGTTCTTATACTGAAATCATGTTATTCTCTAATGTTTGCAACAAATGTTGTGAGAAGATTTAATCTTAATATAGTTATTATATCTGTGTTCATGTGAGTACAGAAAATAACATTCTAGAACTTAGAATAATTATTACTAATATCTTAATTGACACTTGATCACTTGAAAGAAAACACCTAGATATTTGTTACTTCTAACTACAATGAAATAATTTATTTAGGCAGAATAATCAGTAAATATTTAAGTAAATAATATATTTAGATAGAAAATCAAATCAGTTAATATTGTATCAGTTTTAAGTTTTCCGTAAGTCAAGTTTGCAAAAGTAGCTTAAGACAATATTGTCTGGTATGATTTGAAGTATTCATGCATACAAATCACCTGAGGTTCTTGTTAAAAATGCAGATCTTGGAGTGAGATAAAATCTTAGAGTAGTTTTGATTTACATTTTTCTAATTGCTAGAGATGATGAACATTTTTTCATATGTTTGTTGATTGATTGTATTTCTTCTTCTGAGAAGTGTCTGTTCGGTTCCTTAGCTCATTTGTTGATTGGGTATTTGTTGTTTTGTTGTTACAGTTTTTGAGTTCTTTATATATCCTGGAGATTAGTGCTCTGTCTGAAGTGCATGTGGTGAAGATTTTTTCCCACTCTGTAAAAATCATCCAGTCAGAATGACAGTTATCAAGAATACAAGTATTAAGTATTGGCAAGGATGTGGGGGGAAATGTATACTCATACATTGTTGGTAGCACTGCAAATTGGTGCAACCACTATGGAAAGCAGTATGGAGATACCTCAGAAAACTTGGAATGGATCCACTATTTGAATCAGCTATCCCACTCCTCAGTCTTTACCCAAAGGACTTAAAAACAGCATACTACAGTGACGCAGCCACATTAATGTTTATAGCAGCTCAATTCACAATAGCTAAACTATGGAACCAACCTAGATGCCCTTCAACCGATGAATGGATAAAGAAAATATGGTACATATACACAGTGGAATATTACTCAGCCTTAAATAGAAATAAAATTATGGCATTTGCAGGTAAATGGAAGGAACTAGACAATATCATGCTAAATGAAATAAGTCAATCCCCCAAAACCAAAAGCTGAATGTTTTCTCTAATAAGCAAATGCTGATCCATAGTGAGGCAGGGGGATAGGGAAGAATGAAGGAAATTTGGTTGTGTAGAGGAACTGAGGGGAGGGTTGAGGCTGTGGGGATGGGAAGGATGGTAGAAAGAGACAAACATTATTAACCTATATACATGTATGATTACACTATTGGAGTAACTCTGAACCATGTACAACCAGAGGAATGAGAACTTGTACTCTATTTGTGTGCTATATGTCAAAATGCATTCTATTGTAAAATAAATAAATTAAAAAAAATTTTAAAAAATATTTTCACAAATAGGGAAAAAGATGCAGATCCTGGACCCAGTGCCCCACTGAAACAGCTCTCATCAAGTTCGGCAATGACCCTTGTCAAACTTGAAGTATCATTTCACTGCTCACAAGCACCGGCCTCAGCTAGCCAGTTTGTCCTTTTTAAAAAAAAATCATTTTATTTTCACTTGACATATAACATTTGTACATATTTATGGAATATAGTATTGCAATTTGATAATGTGTACAATGTGGAATGATCAAATCAGGGTAATTAATATTTCCATCTCTTCAGATATTATCATTTCTATGTGTTGAGAACCCTCAAATTCTTCTCCTAAAGTTACTTAAAACCTATAACTAATTGTTATAGACTATAGTTATGCTACTGTACCATACAACACCAGGACAGTGTTTTGGTACCCACTGCCCACCCTGTGAGCATCCTGCTCCTCCATCCTCTTCCCAGCTCCAGTGACCTCTCTTCCACACTCTACTTCTATGTGACCTACTTTTTTAGCTTCTACAAATGAGTCCAAACATTCAGCAGTTGTCTTTCTGTGCCTGATTTATTTCACTTGACACACTTCCTTCTCTAGACACTTGTGAAAGGCACTCTCTCACCTCAAAGCAACAACTTAGTCTCCTAATTTAGAATTTTCTCCTTGGATTATCTGTTTGGGGTCAATAAGCTTCTCATATAATTTTCCTCTCACCTGAGATATGGTGCAGTAAACACTCTGATTTCTTTGTCATTTCAATTACTTATTATGAGTATATTTCACCCTTTAATTGATTCATTGTCAGTATATTCTGCTTTTCATTGAAAATCTAATATATCCAAACACTGAAGGAAGCATAATATATAGTCACACTCTACAGGAGAGATACCCAGGTGAAAAGCTAAATAATCATAAGTCATCATATTAAAAGGGATATCATAGGTAAAAGCTATGGATTCATAGCAAAAATGGGTCTTTGTAAATTTCTTGAAGAAAGTAAAAATTGAGTTGGCACTGATGGATGGGCTGCCTTTAAATTAGGGAAGCAATGCATCCATTTTCTGTTGCATAACTAGGGGTCATAATGGCAAATTAAATCTCAGCCTTCATATCTAGTCTATAAGAAAGCCATATTTTAATTTAGAACTATTGAGTGAGTAGGCCAGATTAGACCTAAAGCGTATATTTGATTTAAGAACATAGATGTAAATGGCTTGTAAGGAGGATTCTTCTTTATTAGTAAAATTTATATAAAGTGATAGATTTAGAAAAGTAAATAAAAATCCCTAAATAAACTAAAAAAAAAATCACAGCAAAAGCAAGTAGACAACCATTGGGAAAGCCATTAACAATTTAACAAAAGGAAATAGAGCCTTCACCTACCACAGAGAATAAAATATAGATACGACTGATATATATAATGCAACTGTCACAGCAAAGGAGATTGGATGGCTCCATAGGGTTGTTTCTGAATCTTTAATCTTATTACATTAACCACAGATAACATTTGTTTATGAAGTAGCTCATGTTGCATTTTATTATAATTATGATGGTTATGTCTATTGTCTAGTAGTATGGAGGAGAAAACTGAGTGAGAATATGGAAAGAGGAGGAGAAAATTTGGGGGTGAGAAGGTCAGTAGGCCTAAAAACTCACACCTTCACACCTTTTGTTTAGGAAATAGTATTCACCTCAGCAAGTAGATAATTTGAACCTCATTTATGCAAAAACCGTTTCTCAGGACCTGTTGTGCACACAGAGGGCAGCGTGTGAGTATTCCTAAGACACTGCAGATTCAAGAATAAATCAGGCCTAGACTCAACCTTAGAGATCTTACATATAGTAGGGAAAATTGGCCACAAATATGAGTACTTAGGGCACAATTGTGATTTAATTAAACAGTAGGGGAGTTCAGAACAGGGAAATTATCTTCTTCAAAGTGGCAGGAAATGAGTTCTTTTTCAGGATGTGCATGTGTCTAAGTCTTTCACTTTTCAAAACACAATGTTTTTGCAACAGTCTTCTTCTAGCAACAATTTTTAAAAAAAATTTTTTTAGTTGTAGATGGACACAATATCTTTATTTTTATGTGGTGCTGAGGATTGAACCCAGTGCTTCACACATGCAAGGTGAGCACCCTACCACTGAACCACAACCTCAGCCCCAAAACTTTTGTTTTTGAGGTTAAAATCAATCATAAACCCCTTCCTTTAACCTCATGTCCCCATCTAGGTATTTTTCCATGTTGCTTTCCCTCTGCGAATGCAAAGGTCTTTAGTTTCTTTTTCCACATCCTTATCTAAATCCCACTGACTCCATAGCCCTCTGAAAACTGACAACCACATGCACCACTGTGCTTCATCTGCTCCTGATATCAACTACAACAAACAGTTTGGGCATTCTTTGTTACCATACACATCTGCATTTAACTCTTGATTTCTTTTGTTGAAGCTGAATTCTAGTATAAGGATGTGGTTCGATGCTAGAGTGCTTGTTTAGCAAGTGCCAGGCCCTGGATAGGATTCCCAGCACCACAAGGCAGGTGGAAGGAACTATTCTCTCCCCTAGCAGCCTATATTTTGCATTCTGGCTGCCCCTTCCTTCTTAGTCTTCTTCCCAAAGTTCTCTTCCTCAGCCAGTGTTGGTGTGCTGTAGGGATTCTCTCATCCCTTTCCTTCTGCCTGAAACCCTCCATTCTTAGTTACTTTTTTCCTACAAATAACTAATGTATCCCACAAAACAGTATATTGACTCTTACAATACAGAGAGACTTCCCAGCCAAGGACTCCATTTTCAAGACTAAACTCTCTTGATCCAGAAGAGGACACAGGACCAATTCATGACAATGGAATAGGAGGTGAAATGCACGTCACTTCTGCGCCCAAATCTGAAAACAAAGAAACAATCAAACGAACAAAACAAAAACAAAACTCTTCTAAGTTTTCCTGTCTGTTTGCTCTGGGAGAAAGTGGACCTACATAATCAAAGTAGTCTGGGACCCATGATCACCGTGTGACTAAACACCAACCAGAAACATTCATGATTGATTTATATGTGAATTAAAAATAACTCTATATTGCATTAAGCCATTGAAATCCGGGGATTTATTTTTTACAGTGTATAACAGTAATGTGGAAATTGGTACTTTGAAGTGGGATGCTATCATTAAAAAACTTGAAATATGGGGAATCAGATGAGTAGTTGGGGAGCAGGCAGAAAAAGTGCAGAGAGTTGGTGACAAGGTCACACAGTGGCAAAATGCTGAGTAAAATTATTGCCTGTAATAACTTGGGAAATCCTTGTGACTCTGAACGTACTTGTAAAGACAATGATTGGGAAACAGAATGTTAGCACTGTTTGTTGGTTGTTACTGGCTAAGTTTAACAAGTTATGAGTAGAGAAAGATGAAATTAGACTAGAAAGAACCATTTCATAAGCGATAAAATGAAGAGTAGAGAGAGCTCCAAAATAGAGAGCCTCTTTAGGTGAGAAAACTTTACTACTTGTAGACCAAAATTAGTATGAAATAAGACTCAAAAAGTCTTTGAGGAAATACAATACTAAAGGCTCAATCTAAGAAAGAAAGAACTGGTAAGTTGGACTTTATCAAAATTCAGAATTTCTGGTTTTTGAAAGACACTATCAAGAGAATGTGAAGAAGTCAAAACACAAACTAAAAGAAAATATTGGCCCAAAACACAAAGATTGTTATTCAAAATATTAAAAAAAGAATACTTCAAACTTTTTAAATTAACCTTTTAAAAATTTTTTCTAATTAGTTATACATGACAACAGAATGCATTTGTTTCATTGTACACAAATGGAGCACAAATTTTCATTTTTCTGGTTGTACATGATGTAGAGTGGCACCATTTGTGCAATCATACCTGTACCTAGGGTAATGACGTCCTTCTCATTCCACCATCTTTCCTACCCCTATGCCCCCTCCCCTCACCCCTCCCCTTGGCCCAATTCAAAGTTCTTCCATTCTTCCTATGCCCCCTCCCCTCATTATGGATCAGCATCCACTTATCAGAGACAACATTTGCCCTTTGGTTTTGGGGATTGGCTTCCTTCCTTTAGCACGATATTCTCCAACTCCATCCATTTACCTGCAAATGCCATAATTTTATTCTCTTTTTTAATGCTGAGTAATATTCCATTGTGTTTATATACCACAGTTTTTTTTTTTAATCTATTCATTTATTGAAGGGCATTTAGATTGGTTCCACAGTTTAGCTATTGTGAATTGAGCTGCTATAAACATTGATGTGGCTGTGTCACTGTAGTGTGCTGTTTTTAAGTCCTTTGGGTATAGACTTAAAGGAGTGAGATAGCTGGGTCAAATGGTGGTTCCATTCTAAGTTTTCTAAGGAATCTCCATACTGCTTTCTAAAGTGGTTGCACCAAATTGCAGTGCCCCCAGCCATGTATGAGATATATCTTTTTCCCTGCATCCTCACCAACTCTTATTGTTGCTTTTATTCTTGGTAACTGCCATTCTGACTGGAGTGAGATGAAATCTTAGAGTAGTTTTGATTTTCATTTCTCTAATTACTAGAGATGTTGAACTTTTTTTTTTTTTACATATTTGTTGATTGATTGCCTATCTTCTTCTGAGAGGATACTGCAAACTTGATACCAAAGTGAACAATATGATTTTAAAAATCAATTAAAACCAATATGATTTTAAAAATCATATTGTCAAAGGAGCTGGGTGTGGTGGTGCATGCCTATAATTTCAGTGACTCAGGAGGCTTAAGCAGGAGAATTGGAAGTTTGAGACCAGCCTCAGCCACTTAGTAAGGCCCTAAGCAACTTAATGAAACCCTGTCTCAAAAT
>CM053403.1:65844721-65862399 GCA_028644305.1 Xerus rutilus | reverse complement strand
GATGCATATTTCAGTTTTTGAGTGAACCGTATTCTCAAATTAGTAAAGTATTCCAGTTACTGTAATACTATCATTGTATCCTCAAAAAACTACCAGTGGGAAGGGATCCCTGAAACTGTGCTGCCACTTAGAAGAGGATATGTCCCCAAACTCATGTCAGATGTGAGCATTGCAGATGAAAGTCTAAAAGACTTCCTGAAGCTAAGCCATGAGCCATGTGAACGGTAGGCAAGGATATTCTTCCCAGGGCTTAGAGTCAGCATCTGATCCAGCAACCTTTCCGCTCTAGGATGGGTGTGCCTGTAATGCCTATCCAGCATGTTATTTTTGTCATTGCTACAGAGCAAGGAATACCCTGTGGCTCTAATCCCTCTCTTTTCTGAATAAAATATTTTTGTTCATTTGTCTCATATGCTACCTTGTTACTGTTTGAATGTGTTCCTCAAAAGTTCATGTATTGGAAACTTAATTCCCAGTGCAACATTACTGAGAGGTGAAGCCTGATAGGAGGTGCTTAGGTCATGAGGTTCTACTCATTAATGGATTACTACTCCTTTTACTACACTTGATCTTAGCCAAAGGGCTGAGAAGCGCTAATACTCTTCTTACTAAAGTCAGTTAGCTCTTGTAGGAGTGAGTTCTCATGGGAGAGTGTGTTCATTCTCAAGACAGTTGGTTATTATAAAAGTGAATTGAGCTTCTTTCATGTTATGAGGGAGCAACAAGGCCCTCATCAGAAGTTGAGCAGATACTGGTGCCATGCTCCTATACTTCCCAGCCTTTAGAACATGAGCCAAAGGGACATCTATTCTTTATAAATGATCTGGTCTCAAGGATTTTGTTATATATAGCAACAGAAAATGGATCGAGACAGTCTCCTTGTACCTGTGTCAAGAGGAAAGTGGGAAGGTAATTTATCTTCAAGTCCTTTGGTTGCTGAGCCATGATGAACAATATTTGAACTTTATGGAGAAGATAATGTCATTTAGAGATCTTGGAACTTGAACTGGTTAAAGTGACTATCTTGATCAAATGATATCTTCCTTAAAGAGGTAAATGCTTGAAGACTACATCCACAAGTTTGGTATCTGGAAATATGGACTTTGGCTCTCCCTCAAAGATTCATGCTTCACATTCATGGTTGTATTAGTCAGTGTTCTCCAGAGAAGCAACCAATGATGTGTTGCTAATGCATCATATCATAAATATGTAAGTGTGTGTGATACACATGCATATACACATATACATCCCACACACATACACGTATTTACTATAAGGAATATAATAACATATATTTATTATAAGAAATTGGCTCATGAAATGATGAAGGCTGGCAACCCCAAATCAACAATGTGGGTCAGCATCCTTGAGACCTAGGATAGCCAACAATGCAGTTCCAGTCTAAAGCTGACAGATGAAAACCAAGAGAGTGGATAGTGCAGAGAAATCCCTTTTTCTTTGGGGGCTATATACACATTTGTTCTATTCAGACATTCCTTTGATTGGATAAGGCCTAACCACATTATGCACAGAAATATGCTTCATCCAATGTTTACCTATTTACATATTAATCTTATCCAAAAACACAGTCTAAATTGACACATAAAATTAATGATTACAATATAGTTTAGGGTTGTTGCTGAAAAGTAGCTACCTCTCAGAAGCACCAAAACTATCTTTCTCAGTTGTTTCTTGGTAGAGACATGCATTTAGTTCTCAATAAGGGACTCTGAGCAGAAGTGCAGTGTGTCTTTCCTGGTCATGATACTTACGTTGTATTCTGCTTTCCCTTTTTCAACACCTTACTAAATACAGAGGACTTCAAGACTATAGGGAACGGTAGGACCAGAAGGTGAAAGATGGAAGTATCCTGTATCCTTGAACCACCATATGGATGGTTATTCACTGACCAGAAATCCTTGCATTGGATGGTCAAGAAAGCAAAATGTAAAATTGTTCTGTGTTAAACCATTTAGAAAAATAATTTCTGTTGTTTCAACAGTTGTCATTACCCTAATACCTTCTACCTATTTATTTGATCAGGACTTCCATCCTGGGCTGAACTCATATTTCTAGCTCCTAATATGTCACAAGAGCCTCACAAATTGAATTATTTCTAACCACCTTCTAAGTTCCACATATACATTCCCCAATGTCCTAAGTTTACCACCATATACTCAATGTAAATAATACCTGCTACCACCTTACCACTAATTCTCCCTCATCCCACATGATCAATTAGTGATTAAGTTCTGGTAACTTCCTTTCTTTACCCATCTTATTTATCTCATGAACTAAGGTGATTAGCTTCCTCTGATTGCCCTCATAGTCTCTTAACTGAAATGTGAGTTCTTAACTAGTTTTATTTGTCTTGAATATTTTTTAGACTTTCTATCTAAAATAGGGATCATCATCATCACAATATTCTCCTATTTTTTTCCAAATTCTTAACATCTTAAAAGACATGTAACATAAATTCACCATTTTTTTAGTCAGCTTTTTCATCCCTGTGACCAAAAGACTTAACAAGAACAATACAGAGGACAGGAATTTTATTTGGGGTTTACAGTTTCAGAGTTCTCAATCTCCATTGTTCTAGGCCCCAGGTGAGGCAGGACATCATGTTGGGAGGGCATGGAGAAGGAAAGCAGCTCAGGATCTGGCAACCAGGAAGCAGAGAGCTCCACTCAACAGGGGCAAAATATAAACCATAAAGGCATGACCTCAGTGACCTACCTCTTCTTCCATCCACACTGTACCCACCTACAGTCACCATCCAGTTAATCTGTATCCTTGATTAATCCACTGGCTAGGTTAAGGCTCTCGTAATCTAATCATTTCACCTCTGAAAACGCTTACATTGCTTCACACATGAGCTTTTGGGGGCCAACATATCTAAACCATAATAATCATGCTAACCACTTTCAAACTTCAAGACTATAGGGAATGGTAGGACCAGAAGGTGAAAGATGGAAGTATCCTTTATCCTTGAACCACCATATGGATGGCTATTCATGGATGGCTTTGGTGTTGAATACATTCATAGTCTTATGCAGTCATTATCACCATCCACCTCCATAGCCCTTTACAATAATCTCTCATTTCTCCCTTACCTAGACCCTGGCAACTACAAACTAACGTCTGGTTCTACAATTTTTTTTAATGCTTTTTTAATTAGTTTATTTAATTGCATTTCAAGTCATAGCACATATATAGAGCTCAGTTTTTCTATTTCTCTGGTTGCAAACCAGAAAAAGTTACACCAATTGTGTTTTCATACATGCACCAATGGTAGTGATGACGATCTCAATCAACCATCTTTACTATACCCATTCCCCTTTCCTGCCTCCCACCTCCCCCATGCCACATCCAGTGTTCCTCTATTTCTCTTATGTTTCCCATTCCCTCCTCCCTTATTCATCAGCATCCACTAATCAGAGAGAACATTCGGCATTTGGTCTGACCATAATGGACTGTTTCTATGATTTTGACTATTCTAAGTATCTCATGAAAGTAGAATCATGTACTATCCGTCTTTTTTGTGACTGGCTTATTTCACTTAACATAATGTCCTCAAAATTCACCCATATTGTAGAATATAACAATTGCCTTTACTTTTTCAGAGGGATTATTATTCTATTATATGTATGTACCCCATTTTGTTTATCCATTTATTCGTCAATGGACATGGAGGTTGCTTCTGTGTGTTATTCCTACTATTATGAGTAATGCTGCTCTGAGCATATATGTATAAATATCTCTTTAAGACACTTGTGTTAATCATCTTTCCATCATTATAGAAAGATACCTGAGATAATTAACTTATAAAGAGAGGATTTTTTTTAATTTTTGGCTTAGGTTTTAAAGATTCCTGGTCATGTCTGAGTAGACTCATTGCTTTTAGGCTTCTGCTAGGAGTGCCAGGGGGCAAAGATGAGGAGTGTGTAGCAGATCAAAATGCTCATCTCACAGCCAAGAAGAAGAAAGAGGAAAGGGCTGGCATTCCCTAATGCCCTTTAGGGGAATATCCTCAATGACCTAAGGAACTCTCCCTTTAGGCACTTCTAAAGGTTTCCACCCCTCCCAATAGCACTACTCTGGGAACAAGCCTTTAACAAATGGGTCTATAAGGGACATTGCAGATCCAAACTAGCATTCTGCCTCTGGCCCCAAAAGTTTATGTCCATCTCATAATGCAAAAGTCTCCTAGAGTCTCTGAAGTCTTAATTGTTCCAACATTGCTCCAAAATTCTAGTGCAACATCTCCTTCAAGATTTAAGGCTGTGATCTCCTGAGAAAACAAAGCAAAACAAAACAAGTTACATACTTCCAAGATACAGTGGTAAAGTAGGAAGAGCTGAAAAATAGCAAGACTGAAACTCAGCAGGGCAAACATTAAATCCTAAGTCTCCATGTCCAGCATCTAGGGCGCACTGTAGCAGAATGTGGGCCCCTGAGGGCATGGCCATCCTCACCCCTACAGACTTGCTGGTTGTTGCCCACGTGTCCACTCTTGGGCTGGCTTCTTGCTGCCTGCAGCTTTCCTCAGCAGGTGTTCCATGTTCCTGGCTGTTCTGACTTCCTGAGGTCTTCATTGAAGCATTAGTGTCACTCTGATAGTTTCACTACACCTCACCCTGTCCCTCGGTACTTGCAGGGATTCTGAGCCTACTACACACTGCCAGGTTTTGTTTTGTTTGAAATCTCAGTGGAAACCTCCATGACTACGTAACTCTTGCATTCTGCAGGCCTGAAAAACTAGTACCATGTGGGTGATGCAAAGGAGTGCCACCAGTGTGTGTTGTAACTGGACATACCTAAGCCACAGCTGCAATAGCCTTGCTAGCTTAGGTGGTCTGGATGAGCAGGGTGCCTTGGGTTTTCTTCTCAAGAGACTATGCACTGGCAAGTCTTTGAAATCAATTTGTACTTTTATACCCTTGAGCCTAATGATGGATGGGATCTTGCAAACCCCTGAGATGCCTTCAGGGTATCTTTCTACAGTTCCAGTGCAAAGTCCTTGGTTTCTGTGCCATGGTACTAATCTCTGTACATTCCTCTGCTGCACCTATAAACATGCTCCTCTTCTCACCAAGCTCTGAAATTTTCAATTCTTTCCACTCTGCTTTTTAATTCTGATTCTCACTTTAGATCTGATTAAAAGTAGCCAGTAATACATATGCCACTGCCTGAATGCAGTGCTGCTTTGAATTTTCCTTAACCAGATAAACTAGTCTCTTGCCTTTAAATTCAGCCTCCCCAAAAGTCTCAGGGCATGGACAAAATGTAGCCAAATTTTTTTGCCAGGGTGGTAATATGAATGTCACTAAGTACAATCCCCAAGAGTCCTCATTTCCATCTTGAAAACTCACCAGCCTCCTTAACTGTCCACATTTCTATCAGCATTATGATCTTCTGAGTCTTTACCAGAATTATCAGTTAATCTCTGCTTATAGCATTCCAGGCTTTCTCTATCTTGCTTTTCCCAACTTTTCTACATCTCTTGCACAATCCATTCTAAAAACTGTTCCACATCATCAGGTATAGGACCAGCAATGACTCCACTTCTCAGTGTTAGTCAGCTTTCCATTACTGTAACAAGACATCTGAGGTATTCAACTTAAAAGAGGAAAGATCTATTTTGGCTCACAGTTTTGGAGGTTCCAGTTCATGGTCGATTGCCTCTGTTGCTATAGAACCTGTGGCAAGGGAGTACATCATGGTGGAGAGCATGTGGTAAAGCAAACTCTTCATCTCATGGAGACTTAGAAAGAAAGACACAGAAAGCAAGAGACTGGCATTCCACAGTGCGCCCAACGACTGAAACTTCCAAGTAGGCTTCTCCTTTGAAATGTTTCTGTCACCTTCCAATAGCCCCAAGTTTAGACCCATCCTTTGAGACATAAGACTTTGGGGTCATTCAGATCCAAAACAGAATTCTGATCTCAATGAATGTATTAGAAAGTGTATCTTCCGATTGGATCTTTTTGGAAAATTTGAGGGTTGGTATTCATTTTTTTGAAAATCTTCCATAGAATTCACCAGTGAACACATTAGCTTCAGGAATTTTCTTTGTTAGAGGATTTTGATTAGTGACCCAATCTTATTTCTTATAGGTCTATTTGGATTTTCTATATCTTTGTGATTTAGTCTTGGTAAGTTTTTGTGTTTCTAGGAACGTGTCCACTTCATCTAGGTTATCCAGGTTGTTGGCCTATACTTGCTCATCAAGGTCTCTGTGGTCCCTTTCTATTTCTGTGTTGATGTCCCCACTTTCATTTCTGATATTTGCAGTTTGAGTCCTCTTTCCTTTGCTCTTAGTTCTTTTAACTAAAGTCTTGATGATTTTATTGACTTTTTTTGAAGAATCAACTCTTGGTTTCATTTTTCCCAATTTTTTCTCTTCATTACATTTATCTCTGCTCTGATGTTTATTATTTCCTTCTTTCTCATAGACTTTAGTTTTAGTTTATTCTTTTCTCTCTAGTTCCTTAAGTTATATAGTTGCTTTGTTTATCTGAGCCTTTCCTTGTATTTTAAAATTTTAAAATTTTCCTCATAGCAGTTCTTTCACTACATGCCATAAGTTTTGGTATGTTGTGCTTTCATCTTCATTCATCTCTGGGTGTTTTCTGATCTCCCTCATGACTTCTTCTTTGATCCATTCATTGTTTAAGTATAAAAGTTTTTAATGTTCATCAACTATTCTGGTGCTGAATTCAAACTCCTTAATGTGCATGTAATAGTTTCTCTGATCTTGTAAAACTCCAATGTTTTCTCTAGGTACTCACTATTTCAAACTGGACACTGAGTCCACATTTCCACTGCATGCTATTTGCATTTTACTTTAGAATTGCTTTGTTTTCCCATCATCTTCTCTATCCTCTAAATTATTAGCTAGGTAACTTACTGTGCTTTGATTCAGCTATCTTTTTGCTCAGAGTCTCCTGTCGCTCTTTTTCTTTCTCATGTATTAGGTCTCCTTCTTTGTCTTTAGCACATGTAAAATCTTTATCACTGCACCTAACCTATAGTTTAGAAATTACCTGTAGATGTGTTCATCTTGGAAGAAATTCTAATTCCAGAGTCACCACATGGAAGAGGAGAGAGAAAGATTCAGAAAGTCATTACTGGATGTTGGTTTCCCTAATTCAAGGGACGATGTTTATATTCAAATATTTGTTAGCTAACTGTGATAAAATCAGAAGTTGGTTTAAGTGCTAGAGATGCTGACAAACGTGATTCCTGCCCTCAAAGATCTTACTTCATGGAAGTTAAATTAAAAAATAAAAAATAAGAAACATAAACAAGAGGATACTTTTATTTTTTTATTTGTTTTAAATATTTATTTTTTAGTTGCAGGTGGACAGAATATCTTTATTTTATTTTTATGTGGTGCTGAGGATCGAACCCAGTGCCTCATGCATGCTAGGCGAGCACACTACCACTGCGCCATAACCCCAGCCCCAAGAGGATACTTTTAAAGATCAGCAATTACTGTTAAGGAAATAAAGCAATATAATGTGATAAATGGTCAGGAGATAGTCTAGATAGAATGGCCAAAGAAGACATGTCTATGGTGTGTCATCTGTTGAGGGGAAGTTATTAAGGTCCATAGTTCAGAGTGACAATTTCTTTAGAGAAGGAGGGACCAGAGCAGACAGGACAGAGATAGAGTGAGAGAAGATTCTACCCTTAACTAAGGAGTATGCTTAATGGCCAGAGAGAGGTCTAAGACTCAGTTTTAACTTGAGCACATTTTCCCAGTGCAAAGCCCTCTGACATCCAAGATCATCAGTAACTTCCATTATGCTCACAAGGAGCCTCAACGGGGAATTTCCTGTTGACTGACTATTAGCAGAGCTGAGTTAAAAAATATTCCAGAGCAGAAATAAGAGAATGTTATAAATTATAGAATATAAAATAAGAATTTGGTGGAAGTTAGGAGTCATCACCAAACTTCCCAATCCCTGACCAAAATTCACAAAAATCTATGGAGGAGACTTGCAATGAAATAGGAAAGTCTGGTGCTTGAGCTAAGCTAAATTGAATTTTAAGGCATGAAGTGTTTCTATATGATGTCTGAATTACATGAAATATGTGTATTATAACACAAAAATATTAAGGGATGAAGTTCCTTGCCTGAAATTTGAGGTATCCCTATTAAATAGGAGTTATTTGGGGTGCATCTCAATGGATTGAAAGAGGGAAGAAAAAGTGGAAGGAAATTCTACATTGAAGGTCATTATATGGAAGAGGAGAAGAAAGAGCCAGAATCCTTAGGGATTCTACCACATCCTTTGTTCCAACTCTTTCTTTCCTATGTCTCTTTGGCCTGGCCCAGCCTTCTTCTATGCCAGGATTGGTAGAGACTGTTGGTGTTTACTGCTTTCTTCCTCTCATCCTTCCCTGGCATACAGTTTTGTTAAATTTCCCAGTGTCCTTGCATGCAGGATTGATCTTGGAATCCAGATTGATGGAATGGTGGTGGAGTCGGGTAAATTGTAGCTTGGCCATATGTAATTTCTTCTCTATTCTTCCAATTTCTTGCCTAGATTAGAAAGGCAAACAGAGGTTGCCCAGGAAAGCCTTAGACTTTGAGAGAAGCTTTTGTGTCAGTCCACTGCTGTCTTGCTTTAATAGCAGAGGCCCCTTTTCTGATTTGATATAACTGCCAATACTAACTCCTCCCACCCTCCCACTCTGAACTTGGCACCTCAAGCTCCTTCTCTATTTCCCATCACATCAAAATATCCTTCCTGCTTATTGTATGCTTTCCATTGGACTCATGTGACATCCTGTGGTGGGAGGATCATCCTCTTTCTCTGTCACTTGATAAATTTGAGCTCCACGCTATACTATTATTATAATCATTAATATAGTTACAGGCAAAATTGGGTTATCTTCATTAGAAGGTTTGCAGAAGATTTGAAAGATTTGATTTTAAGCTAATTGAGGACAGGGATTACATCTTCATAGACTTATACTTTTAAAATTAAAGTTAGAAAATAGAAGATGTAACTTAAGAGGCTTAAACTAGATCTGTTTCCAACATACTGAATTTAAAAATACTTAAATAGAATCATTGAAGAAAGGCTAATATATTTTTATCCTATTATGAGCACATTACTAAAATGTACTTATACTTCCCAAGGTCAAAACCACCCACTTTGTGCAAAGGTCTCGATGTTGGCAATTCTTGTCAAGCCCAGATGGGTTGCCTCAAAGAACTTATCTACTGTCTCTTGCATTAGGCAGGGGAGGCTGTTTATGACATATTTTAGGTTCTGTAGCTATTTTTCAGGGAATCCATATACACAAGATTTATTTTAAATCCTTTAACACATTTTCCTCATTCGGATGTTACTGTTACAGTCCCTTGTGAGAACATGTGTTGGTAATGTTAGAATAAGACATAAAGTAACAAAATGACTTCCTTTCAAAGGCTTTGGAAAATTTTAACTCTTAGGAATAAGTTCCTAATTAGTTAAACGAAAATTGAGCTCTGACTCTTAGGAAGTAAGTAGAAATAGACCAGGGGATGCTTTCTTGTAGAGCAAGAGACTGGAGACTGGTCCTTAGGGAGGTTTTCAGGAAGTTCTTTTCCTCTCCTCCCCATCACCTGCCACCATGCGGTAGGTAGCAGCACATAGGTAAGAGTCTTAACAGGGAATGAAGAGAGGTGGACAATGAACCAGCAATACTGGAGGAAGATTGTTAAAACAAATGTACAAGGATTGGCTGTTTGAAAGAAATAGATCTACAGAAACAACCACTGTCACTATTGTAAACAAGGGAAAAGAATTAGCTCATTCAAAATCAATTATTTGTTACATCCCAAAGATGTCACTATGTCAAGCATCTTCTTTAATTTTCACTGGATTCTCTTTGACCTACTCCAATCATGCTTCTATGATTATAATGTAGGATTATATGCATATTTCCCATGCATTATCTCATTTAATCCTTACAATAGAAATGTGAAGTAGGTGGGCAGGATTGGTCTCATCTCTATAAATCAGGAAGCTAAGGTACATAGGTACTTTTTGAATGTCTTGCAACTAGTCTCAAATTTGGGTCATTTGTTTCTATGATTTATTGATTCTTAAGATACACTGTTCCCTGGCTTAAAAATCTCTCCATGGTCTAGCTCATTTTCCTTCTCAAGTCATGTATTTTATCACTTTCTTATTTTACAATCTGTTATTCAGTCATACTGAATGTCTTTCAGGTTCTCAATTTTGCCAGTCTTTTTGCTTCTGAATATTTGCTGCTAGTCTGCTTCTGCCTTTAACATTCTGCTCACCATTTTGTCTGATGAGCTCTCAGTCAACCTTCGCATTTCATTATGTGTATCATCCCCTTGGGAACCTATACTGGTCTACCTCTGGTTCCCTTCCAGGTTCCCTGCTCTCTGCAGTCCCCTGAAACACATTGCTTGCCCTCCATCTTGGTGCTGGTCATGCTTAATGTGCTTTAATTGTGTTCCCCTGTGCTTTGGAAACTATGTGAGAACAGCAGACCTCATCTGTTTCATTCATAGTGTCTGGTTCAGAGTAGGTACTCAATATTTATTCTTTCCCTCCTTGACTGAAAGAGTAGATGAAGAAATATTCCTTATTGAAGGTTATCCTTTTCCCCTAATTTCCAAGTCTCCTTTTTTACTTTCTTAAATGCTTTAGCAAAGTTAAAATAAGTTAATTTCACTTAAGAGTGTCTCCTATACTTATGAATATAAAGCTTCTCTAATCACTCTTGCCTTCTGAGAGTAATGCAAGGACCAGACATCACTTCTAGAGTGGAGAAAGGATAAATCAAAGATCCCACTTTGTTATTTCTCTAGTTCCACTCTTTGTACCACCTACATTCTGGCCTTGGATTCTAGTCAGTTCTATCTTTAGCCCATCCATCAAGATTTGTAAAAATTTCCTGTGAACCATTTTTTATCTATAGAGTGCTAACTCATAGGTCAAAATAACAATATAAATGCAAATTTGTAAGAGTTTTCCATTATGCAAAAAAGGTTATTTGAATTCTTAGTCCAAACATATTGCAATCTTAGACCTTGGTAAAATCTTTCCCCTGAAATTTTTCTATCCATACATTTTGTGATGTCTTCTTACAATTCTTTGTTCAATTTCTCAGTCCTGACATGCAACTTTGAGAACTTGGGCACACTCTGGTAAGAATTGTTTAATTCAAAGGAATAAAAACTTCTTAAAGGTTATCTAACTTGAACTATGCCCAAGTTTTCCACGAATGAGCTATATAAAATCTTGCCATATGTTCCTCTTCAGATTGGTGCATCTGAGTAGAGTACTTATAAGATGATCTAGGTATATTCATTGAATGATGAGATCACTTTTCTGAATATTCAGATAATTCAAAATCTTGCATTATTTAATTTACTTAGACAAAGTGAAATGTGGTTAAGACAAACCTATAAGGCCTTATGCCAGGTTGCTTTTTTTTTTTTTTTTGATGTGAAAAAGGTCTGAGGAGCAGCTGGCCACCAGCTGGTGCCTCATGCTGTTTTATTGAAGTGGAATTGGGGCTTTAACAAGCTTAATTATAACAAGACTTCACCTGCATCACAGCATTGGTTACTGCCCCCACCCTTTGCTCCATGGCTTTTATTTTTTTCCGAACACATTGCTGGTTGTTTTGAGACCTGTTTTAAATATTTCCACCCCAACCATATATGATCTGAAAGCTTTACAGTGATACTCTTGATTTAATTATAATGGCATTAAAAGTGTAAATTAAATCTAGCTTCTTTTGTGTAAGTAAGATCAGGAATATGGCTGGGAGAACTTGGAACTGATGGTGAGTAATATCCCTGAATTCACTGAAGGTTATCTATAAACTAAATTTAAGTGATAGATCTGGCTAGATCTTTTATTTCAATTAATTGATGAAGGATCCATGTGTTCATATCATTAGTTCTTGTGTCTTGAGGGGTCACCTTTATTTTATTATTTCTTAAGCATATTATATAACACAAACCTCACATTTGATTATAAGCATTTCTAAGTACTTCCTAACATAGCTGGTATAATTCCCAATAGGAAACAAGAGAGAGAAATTATCATTGACAGTTTGATTGATTGGAAGCTATATGAATTTGCAACAAAGATTGCTGAGTACATATTATAAATCCCTATATTTTCTTTTAGCATTAACTACTAAATGATGATTAACTGCTGCTATTTCCTCTGTGTTGTGTTTTGGGTCCATGAATAAATGTTGCTAACCTCTTTAAAATGATGACTTGGGGGAGAGTTTAGAGAGAGATTTAAAATTACCTTTTAACATGAAGATAAAAAGTGATGAGAATCTCTGGTTGGTGACAATAGTAATAACACAATCTGAAAGCTTCGGTAAAAAGTAAATCCCTTGTTACTTTTTGTGCTAAAAGACTTCTAGATCCTGGGCAGGCTGGAAAAATACAGAGCTCTATGAATAAATTAGATGTTAGCATGAAATAAGTGGCTTGACCTTTTTGGGCTCATGTTTATAGCTTT
Source organism: Xerus rutilus (assembly GCA_028644305.1). NCBI lineage: Eukaryota > Metazoa > Chordata > Mammalia > Rodentia > Sciuridae > Xerus > Xerus rutilus. The sequence goes on along the minus strand of CM053403.1, from coordinate 65,849,875 downwards.
CTTGTCCTCAATAAGATAATTACATTTCTATTTGCCTGGAACACTTGGGATTAGAGATGTTTATACATCTTGGGAAAAGAGTTGGGGCCATTTGGCTCAGACCAACAATAATACTCCAATAGGTCTTTCTAAACTGAAAATAGTAGATGAAAGTATTATCTATGAGATTCACTATGCACCTTCTTTTAAGAGGTTTAGCTAATGCATGATATTCAATGAGAGACAGGAAAATGTCATGTTGATTTGAAGCTGTAATAGAAGAAATGTTGTTTCTTATAAATATTATGCGTGTTATATTACTTTTAGTCTGTTGTTTCACATATTTTAATGGTTAAATTCAATTTCTCTTAAGCCCTTAGATTCAGACTCAGACTCAAAGCTACTTGTCATTTTCTCTGACTTTCCCTCCTGCTCGTCGCCACCTCCCCACTCCAGCAGGATTAACATTTCCCTCTCTGCTAACATCTCTTCTAACAATGCATTCCTCTTTTCTTATGGCACTTCTCAAATTGCATTGTAATCATTTGTTTACATGTCTGTCCCTTTCGAGACTGTGAGCTCTTCAAGATCTGAGACAATGTTTCATTTAATTCACTTGGTAGACCTATGGCCTGTCAGTGTCTGGCACATAATGGGCTCACTACAAATGTTGAAAGAATAAAAGGGAGAGAGATTAATGAACGAATGTAAATTATTATCATCTCAGATTTATTTGAAATCATATCAGAGTATATAAGAAAGAAACACCCATGTCACCTCCTTCCATGTCATGTCATCTTTTCTGGGAAACTTCAGAATCCTTAATAGTCTTCTCAACTCATATTGCATAATTCCACAGCAGTGATACCAGCACTGTAATTAAAACACAAACACTGTCAAATCATCGTGAATCACTCGCTGAGTTGCAATCTTGAAATCTACAGGTGTGGTTTTATGTTTCACCCATTTACATTAAAATTCACCCATTTTGTGTGTGTGTTTCCTCTGCCCTTTGGTAACAGGCATTGAACCCATGGAATACTTTACCACTGAGCCATATCCCCAGCACTTTTTATTTTTTTATTTTGGGACAGGGTCTTGCTAAGTTTTTTAGGGCCTCTGTAAGTGGCTGAGGCTGGCTTTGAACTTGTGATCCTTCTACCTCAGCCTCCTGAATCCCTAAGATTACAAGTGTGCATCACCATGCCTGGTTCACCCATTTAAAAAAAAGAGATAATATCTGGTTATCTTGATAACCTGATGACTATGGTTAGAATTTTCTAATTTGCTTGTATTTCCAAAGAGTTTAAATGAGAATCTACTTTTAGAAAAAGAAATAGAGGTTCTGCTAAGTGCAGTCATTGAGGTGATCAGGTAAGATTGTGGGTAAGTGGGACCCTGGTTCAAGAACCAAGGTTACCATTTGACATCCACGAGTAGGTAGAGTGGCAGCTGAACATCCCACTGGATATAAAGATCATCTTTTGAACAAATATTTTGGTTTCATTAAGAATGAAAATGTATTTCACCTAGGTTTTCCTGTTATGCAAATCTATGTATATTTAAGAAAACTTTAATTATTCTATTTTATTTATTTGCACTATGTCATTAAAAAGATATTTGGTAATGGGGAAGAAGGGCCTCTGTTGGCTTCACTGTTAATTATGCTAAGCCCCTAAGATATTCTTTTGTTCCAAAATGCAACAAACTGAACCATTTAGATGCTCTGTCAGTAACACAATTGCCTCCAATACCTACTTTGGTTAAAGAAAAGGAAAAAAACATCATTTACTATCCTTAGTTTATTTTGTTGTTTTTATGAACAAATGTATGTAAAATGAAACAATGCAAAGTTGTAACATGTAGATTATCAATAGAATGCCTGGGACAAAACTCATTAAATACTGAATATAGATTAATTGATGAATGTGTCATCAAAGGTCATAGAATAATATAAATTTTTGTTTAATGATTAAATCAGCAGAAGGAAATAACAAGGTCTTTGTTCATATTTAAAGCATGTAAAGAATTTCAATTATTGTGGGAGGTCTGTAGAGAGGGAAACATTGATTTATATGCAATGCATATTTTGTACACTGTAGAGAAAATAGCAAGGTTGGACTTACTTGGATAGAAAAAGCAAAGATTTAATTAAAATGATGGGGTTTCTGATTAGCCAATGTTAGGACTAGAAAAAGACTGGGATGAAAAGATAAAAAGTCTTTATTCTTTTACTCAATATTCCTAAACTGACCTGTTTCTGGGAAAGGGAAAACAGCTGAACTGCATGGAAATATTGACTCTGCATCAGCATTTAATTTTCCTCTGTACTAGAAGGAAGTCCTCGGTTTTTTAGGGGCACCCTTGAACTATTGGCTGGGAGGAACTCGGTTCTACTCACCAAGTTCCAACTCTGGATCATTGGTGTCCGCAGGGTTATTTATATTCTCCACTGATTCACCAAATCATCCTACACAGTATGAAGAGAAATGATTTTAGACTGTCATTTATTTTTACATACAAAATTTGAGAACATGAGTTAAATTGTATTCCTTTTTTAAGGGTAAATTGGTGATGTATCTCACAAACACACAGAAAGGTATACAAATGAAAGGTATACAGTTAGATTAATTTTCACAAAGTGGACACACCCACTTAACCAACACAGATCAAGAAACAGGAATTATTCCACCATGCTATGAAGATTCCCTCATAGCATCTTCCCAAGAGGATTACTCAAGGAAAACTGCTACCTTGAATTCTAACACCATATATTAGTCTGGCCTTTTTTAAAAAATATAAATTTGATATATGTAAATGGAATATTTTGTGTGATTAGTTTGTGTTTGGCTTTTTCCTACTTATCAGCATGTTTATGAGATTTACCTCTACTGTTATTGGTTGTAGTAACACTCATTTTCAATCTTGTATATTCCTTTATTATCACTGCATTATTGATGAACATTTGTATTGTTTTGATGTTGCTCATCTTTGGCTCTTACAAATCATGCTGCTCTGAATAGTTTCAACTATCAATATTTCTGTTGAATAAGTACCTAGGAGTTAAATTCCTGAGTTTTAGAGTATACACATATTAGGCTTTAATATATAGTGCTAGATAGTTTTCCAAAGTGGTTGTACCAACTGATAACTTCCAACAGCCTTTGTAAGATAGTTCTAGCTGTTCTATATCCTCACCAACACATAATAGAATAAAAATTTTTAGTAACAATTCTTTTATGTATCTAGTGACACATTGTGATTTTATTTTCTACTTGTGGAAAATGACTTTGTGCATTTTTCAAATGTTTAATGGGCATTTAGATATGATCTTTTGTTCAAGTATTTTGCATAGTTTTTGGTAGACTACTGTACTCTGTCCTTATTGATTTGTTAGAATTCTTTATACCAGAGTTTTGCTGATGTAACAAATACCTTCTTCATTCTCTGTGGCTTCTTCCCATCTCTCCGGGGTGGTGCATTACTGATGGAGAGATGCATTACATGGAGAGATGCTGCATCCTCAGTGTGTGTTGCTGACGACATCCAGAAGGGGTGCATCTGGGGGTGGGAGGCAGGAGCTGGAAGCCAGAAGGTGCACTTAACTGCAACTCACTCACTTGAACTTCTCTTTCAAGACATTGCTGTGCATTATCCTTTAGAATGTGCATGATTAAATGGACTGAAGGATTTATTAGCCAGTTTTCACTAAACCAATCTTCATAAAATAGACACGGGGCTTTGAAATATTATTGAAAAGCAAGCTTTGAGCGTTACAAGGAAATGGTTAACTTGATAGCCTCTTTCTAAATAAGAACTATTTCTCAGCTAGATAAGGAGGATGACAATAGTCTCAGAGAAGTTAGTTTAAAAATTATTAGAAAAGCTATTTAAAATAAAGATTTATGTCTATTTTAGTTAACAATGAGTTGTGTCCTAATATATATTTTCTTAGCCTATTAGTTAAAGTGTAAAGCCATTGTGATTAATAAAACATTCAGTATGTATATTTCATCTTTATCTCCTTCTTTAATATTTTCTAGGTTTTGTATTTGTTATAGTTTGGATATGAGGTATCCCCCCCAAAGCTCCTGTGTTAATGCAGGAATATTCAGAGAGTCTGTCATGAGTTGTGAGAGCTGTAACTAATCAAGCTATAACTAATTGAGCAGCCTGGTGCATAGTAACTCTAGGCAGGTGAGGTGTGGCTGGAGGAGGTGGGTCACTGGGATCATGCCCTGAAAGGGTTCATCTTTCTTGTGGACCTTTAATTCTCTTCATTCCCCATTTTCTGGCAACCTAGAGCAGAGCAGGACTCCTCTCGCAGTCATAATGCCATGCTGTTCTGCCTCACCTCATGCCCAGAGCAATGGTCGACCATAGACTGAGACTTTGAAAACTGAGCCAAAATAAACTTTTCCTCCTCTAAGTTGTTCTTGGAGGGTATTTTGGTCACAACAAAGAAAAGCTGACTAACACAGTGTATTATGCATATAACTTATTAATAAACTAATAAACATCTATTGGGGTCATAATCAAAAGAGTTTGGAGTGCTGCTCTAGGAAAACTGAATTACTGTTAAGTAGAAGCATTACTGTGCAAACCTCCAGGCAATTTTTGGAATGGAAATTTACAAACACCTTTTGCATCTTTGTTTAGACCTGGCTATTTGAAAAACATACAATGAATCAAAATGCATTCTGCTATCATGTGTACCTAAGTGGAACAAATAAATAAATAAAATTATAAAAAAAAATAAAAATAAAATAGAGGTTGCTGGGCTGGGGTTGAGCTCAGTGGTAGAGTGCTTGCCTAGCATGCATGAGGCACTGGGTTTAATTCTCAGTACCACATATAAGTAAATAAAATAAAGGTCCATTGACAACTAAAACAACATTCAAAAAATAAATTAAAAAAATAGAAAACAAATCATGGTAGAGAGTTTCAGAGTGCATCTGGTGGAGTGGAGGTGCTTGGAACATAATTCTGATAGGTCTATAAGTAATAGAAGCTATCATTCTGAAGCTATCATATCGTTCTATGAAAGCTGCCTGGAATATCCTGATATTCTTAGGTAAGGGGAGATTTCTGAAAATAAAATATGCCTAGTCAGGATGGTCAATTTCACTTTGAAATGTGGGATTCAGAGATAGGACCTAGAAGCCTGAGAATGAG
>CM053403.1:65784275-65844221 GCA_028644305.1 Xerus rutilus | reverse complement strand
AAAAAAAATTAGCATTAGTAGAAAAATACTGGACGATGTTATACTGTAGATGACCTGTTCTGAACATTTTCTCTAGTGTCAGAAAGAAATACCATCTACCTCCTTTCGTAAGCTTTCTCCAGTTAATCCTAACCTTTGTGATCTCACATTTGGGGGTTCATTTTTAGTTGTACAGTTTTAAGTCTTTCCTTATTAGTTCAGTTTTTATTGAATCTTGCTAGCTAAACCAGGTGATGAATATTTTGAGGGTTGAAATGCTAATGCTCTTTGTTTCTTTGTCTTCGCTAAAATAATTCAAGTAATATTGAGCACATAGTATGTACTAAATAAATTATAGGTATTTAATAAATAGAGGTGGTCTGACTGCCTTCCCTCTGCATTATCCAAGAGTTGAATATGTATTACTATTCTATGAAGACATGGGAGAAAAAAGATTATTGATATTCATAATTTACTTGGCATGGTCATAATTCTAAACTGTCATATTGAAATCTATCATTTTATCACTGCTGTGGCCAAAGCAAATTTAAAAAAAGACAAAACAAGAAAGAGTCCTGAAGAAAACAAACAAAAAAACCAAAAAATAAAAATAAGGGCAAAAAATCCGAATACTTGTGAAGAGAATTAAAATAAAAACAATACATTTATAAGGCAAACACAGATAATTAGAGTGCAGATTGAAGCTATGACAGAACTATACAGTCAAGATTGTGTTCATTACCCTAGAATTGCAGCAAATATTTGAAATGAATTAATAATGGATAGAGCAGCATCTGATTTTCCCCCCACATAATCCATTTTAGATCAAGAGTGTTTTGTGGCAAGAACATGAAATCAGTTGAGACCAGATGACCTTTGCAAAGAATTGTGGCTGGTTAACTTCATAGTTCACTTCATATTGTATTTGAAACATGAAAAGAAAAATCTTCCAGTATCCATCTGCCAAATTACTCCCCTCCCTTCCTTCAAAGTCCACACAGAAAATGGACTCTACCACCAAGTTTCAAGTGGAAGATATAAGCTAATACTGGGCTCTGCCATATTAGGGCAGTGAAACAACCAATTTAGTTATTGACTAATTCAATAAGAAGACAAGTTGGTTAAATATGATTAAATATGCAATAGGATTTCTTTTTCCTTTTCTTTAAAAGAAAAAACTTTTGTGACTATGTTCCTAACCTGTCTAATCATCTTAGAATTAAGTATACAATACAATACAGAGGAATTAATATTTTTGGTTATGTTTAAATGTGCTGGATTGACATAAACTCCACATAGTATCTGCTAACCCTACAATATAGTCAGCCAAATTCCTTTTAGATTATTAATTCTTTGACTAAAATTAAAACTGCTTCTAACTTCTTAGTAGCAGAATTCTTCCAAGTACTGCTACATTCATAACTCTTGTTCAAGCTGAGTAGTAATGTCCTGAACAAAGCTGAAAATGTGTTCTAAGAGAGCCCTTTCTTCCCTCACAAGACACTGTCTCTCAATCTTCCCTCACAGGCTTTAAGTGGACAACTACCAAAACCATTCTACTCCAAATACTTGGTTAAATGAGATAGTTTATGGAAACTCTACCACAAAGACATTCCATTGGTATAGTGGAGTTTGGCCTTGATACTGTGCAATAATGCTTTCCTGTCTACATCTGGGCTTCTTTATATCTGGGAAATTGAACTGTTCTTCCTTGAACTGTTCCTCCATTGTACCTAAGTGAATCCTACTTCCTCCCTTCTATGTAAGACAAAATCATCTTTTTTTTTCACATCTTTTTCTCATCTAATTCAAATGTTGCTGTTATGGTTTGGTTATGTGGTATCCCCCAAAAGCTCACAATGCAAGGATATTCAGAGGTGAGATGGTTAGATTATTATTATTCCCCTAATCAGGGGAATAATCCACTGATATGGATTAACAAGGTGATAACTGTAAGCAGGTAGTGTATGGCTACATTCCTTGGGGCTCAAGGTGAGGCAGGACATCATGGCACAAGACTGTGGTAGAGGCAAGCAGCTCACATGGTGATCAGCAAGCAGAGAGAGAGACTCCACTCTCCAGATATAAAATACATACCCCAAATTCCCACTTCCTCCAACCACACCCTAACACTTCAGTTACCACTCAGTTAATCCCAGATTAATTCACTGATTGGGTTAATACCCTCACAACCCAATCATTTCTCCTCTGAACCTTCTTGTATTGTGTCACACATGAGCTTTTGGGGGACACCTCACATCCAAACCATAACAGCCAGTTTCCTCTATTTTGCTCTTCTGGCATGATGTTCTGCCTCATCTTGGTTCTAGAGCTACGGAGTTGGCAGAATGTGTACTGAACCCCTGAAACCATGAGCCCCAAATAAACTTTCCCTCCTCTAATTGCTCTTGTCAAGTCTTTTGGTCATAGAAATGAAAAAGCTGACTAAGACAATTGCTCTCCCATGAAGAATCTCTTTCTTTTCCATTATCCTTTCCCCTGGAGAGCTCACCTCCCACTGTCTCTGATGAAATGAGGTTGTAGTGAAAAATGGCTTTGCATGCCATTTCTTGGTCAGTGAACTAGCTGTGTGAGCAAGTATAGTGTACATTAAAAAGAGACATTTTATTTTATCCTAGTTTGCTTCATTACATTTTCACATGTTAACATTTGGAGCAAAGGGACTTAGCCTTTTGAAGTACTCATTTTCATCACTTTAAGGCCATTACCTCCCTCTGTGTGACTTTCCTTAAAACATCACTATTTTTGTCTACCACACCCTGGAATTTATTTCAGTTTCCATAAACGATTTGGTGGAAATTTTTCCTATCCCTTTGTATTCCCTGTGATCTTCCTCAATAACATCAGTAGTCACCCTTCTGACCCTGAAGATTCCTTGACCTGGTGTCATTCCATTCCTGCTCCCACAGAGCTGGAGAGCTCCTTTCTGCCTGAGCCTCACAACCAGAACTTTATTATCAGAAATTACTACTTTTTTCCCCCTGGATTCTTCAGTTATTCACTTCTCTGCATGGTTCATAAGTTTCTATTTACATCATTTCCCACTTAACTCAATATTTAATCTTTGCTTTCTTTCGCACTTTTGCATGCTCAAATGATGACTTTTCCTTTTCCTTTTCAACCTGGCCTTCCATAGCCCACTTTTATACTTTTATACTTGGTCTCCTTGGTCCTTCTCTCTGCTCAATTCACCAAATCTCAACCCCAAATAACCTTCTCAGTCTTTTTTTTTTTTTTTTTTGAGATCAGAGAGTGTTTATGGAGGAGTAAACAAAACACAAAGACCTGACAGCTGACGACACTCACTTTCACTCGAAATGCTCTCTAATCTTGAAAATTCATGTTTTAATACCATCTAGCATCCAGCTTCTCATCATTCCCTTTCATCTTCCAACACCACTGTGCTAGCCACTATTTCAGGGAGTAAAGGACATCAGGTTTGCATGCTTTTGCATATCCAACCTTGTCTCCTCTCTATGTCCTTCATTTCACTCTTTAGTTTAGCCTTCACCTCTCTCAATATTCTGAACTCTAAACATTACCATTGTTTTCAGGATATTATTACCACAAAGGTCTACTTTTTTTCAAACATTTTAACTCTATCCCATATGCATTATGAATAAAAGCTGAAACTACATCTCATTCATGAACCAAAATATCTAATAAAATTCCATACATATAGGTGCTTTGGTAGGTGCATAGGATACAAAGGAATAAATATCAATCCAAGAGTTTTTGTGTACTTACTATCTTTTCTATTTACTAGATGAATTCTTCACTTTCTTTCTATAAACACTTTTCAAATATGGTCCTGAGTCTGCTTCCTTTATTTCCATTCTAACTGTTTCATTTAGGAGTCTCTTACAGTCTAGTTTTGCCTCCATTGGTATTCTTCCCTTCAGGATTAAGGAGAAAGTGATGAACTTTTTTGCGTTAGATTTCGTCTTTGCCTTTATTCTCCTTGTTCACTTCACTTTACATTTTACTCTGTTTTCCATTTTCAGGTTCTCTTGACACATCTTAAGTCTGATTGGCCCTCAAAGTGTTATTATAAATGCTATAATGTTTCCTCATCAGTCACTCTGTCAAGGAGAAAATTGTACTCTAAAGATTTTTCACTGTCATTCCTATCCATCTCCCAAAATTATATCTCCAGTCTGGACTTGTATCTCTGCTAAAGTTCATTTTTCAAATGACCTATCTAGTACTTATATTTGAATAATCTGCCCTATCTCAAATTCAATATGATCATAGCTATAAGGTAGGTCTGGGACATGTTGAATGGTAGAAGGGCAGGAACTCCAACTGGGGAATTAACTTTTCTGTAAAAATCAGGCCCAGAAAGATCAGCTGGAAATGTTTCAAGTAATGAATCATGAATATGGCCATTTCATGCACAATTTAAGCAAGGCCAAACCAGTAGATCTAAAGCATTATTAGAGACATGGTGCAATGGGATTTCTCACATAGGGTAGGAAAGATACCTAGATGGTAAGGGCCAAATTGTCAAAAGATTTCCTGTGCTATTGCAGTTTCCATCTTGCTGGACATTGATTCTGTTAACCAGCCATTGAATCTTGAAAATCTCAACGGTACTTACATCTCTGTGGCTATTCTTTTCTGACTCTTCATTTATTTCCCTGAATATTTCTTCTTAATATTTTGCACATATGGCTCTTTGTTTTTTTTTCTTTTTCTTTTTTCATTCATAAACACTTGGATTCTATCTTCAGCTCTCTGCCACTCTTATTTGCCTCAGGTAAACCCATTCACTTGATTTTACCTGCTACTAACTATATCTTGTCAATTCATATTCCAGATTCACAATTCTGGTATCTCCCTTGAGCTTGAGACTCATATATTTAACTACTTTCTAGTTAAATGCGTTTGGATGTCTTACTCATCATGTTCAAATACAACATGTTCAAAGTGGCCCTGGAATTTTTTTTTCTTTCCAAACCCACTCTTCCTTCGGATGTTTCCTACGTTAATTAATTGCAGCATTATTCATCTAGTCACTCAAGCCAGAAATTTGTAGTCATCCTAAACCACTTCCTCTCCTTCTTCCCCCACATACAATATGTCAGCCAATCCTACCAATTTTACCTCATAATTATCTCTCGATCTCTTTACTCCCCTGGTTCAGTTCACCATCACTGCACACCTGCAATATTTCATAAAACAAATACTTGCCCTCCCTAATTGCCAACTGGCTTCTTTGCATTATATTGCCCTTTAAGCACTCTGGGTGGTGTACCTGAAATACAAATCTGGCTGGGTCATTTTCATGCTTATAACTTTGCCATAGTTTCTCATTATTCATTTTATGCATCTGTGTTTCTGAGTACAGATTGAAGACTCTTCATGATCTAGTCCTTCTCTGAGTTTTAGATGTCATCTCCTGTCATACTTTACCTTAAACACTTGCCTAAAAGTGAAATCATGATTTATTTTTATCCATTTATCCCACAAACATCTCTCTGCTTCTATATTCACTATCGTTTTATCTAAACTTCTGAACAAGATAACTATTCCTCCATCTCCCTCACAAGTAACACCAAACAACTGCTCACCAAACTTGATCACTCTTTTAGATCAGAAAGCATTTCTCAAATCTGGGCCATCCACTCTATCCTTTCAATATTTCTTCTCTAAACAACACAGCATCTTGGTATCATGGAGTTTGATGATGCCATCCTGGGTGGTACATTTGTGTGCCTTCCTAAAAATATTGACTATTCCTGGAGGAAAAGGTTATATCAAAGAAATGTCATATGTATTACCACTGGGTCCAAAGAAGGTACTTGATGAACACATAAATAGCAGAAATTGCATAACTAGGGACTGGGGCTATAGCTCAGTGGTAGAGTGCTTGCCTAGCATGCATGAGGCACTGAGTTCGATGCTCAGCCCCACATATAAAAAATAATGAATAAAATAAAGATCCATCAACAACTAAAAAAAAATTAAAAAAAAGAAATTGCATAACTAGTCAAAATCACTCAGCTGCCAGGCATGGTGGCGCATGCCTGTAATCCCAGCTCAGGAGGCTGAGGCAGGAGAATCATCAAAGCTAGCCTCAGCAAAAGCAATGTGCTAAGCAACTCTGTGAGAACCTGTCTGTAAATAAAATACAAAATAGTTCTGGAGATGTGGCTTAGTGGTTGAGTGCCCCTGAGTTCAATCCCTGGTACCCCACCCCCACCCTGCCAAAAAAATTCACTCAGCCATTACTCATGTAATAGGGTGACATTTATTTCCCAGTTTCTTTTTCTTTTTTGAGGGGGGGGGCAAAGAAAAACCCAGTAAAAATAAGGATAAAAGGACTTTTTTTTCATCCCCTTCATATCAAAAACCATGAAGAACTTGGTATGAAAGGAAGAGGTGTGGCAAGATGTTTAGCATCTAAATAATCTCCACGCCACCAGTGCTCACCTTCTAGCCAAACAGTGGTGTGAACATGCAGAAAGCATTTTGAAGGTACCTGGGCTTTTTATGAAAACTATAAACAGCTGACTCCACAAAATTTGAGAGAAAACTCATTCAGGAGAATTTTTCTTTGGGGAAATTTGGGGCTCCCTGCATTTGATTTGACCAAAAGTGCTGATTAAAAACAACTTTCTGGGAAGTAGTTCTCATGAAAGTTCTATTACTTTCCTCTGGCCAACCCAGCCAAAATAGCTCTAAATTTGGCTCAAAATGAAGTTCCATGAAAAGCTACATGCTTTTAATAATAATTCAATAGCTTCATAAATATTCCCTCTAGGCATGACCCTATATGCAGCACATTCTGTGAATGAATATGAGAAGCTTAGAAAGAGTACGGAATCAAACCTGCTTGGGAATTGAAGATGGTATAAAGATGCTCTTTGTCTCACAGTTTACGTATCCATTATAAAAAGTGACTGCTTAAAAATGCCCAGAAGAAATGGGCTTGCTTATTTTGTTGCAAGGTACAGATAGTTCACACTTTTCACCAGTTCAATTTGGGAGTCCTGCTTTCACCACACCGCTTAGAGGACACTTAAGAATAAAGACTCATATTTCACTTCCCACCAGCTATGGCTACTTATTTCGTAGTTTCCAGTCACATCTGACAGTACAGGCATAACCAGGATGTAATACAAGACCAGCCTGGCTGGGCCTACAGCAATCTTCTTTACGACACATTTGCATCAAACACGCTGTGTTTAAAAGTGAGAACTGCCTTTAATGTTGGCAAGTTGCTGGTGGGAGAAAAAAGTGTCTGAGTTCTCTGAGAGGCTAACTTTATCTTGAGTGTAAGTTTGTTTGGAATGTCAGTATCCGGTCTGAACAAAGAATTCCTTGTATGGTGAAGATCCCTTTTGAATTTATTTTTCCATTGAAAAACTGAATTGAAGAAACTAGTCTCTGGGGAGAAAACTGAGTTTAAAAATTTAACCACATTTTTGATCCCTGGCATTCAAAATTAATATGACTTTTATTTTTCTTGGTGATTCAAATGGCAGGTATATGGCATTTTGATTCAATTATCTACTTTCAGCATTTTTCCCATTCCATGAATTTAGGCAGTCTAGACAGTGTGGTTTGCTCTATGGTAAGTGGGCTTCTTTCTGGGAACTGACTTGTTTTGGATCAGGAAGGAAGTTTCAGCAGACCTGGATAGCTCTCTCCCACATACTTGTTTACACCAATACATTTCAATAGCTGCGATACCATAATGAATTAATACATCTGGGTCATATTAATATTGCATTAGAGCAATACAACAGTAACATGATACAATAGAAACATTGCTAAGCCCTTAAAACTTTCACATGGCTCTGTTAGATGAAAAACATTACTGTCAATTCCAGCTCGCAGACTTTATGTCTGTGAGAAGGCAAAATAGACAGTGTCCTGGGTGCCTTTGAATAGTATAAACTGCCTTGTTATCAACACCAGCACTGCTGTCCAGAGATAAGGAAAGCAGACAGTCAGACTAGTTACTTTGTGGGCTCTGCATTTTTATAACCCCCAAACACCTTCCTTTTTTTCATTATTGGTTTGTCATCCTCTGGTAATTGTTCATAAATCATTGCTCAAATTGCTCATAACTCCATAATGTTTCCTGCCAAAAAGTATTTTACCAACTTTGATAGATTTTCCAAAATAATTTGCTTATAAGATACTTGGATCTCACATTTTCCAAGTGATAGGGAAAAACATACAGAGAAAAAGATGGGCTTTTTCTAAAAGCCAAGTTTGCTGGATATAATTTTATTTCCAGAATGAACAACACAGATGCATGAATCCTAGCTAGACCCTTTATTTCTAACCACATTTCTAAATATCCATTCCCTGCCTCCAGTCAGGTCTGGTCATAGTGCATTTCTCTTCTATGGAAGTTGACTCTTTACAGAAAGTTTCCAAAGAAAGAAATACCTTAACTTTTTGGGTTAATTAAGTCTATTGTTTTATAAGGACTTTACGAGGACTAACAAACTTTTTATGCTCCATTTGAAATTGTTCTGTGCCTTTAGCATCATAAATAAAAATTAAAACCAGCTACTTACGTCTGCCTATTACTCTTCGTGTTCCTGAAGTATGTTGGTAGGTTTGCCCCTTCATATTTCTATAAGAAACAGGCCCAGTTTCCCTGACCTTTCTTCAGAGAGACAATTTTCCAACCATTTAATCATTTTCATTGCTCTTCTTTGGAGCTGTTCCAAGTTCTCTTTCCTTGGGTGGGCCCGCAGCCTTGTGGAATAGATACCTGAGCAGTGCTGGCTGAATGGAAACTGCTTCCCAGGAGACACCTAGCATGAGCCAGACAGCATGCTTTCCATGTGGCTGCACTGCATTCTGTGTGCTCCCACTATGTGCAAATCCAGATATCACTCAAAAATAAATATTGCAAGAAGTGTCACTATAAGTGTCCAGAAAAATACCCTATTTCAAATGTGATTGGTTTTCCAAAATTTATGTATGTACAACTGTCATGGGAGGTGAAGTATATAATCTCCACATATTTATTCACTCACTCATCCTTTCCTTTATTCAGTAATATTGGTCAAATGCATAATTTACATTGATAGAACTTAGAGGTATAAAAAGTGAATATGTTATCTCACTTATCTTGGTTGCTTACCTTGAAGAGTATGTAACCCAGAGACACAACATATAAATAGTATGACCTTAAAAATCAATTAGATTTGTGTTGAAATTGTGGCCTGCCATCCAGCATATACTTACTGTGTTAGTCAGTTTTCTGTCACTGTAACAAAATACCTGAGATAATTAATCAATTTATAAAGAGAAAAGATTTATTTTGGCTGACAGTTTTGGAGGTTCCAGTCAACGATCAATTGGCTCCATTGCTTTATGCCTGTGGCAAGTCAGCACATCATGGCAGGAGTATGTGGTGGAGAAATACCTCTCATCTAATTTCTAGGAAAAAAAAAAAAAGAGCGAAGAGGTCATTGGAGAATGGATCCCATGGGAATCCCAAATGACCTAAAGACCTCCTATCAGACCCCACCCTTTAAAAGTTTATAGCATCTCCTAATAGCAACCCCCTGGGGATCAAGCCTTTGGCAGATGGGTATTTGGAAGATATTTAAGATACAAACTATAGCCCTTAACTTTTCCAAATCTTAATTTCCTCATCTTTGAAAAGAGGATAATGATAATTTCCATGCCATATGAGGTGGTAAAATTTAAATAAGAAATATATGTGGGGCTGGGGTTGTAGCTCAGTGGTAGAGCACATGCTTAGCACATGTGAGACACTGGGTTTGAGCCTCAGCACCACATAAAAATAAATAAAATAAAGGTATTGTGTCCATCTACAACTACAAAAATATTTTTACAAAAAGAAACGTATGTGAATAATGTAACAGAATGGCTGGTTATTATTATATTCTAAGATTTTTCACATACCAGGCAATTTCATTTATTGACTAAATTCATAAATAAAAGAATGGTTAACTAAATAAGACATACAGGAAAATTGATTATTTTAATATAGTATAATAAGTGCTATAATGTTGTGATCAAAATGTCATAGGAGAATAGAGAAGCAAAATGCTAAGCTAAAATGTGGAGACTGTAGGTACCGCTTAAGATGTATTATTTAAATGGTGTAGTTAAGCATATACAGAAATCTACAAGAGGGAAAATATAAGAGAGGACATTCCAGAAAGAAAAAAGAAAACATTTGAAGGTACTAATGTATAAGTAAATATGACAAATTAAGAGTCTGTGAGGGCTCTAGTGCATTCTAAATACAAGGGTTGAATGGAGGGTAGATTTAAGTGATGGAGCTGTAGGTAGGCTAGGGTCAAAGATGAAGGTCATAAGTGTAATATTAGAGTTCATGCTGAAGTCAAATACCCAGTGAAACAAACTAAAATTGGAAACAGAATATTTTTCTACTATAGGTAACTTTGGTCATTTCTCTTTTACAAACTCCTTCATTACAAAAGTCAAACATGTATGACAATTTAGACATTCCTAATAAAATAGCAGATATTTTAAGGCATTAAGTAATTTGATACATCTCATCTCTTGTAATCATTACGAATATATCCTTCATTGAAGATTTTCTCATTCTCCAACAAAAATCTTTCAATGATTATTCAGTTTTTAACTTTAAATATATTCTTTGTGGGAACAGAGATAGCAAACAGTCATTTAAATTTTATGTTTGTAATTTATTACTTTTTGTCCAAGAACTTTAGTAACCTGATGATTTAGCTCATGATTGCTCCATAGAGAGTCCACTTCTATCTCAGAAATGTGGAAAGATCCCTAAAAATTGATCAAAACATTTTTACAAATAATAATAGACTTAACCCAAGGCTTTTCTTGTGTGTGCATATCTATCTATCTATCTATCTATCTATCTATCTATCTATCTATCTATGTAAATTAGATAGATATCTATCTATCTATCTATCTATCTATGTAAATTAGGTCTGTGTATGTTCTTTTCTAGAGACGTTGGCTCTATCTACCAAAATGATAATAATATGAAATCCAAAAAAGTGTAATTGAGAAAATAAACAGTTAAATTTTTGCTCACACTGAATACTCTAGGTTCAGTTCATTCCACATTTAAGTCAATAATATGTAAAGAAATAAGTACAGATTTAAGTTAGAAGATCAGGGAGTATAAGATGACATTACTGTTATTCACTCATCTATCAACAAATATTCATTGCATGCTTATTATATACTAGACAATTTATTAAATGATAGATATATGATTAATATATGTGTAGCTTTGAGCAAGTTATTTAACTTAATTCCTGTAAAATAGGGAAAATAATGCCTTCATAATAGGAATGGGGAAAGACTGAGAATGACAGCAGAATACAGAGCCCAGCACAGTGCACCCATATTTGCATCCTTTAGTTCTCAGTTGATTGGGGTGGGCTATTCTAAAGCAAGGATTTGTAACAAAATAGCTCTAGAGCTATTTATAGCTATAAATAGCTCTATTTCTAGAGCACAAAGAAAGAGTAGTGGATAATATATTTGGGGGGTCATGGTAATCTATATATTTGCAGTAAAGAAAAGGGAATTAGTATATAAAATCAGAAGAATAGGGAAGGGTACTATTATCCCAACAAACTTTTGATATATTTACATTCAAATCCTGAACCTAATTATTAGCTGAGTGACTGTATAATAGTTGCTGGGTCCCTAAATCTCAGCTACCTCATCTTTCAAATAGGATAATATATTAGTCAGGGTTATCTAGAGATACAGAAGCAATAGGAATATGTAGATGTATAGAAAGAGATTAGTTATGAGGGATGAATTCACATGATTATGGAAAATGAAAGATTACATGATGGTCCTTCCATCTGCAAGCTGGAGGACCAGGAATGTTGGTATTGTAGTTCCAGGCAGTCCAATACCAGAGATCCAGTGGAATAAATCCTGGTCCAAATTTGAAGACTCAAGAATCAGGATCTTATTTGAGGTTGGAAGAGGAATAGCTCAATCAGAGAGAAAAAATTCACACTTGCTCTGCCCTTTTGTTCTGCTTGCACTATGATTATGTTGGACGATGCCCACCTTTACTGAATGATCTTTCTTCAGTTTATAGATTCAAATGTTAATCCTCCAGACACACCTTCAACAGGTATGCACAGAAATAGTGTTTTACAGGTATCTGCACATTTCTTAGCCCAGTCAAGTTGACACACAAAAATAACCATTACAAGTCCATGCTTTGTTATTTTGGCACCCATAGATACATTTCTTTAAACCATACTTAATCTCCAAATAAAGAAAATAACAGGGTCTTTAACTCCACCTAACTATCCTGCATGCAACCTAAAATGCACTAATCCCTATCCCAGAGAAGGATGTAAGGTACTGGAGTGATATTTACTCTTCTTCTAATATCTTATAATTTAAATACTGTGATGTAAAATTACTAATAATTAAAATATTGATCTAGAGTCAATACCTCTTAAGCTACATTATAAGGGAATAAGAGAGGAAAGAAAGCAAAGATTTTGTTTAATATATAGACACATAGGCACAAATATTCATGACACAATAAAACAAATGCTCATAACAATAGATTTCATTTCTGTAATTACGCACTTAGTAGCTGGCTAATGGTTATAATTTTCCATTAGGCTTAATCACAGAGCATGATATTAGCAAGTAATAGATGCCCTACAGGATATCTGAATGCATAAAAATCATAAAGATCAGGAAGATATTTTTCTCCCATGTGAACATTCACCAAAGGATGGCCTCAATAGAGGAAGATTTTTATAATTAAGTGGATAGGATGATCGGTTCTGTTGATATCAGCCTCTTTCCTCAGCCATTCTCATCTTCATTCCATGGGCCCATGAACAAAGTGGCCATAGAGGACATAGTGGCCGGGAAGAAGATTATGTACAGGATCAGTAACATGGATTATCACCAATGTCTGACCTGACTTAGACATTGCTCTCAACCTGCCAGTAGCAGGATCAATATTGTGTTCCTAATATGGTATCATTCTGCTGGGGCATTAGCCAGCTACCTTGTTGATTACATTAGACTTCTTTTCATCATGGAAGGGGCAGTGTTTTGTATTTATTGGGATATTCACTTACTCTGGATATGAATTTGATGTCCCTGCATACAAATGCTTAAAACTCAAAACCATGGACTTAAAGAATACCTTATCCACTATTGTGGTTTTTCCATGCAACATTACTTTTAAGAAACTCACTTTATAATAAAAGATATGAGTCAGTGGGCCCATGCTCATGCAATTAACTGTGCCCCGCCATCTTAAAGCAGCTGGCTGATAGATCAGTGGAATGGTCTTTTGAAAATAAAGTTACAGTATCAACTAGGTGGCAACACCTTGTAGGACTGAAGCTAGATTCTCCAGAAGTCTGCATATTCTCTGAATCTATACTCAATATATGGTGTTCTTTCTCTAATAGCCAGGATTCACAGGTCCAAGAATCAGAGGCAGAAATGGGAGTAACAGTATTTACTATTACCCACTAGCAAAATTTTTGCTTTCTGTTTCTGATAACTTTTGTTTTGCTGGCCTAAAGTTCTTAGTTTCAGAAGAAGGAATACTTTCACCAGGCAATACAAGAAGAATTCCACTGAACTGAATGTCAAGACTGTGACCCTGCCTATTTGAACTCCTCATGCCTCTGAGTCAACAGGTCAAGAAAGTAGTTACAGTGTTGTTAGGGTGGAGGAGGACTGGTCCAGACTACGCAGGGGACTCTTACTCCACAACAGACGTAAGAAAGACTATGTCTAAATCACAAGAGATCTTAGGACCTCTCTTATTTAGTATTACCATGCTCTATG
This sequence comes from Xerus rutilus, assembly GCA_028644305.1. Classification (NCBI taxonomy): domain Eukaryota; kingdom Metazoa; phylum Chordata; class Mammalia; order Rodentia; family Sciuridae; genus Xerus; species Xerus rutilus. Next base: position 65,830,406 of record CM053403.1, on the reverse strand, counting down.
ATTAAGGTCAATGGAAACTCTAATGATCCAACATAGGTAGGACTACCAATGGCTCAAGCCCTTCAATAATAAATATTTGGGTAATCCTATTAGTTAAATAACAATGATGAGCTGAGGTACTTGCTGAAGGCAGAGGGAATACAGAATGAGTAGTGAAAGAGGTAACTAAATATTAGCGGCTACATGAATAGTAACAAATATGAAGTTTTTCATGAATGTTTCTGGTTTATTTTGTTACGAGTACTTTTGTGTGTATGCATATATATTAAACAAATACATTTCTTTTCTTTTCTTTATTATTCCCTTGTCTTGTACATAAGAAATACTAATCTTAAATCAGTATTTAAGTTTTATTAATTTTTCATCATGCTATTTACATCTTCTGCCAAGTTCCTTTGTTACCAATTTTCCAATCGTGTGCCTTCCAATTCCCTGACCATACAACCAAACTATTGGCCACAGACCACTAATGGATATATAATCTCATGTCTGGCCATTTCCCCTGCCAAGCAAAGTGCATAATTAGATACACTGGCCAAACTTCTTTCCACTGGGAGAATTTTCTTTCACTACTGTCCTTCAGAGATGTCCCAGAGAAGGACTGTGGTGATATAGTTATCTACTTTTGTGTGATACCCACATATCACACAGAAACATCTAGAAACCGGGCCCAAAAGAAGTGGATAGGGATGTGATGAATCACCTGCCCTGCATCTTTGAAGTCCTTGACAGTTTCACTAATCTGTATAATCCCTTCAGGGATATGATAGTTTTTTATTTACTAATTTCCTAGGTAGAAGCTATTCTACTGAAGAGTCCCAATGGAATTGATATGAGGATTCTTTCAGGTACTAGTTATGTCTGTTCCAATTATGTCTTCCAGAACTGGGAAAATAACTGCAGGTTCAGCTCTTGGACCCACTGGAACAACTGTGAGATAGGTCTGAGCAAAAATTCTATTGATCACCTGACATTCATAAACTACTTCTTGCCTAAAAGGCCACAGTGATATCTTGGGTCTCTTGAAGTCAGTGTCAGTTAAAAACTATGTCCAATATTTCCCAAAATTCTGATTATTTCCTTTTCTCCAGTGCACAGTTATCTTGGTGAAAGGCTGTAAGTCCCTTTAGCAAAGGCTGGGACAAAGATTAACAACATACATTTTTGGTAATGTACTTGATTTCTCCCTTGAGGAAATCCAGGCTCACCTCACTTAATAAGTTCTGGGTAAACAAATGGCTCAAGTCTGAGAATTGATTGAGGAGTCAATACTCTCTGTTTTAATGATTCTAGTTAGACTTCTGTTCACTTGACCTAGAATGTTTCTGCCTATATAGATAAAGAATATAGTAGGCTACCCATCTACCTCATTTCTAGAAACACCATGATCACCTAGCCAGTGCCATAGGTCTGCACAAGTGGGACTATCCTGAGTGCTGCTGTGCTGTCCATTATGGTAACCATTCTCCAACCTTTGTCTTTGGTGGATGAATGCTGCCAATTGGCCTCTGCCTCCCTAGGATTCAATTATAACCATTGGATTTAGGTTTCCCAGTTCAGTGATTAGAATTTCCATTGTAAGTTCTGGCCTGCAGTGAAGAGCAATCACAGAACTCTGTAAGGATGCTGGGGCTCCCTTCACAAAATTATTTCTGAAAGTATTAGTGAATGGTATATATTCTGGCTCCTCTCTTTGTGCAACAGGAGGTCTTAGATTGTTACTCTAGTGTAACATTGCAAATTCTCTAAACCTTTGTAAGTCTTTTATATTAAACCAAGCTGTGTTGGGAATTTTCCATTTCCTCAAGGTGGGCCATTTTTTATTCTTATTTCAGCCAACCAACTAAATAAACAGAGTCGGTTCTAACTGACCAAGTTGCAATATTAAATATAGAATCACTGCTTAGTAAACTCACATCAATAAATTTGACCTGATCCAACTTTATGTTCCTTCTGTCATAACTCACACATTTAACATCCATTCCCATACATTCTCTCCAGATTTCTGCTTGTATAAATTAGAAGACTCAGCAGCTCTTTTGGAGTGTGATATATCTCTTATTGGGTCACTCTTTGAGCCTTACCTGAAGAACTCTAAAAGGGCCTGATGGAACTTGACGATAGTTACAATTCTAGAGCCAAAGAAGATTGTGGAATAGATTTAGAAGAATTAGCATTGTCTTGTAGGGAAACTATCTCAGGGGAAGCCATTACTATTTCTTCTAGAAATGTAGTTTAATCCCCTCAAACAGAGACAGAAAGGCACATAGCATTGTGGGTAATCAAGGCCCTCAGTTTAATAGCAGATACCCTTTGCATCTGGGAATTTAACTTACATTGTAATTCAGCCAATAGCATGATCAAGTCCTGAGTTTGATTTTTCAGCAATTTCAGCCTGGCAGCTGCAGGAAATAAGGCTGTCCTTCAGGGCAGGCCTAGAAGTTCTTAGGTGATTTTTGAAGTGCTTCAGCTGGGAACCGAAATCATTCTTTTCTTCTGCTACTTCATCTAGGGACATTTGGATCACCTGACAATGTCATTAAGTTCCTAAATTTCCCCCAAATATTTAAAGAAGTGGTTGGTTAGGAATATCAAATGCAGATATTTTATGTATCTCTATAAATAGCTCATGCCATGAGTCAGTGCTCTCTTTACCACTGGATAAAGAGTCATCAGCATCATAAGCATCAAATTAAATCTAATAAAATTAGAGAGGCAATTCCAGAAACCCTTAATCCAATACAGAAAATACATCTTTAAAATTCTGTTCCTCTGGAACCATTCCCAATACAAAAATCTGCAATGAGACTTCCAGAGAAGCAGAATCAACAGGAGCAAAGATATAGATATACCAAAAGAGATTTATGAGGGATTAGCTAACATAATTATGGAGGCTGGGATGTCCTGCAATTTTCTATCTTAAAACCAGAGGCCCAGAAAAGCTTAGTGGTATAGATTAAGTCTAGGTACAAAGGCCTCAGAACCAGAGGAGTCAATGATCTGAGTCAAAAGATCCAAGAACCAGAAGTGTCAATAACTATAGGCAGAGATATACAGATAGCTCTAGCAGATTCACTTTTTTTCTACCTTTGTGTTATATTCAGACCCTCAACTGATTGGATGATGTCAATCCACATTGGTACTTGTGTATCTTCTTTACTCAATCTGCTGATTTGAATGCTAATCTTCTCCAAAAGCACCCTCAAACAAACACGCAGCAAGAACATCTTATCAGCTATCTGAGCATCTCTTATCCATTCAAGTTGGTCCATGAAATTAACTATCACAGTTAATAATATGAAATACATAATATTGTTCAATTGCATGTGATGACCCTTATAAGGAATCTAGCACAGTAATGGCAGTAAGGAGTATTGTTTTACTGTTATTCTTAAGAATCGCTTAGAAATTCTGCTAACTTATGTTGCTATCTGACTTTATAGGTTATGCTCTTTTTTTTTTTTTATTGGTACTGGAGATTGAACTCAGGGGCACTCGACCACTGAGCCACATACCGAGCCCTATTTTGTGGGTTTTTATTTCTGTACAGACAGCATCTCACTGAGTTGCTTAGCGCCTAGACCTTGCTGAGGCTGGCTTTGAACTCGCGATTCTCCTGTCTCAGCCTCCTTAAATGCTGGGATTACAGGCTTGCACCATCGCGCCCGGCTAGGTTATGTTTTTTCTGAGTTAATATTGTCATGACAAAAGTCAGAGAATGGTCAGGAAATTTGAGCAACTCATTCCCAATAAAAAACATTTTAAAATTTTTCAGAAAATTCTTCCCTTTTTAAGTGCAAAGTAACTATTAGGATAATCTCAGAATGGAATAACTATCTATTTTGATATGCAAAAATTCAATACTTTTCTAAGATTTCCTAGCTTTCTTTGTATCAGTTCATGACATCTAAATGATATAAAGTATTATTTCTTCTTATTTAAAAAGAAAACAAAAACGGGCTGAGGATATAGCTCAGTTGATAGAGTGCTTGCCTCTCATGCACAAGGCCCTGGGTTCAATCCCTAGCACCACAAAGAAAAAACAAGGAAGAAAGAAAACAAAAATTATATATTCTTCAATTTTATCTTCTTAATAGCTACTTACTCATCTATTCATATTTTAAACTCAGAAAAAAGGCTGTTTATTTTTCTATGTCAGCATTCTGTTCTTCTCATTGCTTATCCACAGAGAATGATAGAGAATCCTCCATGTGGAAGGTTCAGTGAAAGTAACAGCATCAACATTCTTTTATCTGTGATGATGGAGAGATAATCCACATGTGAAAGCACTTGGTGCTTCAGCTTATTTTGAGTGACAGAAGCATAATAGAATCTCCTAAGCATTAACATTCTACAATAACACAGCGCTGTCATCCTTTGTCTGGTACTGGCTCATACAAACCAAATTTGGTGTTTCAAATTCCTAACAAAAACTGGAGAAATACACCTCAAAGCTATTATGTGGAAATGGATTAGATACAGCTCTAAATCTTTAAACAAACCCTTAGTGATGTGAAAGCATTATTTATATACTTCTTAAGGGATGTTTATGGACAGGATGAGAATGAAGAATCTGGATTTTGCAAGCAATTTGCATAACTAAATCCTATATATATAATGCTTCTCAAAGGTATTAACCTTTTTTGTCCTTTTTCCATATTTGATATTTTGGTTTCTTAATGCTGTTTTGCAAACTGCTTAAAAGAAGGCTGGAAGGAAAATTCTGTATTTATTTGAAAGGAAAATTCTATATTCTTTTGAATTTAGAATTAAGGACATCTTGTAATTTTCCATTATCTCTTGGTTTTTAATTTTAAAAAGCAAAAGCTATTACCTTTTGTTGTAATCCTGGTGTAATGATCCTTCAGAAATTTTGGCAGTAAGAGGAATTTCTTAGTCATTTGCTCTCATATCTCTTAGTGTGTGCGTCTCCTCGAAGCTAGTCTACTCCTTAATTCTTTGATAGATCTGACCTATTTATTGTCATATGCACTAAATCTGGACCTTCTTTTCACATCAATGCCCTCACCTTGTTCTTTGTATCTATTGAAACTTAACTGTCTTGGTTCTAATTTTTTTGGCTTTATGTTCCTAACCAGTGCTCAGAAAAGCAGTATGGTAGAAGGAGAAAGAGCACTGGCTGGAGCTGAGAGACTCACATCAAAGATCTGGTCAGAATCCTGTGGTGTGTTCACCTGGACTGTTCTACATGGTTTGTGATATTTCAGTCAACCTCAAAAACGTCCTCTGAAAGCAGGCACTGTGGAGTTAAATCACCTGCTTAAGATCACACATTTAACAAGAGGAGGAATCAAGATCCCATACTAAGCACTTAAGCTCCAGAGTCTATGTGTTTTGTTCCTGTTATTGTGCCAATAATTCACCCTGTGTTCCTCTGTTGGCCTCAGTCTCTATCAAGTCTTCTATCAAGTAGGAAGGTTTAGACAGTAGCAACGACCACTTTCTACTTTATAACTGTGCACTTTTAAGGAGAAATTCAATCATACTGTCACGTTGCATTTAAAGCTAGACTTACAAGTGATTTTTTTAAAAACTGGGATAGAAGGCACTCATAATTTTTTGTCCTCTAAGCAGGGCATGGTGGTGCATGCCTGTAATCCCAGCACTTTGAGAGGCTGAGACAGGAGAATTGCAAGTTCAAAGCCAGCCTCACCAAGGGTGAGGCGCTAAGCAACTCAGTGAGACCCTGTCTCTACATAAAACACAAAATAGGATTGGGGATGTGGCTCAGTGGTCAATGCCGTTGAGTTCAATCCCCAGTACCAAAAAAAAAATTTTTTTTGTTCCCTAATGTCAAACAATGGTGACAGTCTTTTCTTAGACTGAGAAAATAACCATCCACATCCACATGCCTGTCACCATGCAATGTATCATTTAGAATTTGATTTCATTGCATATAGAGAAAACCCAAAATAATAAAAGTATTTCTCTCATGTAAAAGTCAGGGGATAGGTGTGCCAGAAGGTGTAGCGCCTTAACATCCAGGTTCCTTCTGTATTTCCACTCATTTGTCTTAGCTCATGGCTTCTATCCCCAACATCAGTTCATATTGTCCATATGAAGGAAAAAGAAAGGAGAAGGGGCCCCATATCTTCCTCCCATGAGTTACCTATCCTTAAACATACTTCAGTGAAGATCCATCAAGTGCTTTAGCCAAAACTTATGATCAACCTTAGCATCATGTTAGTCGGGGACATGTTATCCCTCAGCTGGATGTTTTGTAGTCCTGAATAAAATCACCCTTCCCTTAGTAATGCAAAAGAGGAGAATGGATATTGAGTGGCAAAAAGGAATCTTGGTAACCTGTAATAAAGTCTGCATAAGAAACACCAGTGACACAAGGAAGTGCTATTTGGAAAATAAATGGGACTTGGTTATTAGTTGGAGATGAAGCGCGAGGAAGATGAAAGGGTCAAAGTTGGTGATGAAAGTGAACTGACAAATTCAGGGGAAATACAATGCTTAAAGAAGAACAACAGGAGAAACCGGTTGTGGAGATGATTTAATAGCTTTTACCTTTGCTAAAATTCAGGTACACACAGAGAAACTAAAAGGACATTCTGGGAGGCTATTCCCAAATATTCAGGACTGAAGCTCAGTTAATTTATCTGGGCTACGTATGTAGATGTGTGAGTGAATGGATTTATATATAGTAACTTAAGTGACTGGAATTGATAATTTTGCCTAGGAAGAAAGACTAGGACTCATGTCCATGAACAATTACATTTCTAGGTGGAGAGAGAAAAAAACTAAAAACCAATAAAGACACAGACAACAGGGAGGAAAGCCAGGTGGAGTTTGAGTTCCTCAGTCTGAACTAAAAGCCAAGTAAGTAAAATGGAATGGTTAATGCTATTAAATGCTATTGAGGAGCTAAGTAGAGCAAGAACATGAAGATTTGTTAAGATTTAGTACCAGAGAAGTTCTCAGTTGCCTTGAAGAGAGTAATAGTTTTCAAGACTGTTATTGAAAAACAAGAATAAAATAAGAATATAAAAGATAAGAAAATGGAGATAGTATGTGAGGACCACATTTCAAAAAGTTTATTGTGAAGAAAAGAGAAAAGATAATAGCTAGAGGGGGGTTATAGAATCAAGAAGAAGATAATCAATACCATGAGGTTCTCCATGGCTCTCACTCAGTTTTATATATGGATTACTTTTAGGCAGGAGAAAAGATATCTAATTCATTGCAATAGGAAAGAAGGAAGAATATTTAGAAGCATTTCTGTTTTCTTGTAGTTAATAGGAATTTAAGGGAGTTCTCGCCTAATGGCTTTATTTTCTCTGTGGATTAGCAGTCTAACTCATCTGCTAAGATGTATGGAGCAGTTTGATATGGCTCTGGAGAATGTGGGGGAATATTTATCACCAAAGTTAAGGATACCGGGAAGGGTAAAGTGTGTGATTGAGGTCACAGACCTCAGTAAATTACTATAATCTTCTCCTTTTGCTTCTCCACATATATACACTTCCATATTTATCAATTTATTCTTAGTTATTTTATGTTTATTTCTATTTAGAGTTTTCTTTTACATTATACTTTCTAACTAGATATTGCCAATATAAAATAAATATATTTCAATGTTCTCTATTAATTTCTGTCTTTCATATTGAAATCCTTTTTTGCTCCTAGTCATTTTTCAGTTTGTTATCTTGGACTATTTAGCTAAAAATATCCCTCCTTTCTAAAGCATATTTCTCATTCTTTCCTCACTTCCATTTAGTAACTATGACTTCTGAATAATGATGAATAGCAACAGCTACATAAATCATCCTTTTCTCATTCCTGACTTTAATGGAAATACCTCTGGTATTAAGACATTTATTAGGATGTGTTTTTTTCATAAATATTTATTGAGCACCTATCATGCATAGTCTGTTGGGTACTAGTTATATTGTGGTGAAAGGATTTCACAACTTTGACTTGTACAATGGCCAGTGAGGAGATAAGATTTTAAAAGATCACAAAAGTATGACTTATTAATTATAACTTGTGGTAAGACTTATGAACAAAAAACAAGATTCCAGAAGAGGAAGAAATGTAAGCACTATTTTAGATCAGAGGCTCAAGTAATTCCTCTCTGGAAAAATGGCATTTAAGACATAAGAGTTAAGTCAGAATCATAGAAAACTCAGGTCAAGTTGGGAAGGTAGGGGTGAGTAAGAGGAATTGTATTAACATAAGAATATTTAATGAGATTAAACTTAATTAATCTCATTAATACTTAATGAGATTAATATTTAACGGATTGAGATTATGTTTTACAATGAAAGGTATATAGAACACATACTAAGTGATGAAAAAATGTTAACTCTAGGAGTTTAGGTGATAGTGTGTTGCCAACTTTCTTATGTTAAGAAAAGTAATCTTTTTTATGCTTAGTGTATTAAGAAGAGATTTTACAATTGAGAACAATTTAAAATTATATTAATAATCCCTAGACACATATTCTAAAATGATCATAAGTTTTTTTTTCTTTTATCTTTGTTTGTGACAAATTATGGAAACAGATTTCTTAATATCAAACTCTGCTTTCATTCCAAGAATTAATCTTACTTAGAGTTATAATTTTATATAATTTTCATTTAATTAACTTACAACATTAGGAATTTTATGAATACATTAATAAGTAGGTTTTAAAAATGATTTTTGCAGTATTTTTGGTTTGTTTTATTTAGTGTAATTGTCAGATAGATTACTAATGTTATGTTAACTTCATAAAAATCATCTAGAATTTTTCCACCTTAAAAAATGTTTGGAAACAGCTTCAAATCACAGGCAGTTTTTAAGGAACATTTCTCTGAAACTATTTAGATTCGTGACTTTTTGGTAGCACAACTTTACAGCAATTATATCAATTATTTCTTGCTATGTGTCCATTAAGATTTTATTCCTCTTTTGAGTCAGTTTTAATAATGCATGTTTTGCTAGTATAGGTTACCATTAATTTTCTACCAAATTTCTTACAACTAATTTCTAACTGGCCCTACTCAGGCCCAGCTCATTCTTTCCACTGTATTGCCAGGATGAGCTCTCAAAATTGTTCTTATAATTGATTTACTTTTTCTCTGACAATCTTTCAACAGTTCTCTATTTTTCTCAAGATAAAATCCAAAATTCCTAATATAAAATATGAACCATGAGTTTCATCATTTCTAAAGCCATATCAATTATCTTTCTTTAGGTTCATTTTAATTCCCAAAGTGTTTTAGGTTCACTCTTCTCCTGGCAATCTGTCTATATTATGCCCTCCAACTGAAATTCCCTTATCTTTTTCTTTCCCAGCCTCTGAATAACTCTACTTTACCTCTTCTTTTTGTTTTTTTCTTTCTCTCCTTTAACTATTCTCTTTTTTTCTTTTTTCTTTTTGTTACTGGGGATATAATCCTAGAGTGTTTTACCACTGATACACATTCCAGCCTTGTTATCTTTTTTTTTGAGGCAGGGCCTCAAAAAGATGCATAGGGCCCTGCTGAGGCTGCTATCAAACTTGCAATCTTCCTGCTTCAGCCTCCGGTGTTGCTGGGATTACAGGCATATGCCACCATGCCCGACTACTATAGCTCTTCTTGTTCTTCAGGTGTCTGCTCAGATGTAACCTTATCCAGGAAGCCATCCCTAGCACCCAAGACTACATGTCCCCTCCTTTGGAGACATGTTACTGTTGAGAGGACTGTAAGAGAGCATTTAGAATTATAAGCCATTTGAGAGAAGACACATTACTTTATTCATCTTTGTATCCTCAGTGTCTGGAATAAAGGGTGGCACATAGTATTCAATAAATATTTATCCAATCTTTTTTTTAGTTTATCACATTTCATCTGTTTATATACGGAATAGTATTTATGTTAAATATAATGTGCAACAATATTTGACTACAGTCAAATTTTGTTGTTTTAAGGCTAGAATGCAAAAGTTAAACATTGGATATGCCTTGAAAGTTTGACTTATAAACTTTATTTTACATTAAAAAATAATAATTCATTCCGCAAGTCGTTATATTTCTCAAAAGGAATTATGATAACTGTAGTCTTCCATGTAATGGATTGGGAGAAGATATCAGAAGTAGTCATCTTTATTTATTGAATCTTGAATAAATGACAGGTGTGAATCACTTTGAAGTACACTGAAAGTTTTAGCAACTCACATTTATTTAGCCTTTCCAAAGTATTCAACTTAGTTTACCAAAGAACTAACAGATTTTTTTTCACTCACATATCATCAGTCTTCATTGTATTTAATTACATAATTACAAAAACAAATGCAACTGAGATAAAGAAGTTTGAGAATAAAACCCCTGACTTGCTACGTACATACTTGAGCCCACAAGAACAGAAATCATCTACTAGCCACAAACAGAGAGATGGGCAACCTTTGTGCATCTGTGAGTTGGTTAAGCAGAAGTCTTTTCAACTTTCTGCTAGAGGTGGAGGAAGTTCACAACTTAGAAATGGTTGTTAAACTTTATTTGTAAGTTAGATGATTTAAATTTAAAAAAATTCTGTGCAAGATAAGGAATGATTGAAGCTCACAAGATTGGGCAAAAAGCTCTATTAAAAAGGACATTGGCCTAAGACTGTATTATTATAGCTCAGGTTTAGGTCAAAGGGACTGGGAATTATATAATATGGAAGGGAGAAGAAGCAATCATATACAGAGGACATTTCTTGGTGTTGGAAAGACTCTGGAGAAAATCCCACCATTAAAAGAAGATCTTGTGAGCCCAGATGCTTCTACACATTTTTTTCTATCTCCTATTCCATCTCTGCCTTGGGTATTCCAATGCTCTACTTTAATAAATAAACAAGTAAATAAATAAATATATATATATATTCATATATATATATATGCACACACACCTTTGGAATATATATATATGTATATATGTATATATATATATATGTATATATCTGGAATATATATATATTCCAAAGGTCCTGATTTTCAGAACTGATTTCTTTTTCCCATTCTTTATGTCTTCACTTATTGGCAAAGCACCACTTGATTTCACTGACATATGTCAAGGAAATTAATTTTTATATGTACTGGCTATAAAACTTCTGTTTGTTCTACATGTTTTAGGACTACCTTTGGCACCAACCACTCTGCAGTTACTAGTAGGGTCATTAACATTTTATTTGGAAGATGTAGAACTTAAGTCAAGCTGCTTGAGGAATGAGGACCACTGTGGATTGTGCTGATTTACATGCCTTATAAATCTCTTTCCCCTTTTAAAAGTCCATTTGGCTCTGTAATAGCAACTTACTAGAAAAGTTTGGTCAGTGTCTCTATCCCCACACATTGCTCTGAGATAAGTTATCTCTTACTAAGTATCTGCTGAAAAAATTAACCTTGGTATACAGATATCTACCCCCCAAAATTGTCCTCTGCTAACCAGTTCCAGGATGTTCAATGGAAATGTCTTTAAAGGTGAACGCCCTCCGCCCTCTCTCTCTCAGGAATCAGGATGTTAGGATATTGTGTGAGTTTGTTGTAGATATTGAATTGGAAAGTCCCCTAGTGCTAGACTTTGAGTTGATGCTGAGACTAATGAAAGCCAAAACTCAAAAGCCCCTCTAAGAAAAACAGGTTAGAAACAAGGCAACAGAAAGCAACAGAGGTGGGATGTGGTTTCAGAGACAAAGGCCGAGTGGCTACCTCTTAACTTTTAGATCAGTTGAAACTCAGGTATACTGCCAGCACTTTACTTCTTTGAGATTCCCTAATATCTTTTCAGTGAACTTACTAATTTGCATAGTTAGTGTGGGTGTATGTTTCTTGCAACCAAATGATTCCTGGATCATTCTTTGGACCATATTGAGAATTTGAAAACAAATAAGTAAACTTTCAGATGGGAAAAATATGACTCATTGAAGACACAGAGTGAAGAGCAAGAAAAACATCACCTCCTCCACCCTCATCTCAGCTTTTGATATCTTTTTTTCTTATAAACCGTAGGGCACAAGCTCTGCACCAGGCAAATATCAAAGTCAGAAATTTGCTTTTGATGTTCTGGTTCTCTCCTTTCTATCTGCTGTCTACCTTATAGAGGTGCTGCCTTTCCTTTTGGGGACCTAGGAACTTGTCCCCTCAGCTTTTTCCCCTCTTACCATAACCTGTTTCAGGAAAAAAAAAAAAAAAGAAGAAGAAGAAGAAAAAAATATCTGATAAGCTGATTAAAAGAAAAAGAATTTTGAAGTTGTATGTATTATATACATGTATATAATTATCTTTGTCTATGTTTTATAAATTTCCCATTTTGACAGTATTCAAAATATCAACAGACAGTGAATCTAAAATTCAGAAATTTCAGTGGGTACAAGGACATGTATTTCAGGAGCTAGGCCACCTGACTGTGTTTGAAATCACTTTGCAGAGATGGTTGTCTCTTCTGTTTCTGTGTTAAGGCTTGCTGTGATTTGAGGCATGTCAGTGACAGTGTGTGGAATGTGAATATTTGAGAAGGGACCACCCTGCCTGTTTGGATTAGTGTCTGTATCTATTTTAACAAGTATGGTGCCTGGGAGTTTGGTTATTATGAGCTCAACTCTAGTTTGGGGTTCTGCATGCATTTCAAGGGTAAAGGGCAAAGTACTTGTAGTCTTTTCTCTATGCTTCATAAGACTCTTTGAAATATAATATTTTCTCTTAAGTGGACATGTCTTCAAAACGAGCCAGCTAGCTGACAGATAACTTGCATATGCTTGTGTGTAAGTACATTCATAACACACAAGTATTCAAAATGCCAGAATTGTTTTCTCGAAATTTAATTTTGCATAGTTCTGGTAATTAACTCACTGTCAAACTTTGCATAAATTTGAATTGCTTCAGTCTGCAGTTTCCAAGCTTCTAAAAAGCTTGAATGGAGATCAAACAAAAACTCTCAACCTCACTAATGCAAATGACAATGTAAGACCAACTCCAAATATTTCCTGTCATGTAATCAATAAAATTCTATGAATTTGTAAACAGTCTTGTCAAAATTTCTGGGCATATGCATATGTATTCCTAGACCTGAGGTAGCCTTCAAGGACACACACACACACACACACACACACACACACTCACTCAAATGAGTCTGGAAAAACTTGATTTTTCTGTTAAACCCATCCAGACTCAATTTAAACCTGGTGTGCTTAGATCTGTTTATTTTGAAGTATCACATCACAATTTCGTGCTACTGAATAATAATGCCAAAGGAGTTTTGCTAGAATCTTTATTCTGGGGAGGGTGCAGAATAGAGACACACAAATTGAAGTGGGGGTAATTAGAAATGTGAAATTTATTTTAAGTCAAATTTTTGACTTATGTAATCGTACATTTTATTCCTAAATATTCTCATTTGAAAAAACAAGATGCTACATTATCAGGGCACAGAATTCTCCAGGGAATGACAATGCTGGCTGATGTGGTAAGTGCAGATTTTAATTCAAAGTCAGGGATTTTGTGTTTGGCTCTAATATCACTATTGAATTATTGTCTAAGATGAAGTCATTAATCCTTTCATTTATCACATGAATTCTTTTTGTGTTTCTGTGAGGTGCCAGACTCTATGATGTGAAGAAGTTCAGGGATGAATAAGTCAAAGCTAAAGACTGGTCATTGTCACAGTACTGTTTATAGTACTGTGCAAGGGTATCAGGCAAACACCAAGGCGTGGTACCTAACCCATATTAGTGGAGGGAATGGAGGGGAAAAGAGGAGAAGGGAAGACAAATTGATAAGGTCATGATGCTTGCATCAAATCTTCAAGGACAATCAGGAGGTAACCAAATCTAGAAGACAGCTTGAGCAAAGAACCCATTAAAGAAATGACATATCAATGCAAGGGAACAAGCTTGAGAATACTCGAGTAAAAGGTGAGATAAAAGCCCTGGGGGATTAGAACAAAGGAAGAGGCAGGAGCGTGGTTGTGGAGGACCACAGCTACATCAGGTCTCATAATCTTATCCAAATATCTGTCACCAGATTATCTAGAGGTCAACCTTTTTAATCATCTTCCTAGCACCCAAACACAATCAGGCCCACCACCAAGTAAATGCTTAGTAATTATTGCCTGATATAATTCTCTGCCTGCAGCTCTTTTAATTTTGGTGTTCCTATAACAACACATACACAGAAATTTACTTTTGGATGATGTCAGAGTTCTTAATCATGTAAAACTGACTATTTTGAAAATATGTAAAATAATTTCAAACATGATATCACAAGTGGTCTCAAGTCTTACCAAAACCTATTTAGGTAACACAAATTGATTAGCAAAAATTAACAGCCTGGTCAAAAACATACATTGGAGAAAAGATAGCCTATTCAACAAATGGTGCTTGGAAAGCTGAAAATCCATATGTAGCAAAATAAAACTGAATCTCTATCTCTCACCCTGAACAAAACAACTGAAACTGGATCAAAGACTTAGACACTAGAGCAGAGACCCAGCACCTAATAGAAGAAAAGCAGGCCCAAATCTCCATCATGTTGGCTTAGGATCTGACTTCCTCAACAAGACTCCTAAAGCCCAAGAAGTAAAATCAAGAATCAATAAATGGGATGGATTCAAATTAAAAAGCTCCTCCTCAGCAAAAGAAATAATCAATAACGTGATGAGAGAGCCTACAGAATGGGAAAAAATCTTTACCACACACACATAAAATAGAGTACTAATCTCCAGGATATATAAAGAACTCCAAAAGCTTAATACCAAAAGAACCACAAATAACCCAATCAATAAATGGACTAAGGAATTGAACACTTTACAGAAGAAATATAATCAATCAACAAATGTATGAAAAAAATGTTCATCATCTCTAGCAAATAGAGAAATGCAAATCAAAACTATCCTAAGATTTCATCTCACGCCAGTCAGAATGACAATTATCAAGAACACAAGCAATAATAAGTGTTGGTGAGGACATGGGGAAAAATGTGCACTCATACATTGTTGGTAGCGATGCAAATTGGTATAACTACTATAGAAAGCAGTATGGAGATACCTCAGAAAACTTGGAATGGATCCACCATTTGACCCAGCTATCCCATTCCTTGGTTTATATCCAAAGGACTTAAAATCATCATACTACAGTGATGGAGCACATCAATGTTTATAGTAGCTCAATTCACAATAGCTAAACTATGGAACCAACCTAGATGCCCTTCAACAGATGAATGGATAAAGAAAATGTGGTACATATACACAATAGAATATTACTCAGCCTTAAAGAAGAATGAAATTATGGCATTTGAAGGTAAATGGAAGGGACTAAAGAATATCATGCTAAGTGAAATAAGTCAATCCCCCAAAACCAAAAGCTGAATATTTTCTCTGGATAAGCAGATGCTAATCCATAGTGGGGTAGGGAGATAGGAAAAAATGAAGGAAATTTGGTTTGTGTAGAGGGACGTGAGGGGAGGGTTGGGGCTGTGGGGATGGGAAGGACGGTAGAAAGAGACAAACATTATTAACCTATATACAGGTATGATTACACTATTGGAGTAACTCTGAACCATGTACAGCCAGAGGAATGAGAAGTTGTACTCCATTTGTGTGCTATATGTCAAAATGCATTCTATTGTCTAATTAATTAATTTTTATTTCTATTTTTTAATTAAAAGTAAAAATAGAAATAAAAAAATTAGCAGACTGCATTTGATAGAGTGGGATCTAGGTGTCTGACTCTGTTCTATAGCTTGGTATTTATGTTCTGTAATCCACATGCTAACCTCACCAAATGGATTTTATTATCACCTCTAAAGAGATGGGAAACTGAGTGCCAAAGATGTGAAATAACTCACCTACATTTAGTACCACAGAGGCAGGGTTTGAATTTCAGCCTTTTGGCGTTAAGTCTCTAAACTCCACAGACCAGGACTACCCTGTGCTAGGTACCCAAATAAACAGAAAAGATTCTCTATTTAGATTAATGCAAAAAGATTACAGGTAGACTCTCCTACCCTGTTTGATGATATATGAATTTGGATTACTAGATATTCTTAGGATAAGTTTGATCAAAAAGTTGTTTACTGGTACTGTGTTTTATATTGCTTTAATAGATCAAGACCTTTCTGAATTGGTATTGTTAAGGGAAAAAAATCTCAATAAATCACTCCAAATGTTTTGAAAATATCTCGCAATTAAAGCTGTTTTAAATTGTGTTGAGAGAGGAAACATTGTCCTTCTTCCTATAGTTTTTGGAAAGTTTCTACTCTTTTTGTGGTTATACTTGTCCTTGGCATGTTTTCCTTTCAGGGAGACTGAATAATAGCATTCAGGTTGTCAGAACTTCCTGCCTGGGACAATAAATATAAGTGGGAGCTTATAATATACAGTTTGCTACTGGGCTTGTGTGATTATAGCAATATACCCAGTGTGCATTCAAAAAAGAAATGAGTCAAAGAATAAATGTAGAATACCTAATTGAGACCGGAAATAATGATAGCCAAGTGAAATTTGTATTCGTAAAAAAAACATGAAAGGCAATCATACTTGCACCTTTGGCTGTTTATTATTTCTATGATTTATTTTTTCTGATAAAGATAAAAACTACCCTGATCTTTTAGCATGGGGCACAATATATATCCTATTTTTAACAATTCTTCCACTAAAAGTGTTTGAGTATAAGGTTGTAAATAAAACTAAAAATCTATTTTTTAACCTGCCATTTAAAAATTTTCTTTCTCTTTAGTGATGTTCCCAGTATATTAGCTAAAGAACAATTTTATTTGCCTATATGTAAGCTTTTATGTCCTCCCAAAAGTCTTTTTTTTGTTGTTTTTTTTGCTTTATCCTTGTTCTACTTGAACATTTTTGACATTCCTGTGCAAAGAAACACAGCCCCAAGTTTCAGACCCTCAGTAAGAGGTCCACACTCTGCACAAATCTGATGGGGGATGGAGGGCTTATGCATTCTGTTAGCCTTTGCAAGAGCATCATCTTTTCCTTTGCCCCAGTATTCAGGTTTGAGAATGTAGTGTGGAAGCCCAAGATGGTGAAAAATTGGACAGGCCCCTACCCTGTGGAAGCATTTAGTATTCCTTCTCCTATCTATCTTCTTCCTCTGAAAGTACAGATAAAACTAGAAAGTAACCCAGATCTGTGGCCAGTACCTTCTTGCTTGCTTAATTTCTTCACCCTCTTTTCCTGCAAGTGTCCCTTCTGACAACCCTCTGGGATTCTGGATCTTTCTTCCCCCATCATCATCATCATCTGATGCAACTCAAGCAGTATGAGTTCAGAGAATGGGAAGTAATCCTATTCTCTAAAGTTCAAGGGAAATTCTATTGTAAAACAATTTAAAACATTATGGATAGCTTTTAAAAATAACATATTAAAATTACGTTCTCTTTTTAAGGGAGTAAATGTAAGGAATTTTAACACACTCTCAGAGGTGGTATGTGAAGGACCTTCTAGAAGAAGCAGTCATTTTGTAAGGTGAACATTGGTGTTGTGTCCTCCCTTTAGGTGATCATGGTCTCCTCTGGACCACGGTGGCTTCAGTCCTGCCACTCACACGCCTAGAACTGCAATGATTTTGCCCTGTCTATTCTTTAAAATGCAAAAGAAGTCTTAAAGACTTCTTTTTTCCATATTTTATTTTGTTCTTCTTTTCCTTTTAGATCTAGGAAATATCAAATCAACTTTAAAGAATCTATTATCAGATAGCATGTATTGATGTCCTATCATTATTTTGTTGCACAAAATAAAAAGCATTTCAATCAAAAGTATGACCCCAAATCACCAAAGAAGAATGCAATGCTCCTATATTAAGGAGAGAATGAGGAATTCAGTTTGAAATATGGTGTTTTATCACATAACATGAAGATACCAGCATTAATTCTTGTTCCAAGTGGCCCATGTCCAACATGAATGTTTATATTGGCATATCTTTTTGAATCCTTTTATAAGTTGTGGACCAATCACCATAACTTTGCTTTTTCTTCTTCTAAAAGAGCTGTGAGACATAATAGCTTGCTTATGACACATATAAATAACCTTATTTTTCCTATAATAAAGGAAGAGTCTTAGATTTTTAAAAAATCTTACTTCAATAATATGAACTATATACACAAGTTAAAAGCTACACCATAAATATAAATACTATATTTTGTCTCCTTGTATTTTCTCTCACTTTTTCTACATTGTTAGATTTAAATTTATTCAGAATACCACTCATTTGCACTTGTTTTATGATGTTTCTGGGTGTCATTGGAAACGACAGTTTAGTTCTTACCAGTGACTGAAATACAAGAGGCTAGTTTAAGCAATTTCAAGGTTTCAATAACAATTTCCAAGGATACCATAATTTATGTGTGAAATCACAAAAGATCTAGCTGTGTTTATAAGAGATGGATTTTGAGTTCAAAGGTACAAATGGTTGAAAGTAAAAGATTGAAAGAAGATAGACCGTCCAGGTAGAAATCAAAAGAGAGCAGGAATGACTACACTATTCCCAAATAAATAGGCTTTTATGAAAGAAATATTACTAGAGTCAGCTTGCTGGGACACTCCTGTAATCCCAGCTACTTGAGAAGCTGAGGCAGGAGGATTGCAAGTTCAAGTCCAGCTTGGGCAACTTAGGGAGACCATGTCTCAAAATTTAAAAAAAAAAAAAAGAACTGGGGATGCAGCTCATTGGTAGAGTGCCCCTGGCTTCAATCATCAGCATTAAAAACACATGTAAAAAGAATATTTTATAATAATAAAAATTTCAAGCCATCAGATGTATACTATATAACAATTAATATGTACATAATAAGAGTTTCAAAATTCATGGAACAAAACTTATTAGAATTAAAGAGAGAAATAGAATATAAAACAAAAGCAATTGGAGCCTTCAATATATCACTTTCAAATAGTGGATAAAATAATTAGGCAAAAGATCAACAGGATAAGAGAAGTGAGCAGGAGTATAAACCAACTAAATGCAACAGAAATCTCTGACACATTCTATCCAACAACAGAAAAATACACATTCTTCTCAAATATACACAGAAATTTCTACAGGATAGACTCTATACTGGGCCATAAAACAAAATTCAATCAATTTAAAAGAATGGAAATGATACAAGGTATGTCCCCAACCACAACAGAATAAAATTAGAAACCAATAATAGGAGGAAAATTAGGAAATTCACAATTACTTTGAAATTAAACAGGATACTCCTAAACAATCAGTGAGTTGAAGAGAAGGCATAAGGTAAATAAGTGAAAGTGAAAACACAACATACTACAACTGATGGGCTGTAGCTGTGGCAGAGCTGAGAGGAAAATTTATACATGTAAATTCCTGTATAGAAAAGAAAATGTTTCAAATCTATAACCTAAACTCCCATTTTAAGACATTGGAAAAGTAGATCAAACTAAACCTAGGGTCAGCAGAGGAGGGAAATAATAAAGATTAAAGCCAAAGTAATTAAATAGATAATGGAAACATGATGCATAAAATCAATGAAACCAAAGTTGTTTTTTTAAAAGACCAACAAACTAGAAATATTAAGGAAAAAAAAAGATGAGATTCAAATTACTAAAATCAGGAATGAAAGGGAAGATATCAATATTAAACTTACAGAGATTTTTAAAAAATGATTAAAGGGAATAATGTAAAGAATCATATGTCAAAAAGCTGGATCACTTAGATGAGCTGGACACATCACTAGAAATGCACCATCTATTAAAATTAATACAAGAATACAGAGGAAATCTGAAGAAACTTTTGGTAAAGAGATTGAATTAGTAATTAAAAAGTTTCCAACAAAGAGAAAGCCCTGGCACAAATGGCTTTATTGGTGAATTTTCTAAACATTTTGAAGTAATTCCAACACTTCAAAAAATAAAAGTGGAGTGGTGAAGACTAAAATTTAGATGTTAAATCCTAACAAAAGCTCTATGTTAGATCTCAACTCCAGTGTTATGGTTTTATGAGGCGTAGCCTTTGTAGGTGATTAGGTCAAGGGGGTGAAGTATTAACTGGGGCACAGGTCCTAATGAAGCACCAAATATGCTAGGACTTCTAATATCTCCCAGAGTACAGAAGTGTCAAAAACAAATTTTCTATTGTTTATAAACCAGCCAGTCTATGGTATTTTGTTATGGCAGTTCAAAAGGATTAAGACAAGAAGGGAACATTTTCTAACTCATTCTATATGATTAACATTTCCTTAATAAAGAATATATAAAGGGGCTGAGGTTATGGTACAGTGGTAGCGTGCTCGCCTAGCACGTGTGAGGCAATGGATTCGATCCTCAGCACCACATAAAAGTAAAATAAAGATATTCTGTCTGCCTATAATTAAAAAATAAATATTTTATAAAAAAAGAATATATAAAGAACACTTACAGCTAAATAATAAAAACCAAAATAATGAAATTTAAAAATTGTCAAGGGATCTACATAGACATTTATCCAAAGATATGTAATTAGCCATAGCACTATGTCTGTATAGAAATAGTGTTTAACATCATTAGCCATTAGACAATAAAAATGACAAATTATATAACCAATATCATGGCTAAAATAAATAGAGTAAATAGCAAGTATTGACAGAATTTTTGAGAAACTGGAATGTTCATATTTGCTGGCAGAAATTTAAATTGTTTAACCATTTTGGAAAACAGTATAACACTTTCTCAAAGTTTAAACATAGGGCTTATGACTGAGCAATTCCACTATTAGTTATTTTAAGAAAAAAATTTAAACATTTGTGAAGGGATCAGTAGTGAAGGGGTCAGTAGATCAAAAGCTTCCTAAGAGGAACTAAACAATTTCATCAAGACATTAGGAGTAGGAGAATTCTTGTAAAGTGGCTTACCTGGATTCTTGTTTAAAGGTACGCATGGGTTAAAAACAGTCATGAAATTCATTTGGAAAAATAAGAGGCCCAGAATAGCCAAAGCAATCCTCAGCAAGAAAAGTGAAGCAAGAGACAACACAATACCAGACCTTTAATTATATGATAGAGCAATAGTAACAAAAACAGCATGGTTTTGGCACCAAAACAGACAAGAAGACCAATGGTACAGAATAGAAAACACAGAGACAACCCACATACAGTTATCTCATACTTGACAAAGATACCATAAACACACATTGGAGAAAAGATAGCTTCTTCAACAAATGCTGCTGAGAAAACTGGAAATCCATATGTGGTAGAATGAAATTGAACCTCTATCTCTCACTCTGCACAAAGCTCAACTCAAAGTGTATTAAGGACCAAGGCATTAGACCAGACACCCTGTGCCTACTAGAGGAAAAAGTAAGCTGACTCTCCACCATGTTGGCTTAGGAAACAACTTCCTCAATAAGACTCCTAAAACTCAAGAAGTAAAATCAAGAATCAATAAATGGGTCAGTATCAAACTAAAAAGCTTCTTTACCACAAATGAAACAATCAAGAACATGAACAGAGAGCCTACAGAATGGGAGAAAATCTTTACCACCAGCACCTCAGACAGAGCATTAATCTCCAAGATACACAAAGAACTCAAAAACCTTAACACACACACACACACACACACACACACACACACCAAAACAAACAAACAAAAAATAACCCAATCAGTAAATGGGCTAAGGAACTGAAAGGCACTTCACAGAAGAAGAAATACAAATAGTCATAAAACATATGAGAAAATGTTCAACATTTCTAGTAATTAGAGAAATGCAAATCAAAATTACACTGAAATTCCATCTCACCTCAGTCAGAATGACAAATATCAAGAATATAAATAACAATAAATGTTAGCAAGGATGTGGAGATAAAGGTTCACTTATACATTGCTAGTGGGACTGCAAATTGGTGCAACCACTCTGGGAGGAAGTGTGGAGATTCCTCAGAAAACTTGGAATGGAGCCACCATTTGACCCAGTTATCCCACTCCTTGGTTTATACCCAAAAGACTTAAACTCAGCATACTACAGTGTGAAGTCACTTCATTGTTTATAGCAGCTCAATTCATAATAGCCAAACTATGCAACTAACCTAGGTGCCCTACAACAGATAAATAGATAATAGAAAATGTGGTATATATACACAATGGAATGACTCAGCTATAAAGAAGAATGAAATTATGCCATCTGCCAGTAAATGAATGGAACTGGAGAATATCATGCTAAGTGAAATAAATCAGTTCCAAATAACCAAAGGCATAATGTTTTCTCTGATATGTGGATGCTAATGCATGACAAGGGAGGGGAAGACAGAAGTTCACTGGGCTAGACAAAGGGGAATGAAGGGAAAAGAGCATGGATGGGAATAGAAAATACAGTAGAATGAATCAGAAATATCATTCCTATCCTTATATATGAATATACAACCAATATAACTACATATCACATGTAACCACAATAATGGGATCCTAACTGGAACAAGTTATACTTATTCTATGTATGTATAATATGTCAAAATACACCCTACTGCCATATGTATCTAGAAAGAACAAATAAAAATAATAAAATAAAAGATTAAAAAATAATGATAGGCAAAGACTTAGACATCGAGGGTGGGAGAGAAGAAACTTAAATGGATATGAAAAGTTGAGGGGATTCTTGCTAATCTGACTTGGCAGGATTATTTGCTGAAAGTGGACTGCAGCCAATGACAGCCCAAGAAGGTTCAGAGGAGCCTGACTCAAGTTTGGTCAGGAGAGTTTTTGTTAGTATATATTCAAGAAAAAAGAAAACATTATCAACAGAAAATCTTCTACATAAAAATTTATAGAGAATTATTCATAATTGTCAATTGATACTGTCATTAAACAGGTATGTAGAAAAATGTGGTTTATCTACAAAATTAAATATTACTTTCCAATAAAGAGTAATGAAGCTACAATATGGATGAAACTTGAACATATTATGTTCGGTGAAAAAAGGCAGGCACAGAGTACTATATATTGGGTGATTCCATTTATGTAAAATCCAGAACTGGCAAATCCAGAGGAACAGAAAGTAAATTAGTTGTTGCTTAAACCTAGGGGAGGAGGCAGGGTGTTGGGGGTTGATTGCCAGTGCTGAAGGATTTTGAAGGAAAGCAGTATGGTAAAATATCTGAAATGTATTGCAATGAGGTTGTACAACTCTGTAAATATACTAAAATACATTGAAACATTGAATCATGTATTTGAAATGAATGAATTGAATGGTATGTGAATTATAGCTCAAAAAAGGAGTTTTAAAAATCCTTTGGAAAGCTGGCTGCTAAAACTTACATTTTTATCACTGCATAACCTTTTTTCTCTATTGCATATATATTGATACAATTTCTTAATCTCATGACTAATTTACTGTAATAGAGTAGAAATGAAAAGAAACAGCGATCAAAAGAACCTCATTTATGCTTCTTAGCTGATAGCTCATATGATGAATTGTGAAATACAATGACTTCTTTCTCTTGTAGATTAGCTAAACACAATGGAATGTGTCTTAAGCAGGGGGCCTTGGAGATCTATTCTAGCCCTCACTTTTTAAATAGATATGGAAGGTATAAGTCCTTTATCTTAGTTTATGTGATGAAGTGATTTATCAAAAGCTCATGATGTTGGAGTCTGAATTGTAACCCAGATCTTTTCCTTCTTTATTAGTTCAGATTATTATTGCAGTCATAGGGCTTCACAATCAATTCCTCATTATTTATTTGTGCTTGGATTCATCCAAGTTGAAATGCCTGGGTCTAAGAGCCATATTTTCACCCCTAACAATAGGATTTGATCTCCACCTCTTCATTTTCTAATGCAAGATTTCCTATTGCTATAGACAGAATATTTGTGTTTACCCTAATTTCATATTGTAAAATCTTGATCTCCAATGTGATGGGATTAGAAGTTGGGTCTTTTGAGAATAAATTAGTTTTTGAGAGTAGATCCCTCACATGTGGGATTTAGTGCCCTTATATAGGAGGCACCAGGAGCTTCCACTCTCTTTCTACCATGTGAAGGTGCAACAAGAAATTGGCAGTCTACAACCTAAAAGTGGGCCCACACAAAAACCTGACAAGGCTGAAACCCTGAGTTTGGACTTTCAGGATCTAGAACTGTGAGAAACAAATTTCTGCTGTATGTAAGCTAATTAGTTGTTACTGTTTGGATCTAGAATGCCCCTCAAAGGTTTATGTGTTCAAGGTTTGGTCTCTGGTTGATGGTTTATTGGAATGTGGTGGAAACTTTAGGAGGTAAGCCCTGTTGAAAGAAGCAAGTCACTGGGGGCACGTCCTTGAAGGGCATGTCTTGTCTCTGGCCCTTTAGTCTTTCTGTCACTCTTCCTCTGCTTCCTAGCCACCATGAGGTGAACATCTCTGCTCAACTGTGTGCTCACCACCATGACTTTTGGCTTCATCATAGGCCAGAAAATAAAAGAACCAAGTGACCATGGACAAAATCTCTGAAACTATAAGGCCAAACAATTTTTTCCTTGTGTAAGTAGCTTTGTCCCAGGTATTTTGTCACAGTAATGAAAAGCTAAGACATCAGTCTAAGATACTTTGTTATAGTAGCCCAAACTGGCTAAAGCACTTATCCTGCCAGTGAAACCACAAGGTGCATTCATGTACTCATTTAATTTATTTAAAAATCATTATTAAGCTCATATAATTGGCAATTTCAGTGCTCTAAAATTGCTATATTTGAAATAAGCCAATCCCCCAAAACCAGGAGCTGAACATTTTCTGTGATAAGTGGATGCTAATCCATAATGGGAGGGGAGCATGGGATGAGTGGAGGAACTTTGGATGGGGCAAAGGAGAAGGGAGGAAGGGGAATGGGAGTAGGAAAGATGGTGGAATGAGATGGACATCATTACCCTAGGTACCTGTATGATTGCTGGTACAACTGGTTTGACTCTACTTCATGTACAACCAGAGAAGTGAAAAATTCTGCTCCATTTGTGTATAATGAATCAAAGAGCTTTCTACTGTCATGTATAACCAATTAGAACTAATAAAATAATTAAAAAGTTGCTGTTTTCTATATAGGACTACACAGATAAATAAAACAGATGCTCCACAATCCAGGATAGGAAGGTAGAAATAAAACATGATGCTTACTATAATAACCACACAGCAGATTAATGAATAAAGTATTTTGGGAGCACAGAATAGGAAGCAACTAATTCTGTTTAAAGGAAAGACTCTTGTTAATAGAGTGACCAGTTGAAGAAGGCAGAAAAGGTGTTACAAGAAGAAGGAACAACATGTGTGAAAGGATAGTCATGACAAAAATAGCCCACAATTCAGACAGGGAAGGGGACTGGGAAAGTATTTGAAGAAGAGCTATCAGTTTTGTCTTAACTTTTTAAAAATTGAAATATACAAACATAAAAAGGCACACATCTAAAGGTAGTCTTGGTAAATTTTCCTGAAGAAAGCAGCTCTAAGAAGCCAGATAGGAAGAGAAACAAAACATGACCAGCATCCCAGAACTCACTTGCCCCGCCAGAGGCCACCTCCCTGCAAAAGTACCACAATCTTATGAAAAGTTTTAAGAGAACACCACAATGAATACAGAGGATCCACCAAAATAGAAGGGTATTGATGGAGCAGAAGAAAAGAAGCTTAGGAGGCTCTTGGAATAGCATTGTAGACAAAGATTGCCAGTAAAGTAATTCCAATAGGGATGGAGGGAATAAGAGAAATTAGAGAAATATTTGAAGGCAATATTTCTTAAACTTGATTGCACATCAGAAATCTGGAGATACTTAAACAAAATGTAGATCCAACACCCACTGAATCTTCAGGTTTGAATATCAGCAATAAATTTCCTGAGAGTTCTCCTCCTATCGTTTTTCATGTAAAGACAAGTTCAGGAACCACTGGCTTCAGTTAGACAAAGAACACAGATCATGGAGATGAACTGGATGCAGGAAATGAAGAACAGAGGCAGTCCAACGGAGGCTGTGAAATTTCTGTCTTTGGCAGCTGGAGGAGGAAAACAATCAAATTGTTGATGAGGTAAACCTAGAGCATCATAAGTACATAGATAAGCTGTTGGAATGATTAGCCTTGAGTTGAGAATGAACTGTGATGAAGAATTGGCAAATTTTTTAATGAATATTGTCTTTGATATGATTTTATTGAAAAGATTGTTCACTTATTTGAATGATTCCTGCTTCATTGATGTAGATGATTGAGAAGTGACTCTGCTTATTCAGTGATTTGAACTAGGGGCCTGTTCATCTCTTCCATGTGGACTACTGGATGACCAAATAGTTTAGTGAATGAAGATTTCTATGTCATCTTTGGAGATAATTAATAGTCATTAATCTGAATTCATTTCCTCTTGCAAAATCTTCCCATTAGTATTTTCAGATGAAGAGAGGGGAAATTGGAGCAAGATATCAATGGTACAACACCATAGACAGGCAAATACTTTTCAGTTCAGACCACTGATGACTATGTAATTAAGTAGTAGATTATGATAGACAACTGCTCTTCCATATGCTACACACGACTATTGACAACTCACTTTGCAAGATAAAATAATTAAAGGAAGGTTGCTTTACTTATAATAGGAGAGAGGAATTTTTGTTGTTTTATCTCCTTGGTATGTACTCTAGGACACTACTTTCAGTTTACAAATATGCTTCATTTAGCCATTTAGAATTAAAGTAACATTAAAATGAACATAACACAAAGAATAATATTATAATCCAGTTCCAAATATTTTTGCTTCATAGGTATGTTATGGCATTTAAATAAGCTTATAAACCCAGCTCTAGAGCTCTGCATTTGTTGCTTTGTATTGAAAAATTCAATACTGGATTGGAGAATTTTCCTGTTTCACATTTATTACTTGTTATTTTTTGGGACTGGAATGTCCCCCCAAAGCTAATGGGAACATTCCAGCATGGATCCCAACTTGGCAAGGTTCAGAGATGGGGCTTTTAGGCAATGATTGGATCACAATAACTCTGACTTTATTGGTGGTTTAATACATTAATTGGATGAATTCATTGATAGCTGAATAAACATCTGGGCTGTGAGACGTAGTTGGAGAAATATGTCACTGGGGGCATGCCCTGGAAGTGTTTATTTTGTCCCTGGCCCCTTCCTCCCTCCCCTTCTCATTCTCCCTTTCTCTCCTTTTCTAATGCTATGAGCTAAGACGCTTTCCTGTGTCATACCTTTCTGTCATGAGTTTCTGCCTTGGATCCAGTTGACTATGGACTAAATCCTCTGAAACCATGAACCAAAATAAGTGTAGCCTTCCCTAAGCTTTTGTTGTTAGGTATTTTGGTCACAGTGATTAAAAACTAACACATTACTAAACAAATTGTAAAGAGGTCCTAAAATAGGAAGACCTGTTCTATCAAAGAAACAGAAATCACATAACACAAGTCTGTGGTTTATCTGGTGAGAATGGATTCTCCAATTTATGAGACTCTTAGGTACTGAATAAATATAAAGGACATTTCTCTGTTGGCTATTTTCTCCATTTCCCTAATATTTTCTGAAAAAAAATAAATAAATGAAGGAGGAACATATGAACTGAATGGAAATAACCAGGCCCTCACTTACCAGGTATTAATACAACTTCCTATTTAGTTAGTGGGTCTATGTTCATTACCAGGAATGACTTTGCTATAGATATTGATGCTGCCTCTGCTCCAGCAGGTATAATCTTAGCCAATGGGGCCTGTAGAGCAGACCTTCTTACAGGCTTCCGGGGAAGGTGTCCTTGTTCTTGAAAATAACATAATGGGAAGAAATGTTGTCTTTTTTAAAGTTAAATATTGATATGAAGTGCAAGGTATGAAATTGTGACAACCATCTTCTGACTATGCAGAGATCTAGCTGAAGACAAAATTGATAGTTGCAGAGATGAAAGATGAAAATAATTTGGGTAACTGGGGTTGCTTCATTTACCAAGCCTGAAAGTGACTTTACCTCTGGTTCTTATTATATGAGATAGTTGAGTTTTATAATTTATCGAGTCTCTTTAGTTTTATAATTTTCATCTGTTGAAATTCTAACTGAATGGAATTTGAACTTTTCACAGTTCAAATTGTTGAAATTCAGATTGAATTAATCTCTTTAACTTTTAGTGGTTTTTTCACAATTTAGTGTGATATACTATTTTACCTGTGGTCAATACCATTTTTGCTGAGTGATCATTTGAAATTATAATATGAATACTCTGAAGGTATAACTTTACTTTTTTAAGATTTTTCTTCAAACAAATTCTTAGGTTCATTTTTATTTTATTCTTTGATATGATTTCCATATGTGCTCAAATGGAAAATATGTGTTAGTAAGAATTTAAAGAATTTATTTAAACTCTCCTGTATTACATAATAAAGATCAATGGCACATTCCTAAACTTTATTATCAGTAATAATAACATTTCACTAGCCTCATTGATTCCCTGTGTCTTAATAATTAAAAATTTTTTCAGAAAAATAATCCCTATTTCTCCCTTCTTTGTGCTTCTACCACACTCTGAACCTACTTTTAGCCTACTTCCTCTCACCAGGGCCTCTATGCTACCCACTTAAGGGAGACATTGACATTGTGGCTTTTTGTGGGGGTATAAGATACTGGGGATTGAAATCAGTGGTACTCAACCACTAAGCCATATCCCCAGCCCTATTTTGTATTTTATTTAGAGACAGGGTCTCACTGAGTTGCTTATTGCCTCATTGTTGCTGAGGCTGACGATCCTCCTGCCTCAGCCTCCCAAGCTGCTTTTGAACAGTTGTATTCATTTAACTTTGGTGGGCATCATTCACACATGCAATAATGTGAATTTATTTCTGGAGTAGTGCAACACAGTTGCCTTCTCATATAATTAAACCCAGACCATTTTTTTAGTTGTTTGCTTACCA
Organism: Xerus rutilus; assembly: GCA_028644305.1. NCBI lineage: Eukaryota > Metazoa > Chordata > Mammalia > Rodentia > Sciuridae > Xerus > Xerus rutilus. The sequence continues at coordinate 65,801,580 of CM053403.1, read as the reverse complement.
GAGAGAAGACCTCTTGAATACAAGAATCATGTCATGCTCAACTTTGCATCCCTGTCTCTAGCAAACTGTCTGGCATTTTAGTGCTGACTACGTGTTTATTGCATGAGAGGATACACAAAAGCATTTGCTTCATGGAATCATTCTCTGGAAAGTGGCCCACATTATCAAGTACAGCACATGATTCAGATGTTCCAATTATTTGTGTTTTAGAATAAGAGCCATTTCCCTCTGTTATATAATTTTTGTGGGCTGACTATTCAGACAGAAGTCAAGTGGGTCATTCTTTAAGTCCACAAGGCATCAACTGGGCCAGTACATAGCTGGTCTGACTTGGAGGTCCAAAATGGCTTTTTTTTTTTTTTACAGGTTAAGATTTGGTCAACATTGCTGTTTCTGTCCACATGGCCTCCTCACATAAACAGTTTGGGCTTCTTCACAGCAAGGTGTTCTCAGTGTGATTGGACTTCTTATATAGAAGCTCATGGCTTTAAGGGAAAGGGCTGCACAAGACCAAGGCAGAGCTGCAAGTCTCATATCCACCGCATTTTGTTGGTGGAGCAAGTAGCTGAGCTGCTTGAGATTCAGAGTGGAATTGCACTATTTTTCAATAGGAAGACAAGCAAAGCATTGTCAGCTATCTTTAATCTACTACAGATATTTGCAAGTAACCTCTACTTTTCAAGAAAGAGGTTAAATAAAATGCTAAGTAAGTTGATTGAGTGTTTATATGTTTCGTGACTTTGGCTACGATTGGCACCTCTTCAGCCAAATGTCCCAAATCATCTACATCTGCCTCTATAGTTGTGTATTTGTAAAGTTTTGAGTACAAATAAGGAAAGGAATCTCAGTAATTTTTGAGGTCAGTTTTGCAACTCTAAGTTTTCATTACAGGCTTCCTGAAAATTAACCTAAACATTTTAAATGTTTTATGCATTCGGGTAAATAATACTGGAGATGGTTAGTCTCTTTCATGCATATTTTTATTAAAATTCAAGAGAAAATGTCGGAAATAATCTCCCTATGTCTACATGTAGGAATTCTTAGGTTTACCTTTGGGAATGTTTGATTTTTACATATTTCTGAACTAAAAGCAATGCTGCAATAATTTACTGAGTCAAATGTGTGCTCTCATTGGCTAATTATCTTTGTTAAAATGGTTCAAATATGATTTTCTAGGGGCACTAATACCCTGCCTTCATACTTGCCTAACTCACCTTAAAGGGGCTCTGTGGTGGTCTTCAAGTCAGGGGCTTGTTTGTTTTCTCTGGCTTTGGAGTAGAATGTTAATCCTATGCACAGCTCAGCCAAGAGAGCCTGAAAACTAGCAACAGAGTACAGCTGTCTTCCAGCTTCTTGCATCGAAGTATAAACTCTTTGCTACTCAATACTTTAAAAGCTCAGCTGAGAAATATTTGTGGAGAACATCCTATCCTATCATCTAGAAAGTCATATCTTTCCTTTTGCTAAAACAGACAATTCTGGAATTACAGATATCAGAATGCATCATATTAAACTCTGACAGATTTGCTTATCACAACTGACAAGTCTTACAAAATTCCTTGAAACAAAATAAGAATGCCGATCCCATGACACAAAGTTCTCACTATGTATATCAAATGAAGGGTTCCTCTTGGGTTTCAGCATAGGATTAGCTGTGCTTCCTTAAGTGACTGGTTTATTTTTGTATCACAGACACCTTGAATCATGTAACTACTCAGATTTCTTCCGTTTGCAGCTGATAGCAAGTTTACAGATAGCAACTCAACTCTAGCAAGTATAAGAAACTGCAAGACATTGATTTGCATTGAAATGATTCCTGATTTCACTCAATTTTGCTAACCTTATTTTTCCTTTGCCCAAAATTAAAAAATTTAATACAAGTTATCTTTCTATATTTTAAGTGGATCTATTACTTGCTTTAAACCATTTTGAGAACAAGAATGGGATACAGATTAATAAAAATTCAAATGAACAGGTACTAGTAAAAAGGATAAAATTAGCGACCTATTTTTCATCTGTTCTGAGATAAGGTAGCTTAACTGTGTCTAGATTTTAATTTAAAACCTCTAGTAGAATAGCTTTTTTCTTTCTTTCTTTTTTTTTGAAAATAGAAAGAAATAGCAGTGACTCTGGATGACTCTTGGAGACAGATACCTTCTATTATGCAATTATTCAGCCACAGAGAGTTAGTGAGTTGGGGGAAAAAAGGAGGACACCCCACCCTATTTCTAACCCCAAATATTACTTATGTTATTGCTGGGCTTGCAGAAGGAGTGGCTCCTTCTGCCTCTTGCACCTGGAGCAATGGATTCCTGGCACAGGGACTTTGCCACAGAAAGTGTTCTAACTTGCAGTTAAGTGTGGTGAAAATAGTACTGCCATAGAGTGGTGTTATACATGCACATACACACCCATTTTTAATGGTGTGCATGTGTTTTTGATGCTATATTGCATGTGAGGTAAGTGTAATTTGTTAGTTTATATGAATATCTAATTTTAATTTTTGTCACATCATTTTTATGGAGAAATCTTCCAAGTAGCCTTACCAGTAAACATTCTAAGCAACATTTTTTTATGAATTTGGGGATTTTCTTTTCCAATATTTCTGCTTACATTGAATATATTTGGGGGATAAGAAAATGCACATAAGCCACATATTCATTTAACACAATGGAGGAGGAATAAATAGTGTTTAAAAGGATGCTGCTATGGTTTTAATATGCCTTGTCTCCCTGAACTCATTGAAGAGTTTAATTTTCATAATGGTATTAAGAGGCCATTGGGAGGTGATTGAGGTTAGATAAGGTAATGGTTGAACCTTACAACTCTATAAGAAGAGGAACAAAAACTGGACCCACAGACACAGACATAACCACTCCCTGTTTCTTGCAATGGGAACCTGCCAGTGAGAAAGTTATCACCATAACTAGCCAATGCCAGTGCCATGCCCTCAAACCACCAGAACTGGGAGCTAAATAAACCTCTTTTCATGATAAAATTAGTCTGCCTCAGTATTTCACTGCAGCAACCCAAAGCTGACTAATGTAAATGCTATTTGTAATTACTTACTTAGTAGATAAATTTTCCTAATGATAGTTGGCATTTATGTTTCTTTTTAAAACCTTAAAGTATAAATCCTTATTGGTAATCATCTTTGTTCAAGATATGAAATATATATGTAATAGCTAAATTAGAGAGTACTTAAAAATATTTAAACTATTATCTATTTAATAATCATTCAATTCAAAACTACTTAGTAGTGAAGTTAATACTGCATGAAATTACATTTGGAACTACATTTAAACAGGTAAAAATAAGAAAATAGCCATGATTTAAGAAAAATAGCATTTATGGCAGGAGTGAAGATTTCCAGAGAAATGGTTCTTAGCTATACTATGATGGACAGAGAATGAAATCTTTATATGTAGCTTTATTGGAATTATTACAAGACTTCTCTACCACTCATGATATGAGAATGAGTATTCTGAAAGGTCCAGAACAGCTCTTAAAGGTAAGATCCAGAAGAAATGGGGAGGCAGTAGGGTCCTTTAGGAACACGGGAGTGCGTGTAAGTGCACATGTGACAAAGAGAAACAGAGGTCAGCATAGAGAGCATAGAACATTCTTACCTTTAGGTGGAGCCTGAGGCCGCAATCCACATGTTGACCTATTGACAGAGAATTATTCTAAAAAATCCAGAGTTAGAGAAAAAGCAAAAAGAGAGAGAGAAGGAGGGTGAACACAAATGAGGAGATTACCAGTCTGACCATAACTTCCTAAAAGGCATAGTTGATTATCTGCTGGGATGGCTTCTGAGAGGTCAAGTACTACATCTCAGTGGAGTCCACTGGAGAAAGGGCAGCCCCTGCATCTGTTGATTCTTCCCAGGTTCTCATGTCTTGTGGGTCTGCTGCATGGTGTCATATCATCCCAGAACCTCTACTTTGTATTGGGCTGCTCTAGGCAGCCAGGTGATAGGGTGGCAGCTGCATGTGAGGAGCTCCTCAAAGGGTGGCAGTGGAGCTGTGGGGCCTTATGACTGCAGATGGTGGGAGGAGGCTTCTCTAGGATAACTCTGGCCAGGGTAACTGATCTGCTCTGGGGTGGTGCATGAACTGAAGCCAGCACAGACCTCAGAGGACCTCCACTCTTGGATTTTGCATAACAGCCCCTGCCATCATTCATTGCTTACATTTGTTCACTGACTATTACATTCCAGCTTTCATTCTAAGCATTTTACTTACATTATATCTTTAATGTTCAAATACAGGTAAGAAAGACACTACTGTGATTTTTACTTTCTAGAGGAGTAAACTGGGGCACAGAGGGTAGAAGGTGGATTTGATTAGAGCTTTCTGATAAATCTCCATCACAGAACTTCTAAACCTCATAAAGCCAAAGTTTTATAGAATGAAGTCCTCTGAATGAGGAACAAATTTTAATTCTAGTATTTTTCAAATCACTGACCCAAACTGTTTAAAATTTTACTACAATCTGATGGATAACAATTTATAAGAACAACTTTCAGTTGAATCGTTTTTTAGGCAATTTTGCAATCAGTATCTCTTCTTTTGTATTTAATCTTTTCTTCAAGTATCTTCAAATTTCATTTCAGTTTAACATTTCCAGAAGTACAGCAGAGAGAAAAGAAATTAAGCAAACATTCATTCATTACCAGATCCCCCAAATGGCTGGGTATAAAAAGTGGCTTAACTAAAATCCTTCAGAAAACTGAATGTTTTATTTACCTATTATCTTCCATTATCACAAATATTTTAAGGTGATCTTGGAAGTACTCAATTGAAAATTACTGCCTTCTGACCATTCCTTAATATATTTTAGAAAGAATGGACCACTGTGGTTAAATTAGTAGCCAACTTAAAACCAAACACCATGAGCAGAGCTGATGAGTTTAGTATTATTCGGTAGATGAATAAACTGTGTAGCATTGGTGTTATGATTAATAATAGGTCAGTTGGTTATGCATTGTTGTGCACAAAGAAAATCGAGTATCTTGACCTTGAGAGAAAATAATCTGGTAATTTACCGGGTAGTCTTAATGTAATTATTACCATCTGGACCTTCTATTGACTTTTCCCCTCATTTCTAATATTTTTAGCAGCAACATCCTTGATTCTGTTATTGAGGATAACTTGGAATAATAGTGACCTCACAGGAATGATTAATGACTCTTAATCAGAGAATGGAGAAGCTTCCAAGCACCAACTCAAGCACTGAATAAATTAGCACATTTACTTTTCAGAAGCCAAACAGTGACTTTTTATTACTGTTTGTGCTATAGTCTCTTGACCAAAACTTGTAAGTAATTATTTCACATCCTCTTATTTACTGCAGTGACCTCTTCATGCTAAGCATGCTTTTAATTTTGGGAGAGGGCTGCCTGTTACGTGACTTCTAAGAGTCCATGCTTTTGATGTTGGGCAGTTTGTCCTTAGTAATAGTCTAATTATCCCACTGGAAGAGATGTTTTGTTTTCAAAGGGGATTATTCATGGCCTAAATCGGATACCCGAAAGCTGCCAAGTAATAAAAAAGATGGTTAAAATTCAAAATCGTCTTGCCTTGCTAACTAAAAGCCAGTAGTATTGGTGTTATTTTGGTGACCACACTATTGCATTCTTCTTGCAGAACTGCATAATTGAAGGGGTGGGGTCTGGTTTGCATTTCATCTAAAATGGCTTTTACAGCCCTTAGAAAGCTGGAAATCTGCTTCATGTTTAACATCTCTTTCCACAACAATTTAGGTTCATCCTTTTTTCACTTAAGTCATTGGAAAACTTTAATGTTCCTTTTTTTTTCAAACTTCAAAGTGATGAAAGCCCTCAGTATCCATTTTTATGTTGAAATATGTTTCAATCCCATTCTCTCTTGTTGATCTATCACTTTTATAATCAGTTTTCATGTGACTTTATTTCTAAATTGTAATAAATAAGGTTTCATCAGGGAGCAGATGCAGGTCCAACCTGTACTTTGGTGAACTAGAAATTTCTATTGTATGGAAAACATCTCTAAGCATTGCTCTTCTCTATTTTACCTTAGCATAGAAGAAATTTCTTGATGTCAGGGTACGATTTTTATCCTCACCCCCATCTGCCCACCTAAAGTTAGCACAAGATAAGAACAAAAGAAAAATCAAACAATGAATCCCAAAGAAGGATCAGAAGTAAGTATCTGAGCCAAAAATCTGAGGAAGGGAAAGCACTAAAATAGTAAAGGTTATAAAACAATGAGGGATTGAAGAGGAATGGCAAATAACAACTGAATCCTCTAAGCAGTTTGTCATAGCACCATAATAAAAAATCTTGTCAGTCTCTAATTCTGTCCTGTGAACTATACCATCAGGTATTTAGCTTATGCTTGAAGGAGGAATATATTCATGCCTGTCTTAATAAAAGTGTTTCTGAGCTTTACTTAGCTCCTGTTCCTATCTAACCTCAGAGTCCGCTGCCACTATTCAAAGTTATTCTTTTTCTCTCTCAGGTGACATACAGAGTAATTTACTACTATTTGTCTTATGAGTGCTTTCAAACCTAGGACAGTGACTACAAATTACATTTCTACTTTTTAACACACACAATACTCCTAAACTTTCTGTATTGCATCTCTGCATAGCCAACATAACTCATTATGTCACACATTGTAATATAAAATTAATATGGCTTATAATATTAGTGAAATAATAGACAAAAGTTCATCAGGTGTTGTGCCATTTCCTCCATTAGCAATAGCTTTTAATATTTTATTCATTTATTTCTAAAAGATGGGAAAAATTCTTTCTCATAGATGTATTCATTATTTTCCTCTTGTAAGGGCCCATTTTTTTCATGGATTCATATCTTAATCTTGTTTTGGCTCATTTTTCATTTTTTTTTAAACTTGAATTTTCTGGATTTTCATTTTTTATTTGTTAATGGGATCTTAGCTAACACACATCACTATATACAGTGAATAATTCTTGAATTTATTTCCACTTTTATATTAATATTTTATTCAAGTTTTGTAAAATTATCTTTACTTTCTATCAACAAATAGATCATTATCAGTCACTGGTCAATAAATGGCAGGGGTGGGGGATGGTGAGACAGAAAAATTTGCCTACATAGTTTTCAAAGCAAAATCTTCATACATACAATGACATTTTTCTTTTAGTTTTGTGAGTTGTAATAAAATCAACTTGCTCCCATTCAATAGAAAAATGTCACACATCAGGGCTTTTATGAAGAAATCATTGCTCAGTTTGCCTTGTCCAAAAGTGAGTATCACCTCTAATAACCATCAGTGGAACCTTGGAAGAAGGAACAGATAGATAGGGACACCCATTGTGGGAACTGAGTCAAGGTCTAGATGTCCTGTCACCTACCCACAGTGTGAAGGCCTTCAATGAGTAATCCAAGTATATAAATACATATTATTCTTTTTTATAACATTGTATAATAACCATAATTATTATCATTAATGATAGCAATTTGATGTAGTAGAAAATGTTTTAGAGCCAGAAAGACTTAGGTTCAGACTCCAGTCCCACAATTGTTAGGCCTTAGACAAGTTATTTACCCTCATTAAGCCTTGATGTCCTCATCTATAAACTAGGAAGTAATAATTATTGTAAGTCTATGTTAATACACTTAAAGTATATATTTTAGTTTCTGATGTATAAGTTCAAAAATACTATTTTTTGTATTTTAAAATTCTGTTTTAAAAATTATAACTGATATTCCCTCTACTTAAAAAAGTGTCTTAAGAGCATATCCGAACATATAAAAGCAGTGATTCAGCAATATCAAATCAAACTTTGTGAGCTAGACAAACTTTAAGGACCATTGCTTTTAACAATTTCCTTTTTAATTTTTTGAGCAATAGGAATTACCTTTTCTAGAACCTTGAGTTTATCAAGTTTATCAAGAGGACAAAGGGCCTGAGACACTGTGTAAACCACCAAACGAGAGAAAATAATTCTCAGAAAATTGAGTGCTCTACAAAATTTTTATCAACTGGTAAAAAAAATCCTACTCATCCAACCTCCTTACTTTAGAGGCAAGGAATTTGAATCTCAAAGAGTTTACAACTTATTCAATTGGTGGTGTTACTGAGAACTAAAAGCTGGTTTGCTTCCCAGTTGAATTCTCTTTCCATGTGGAGTTATTTTGAGTCAACCAGAAAATCTGCAAGAACATCAAAATAATGTTCCTTCTCCCTCTGACCTCAGTAATAACTGGTTCAGGATTTAGAATACTTTGGAGCAAATCCTCAAAGCAGCTGCAGGTCCTCAGTATTCCAGAATAGATATTTTAAATTCTCTAAATAAAAAATCCTGATAAAGACCTTCTTTTCACAGTAACTAAAAAAGCTTCCAACTTTTCTGTCATAAAATGGCTATTGAGATCTCAAATATAAGATGTGCTCCTTTGAAGTAGCTGACACAGTAGACAGAACACTGGGATAGATGTCAAAAACCCCTGGATCCTACTTCTAACTAAAGTTTGCCTTTCATGTGGCATGAGGTAAGCTTTTGATAGCTCTCAATTTAAAGTTATTTTTATTTTTCTCACATACTCCATGTTTAGTCCAGCAGCAAAACTTGAGGGAACTAGCTTCAAAATATACCGAGAACCTGACCGCAACTCACTAATTCTACTGCTACTACCTGCTTCTGAGCCACCATCATCTCTTCTCTGGAAAATTGAAGAAGTCTCTGCTATGGTTTGGATTATGGTTTGAAAGTGTGCACCAAAAGTTCACCTGTGGGAAGCTTGGCCTTCAGTGTGGCAATAGGAAGTAGAGGACCTTTAAGAGGTGGAGCCTAGTACGAGGTGCTGAGGTCACTGTGAGCTTGCCCTCAGGAGTGACTATGGGACTTCCTGTTTTAATATGGGATCTCTTCTTCCTCACATGCTCCCACAATTGTAACACCAAATACTGAACTAATGGGCCCTCCTGACCTTGGCCTTTCAGTCTCTAAAACTTTAATAAACCTCTTTTTAATAAAATTAACTTGCTTCAGGTGTTTTGTTATAGTAACACACCCAAAAAAAATGACTGAGAGAGCCTCCTAATGAATCTCTCTGATTCTACTTTTCCTTCTCCATATATCAGTAATCTCAGAGTTTGTGAGTCAACCTTCCATAATGGACCTGCCCCTCACTTAGCAACCTTAAATTTGTTCCTAAAATCCCTGCCACTAAATGGAAAGCCATTATTTAAGAAACATTCTTTGTTAATTTTAACAAAATAATTATGATCTATTTCATCCCAACACAACGTATCCAAATAATTTGTATAGATAGTAAAATATTTTAATTGAACAATAAAAACACCTGTCAATTATGATTATGTTATGTAGGTTATTAACATCAAGCTAGAAATAAAATCCATTTTGTGAATAAAATACAATGACATGAAGTTTTATTGAACTCACCAACAGAGGAAGGAAAGACTTGGTGATGGTGAAGTACTGAAGGCAGTTGTTTTTTTAAGGTTTATTTTGCTCCCTGAGAAATTTTCTTTATTAATATTTTCAACCATTTGGAGGACTATGGTTAAGTTGCAAAGTTCCCTTAAAGTTACAGCATAGACAATTTAAGTCAAAATAATAACTAAAGATGAGAGCATTTGAAAAGATGTAAAACTTTATTTACTAGACAGAAGCTGCTTACAAAAGCTGTTATTTCTTCATTCCTGTCACTAGGCATGCTTAAGTAAAGTGTTTTTAGTTTATCCAAACACAGCACCCATTTCAAATTTGTTCTGTCTTGATATTTGATGACTAAGAATTTATGACTAAGAACCAATGGAAAAAATAGCATGTTTTTTTCCAAAAACTGCACTGTCAAAATATCAATTCTAATGCTTATTTGCCTTACATGTTTTAGGGCATAAAGATGAGTATATTTAAAAAAAATAGAAGGAGTTTTTTGGAATGGTAACCTTTCAAGAGTCTTTATGGCAGAGTTATTAATTAAATAGGTAATGTGGGTGGTAGGTCTGTGTTGGCTGGTCTTCTCGTGAAGATTTCTAATTCTTTGTGAGGTAGTGTAGGACATTATTGGCTTATATACAACCAAAGAATAAGAACATAGGACAGAATGTCCACCTATTTCCCGATCAATTACAACAACAGATACTTTTTATAATCACCAGTTATATACCAGGTACCCTGATGAAACAGGTAAACCAAAGAAATAAAGGATTACCTTCACCCTCATGGAAGTCTTCAGAGAGACTGGTAGCACAAATGGGGACATCATAGGACCAATGTGTCAACTCTAAAGGTTTGAATGCTGTAATACAGAGTGTTCTGGGACAGATACAAGGGAACCTCTAACTCTGTCTAGTATAGGCTGTGTTGTCAAGGGACAACACAGAAAAAGCACTTAAAGTGAACCTTGAATGATCAGAATCATGAAAGGGAAGGTGGAGATAAGGATGGAGTTGTGTAGTCTGCCCTCTCCACCAGTGGATTCAACCAACCATGGATAGAAAATATTTGGAATGAGGTGGACATCGTTCCCTAGCTTCATGTATGACTACAATATGATGTTATTCTACATCATGTACAACCAGAGAAATTAAAAAGTTGTGCTCCATTTGTGTACAATGAATCAAAATGCATTCTGCTATCATTTATACCTAAGTAGAATAAATAAATTCAAAAAAAGAAAATATTTGGAGGAAAAACATGCATCTGAACTGAGAAGGTACAGACTTTTCTTGTTATTTCCTCCACAATACAGTAATAATACAACTATTTTACAATAAGCTATTTATATAGCATTTACATTGTATCAAGTTTTATAAGTACTCTAGAAATTATTTAAAGCATACAGGAGGATATGCTTAGGTTTTGTGCAAATATTAGACCATTTTCTGTAAGGGACTTGAACATGTACTGATTTTGGTGTCCTGGATGGGAACACCTTATAACCAATCCCCATGGACACTAAAGGACAACTGTATTTGTAGAGGCAGAGAATCATGAAAAGAGATTTTTTTACAAGAAATAGGACTTCTCTGTTTATAAGCCTTCATCTATATTGAGCATGCTTTGTTTCACATTGGGGCAAGATCTACTGAGAGGTTTAATTAGCAGGAGAAGTGATCACCATCTCTACATATAAGGATGTTGTGAAAATATTGTCATGGCTTGGTTTATCTTGCTGCAAAACAATTAACCTTGATTTTAAAGACATCAATCATTTTATTATGTTTATAAATTACATGTCAGAAATTTGAATGAAAACAGCAGGGAGGGTTTGTCTTAGCTTCATGGTACCTGGGCACTCTCCAGGGAAGATCAGAATAGCTTGCGGGGGTTGGAGGGAACTGAATGGTTAGTAATGACTTCAATAGCTAGGGACTGGAATTGTCTGATGGTTCCTGCACTCCCACAGGTGACACCTAGGCTGAGATTTGAAAACTGGGTTCAACCAGAACATCTGCATGTAAATTCTCTCTATATAGGCTGGGTTCCAACGGGGGTCCTCTTGCTGAAAGGTCCCAAGTATAAGATTTCCAATAGAGTCATTTGGAAATTGCATGAATGTTCCTGAACTAGCTTCAAAAGTCAAAGATCACCACTTTCCCCACATCCTATTGGTTGACACAATTCCAGCTGAAGGAGAAATGTCATAAACTCCATCTATCCATGGCAAGTGTATCAAAGAATTTGTAGCTGCTTGTTTATATCTCCACAATTTGCCACATTACAAAACCTTTGTTGATGCACAGTAGTATATTCTTCATAGATTATAATGGGAGAAAGTTATTTGTGGTATAATGGTCAGGTAAAATTTTTCTTCTTCTGAGCAATTGATATATTTTTACTTTATATTCACTTGAATCAGAAAATTGACCATATTTCTTGTGTTAGTTTTTCTTTACTGTAACAAATACCTGAGATAAGTCAGCTTATACAGAGAAAAGATTAATTCTGGCTCACATTTGGGAGGTGTCAATCCATGATTGGGCAGATACCTTTGACCTCTGGTGGTGGTTGTAGGGGACAGCACATCATCATGGAAGTCCACAGCAGAGCAGGATCACTCACCTCATGACTAGAAAGCAAAAGAGAGAAAGAGTTGGGCCGTGATGGCCACTTCAAGGACACACCCCTAATGACCAGAAGATTAGACCCCTTTAGGCCCCACCTCTTAAAGATTCTATCACCTCCTGGAAGTACCACAGGTTGGGGATCAAGCTTTACTACATAGACCTCTGGGTTACAGGTACTCATGCCAGACATTTCTCCCTTAAGTTTGATATATGTGTATAAATTGTTACTTAAAATATTTTTGAAAGAAGTCTCAGAGTATATTAACAACTAAAATTTGTTGTAAGAGCTTTGGTTTAAGTTTCATGTGCATAGAGAGTAAGGGGGCAGGAGATGAAAGAGGTAAAGATTGGCAGAAACCCAAACAGAAAGTCTGTGTATGTTTTGCTGAAGACATGGGAAGTTTAATTTATATTATCTCATTCAGTCTTCACATCTATCCTGTGGTGTAGGCATTAACATTTAAAGTTCATAAAGAGAATAATTGGAATAATTTATTTTTTTAAGTTCAAGAGACGTATGATGGATTTATAACTGCATAATTTTTACTATTTGTCATTTCTTCAGTGTTTTATCTTCAATTTTAATGTTGTAATTTAAGTACTAGCTTTTACAAAATTTGCATATTGAGGAAAACTAGAGCAGAACTATCTGCAGTTTCATTTTTAAGATTAAGATTAGTTTCATTTTTTTATTTCAATCTGTCATTGACGTTTTTTATAAACTAAAAATACAATAAAATGTAATAAAAATTACAAGAATAGTGAAGTTAAAAAAAGACATTCAAAACACAAGTCAAATTTTTATTAGATTTTACAGTTATAAAATTACTTTGTTAAATTGCTGTAAAGGTTCCAAATACTTACTTTCTATTTCTGCACAAAGACTAGCAAAAAACTATTCATGAACCTCATCCCATCTACAGAATAGACCTTGAGTAATGCTGCCCTTGAGGATTGGATTTATGTGGAGTGAGCATCATTTTCTGCCTTGATCTCTCACCCAAAATGCAGTTGCTAATAGACCTAGCTGCATTACTTTGCCAGACTTAAAAAAAAAAAAAAGTACCTACAACTTTCTTTCAGTTATTTAAGCAGGGGCTTGAATTGCTCCAAATTGTCTGGAGGTTTATCAGTGCCTTGCCCACTGTTCAGCCTCAGCGGGTATTCTGGGACAGGACTAAGTCTTTCGGTGATTAAGCAATGGTATATGCACTGTGCTCATAGTTTATAGGCATCCCTGTCCTTCATCCCACAGATTACTGTCTGCTTTGATAAAGAGAAAGTGGATCTATTTGAATTCTGTCTCTGTATGGGTGGAAGCTAGAAGGTGTTTGTCTATTGATGCCATATTCATGTTTGCCAAAAGAATACTCTAAAAGTACTGTGTCTATAGGAAATTGAGGGTAGATTAAGAAGTTTCCTTTGTGGAAAGTGGCTGAATTTTTGCTAGAGTTTTGTGATAGACTAAACAATATATGGGTGCTTTCCAAATTCCTTTTCCCAGAAAGAAAAAGAATGCAGTTTCAATTTATATCAGAAGAATTTTCCAATCTGAATGCCTCAAGAGTTTTGGCAAAATGAATTTGGCATGACATTTTCCAAAGTGCATTTTAAGGAATTAGAGCTTTCTTATCTTGATTTTTGTTCTTTGGTAGATGGTTTCTCAGACTAGTACATTGGTGAGAAAAATTCGGTAGACCATAACAGCTAACACAAACAGATCATCAACTTGGTTAATGGCTTAGTTTCCATAGATTATTGTACATTGAAAACACTTGTAGAGATTTTGAAAAATACTGATGCTTGAGTCTTATAACAAAATCCTGAATTCATTATTGCAGGACAGCATGTGGACATGTATATTTTTTTAAAGAATAGTTCTACTGTTCATCATGGTTTAAAAGCACTGTCCAAAACTAAAGGCTATGATGATGGAAGAGTCAATATAATGGGAGTCCAATTCTGTTGTCATCATGTTACATTAAAATTTTCAGTAATTGATCAAAATAAAATATGTGTTTAATATCTTTACTATTGTGTGTAAATCCCAATCATTTGAGAAATAAAAATATGACAACTAATTTATTGAGCACTGTCAAAGACTAATTACATTATCTCAGTTTATTCCCATAGCATTAAATCAATTAACTTATTGTTTCAAAAACTTTTAGAATTACAGATACTGAGGTACAAACAGTTTCTGAAAAAAGTCTATGGTCATTAAAAAAGAGGCAGAGTGGGAGGTCATATTTTGGACTTTTTGGTTGGAAGTCTAATATCTTTATTTATTGAATGCTTAGTATTTTAAAGTTAATGTCCCCACTGATGCATTTGGCACAAAATATGCCTTCACTTTACCACAAGCCACTATTTCCACTTAAGATTTGTCCCTTGCCAGCTTTCGAATTATTCTTAATTCACTATTGATCCATTTTCTAACCTTGAGCTCTTTCTCCAATTTGAACTTGGTATCTTAGGTTATCCTCTGGTTTAGAAACTTGACTTCAGAGATTAACTTGGTTCTTGAACTTGGTTTGTGTTTGACCATGACTGGTCCCATCTGTCCCATCCATGACCTGATCTACACAATTAAAAACAAGCATAAGAGTCAAAATCTTAACACTTAAATGATTTTATTCCATCCACTAGATGAGATTCTCATTTTGTGTAAGCACAAATTCAAATAAAACTGAATGAGGTCATGATTGATGATGAAGCTAAGAAATAAATTTCCATGTTATGTTTCCTTTGCATTTCCACTCCTGCATAGGGCAAAGGAAAATACCAAAACCAGAGAAGTTCTTACCTCTATCTTCTATGTTTAATAAGGTATGGAGATAATTCATGGGTTGGCTGATCCATTTGGTAAATGTGATTATGAGGTCCACATAGCTGGTTAAAATTGCCTTAAGAGCTAAGTGATGTCTGAAGAAATACTCTTTCATGGTGACTAACTAGAAAGTCATCTCTGCCTCACAAATGCACATCACTGGTCACAAATAAAGCAAGAAAAAATGTTTGCAGTAGCCAACTGCCATAAGTAGGAAAACACAAGCATAACCAACACACAGGCACCAATACACTGCCAAAAGACAGTTTTGATGAGAGTATACATATCTTTCAACTTGTACTTAGATGTCTCCACTGCTTACGAGAATCATGAAAGTCATGATCTGTGTTATTTTTTGTTATTTCATTTTAACTGACTATATATATGTATATATGTATATAAATACATACATATATATTTGGGGCACATTGTCATGTTTTGATATATATATATCACATTGTGGAATCTAAATCAAATAAACAAATTGATAGGAGTGGAGAAGAATGGTGGTTATAGAGGCTGGGGATGAGGTGGGAACTGGAAATGAGGAAGGGGTAATGTTGGTCAAAGGGTACAGGTGTTAGACAAGAGGAAAAAGTTTTAGTGATCTATTATACAGCTGGTGATTATAGTTAAGTATTATATACTTGAAAATTAATAAAAGAGCAATTTTAAATATTCTCAGTAAAAAAAATGATTTAAGTGTGAGGTGATGGAGATGTTAGTAAGTATTCTTTTCTAATGATGTTATTCTGAAGTCAAGTCTTTATGATGTAAAACATTGTAGCTATTTGAAAATATTTTTCATTATTTGGTCAATACATATAATTTGCCTGGAGCAAACAGACATCAGAGTAGATTTGAGAATCTCAAGAACCTTCTATACATTCTATTCAAAGGATAACTGCAAACTCGCACATTCAATGATGCTATAAGTTTGTGGAGAATGTGCAAAACCACTTCCCCAGACCTGCGATACTATTTATATAATCAGATCATTACACTGCCAATTGTTTTACTAAGAACATCTTGCATAATTTGTAAAGTTTGAGTAAAAGAAAAATAGGATGTAAAGCCTCCTCAAAGCTCTGTTGTCATTGTGTTTAGGCATGTGTCCCTCAAAGGCTCATGTGTCAAAGTTTTATTACCCAGTGCAGCATTGTTCACAGGTGGGGCTCTTGGGAAGTGGCTAGTTCAAGAGGGCTCTGACTTCCCCAGAGGTTTAATCCATTGACAGCTGAAATGACTACTGGAAGGTAGTGGGGCAGTGGGACCTGGTTGGAGGGACTAGTGGGTACTTGCAGACATGTTCTTGAGGACTATACCTCCCCCCAGACCTTCTTTACCCACTCTTTCATTCTTTCTGCTTCTCAGCTACCATGAGATGAGCAACTTTATTCCCCCACACCCTTCCACCAAGGTATACTCCCTCACCTCAAGCCCAAAGCAGTGGAGATGGCTCAACATGGACTAAAATCCTTGAAATCTTTAGCCAAAATAAATATTTCTTCTTTTTAGTTGTTTTTGCCAAGGATTTTGATCACAGCAATGAAATGCTAATACATTAATAAAATCAGAGTAAAGTCCCAAAGGTAGTTAATACAGTGCATTGATCCAACAGAAGTAGGTGGGTTCTATGAGTGTCAAAATGATTAGTCAATTTATGAATGTCATTCTTACCAACTGAGATTTTATAAACAGAAATAAATATGTTTTTTAATTTATTTATTCTACTTAGGTATACATGATAGCAGAATGCATTTTGATTCATTGTACACAGATGGAGCACAACTTTTCATTTCTCTGGTTGTACATGATGTAGAATCGCATCATATATGCAGTCATACATGAAGCTAGGGCTATGATGTCCATTTCATTCCACCATCTTTACTGTCCCCATGCCCCCTACCCCATGCCTCCCCTTTGACCAGATTTCTTCCATTCTTTCCATGTACTCACCCCCATTGTGGATCAGCATCCACTTATCAGAGAGAACTTTTGGCATTTGGTTTTTTGGGATTGGTTTACTTCACTTAGCATGATATTCTCCAACTCCATCCATTTACCTGCAAATGCTATAATTTTATTCTCTTTTCTTGCTGAGTAATATTCCATTGTATATGTATACCACAGTTTCATTATCCATTCATCTATTGAAGGACACCTAGGTCGATTCCAGTTTAGCTCTTGTGAATTGAGCTGCTATAAACATTGAAGTGGCTGCATCGCTGTAGTATGCTGTTTTTAAGTCCTTTGGGTATAGACAGAGGAGTGAGATAGTTGGGTCAAATGGTGGTTCCATTCCAAGTTTTCTAAGGAAAACTCTTACTCTTTCCAGATTGGTTGTACCAATTTGCAGTCCCACCAATGATGTAAGAGTGTGCCTTTTTCCCCACATCCTCACCAA
>CM053403.1:65730773-65784175 GCA_028644305.1 Xerus rutilus | reverse complement strand
AGTGGCTGCATCGCTGTAGTATGCTGTTTTTAAGTCCTTTGGGTATAGACAGAGGAGTGAGATAGTTGGGTCAAATGGTGGTTCCATTCCAAGTTTTCTAAGGAAAACTCTTACTCTTTTCAGATTGGTTGTACCAATTTGCAGTCCCACCAATGATGTAAGAGTGTGCCTTTTTCCCCACATCCTCACCAACATTTATTGTTTGTATTCTTGATAATTGCCATTCTGACTGGTGTGAGATGAAATCTTAGTTTTGATTTGCATTTCTCTAATTGCTAGAGATGTTGAACATTTTCATATTTCTGTTGAGTGATTGTATATGTTCTTCTGAGAAGTGTCTGTTCAGCTCTTTAGCCCATTTCTTGATTAGGTTGTTTGTTTTTTTGATGTTAAGTTGTTTGAGTTCTTTGTATAGGCTGGAGATTAGTGCTCTATCAGATGTGCATGTGGCAAAAATTTGTTCCCAGAATGTCGGCTCTCTGTTCACTTCATTGCTTGTTTCTTTTGCTGAGAAGAAGCTTTTTAGTTTGAATCCATCCCATTTATTAATTCTTGATTTTACTTCTTGCACTATAGGGGTCTTGTTAAGGAAGTAAAGTCCTAAGCCGACGTGATGAAGATTTGGGCCTACTTTTTCTTCTATTAGGCATAGGGTCTCTGGTCTAATTCCCAGGTCCTTGATCCACTTTGAGTTGAATTGTGTGCATGGTGAGAGATAGTAGTTTAGTTTCATTCTGCTGCATATGGATTTCCAGTTTTCCCAGCACTGTTGAAGAGGCTATCTTTTCTCCAATGTACATGTTTGGCTCCTTTGTCTAGTGTAAGATAAAAGTATTTCAGTGAGTTTGTCTCTGTGTCTTCTATTCTGTATCATTGGTCTACATGTCTATTTTGGTGACAGTACCATGCTGTTTTTGTTACTATAGCTTTGTAGTATAGTTTAAGGTCTGGTATTGTGGTGCCTCCTGCTTCACTCTTCTGGCTAAGGATTGCTTTGGTTATTCTGAGTCTCATATTCTTCCAAATGAATTTCATGATTGCCTTTTCTATTTCTATTAGGAATGAAATTGGAATTTTAGTTGGAATCACATTGAATCTATATAGTGCTTTGGGTAGTATGGTCATTTTCACAAGATTGATTCTGCCTATCCAAGAGCATGGGGCATTTTTCCATCTTCTAAGATCTTCAATTGCTTTCTTTAGTGTCCTATAATTTTTAGTGTAGAGGTCTTTCACCTCTTTTGTTAAATTGATTCCCAAGTATTTTATTTTATTTTTGAAGCTATTGTGAATGGGGTAGTTTTCCTAATTTCTCTTTCAGATGATTCATCACTGATGTATAGAAATGCAATTGACTTATGGGTGTTGATTTTATATCCTGCTATTTGCTGAATTCATTTATTAATTCTAGAAGTTTTCTGGTGGAATTTTTCAGATCCTTTTAGAATCATGTCGTTGGCAAATAATGATAGTTTGAATTCTTCTTTTCCTATTCATATCCCTTTAATTTTTTTTCTGTCTAGTTGCTCTGATTAGTGTTTGAGGACTATGTGGAAAAGCAGTGGTGAAAGAGGGCATCCCTGTCTTGTTCCTATTTTTAGAGGGAATGCTTTCAATTTTCCTCTATTTAGGATGATGTTGGCTTTGGGTTTAGCATAAATAGCTTTTACAAAGTTGAAGTATGTTCCTACTATCCCTGGTTTTTCTAGTGTTTTGAACATAAAAGGGTGCTGTGTTTTGTTAAATGCTTTCTTTGCATCAATTGATAAAATCATACAATTCTTATCTTTAAGTCTATTGATGTGATGGATTATCTTAATTGATTTCCCTATGATGAACCAAACTTGTATCCCTGGAATGAATCACACTTAATCATGGTGCACTATCTTTTTAATACGTTTTTGTATGAGATTTGTCAAAATTTTATTGAGAATTTTCACGTCTATGTTCATCATGGATATTGGTCTGAAATTTTCTTTCTTTGATAATGTCTCTGTCTGGTTTTGGTATCAGGGTGAAACTCGTCGCATAGAATGAGTTTGGAAGGCTTCCCTCCTTTTCTATTTCATAAAATAGTTTGAGGAATATTGGTATTAATTCATCTTTATAGGTCTTTTAGAACTTGGCTGAAAATCCATCTGTTCTTGGGCTTTTCTTGGTTGTCAGGCTTTTGATGGCATCTTCTATTTCCTTGCTTGAAATTGATCTGTTTAAGTTGTGTATAACTTCCTGGTTCAGTTTGGGTAGGTCATATGCCTCTAGAAATTTGTCAGTGCCTTGAGGGTTTTCTGTTTTACTGGAATATTTCAAAATAATTTCTAATTATCCTCTGTATTTCAGTCATGTCTGTCATGACATTTCCTTTTTCATCATGGATTTTTGTAATTTGGCTTTTTTCTCTCCTTTTCATTGGTGTGTCTAAGGATTTATTGATGTTATTTATTTTTTCAAAGAACCAGCTTTTTGTTTTGTCAATTTTTTGAATTGTTTCTTTTGTTTCAATTTCAGTTGATTTCAGTCCTGATTTTAATTATTTCCTGTCTTCTACTTCTTTTGGTATTGGTTTGTTCCTCTTTTTCTAGGGCTTTGAGATGTAGTGTCCAGTCATTTATTTGTTGACTTTTTCTTCTTTTAATGAATGCGCTTAATGCAATGAACTTACCTCTTAGTACTGCCTTCATGGTGTCCCAGAGATTTTGATATTTTGTATTGGAGTTTTTGTTTACCTCTCAGAATTTTTTTTATCTCTTCCCTAATGTCTTCTGTTATCCATGTATCATTCAATAGCATATTATTTAGTTTCCAGGTGTTGGAGTGCTTTCTATTTTTTAATCTGACATTGATTTCTAATTTTATTCCATTGTGGTCAGGTAGGATGCAGGTAGTATTTCTATTTTTTGTGTGTTTGCTAAGACTTGCTTTGTGGCATAACATATGATCTATTTTGGAGAAGGATCCATGTGCTGCTGAGAAAAAAATGTATTTGCTTATTGATGGATGGAATACTCTATATATGTCAGTTAAGTCTAAATTATTGATAGTTTATTGAGTTATATGGTTTCTTTGTTTAGTTTTTGTTTGTAAGATCCATCCAGTGGTGAGAGAGGTGTGTTAAAGTCACCCAGTATTATTGTGTTGTGGTGTATTTGTTTCTTGTAGTTGAGAAGGATTTGTTTGATATACGTACATGGCCCATTGTTTGGGGCATAGATATTTATGATAGCTATGTCTTGTTGATGTATGATTCCTTTAAGAAATATGAAATATCCTTCTTTATCCCTTTTCACTAACTTTGGTTTGAAGTTCACTTTATCTGATATGAGAATGGAAACTCCTGCTTGTTTACATGGTCCATGTGAGTGATATGCTTTTTCCACTCTTTCACTTTCAGTCTGTGGATGTCTTTTCCTGTGAGATGAGTCTCTTGAAGGCAGCATATTGTTGGGTCTTTTTTTTTTTATCCAATCTGTCAGTCTATGTCTTTTAATTAATAAGTTTAGGCCATTCACATTCAGGGTTATTATTGAAATACGATTTATAATCCCATTTTGGTTTATTTTTGGTTTTTACTTGACTTGGTTTCTCCTTTGAATGGTCTTGCCTTTAGTGTGGTTCCTCTCTTTGTGTATTTTCATTGTGGGTTATCATTTCCTCCCCATGGAGTATTTTCCCGAGAATGCTGTGTAGTGCAGATTTTCTTGCTATAAATTCTTTTAACTTTTGTTTATCATGGAAAGTTTTTATTTCATCATCAAATCTGAAGATCAATTTTGCTGGATATAAGATTCTTGATTGGCATCCATTTTCTTTCAGAGCTTGGTATATACTGTTCCATGATCTCTTGGCTTTTAGGGTCTGGGTTGAAAAATCTGCTGAGATCCAAATTGGTATCCCCTTACATGTAATCTGATTCCTCTCTCTTGCTGCCTTTAAAATTCTATCCTTATTCTGTATGCTGGGCATTTTCATTATAACGTGCCTTGGTGTAGATCTGTTGTAATTTTGTATGTTTAGTGTCCTGTAAGCTTCTTTTATTTGATTTTCCAAATCATTTTTCATGTTTGGGAAATTTTCTGATATTTCATTGAAGAGATTGTGCATTCCTTTGGTTTGAAATTCTGTGTCTTCTTCTATCCTGATAAATCTTAGATTTGGTCTTTTGATGCTATCCCATAATTCTTGTATGTTCTGTTCATGGTTTCTTACCATCTTCACTATATGGTCAACATTATTTTCAAGATTGTATATTTTTTCTTCATTATCTGAGGCTCTGTCTTCCAAGTGATCTTGTCTGCTGGTGATGCTTTCTATTGAGTTTTTTATTTGGTTTATTGTATCCTTCATTTCATGAATTTATGATTTTTTTTCACAATCTTTAGCTCTTTCTTAAAGTAATATTCTGCTGCCTGTATTTGATCCCTTATCTCTTTTTTGCTGTTATTGATGGTTGTCTTTATTTGCTCTCTTATCTCTTTGTTGGAGTGATCAATGGTTGCCTATATTTGCTCACTTAAGTCATTCTTTAATTCACTGATCATTTTAATTATGTACATTCTGAATTCTTTCTCTGACATTTCATCAACTGTGTTTTCAATGGATTCTAGTATTGTAATATCTAGGTTTATTTGGGACACTTTCTTACCTCGTTTTTTCATGTTGATTATGTATCTTCCTTTCTTGCATTGCTGATCAGAGGTATTGGAGTTTCTATCCTATAATCTTGTAGGATTATAGGATTATAATCTACAAGATTAGATTACCTGTCTCTCACCTTGGAGTTCACTTCCAGTCCCCAGCAGGTATCCTCAGATGGACACTACTGCCACTAAAGACGGTGGCAGCAGTAGTGGAGGTCACTCAAGATGGCAGTGGGAATGGCCTCAAATATATGCAAACACTTTCAGAGATGGAGCTAATGGGACTTACAAAGGCTTTGGGCTGATTAATCAGAGATGCAGTGCTTTGGCTGGTTGCTGCCTCCAGGCTCTGTCTGTTGCCCCAAGGTAGAGGCTAATACATGAGAAGAACTATGGGGATGGCTGTAGTGTACAAGATGGATACAGAAAAGGAGCAACAGTGTGGATCCCCACTATGTACAGGAGCAGTCCTTGGCCTGGGCTCTCACACAGTCCTGTGAGGGCAGTCCTAGTCCTAATCTTGGCCTAGACTCCCTCAGTGATTCCAGGTTGTAGGTCTAGCCCTGGGTCTGGGCTCCCTCAGATTGTGGATCAGCAGGGGCTCTGGTGCTGAACTGGAAGCTGTCCCTGGCCTTAGCCACAGAGGTCCCCAGAGGCAATCCTTTGCCTAGGTCTGAGTTCCTCTGTGGGTCAGCGGATGGGTGGGTAGCAATCTTGGGCCTGACCTTGGCTGGGTTCCCACAGCAATCCCAGAAGGTGGTCCTGGGCCTTGGCCTGTGCTCCCGACAGTCAGCAAGGACTCTGGCACAGAACTGGGGGTGGTCCTGGGCCTCACTTAGGCCCAGTTTTCCACAGGAGTCCCCGGGGGCAGTCCTTCCCCTTGGTCTGGGTTCCCCTGTGATTGGCAGCTAGCAGTCTCGGGTCTGCCCTTGGCTGGACTCCCTGAATGCAGTCCTGGGCCTTGGCCTGTGCTCCTACTGGTGGGCAAGGACTCTGGTGTGGAACTCCAGAACTGAATATTTTTCAGTTTTCAAACAGATGTTATTGACATGAAATCAAACAGGTAAAACTCAAGGAAAATACAGGGAGGAAAAGCCAAGAGGCTTATGTTCTATTTAGAGAAAGATTAATTTGATGTTTTTGTTGAGTGCAAAGGAATTACACAGGAAAATAGTCTGTTTTAAATTTAATAGATAATATGATATAATATCAAGATGATCTCAGTAATGTTAGTAGAAATAAGCTTATTTTTAATTTTGCATTTT
Organism: Xerus rutilus; assembly: GCA_028644305.1. Classification (NCBI taxonomy): domain Eukaryota; kingdom Metazoa; phylum Chordata; class Mammalia; order Rodentia; family Sciuridae; genus Xerus; species Xerus rutilus. The sequence continues at coordinate 65,778,273 of CM053403.1, read as the reverse complement.
CCAGTCCATGTTTTCCACTATAAAATAATATTTCCCTAAACTGGATTTTTAGGAAGAGTGTTAGAAAGAATCCTTCATTTTCAGGGCTTATTCTTTAAATTGTCACTTTTGTGCCAGAATATATTTAGTTTAAAGACCACATTATTCTCTTATTAATACTCTATAAGATTCTTGAACTCATTGTTCTATAAGATATGAATAATATTATTTAGTGAGTTGTTAAAAATGTGGGTCCAAAGACTGCCTTAATTTCTCTTCCTACTAATGGGCCTATTCACTTAATACTAGACAGATTTTGATTTTTACATACTTTCACCAAGTAACTAGATATTTTAGACTTACCACAAAACAGACAGCAGCAATATTTTAAAAGCAGAAAGTATAGATGTACCACTGTAACTGTAGAGGTCTTGAAATTTCTCCAACAGAAGATGTCTTACACTGTGGCAAACTAAACTCACCAGAACCTGGCTCCCTGCCACAAACACAGGAAAGAAAAAAAAAAACCCACAAAAATCATGAGTGGAATCAAAGAAAACATTTAAATTATAAACATTTCAATTACACAGGTTAACTTAAAAGAAAGAAACTGAGTGAAAAATCCAGGCCATAAGAGTATGGGTACCCAGAAGGATGCATTTACAATTCGCACTTCCAGAAGAGTTGGATCCTGTTCTAGGTATTGGACATGAGAATGCTAATGTTCTTGAGGATTTAGAACATAACTCTCCTAGTATATGGGAGCAGGGGACACTCAAATTGAGCAGCTTAAAACCCAGAATATTTCAGAGTTATCTTGTCCACTAAAGAGTCTGGGCAGGCAGCAATATAACTCATCTTGGGCAAGAGCTTTTTAATAAAAAGAAAAAAAGGGGGAGGGTCATATAACAAATAAAAATTTCAGGAAAGACATGAGCCTGGGGTAGTTATCTTAGTTCAAATCTCTTTAACTATGCTGGCTCTCCTTTCTCTGAATTTTATTTATGTTTATGTAAGATAAGAGTTTTACTCTTGAATCCAGAAACCAAGTTTAGGATTGTCTATGCACAAACTGTTCTTATTACTTTTTTGAGACTTGTCACTCCATGAGCCTTGGTAAATTTTTTTCTTTTTGATAAGGTATGGTATTTTTCCCTTTTCTTCCCTGCAAGAATCCAGCATAGATCTCAAAGTTCTGCATATGAGTGAACAACACACCAAAACAGTGAAAATTTCAAACCACTGCCTCAAAAAGTAATTAAGTCAGAAACTCAATCCCATCATGCCATGGCATCTGTTCCAGAGCAGAATTTCATGAATTGTTTCCTAAAATGTATTTGATCTTGAAACCACCTCTGAAATCACAAAGCATCCCAACTTAGAGAAAGCTACATTTTGTGGAAGGATACAGATTGATATTCATATTGGATGTGGGTATTGAATTTACCTTAAATACTTTGCATTACACATTTGTTTTATAAAATACAGGCAATTGGAGATGACCTTGTCATTAATGGAACTCTGAATTACTGTTTAATCAACACTGTATCACACAGATTTTTCTGTAAAGCTATATATTCAGGTATCAAACATGTAAAATAGCCAGGATATTTTTTCTTTTATTTCATACATCTTTCCAAAAACTACAAAGATAAGAATGTGACAGATGTCATAAAACAGCCAATATTCTTGTGTTGTGGGGGAAAATTCACTGGAGGTGGATATTGGAATTGATTGTAGATCTGAATCTGTAAGTAGAGTAATTATGGAGAGATTATTCCCATTTCCTCTCTAGTAAGGGCTCCCTCTTCCCACTAGGTTTTATAATGAAGTCAGTGATGGAAATATTTATCCTAAAATGTAGTATAAATGTTAAATAAGTTCATCCAATAGACTCAGATATGATGACAGTTTACAGGACTTAACTTTCGAGTAGTTTACAAGTTTGGAAAACTTAAGGGAAGGACCCTATTCAGATAGCAATGTGAATGAGATCAGTGTTTTCTAAATGACAGCCATTAGAGTACTACTTTCATAACTTTCCATATCTAAGTAATTGCTGAACTATGATTTACTCAATATTTTCTTTTAAATCCATGTGCTGTTTTTCTTAGTCCTGTGCTATATAAAAATCCCATTGGCTGGATGTTCCATATGTGATGATCCACAAATATATCTGGTATACTCTTCCTAGCTGTAGTGTTAGGTAAGGACCATCCACTACCTGTTAATTTCACAAGGCTGCTAAATCTGCCCATTGATAGCTCCCAGTATACTCCCATGTTGAATTATGAAACAGTGTTATAATTTGAATGTGTCCCCCGGAAGGTCCATATGTTAAAGTCTTGGTTCCCTGCTTGGTGTTTACTAGGCAATGGTGGAACCCTTAGAAGGTAGGACTTCAGGAGAAGAAGTTAGGTCATTGTGGGCATGCCTTTGGAGGAGGTAATGGGATTTTGAGCCCCCTTCTTTTTCTCTGTAGATCCTGGCTGCCATAAGGTGAACAGGTCTCCTTTACCATGCACTCGTGCCAAAGTATACTGTGCTGCCACAGGCCCAAAACTATGATGCTGAGCAACCACGGACTGGAACCCTTGAAACTGTGAGCCAAAATCAACCTTCTTTTCTTTCAAGTTGATTTATGTTAAGATAGCAATGAAAAGCTAATAGACATGCATTGAATTTGTGCCTGGGATTTCAAAAGATACAAGGTTATGTGTCACCTGAAGTCATCTCACACGCTCTTTCTAGTTTAGACCTAAGTTAGCTGTTAAGAGACTTAGGATCCCAATTCTAGTCTCAGTTCTGTTAATAACTCATCCCACATTTGCCTCTTTGGATCTGGGAACTTCTCACTTATAATAAAATGGGCACAAATTTTGTCCTACTTCCTGCAAAACATCATTTTTAAGATTAAATGAAATGCACTAGTAGAAGTACTGTGCAAACTCTAAAACATAATATAGAAATAAATAAGGCTTATTGTGTATGCCTCTGTAGAGATGAAATACCTGACTAATGAATGGTGATGGGTACAATTGAAGGCAGCTTGAAAACTCATATGGAAATGAAGTGTTATTACAGTTTCTTTTTTGGGGAAGAAACCTAAAGTATTCATGTACTCTGTGGTCTTGTACCAGAAAAAAAAATGTACCTGTATTTTAAAGACTTTAATTTCTGTAGCACAACTCTGTGATGACAAATTAACGAATACAGTTCTCTCTGTTACTTCTGCCCTCTTGAAGCATAGCCCCTTGCTTAGTTGCTCCACATTCCATTCTGTATCTTCTTTTAGATCTCTTCTTATTGCTACTCTTTCCCAGTCAACTTTTCCTGATTTTAATTTATTGCTTCTTCAGATTTTGTTTAGTTATTTCTTTTCTTTGGTCTGTTATTAGTCAGCACTCAGTGTCCTAATTTAATCTCTTGTTCATCAAGATATTTTCTTAACTAAAGATAGTTCATTCTCTAAATACCTATTTGTAGTTTCAATATACCCATATAGGAATATTTTATTTAATGAGATCATATTAAGTAGCATGTAAATAATAAAAATCTAACAATTACTAAGAAATTATTCTAAATCCATCACTTTTTAATGTGATTTGTCCAAATGAAGTAATTTAATCCTTCTAAAAGCACCCTGATCTAGGTATTATTTTATCTATTATATACATAAGGCAATAGAGACAACTTAGAGACATTAAATATATTGCCCAAAATAACATGGTAATTTTTTAGGTATTGGAGCCAAGATTAAAACTCCAACATTTTACTTCAGAATTTATGCTCTTAACATTACAATATAATGCTCCCAAAACATTTGAAAACTAAGCTCATTAAATCTCAGAAACATTTGTTATGCATTCTCCAAATACTGTGGAGAATTCTATTGCATAAAAGATGGCTTTATGTCAGTAACAAGAATATAAAAATTACATAGATGGTTCTAAGCAGGTAATAAGGCAAGAATATTATATTAAGAAATATGAACATAATGGATGACAGTTCATTTTATGTCATTAATGTCTTTAAATTTAAATGGAGATTTTATGTTCTTTTGAAAATAAACATGAGCATGGACATTTCCCTTTCATCTAAATTAATGAATCTGGCTATGTTTTTCAAAATGAATGTTAAAAATAAAAAGTATGACCACATTGTATATACATATTTCTTTTCTCTAATTACTAGTCTGCAAAGAAAGTTTATGATAGGCAATTCAAAATTTCACAGAATTGAAATTGATTCTGGAAAGTAATTTTATACAATATGATTTGTTTTTTCAATGGTGTGTTTGTGTGTGTGTGTGTGTGATCTGCAATTCTTTGCACCAGAGAGAAGGCACCTACGATTTGTCTAGGATGGCCTACATTCAATGTCAATAAATGCTGACAAAACTTATGGTGATCAACACAATAAGACAATTATGTATATTCTAGTACTAGTTTTAGGTACTGTAAATTGCAAATTGGATAGTGGCTTTCTAGAGTATTTTTAAAATGACAAAATTATCTGTGCAGACTCCAGAAAAGGTGTTATAAAGTTGAGTTAAGAGAGAGAAAAGGTGAGAACAATTATCTATCTTTAGAGAATAACAAATAATTGTGATGTAAATTAGGTTCCTTAGGGAATAAATTAGCACTTAACTTTACATAATAATTTAAAGGAAAACTACCTTCATAAATCAGAATTAAGAGAATAGATACACTCCTTTAATTTGCTATCTTGGAAGACTTGAGTGAGCAATGATGAGAAAGATTGGTGGTGGTTAGATCCTAAGTCTGCGCTTTCCATTTTCCTTTCTCATAGTCTGCACAGATGAGTGTCAATATGTATTAATCTCTCTTTGCTGGCGTGCCTCATTCTTATGCTCTACCTTGAGAGGCCTTCATTCTTTGCTATCCCACTCCAACAAAAGAGCAACCTAACCAAAGTCTAATAACCATGCAACATGTGGAAAAGCATGCTCACTTTAAGGAATTCTTCCTAGGATTCCAGAAAGAATTCACAAAAAAGAAAGCTGCTTCTATCAGAGTGATTTTTTTTTTCTATTATTGCCTTATATTGATAGAAACTTAACATGAATTTTAGGAACTTTTTTGAAGTTTGGAATTTCATGAACTATGAGTGAGTCAGACAAAAACACAAGATTTGTCTGGTTCAAATGTGAAGACATGACTAATTTCAGAGAACTCAGTGACATTTTCAACATGCACATCAAGGATTAGGAGCTATGAAGGTAGGAAGCAAATGCCAACGAGAAAACAATTGTGGTTTGCTACACATTGTATAAAACATAGGATTTTATACTGTTCATGCATCTGTAACTGCTAGAATTTGAAGCTCACATAAAATCAGGAAATGTCCTGAGATGAATTAATAAGTGTAGATGTAGGGGAGTTGTTTTTAAAATATCACCTTGCAAGAAGATTGGGTTCTGATATCAAGACAAAGAAGAATAGTGACAAAATTACCTTATTACCACTAGGTAGGCTTTAATTTTAACAAATTTGGTATATTTCCATTTGTCATCTATAGCCAGACATCTATACAGAGGGTTCAACTCAAAGGTGGAGACATCATTATTTTTAGGACTGGCACTTAATATTTCCCACTTTTAAACTGATTTTATAATATTGAACATATATTACATATCTGGCAGTGGATCCCACAGTAATGTAATAATCTGTCTGTTATGAAAACTTATTACAAGAGAGTTAAATTTCCCATGGAATTCTGTGCAAACACCTTTCTTTAATGTTACTTTTTGCCTTTTCTTAAAGGATTAAAGATATTGTAATACATACTTTGATTCTGTCAAAGAAGATGAGCCTTATTGTTTCAAACCTTAATATAATAGTTGCTTCTTTTAAGCTTTCTAACTGTAACATGATATTTTAAAAAATCATAACAATTTTTTGAGGGAAAATTTCCATCTTTATTTGACTCTAACCTTCTGTTCACTATTCTGAGTGATAGTCCATAATATTTTTCAAAGGTGAAGAGTATAGAAAGCAGAGAATCAAATGGAAATTAAAATTGAACCCTCCATATTTGAACATTTAAGAATATGTTAGAAATTTAGAATTCCATTCTCCTCTTTAGGAAATCTTCATTTGTATTTAGGACTTATTAGCCCTTTTTCTCATTGTGCATTTTACAGATTTTAAGTGGCTTAGTTAAATGTTCTTCAGGAATTTGGAATGTTCTTTACAATACCCCCACATAATTAGTGGTCACATATTATGTGAAATACTAAACTTTCTGTGTTAGATCCAACATTTTATGAAGATAAGGGTATCAAAGTATGAGTTTTGAGGACAAATGGTACAAGGACAAATAACATAATTAAATATATGAGAATTCTAGGGATATTGCCATCCTGGTTGGAAGATATATAGCATGTCATTCAAAGATATTTTACACTCTGCATATTATCTAATTTTAATACCAATTGATTAATGTTGACTTTTGAATTGTTTTTGTTCATGGGGGAAGGGAGTTAGTGAAAAGGTTAAATGGGTGTATGCAGAGTAGCAGGTATAGAAGTTTAGGTAAGGTTAGATTTGGGCCTGAAACACTACAAATGCCTGGCCCATTCTACCTCAAATTCAATGAGGTATTTTATAAATGAATAATTCTTTTACATGAAGAGAGAAACTGTTGTTTAAAATCTCTTCTTTTTTATTATTTCTTTGCTCCTACCCTTTTATTTCCATTTCCTACTCTCTTCCCTCTTTCCACTTGTATTACTCAGATTTCCATCACTGTGACAAAATGCCTCATATAATAAATGATAATATGAAAGAAAATTTTATATTGGCTTATTCCAATTACACATGTGTTAAGCTGTCTGAAGTTTTGTCCACAACTTATTGATGCTCAACTGGATTTGTTTCTACTAATTTCCTGTGTTTAAATTTGCATAGTTTAGTGCTGTGTCTTTAAGTTTACTCATTGTTTCCTCTGTGATATCTAATCTATTATTAATCCCATGTGGTTTATTTTTCTTTCTCAAAGTCTTATTTTCTATCTCTAGAATATTAGAATTTCCATTTGGGTTATTTTTATTGCCTCTCTCAGGTCGCTTTTTAACATGCTTGTGTTTTTCTTACCATCTTAAGCATATAGTATATACTTATAATATCTGTTTTAATATTATTTTATTGTTTAGGTAATTTCTGAATCTGTTTCTATTCATTTTTTTCATTATGGATCATATTTTTCTTCTTTTTTTCACACAGTAATTTTCAATTGAATAATAGTATGAATTTTAAGTTGTCGTGTTCTGGATTTTTAAAAACGTATACATTTATTCTTGAGAGTCATTGAAACTCAGTTATTTACTTGAAAACAACTTTCATCCTTTGGAGTTTTTCCTATTAAGTTGTGTTAGGCATGAGCAGAGCAGCATGCATTGTAAATGTCTATTCAAGTCATTGTCTATTGTTTTGTTGGGTTGTCTGCCTTTTTCTAAATGACTTTTAGGATATATAGTCATGTATTGAAAACAAAATATATATGCATAGACACATATGTACATATGCTGGAGATTTCTTCTCTCACTCTGGCATGCTTTTTAACTCTCCCTCAATCAAAATGTTATTTCCTGATAAAGCATAGGATAAATATTTCTCTCCCAAAACAAGGTTGTCTGAATTGTAACAGGCAGATAAATGAATTGTCCAAAGAATAAAGGCCCAATGGTGAAATTTCCATTACCATTCCCCTAGATCAGGAAGGTCACTGAAGTCTTCCTGGAGTCCGTTTATCTCATTTGCTCTTGATTTTGATTGGTCCAAGGTGTGGAAAAGTAGAGGTGCACTTTCTCTATGACACATGCTTGCCTAGAGTGGGCCCTATAGATATAATAATAATCATCATTAAATTCCTGGAGATCACTCACCTAGAAACATCAGAAATGAACCAGTCTTCCTTCTTATTAAAAATGTATTTTTGAAGATGAATGTTTATTCAGAGATGAAAATGCCTATAGGAATATTTCCTTAGAAATATGAATCATCTGGTACTTTGGCTTTTCATTTAAAATTGAAAATGAATCTTTCTGTGTAAATGTATCCAAACGGGAACATGTTATATCAGCTATTTGCGTTTCAAAGGGAGTAGGGTTAATTAAACAGCTTCAATTTAATCAACATAAATTAGGTACCTTCCATTTCTTTGTCTAAATAATTTCCAAATATTCATTATGTCCAGAGCATAATGATTGGGGAATTGACCCTTATTTTTACCTAGCCTACATCCTAGATAACATTAAATCATTTATTCATTCAGAATTATTTGCCTACCATGAGCCAAGCAGTGGGAATAGAAAACATGCTAAATTAGATACTGTCTCTCACCCAAAGGAATTTATAGTGTAGAGGGAATAGATATGAATAAATGGGTGGCTTTACTATAACAGACATCAGAAGAGCCTGTAGACACCAGGTACTCTCATGTTAGAAACCAATGCCTGGAGGAAGACACTTCAGTTGACATTTGTGTAAGATTTTTAAAATGTAAAATAATAAAGTCAATGGAGTCTCTCTAAGCTAAGATATGGTTATCTTTTTTAAGTAAATAAAAACCACAGATCTTTAAGTATGATTGTGTCAAATGTGAGTGTAAATGGGGAAAGAGGAATGGAGAAGTCTATAGAAGACAAACAAGATCATTTTGAAAAAACTATGGAATAGGGGAGTACTTCATCAGTAACCACCATCATTATCCTCATCAAAACTACCATTAATTGTGCCTCAGTTCTGTCTCGGGTGACCTACATGCACCAAAACTTAGTGTTCATGATGGCTCTGAGTAAGGTCATGTTTCTAATAACTAGCAGAGCAAGCACTAGATTAAAAATCTTTCTGTCCTTAAAGGCATGTTTTCAACTTTTCTAGGGTTTCCAGAGACCGGTGTGCATAGTACATTTTAATCCAGGAAGCTGGAAGTAAGGAAAGCCCTTGATAGCAGAACGTGAACACACAGGCCCACAAGAGACAGGCACAGGGTTCAGACAAATAGTATCTTTATTATCCAGAAACTAGAAGAGGTACAAAACATAGTAGATAAAGAAGGCTAGTCAACTATAATGTAAAAACCAAGTGTCAGGGCCTAGAGAGAGTACTCAGAGACTGAAGTGGGCATGGGGCTGGAGAATATTCCTGGAGGGATTGCTTGCAGGTTTCTTAAACTCATGAAATCACTCAGCCTCACAAAATCATAGTTGTTACATATCTTGGCTCTCAATAGGTTTGAAGGGGATCAGGATATGTCACCAAAAATATGCTGCTTTGGCATACAGATTATTATGAGCTGCAGGCAACTGAAAAGAAAGAACACTTTCAAAAAAATTCTCTGCCCTCCCTTTATCTGCCTAAAAGCAGGGTATAAATTTCCTTTGAGAAAGGTACCCCTCTGTAACAGGAAGAGGGTAATGAGTCTTCTCACTGGGAGGGAGGTCACTTACCTCTGCATAAACAGACTTTACTAAGCAATCTTCATCATCCGTTAATTTCCTTCATGTATTTCCTAGTCACTTTCTCACAATTTATCATTCCTAGAAGCCCAACGTCCTTTTCTTTGGTCTAGTCACTTCTTCACAATTTATCACTCTTTGTTAAAATGGCATATAAGGCCAGGCATCTAACTACTTCTTTGAGTTTCTACTTTTTTACTACGAAGCTCCCTGTGCACATAAAAATATTAACATCAATAACAAGCATGCCTTTTCTCCTATTAATCCCTCTTTGGTCATTTTAATACATAGGCTTCAGCCTTTCAATTTATGAGAATAGAGGGAAACTGTTTGTTTTCTCCCCAGATAGTCTGTACCCTACTAGACTCTCACCCAAGAGGTAACTCCAGTGATGTGGAAAATATCCACCTAGGAGGTGAATCACTGACTGTTCTTAACTTAGACATTAGCTACTTCTGTGACTCAGTTAAACAATTCTACTACACGTCCTGAGGCTTTTTTTTTAATCAGCATAAAAAAGGATAAGAGTGAAAGAGAATGGTAAATAGGACTCAATTCATGACTTGAGGGCTCTGTTAGAGAAGGTTGAGAAGTCACATGTGCCATGATCAACTACTAATGTCTATAATAGGCCTTGGAGTGGAGTAATTCCAGTATTTGTACAAAATATGTGTCACCTTTGGAATAAAAGATGGATAAAAGTCTCTCTTACTTCTGGCATTATGAGAATCAGTTTGTACTCTGTTTGGGTTACTGATATAGGCTGGAAAAACATTTTCCAAATTCTACCAGAGGAAAATGTGGACGAATGCCTGAAGCAATAACACAATGTTTAGGGGAGAAATGAAATACCATTCGAGTCTTTGATGGAAGAGCAACAGTAACCTGCAACCTGCCAAGGGTGCAATATTCCATTTCACCCCTTGTACAAAAATTGTGTCTGTGTGCTACAGATACAAATAACATATATAGATACTCCCCAACCCGGTTCTAATGTTTAGGTTAATAGACCTTTTGGGAAGAAAAAAAAAATCAATACACTAATGTTATCAAACACTTGGTTTCAACAGACTCATAATGGGCAGTAAGTTCTTCCAGGATGAAGAAATTTGAATTTATTTAAATATGACCATAACTTAGTACACTTGAAGTTTCAGAAACTTGTTCACCCATAGTTTACTCTCACCTTTTTCTCTCAGATGCAGACGTAATTTATGTAGAAGCAGACATTGAAATAAGCCACTCGACTTATTTTCATTTACATAATGTTCTTTGAGGGGAAAGTATTAAATCAATTTTAACCTGTTTGGGCCTGCATCCAAATAATGTGCAGGCCTGTTTGAGGAGAATCGGTTTTGAAATTTGTAAAGGAGGTCATCTGAAATGCATTACTCAATTAAGTAAAGGAATTTATACTTTATTATAGAATACTGTACCATCTGCCGGATGAATATAGCTAATTAAATTTGACTTGGTATGTGATTTTACAAACAGTTGCAAAATGAAAATTCTACAATGAATTCTTCAACAGCACCTGAAATGATAGATACCCACTGGGAAAGATTGCATCCAGCCGCTGGTCAGGTTGCACACAGACTTTCCATTGTCTGGCTGCAGTCCGCATAATGTTTGCATTAAAAAGCAGGTCAGTTTCAGTGACTACTCACAAGCAACACAGGAAACCCAAATGCAATGTTTGTCTGCTATTGTCAAAGAATGAACAAGCTAACATATTGAAATCAAAATGGTTGCAAAGCTTCCCTGGTCACAGGAAAGGAATGAAAACTGCTCTGAGGAACACTGCCAAAACTCCCTGTTTTAAAACAGGCAACCAAAACAATTCTGCATAAGATACCCATTGTTTGCAATCCTGCAATTTGATTGAATTGCTACAGTGACAAACCATGCCAGGGTTGTGCTGTTTTTTGGTTTTGGATAGGAGAAAATCCAACCTAACCATTTCTGTAGGCTTCAGCTGCATCTGTCAAGTGGAAGTAGTATTATAAGAGAACTTGTCAGGAACCAAAGGCTTTAGAAAGCCACTTATACCATGTACTACATAAACATATCTATAAGGATGCTGAAAGAACAAAATGATTAGTTAAAAAGGAAGCATTTCTACCTGAAATATCAACTACTGAAACTTCATAATACTTGACTTTTTTTAAACTTTTTGTCCCAGATGTTCTCATCATGTGTTGACACAGCCCTGGTATTTTGCATTGAACAAATCAGTCATTGACAGCTCCAGCAAGGATGCTGGTTTTCTCTCTTTTATGGGAACATAGCCTTCTGAAGATCAGTCATTTCTCCCGGGAATGTTGGAAAATTAATATATGTTCGCACGTAAATGAGGTCGGGTTTTCTTTAAAAGAAAACAGCAATATATCACTGTCTAGTATACCATTCCTCTATTTGTTCAAAGAGTTGAACAGTAGTTCTTAAATAAGAGAAAGGAACTGCATGAGTGCAGCTGGCTCTGGGATCCAGAAACGTACAGTGTGGAGACGCCGATCTGTACAATTTAGTGATAGAGGCTTCTGACTAACATATGCTTCCACTTTGGGCTGATGGTGTTTATGAAGCACTAGGCATCATCACTCTTCTGAAAGGAAAACAGAAGATTTGTCTGAGAAACAGGAGTTGATGCCATTAGGACCTATGAGAAGTGTCTCCAGTGTCATTTGTGCAGGAATTAAGAATCCACGGGGAAGAAGCAGTTTTGGAACTAACCGGCTCCTTCAAATACTGAGGTCATTTTTCACGGTATGGAAATCATGGTTATCCTGGGGGCCTGTATAATACAGCTGAATTCAAAGTAACCTGTTGACATATGGGAATGATAGGAACAAATGCCAAATTGAAATAAGCAGAAGGAACATACGAAATAAATCACCGCAAAGCTGAACACATGTAGGTAGAGCTGGCCAAATTAGACTTTGGTAAAAGCAAGAAAAGGCAGCAAAAGATAAATGCTTGGGGTTGAAGTCAGGGAATACTATAATTTTCCTGAGGTCAGAAGAAGCTTTCACATTCAAACCTGAGCTACAAGACTTGGAGGCAGTTGCAACAAAATTTCATCTAGAAAAGCCATCAAGCCTTATTTTTAATTGTATATTTATTAAAGACATTTTATAGGATATCCCAGTTAAGCTGAGCTGCCTGTTTACAATGTGTGTCCACTTAAGAGTGGATTTATAAACATCTATCATTTGCCAAGATTGAAAATCTCCAACATCTTTTATAAATACATTATCCAGGCATTATTCAAATACTAGAACTATTGTCCCAATGAGATGATTTCTGGCAAGTCTCTCTGGGATTTCCTGCTCTAATATCATCTGAGTAGGTGATGACCACATGTCAGTCAGGAAGAATGGCAACTTACACCTCATTTGAAAAGCATCCTATTGGAGTTAGGGGCACACCTCAGTGCTAAAGCATTTGCCTAGTATGTTCAGGTTCCTGGGTTCCATCTCCAGCACCACAAAAAAAAAAAAAAAAAAAAGAAAGAAAGAAAGAAAAATGTCCTATTAAGTCTCAGTATTGGTTCTCTCTCAGTAGCCTGCCTAAAATGGTGCTGACCTGAGAAAAATCTTGTCTTGCTTTTGAAATTTCTTTTTAAAATGATTTTTTGAGTCATCTGTCAACAGGTGTATGATTATTTTTTCTGCCAGATAGCAGCAATTAAGCTATTTCCTTGATTGCAGAGAGGGAAGGATGTTCTTAGTATAGTTTAGGTTAGAGGCAGCATCTGGGTTTTTTGTAAGGTGCTGGTTTTTTGCAGTTTGGCAGTTGATTTGATTGAGAAAATGGCATCAAATGACATTTTTTCAGGTCATGAAAAGGTAGTGTGGAACTGAACCTTGGAAAGGACAGTATTCAGACCCACTATCCCCATAGTGACTGGATATAGCCACACTCCTCTTTCCAAGAAGAAGTTTTGCTGGGCACAGTGTCACAAGCCCATAATCCTAGTGACCTTGGAAGGCTGATACAGGAGTATTGAAAATTCAAGGTCAGCCTCAGCAATTTAGTGTGACCCTAAGCAGCTTAGCAAGACCTTCTCTCAAAATAAAGAATAAAAGGGCTGGGTATGTGGCTCAGTAGTAAAGCACCCCTGGATTCAATTTCCAATACCAAAAAAAAAAAAAGATTTTGAATTTAAGTGATAGAAACCACTTTTAAATTTTTATTCTATATTTTAAACTAGTTTTTTGGGAACTGATCTTTAACATTAAAGGCATTTCTTATTCCTTTAAATATATATATTTAATTATGGAGAAATAAACTTTTTCTGGAGCTGATATATTCTGCCTTTCACTTCTTATTTGAAGTGACTCACTCATCATATTCAAACAGCGTCACCAGCTGTCCCACCTCCCCGACTCATTTTGATGAGTTCCTTACAAATAGGAAACAAGACAATATTATTATTGATAATTATAATTATTATTTATTTAGTACTTACTACATTCCTGGCACTGTTCTCAATATTTTATCTGTATTATCTTGGTCAGTTTGGAGTGCTGTAACAAAAATACCATAGACTGGGTGGTTTAAGCAATACAAATTTTTTTTTTTTTACAATGCTGGAGAGACATCTGAGATCAGGGTGCACAATCTGGTTCTGGTAAGAGACCTCTTCCTTGTTTGCAGATGGCTGCCTCTTGCTGAGTGCTCACATGGTGGAGGGAGAGAAAGAGAGAGGAAGCAAGCTCTCTGGTGTCTCTTCTTATAAGAGTAATGGTCACCAGGTGCAGTTGCGCACACCTGTAATCTCAGCATCTCAGAAGGCTGAGGCAGGAGGATCCTGCGTTCAATGCCAGCCTCAGCAATTTAGTGAGGCCCTAAGCAACTCAGTGAGACCCTGTCTATAAATAAAATACAAAAAAAGGGCCGAGGATGTGGCTCAGTGGTTAAGCACCCATAAGTTCAGTCCCCAGTACCCCCCCCCCAAAAAAGTAATGTCATCACACAGGCTTTATCCTCATGACCTCATCTAATCTTCATTGCTTCCCAAAGACCTTACCTCCAACTACCATCATACTGAGAACTTAGGCTTTATCATATGAATCTTGGGAAAGGGAGTACACAAACATACACTCCATAGTGTTATTCTGAATCAGTTAACAGAAAATACTGCCTTTAACTATTGGAAAAAGTAACTATTATTACTCTAATTTCATGATATTAATAGATTTCTTAATTTTAACTTTCAAAATTAATCAAGTATTTATCTCACTTTAAACAAAATGACACATTGCTTCACTGATTCCCTCATTCCTTCATTCATTTATTTAATCACCCACTCAACAAATATTCTTTGAGTGGTGAAGACCAAAATGGCAAAGTTAAGACCTCACTTTAAATCAAGGTTTTGCCATTTACCAGTTGCACTATTCAAGCCAGAACCCTTGAGGCAAAAGAATAGGATGTTTGGAATCAGACAGACCTCTGTTCTTAATTAATTGCATGACTTTGAGTAAATTATTTGACTTCTCTGATTCTCAGGGTTTTTTTTATCTGTCAAAAGAATAATTATTATGAGGAGATTCACTATAAGCAGAGTACTCAGAATTGAGTGAAGCAGAGAATATGCATACATTAAATTGCACTATCGGTAATATATAACATTCCAGGGACAAAATATCTGTGATATGAAGGTATATGGTAGGCAGTTCTCAGGGAAAGGCAGGAACATTGACCAGTATTCCATAAGCTGCATCATACCTTTGTCTACAGGGTACTTCTGCTCCAGGAAGCCACTCCATGTTGGAGGATCAGAGTCAACAGGCACTACCCAGTGGCTCAGGCAGAAGTGTAAGAACTCTGTGGTAGGCTGACTTAGAAGGAAATTGCCCCCAAACTCCTTCTGGCTGGTTTGTCTTCTCATAACTGTTCAACTTTAAAGAGAATATCACATCTCTCTTCCCTCTAAGCAGCTACCTGGGGTGTTTATGGATCATGGAATTCAATTGTAGGTATAATAAGACCCTATAATTCTCAAAAACCATTCAGTGGCTTCAGTTGATTGTGATGATGACTACTCACTCACAAAGATGTCAAAATTATTAATGCTTCTTACTTGAACAAAGCCAGGTGTCTGAAAAGCCACCTACAAATAATCACATGTATGAAGACAGAGTGAGAAGTTTTAAGCAAAAAGAAAAAGAAAAGAAAAGAAATGCTACTCCTTTCTATTAGTATCTGCTTTGTAAAACATTTGGTCAAAAAGAAAATTTTGTTCTTACTTTAGAACCACTATACTGTTCTGTATGTGTACAGGGTTATTTATCAAAAATTAATTTCAGTTAAAATACTAAAGCATTTTGTATATGTATTTTACACAACAATAGTTTCTTCTGAGTATTCAGTGTTTCCTAGAAGGGACACTTTTCATTCAATTGTGTTTTTCTGGACCTCAGGTGTAGCAGCTTGGGGTAACATATTCTTTGATTTATTGCTTTTCTCAATTATTGACTACCCATTGACTCCTTTTCCCACATCCATTGGGTCTCCTCCTACCTATAAGCTATTCTGATATAATAATATAAATAGATATGTTCTTCTAAAAACATGGCATGCATTTTAGAATTTAAGTTAATGTAATTTCCATTTATTCATATTATCTTCTATGTTACATTATAGAGTTAATGTTACATAGTACAAATCACATGATAAGAGTTTTCTGTGTTCTTTTTGGGGTTAGTTTCTAGATCTCTTATGTTTAGGAATATGGTTTTTGATTGCTATTGTGATTAGACTTTTATTTTTATTATATTTTAATTCATTATTGCTAGATAGATATCTTAACTGCCTCTTATGACAATAATGTTAAACAATAAAAAATATCTCAAGGTCAGTTATTGAGTTTAATACATGTTAAGATTCAAATTAATTATCACAGATTGCATTAGTTACTATTAGTGTTGCCATAGTAATATGGCCTAAGAAGTCAATCTAAAATTTATTAGCTTACAACAAAATTAAGCATGTCTATTTTCTCTCAAGGTCTGAGGGGTTCATCACAGTTCTGCAGGACTTGGCTAAAATGGGTTGGCCTTGGCTTGAGGTTATAAGTTTGATGCATGTCTGCTCCACAGATCTCTTCATTCTCCTTGAAACACTATTTACCCAAAGAATACTATTCTCTGATAAATAGCAGGAGTCCAAGAGAATAAAACAAAATTATACAAGTAGGTAGATGTAACATTTCTGTTTTAATTCAGTGCACAAACAAGCCATTGGCTAAAGCAAGGCACAGTCATGGTCAACACTTTGGAAGGAAGTATATTCTGCCCATAGTTGTGGCTGGAGGATAGGACTACAGAGCTATGTGACAGAAAGTGTAGATGTCCAATCCTGATATACAATCTCTATTGATATAGATATATTCAATATATTCTATTGAATTTTTAAAGACTTTTTAAAAAATCTTGACTGAAGACGTTTCTCTCGCTAATAGTTGGATTTTCAAGGCAGATAATTATATAGTTTGTATATAAGGAAAGTTTAACATCTTTCCTTTCAATTGTTATATGTACTATTTCATTTTTCTTTTCTTATAGCATTCGCCAGGACTCACTCTGTTGAATCATAGTAGAGATAGTGGGCAACTTTCTTATTCCAAATCATGGAAAGAATAAATATGATGTTTCATCCTGAAGTATAATGTTTATTATAAGTTTTTTAGTATCTTATCAAGTTAAGAATTTCCTCTTCTATTCAGTTTTAATCATAAGAAGTTGTTAAAGTTTATAAATAATTTCTATGCATTAATTGAGATAATCATGATTTTTCTCACTCAGTTGTTAATGTCTTGTTACATTGATAGAATTTCATATGTTGGCCTTTAATTCTTATTTGAACCATGTTAATTTTTAAATGTACTATTTTTATTTTACTTTCCATTTTATTTATTTTGACAATACCTCTATTTTATTTTTTATATTTGTGCTGCTAGTTTCTTTACAACTTTTTCTGTTGAATGATTTGCCTATTTATTTCTAACTTGTTATTTCCTAACAAATATATTTAAATGACTAGTGTAATTAAATGTACATGGAACTTTAATTTGGATCCACTACATTTAGAAATGTATTATGGCTATTGTCACTTAATTTTGAACATTATAATTTTTCTTATATTCTCCTTTTTGAACTCAGGAATTATTTAATAGTTTTAAATAACTATATATTGTATGATTTTTACCTATCCTTCTTTATTCAGTTCTTTGAGACTTGAACTTAAGTAGGGAAGTGAGGGCATAAGAGCATGTA
Organism: Xerus rutilus; assembly: GCA_028644305.1. Classification (NCBI taxonomy): domain Eukaryota; kingdom Metazoa; phylum Chordata; class Mammalia; order Rodentia; family Sciuridae; genus Xerus; species Xerus rutilus. Next base: position 65,760,528 of record CM053403.1, on the reverse strand, counting down.
GTGCAGCTGGAAAGGTGGTAGAAAATCGAGTCATAGCTCTTTATAGAGTTGATGAACTGTAGAAATTTGAGAATTAGATTGAGCTGGAAAGAGTGGAACTCGTGGCTTGGAAATAGCACATTTGTGTTTGAGATTATGGTGTCATTGCAGGTATCAATAATGACAAGGTCTAGAGAGAATCTCCAACAATGAGTGTGAGGCAGAGTGAGGACCACCGCCTTATTTGAGGGGAGCGGGCTATGATCCTGGAAAGCAGATGTCATTAACATTATCCACAAAGATACTGAAATCATCTGAAGACTTATGCCAGGACTAGTATGGAATACAATGGCAGGGGCCAGGAAGGAGAATTTAAGAGGAATGACAGGATTAGTAGAAGACTCTCACAGGCAGTAATTGAGGGTTCACCAGAGAGTCAAAGCAGGAGATACTTGAGGAAAAATACAGGGACCAGACTAGAGTCTACAGTGGAAGTTAAGAAGTAATACACACATTATCTCTGGGTTCAAGAGTAAGAGAGGCATGGCCAGGCGCGGTGGTGCACTCCTATAATCCCAGCACTTTGGGAGGCTGAGACCAGAGAATCTTGAGTTCAAAGCCAGCATCAGCAATGGTGAGGCCCAAAGCAATTCAGGGAGACCCTGTCTCTAAATAAAAAACACAAAATAGAGCTGGGGATGTGGCTCAGTGGTTGAATGCTCCTGAGTTCAATTCCTTGCCCTCCCCCAAAAAGAGTAAGAGAGGCATGAAAGAGAATGAAGCCACTACTTGATTATATCATGGAGAGCATATTCCTTGGGAAAGATCCAGGTTTTAGTGTGAGCCTGAGGTGACAGGAAGGTAAAGTAAAAAGGCCAAGGATCTGAGGGATTTTCTGATGACTGATTGTGACATATTGAGGGCCAAGAGGAAGAATGTTTGGACCTAAGAAAGAAAGAGATGGTCAGAGAAGAAAATATACAGTGATTTAAAGTGTGGGAAATAAGGAATAAAGCTAGGAAGCCCTAGGCTTCTTATAATACCAAATAAAAACAAGATAAAGACATAAGGAAATTAGTCCCAGTTGTTAAGTACAAATTATAAGAGGCTATGTTTTGGACTAAGTTTCTGCATCAGGCTCCAAAAGACCAGGCTAAAAATCAAAATAGAGTCACTTATGCTGAAAGTCTCATGTCACCAAACTGAAAATAAGCTGTTTGTCTGACTTCTGAGAAATTAGTATTGGGGGTATAATAGCCAGATTCCCTAAACATGCCTTAACTCTTTCACAAAAAAGGTAATGTACTATAACTCTATGTTAACCAATTAGTTTCTTTTCTTTTATTCTGTCTTATTGTCCCCATCTTACAAAGAAGGTAACTTTGAAATAACTAATCTGATCTTACACTTTTATTTCTGCTTTCTTTTATGAAGCCAAACTTCTCTGCTCAGCTCATCAGAACATCTCCTCTGTTTTATGACATGAAGTGCTGCCTGATTGTAGGACTGAAAATACAGCCAGTTAAGACCATTAAACTAAATTGTAATTTTATCCTTTAACATTGTGTTCCTAGGTTAGATAGATATGTGTGAAATGAAGGGTGGGGAGACAATGAGAGTCTTACCAAAGCAGAAAAATCTGTGAAAAGTCTGCAGGACTCCAGGGCAACTCAGATTACTAACAGCTTCCTTGTTATGCAGGTCTATTATACTTATCTAAAATTTTTGTTCCGTTGGTTTTAACAATTGTGCTGCAGGAGTCACATGCTGTTTAGTTATTGTTATTTATCAGAGAAGGATTAAAACTCGCATCTCCCCTGGTCCTATTAGGAGAGGAGCTTCAGGCAATGAAACCCCAGGCATGGTCCTTTCTATCTGTTGTCTGACTCTAACCAGAGATGTGCCCTTGTCCTAGATTGAGCTTTAGACTCTTTTATGGCAGAGCAGCAACAGTGCTTTGGGAAGACCCTTTCCTGGCTATAGCCCACCAGCCCTGGGGCTTCAGGCTTCCTCTGCTCAAAAGGCCTTTGCACTCACCATTTCTCCTGTCTGGAACACAGTCTTCCTCTACCCTTCTCTTCTCCTACTTAATTCCAGCTCAGGAGTCACTTCCCTGGGGGAAATCCTCCCACCAGTCTCAACTTCCTTTGTTAATGTGCTCCTAGAATCTTGTTCCTTTGCTTGAAAGCATCTATCTCAATTTGTAATTACATATTCACTCTTGATTGTTTGATTTATGACTGTGTTCCTACAAACCTATAAGTTTCATAAGAGTGGAAATGGTGACTCTTTATATTTATTATATCATCTCCAGTACTCTGCAGTGTGATGCTCACGGTAAGCACTTAAATGAATAGATGAATTATTGAAAAGACTGGCAAGTGATGCTGAGAACAATTTCTACTGAAGACAAGCAGTTAATATGTTTGTTTTTGTAAAGGAAGGGTTTGGACTTGAAAACAGCTTTTTGGAATTACCATTGTCTACTTATCCACTTTAATTGTTATCTATTTTTTTTTTTTTACTTCTGTATCAAATTTCTAACCTGATACTTGGGGTGGGAAAATATAAGTCAATAGAAATTTAAATGCTATCCTATATTTTTTCCTTCAAACTTTTTTAAGGGAAATATAACTCATAAAAATTTATTTAGTTTATAAATGTGATGAGTTGTGATTTAACCATATTATTTAGTGTGGGTGACAGTCAAAAAAACATTTTCCAAGACCAATACTGGATATATTTAGCAAATGTTTATTAAGTGCTTTGTATTTGCCATACATTCTACTGAGGACTTATGCTTGCTTGCTTGCTTGTTTCTTTCTCTTTCTTTCTTTATTCCTTCCTTCCTTCCTTCCTCCCTCCCTCCCTTCCTTCCTCCTTTCTTTCTTTCTTTCTTTCTTTCTTTCTTTCTTTCTTTCTTTCTTTCTTTCTAATTAGATTTACATGACAGCATAATGCATTTTGATTCATTTTACACAAATGGAGCACAACTTTTCACTTCTGGTTGTATACAATATAGAGTTACACCATATGTGCAGTCATACATGAACCTAGGCATTGTTGTTCATCTCATTCCACCATCTTTCCTGCCCCCATGTCCCATCCCCTCTCTTCCCTCCCCTTTGACCAAAGTTTCTCCATTCTTCCCATGCCCCTTCCTACATGGTGGATCAGCATCCACTTATCAGAAAGAATGTTCAGCATTTGATTTTTTGGGATTGGCTTACTTGGTTTAGCATGATGTTCTCCAACTCCATCCATTTACCTGAAAATGCCATAGTTTTATTTCCTTCAAACTTTTATATTGGAAAATCACAAGGTTTTGATTCATTAGAATATTGTGGAAAATGCTGGATTAACTTCATTGATATGATTAATTGCAGATAGTGACATGCACAAATGCAATGCATAGCATTTCAAAGTTAAGTATGACTGTGTTTCAATTGAATTGTGGATCAAAAGAGCAGAATGTCTTCCTTAAAATTCTCCATCATATGAAATCTCATGTACCCTAAAAGGCTTTCTATATGAGACATTTCTGATGAGAAGATGCTTGCAGAAGTCAAGGTGAATAGTGTATGGTCAGAGGACAATAAAAATCTGAAGTGCATGGATTAGTCTACAGTGTTTAACAGCTGATTTTACTGCGGACTCTCTATATCAGTGGTGTAGTTTGCTTGTCAACTTCGCCTTAGTCTTACATGCTCACCCCTACCCCCAGTGCCTTCCCTTCTGACATTCTGGAATGTCATCTTTATCAACTTGTTAATAATGTTGTGCTGCTAACTAAAGGGCACTTTTGCCCATTCCTGTCAGAGTCCTATCAACATGGTTAGACTGATATTTAAGGATCATAATGATATGCTAGCAGTGAATAATTTTAACATATTAATTATTTATTCCTCTGGTTGTAAGGCACTGAAGAAACTAATGACAGTAGCCTTGGTTGATTTTACATTTAGTGTAACTGAGATTATTAGAATAGTGAAGTGTTGAAATGTCACTTCTGACATTTTTTCTTGCAATTAGAGTCAGTTTACCTTACGTTTATATTTTTTTTCAAAAGAAAATAATTAACATTCTTGTTCATTCAATTTCCCCATTAGGAAACTTTCAATTTTATGTTAAAAATACTCAATTATTGTATAAATTACTTCAGCAGAATAAATTGGCATATCAAATTGATATAAATATATGTAACACCACATTACATATATTATATATATACATAAATATATATATTTACATTGTAAATATGTACAATGTCACATTACATATATATTTATATATATCTGTATATATATATATATTTACACAAACCCTTTAACATTTACCTTCTCAGAGCAATTTTAAATGAAAATCCTAGACAGTTTATAGGATACTAAAATCTTTTCAGAAAAACCTATGACCTGTAGAAGAAACTCATTCATTTCCTGACATTTTCCACAGTCCAGAGTCAGTAATAAGATATACAAATACATGCGTACACATTCACATCCATCCATATATATATATACACACACACATACCTACACACATGTGTGAACACATACATATTATAATATACATGTAATACATAGAGATAAAATTATAAAAATCTTTGGAGATGAAAGATTAATTGTAAGCAAAGAATAAAAAAGTAAAACTAAAATACAATTGAAAATATATCAAAAGATAAATACCTGGCAAAAATAGTCATTTCAAATATGACAGAGTTAATATATTCAATGTAAATAGTTTATGCTAGTTGATAACAAAAATACTAAGATGGAATAAAAATTGAGGGAGGGAACAAAGAACTTGAGTAGATAATTCATAAATATGAAGCATAAAACAATGATATATACATGAAAGGTAATATTTACTTCCACAAATAATCCAAAGGTTTCAAATTACACACTGGAAAAACATTTCTCTAGCAAGAATAAAAATGTGTAGTCTTTCAAAAAGACAAATCAGGTCAAAACATCCCCTTAAATTTAAACTTGAAGGCACAAGCTTTGCTCCAGACCTTACAAATTCAATAAAAGTAAGGGAGAAATACATCAGTGTTCAAAAACAAGGTAAATCCATGTAACTCTAGAGACAAACAAAAATTAAGTAATAACAAGCTATTATAGACTTTATGCTAATACAACTTCAAAGAGAAGATGAACTTTCCAATAAATTAAAAGGTATAAAAGTAATGTAAAATGAAATAAAAACCTAGAAAGGAAACTTCAGGTGCATTCATAGAAAAATATCTTCTCCAATTTGTCATAGGAGATAACCTTTTTAAAAAATCATAAAGTGAGCAGGCTCTGTGGTGCATGCCTATAATCCTAGTGACTCAGGAAGCTGAGGCAGAAGGATCACAAGATCAAAGCCAGTCTCAGCAACTTAGCAAGGCCCTAAGCAACCTTAACAATGTTGTCTCAAAATAAAAAAAATAAAAAGGGCTGGGTACGTGGCTCAGTGGTTAGGTGCCCCTGGGTTCAACCTCTGTACCAAAATAATCATAATCATAAAGGAAAAGCAAAACTATTTAATGACTATTAAAATTAAAAGTTTGTGTCCTAAAAATGTTACAAACAAAATAAAATGAAAACCATGGATATAAGTTAAACAAAATACTTATAACTGACCAATATATTATTTCTAAAATATGGAAAATATTCTTCAATTATGAACTTCCATTGGCAATATAGAAAATCAGAGATTCTTAGATGCTGTTAGTCAGTTTTTCATCACTAGAACCAAAATCCCTGACAAGAACAACTTGGCAGAGGTAAAGTTTATTTTGGCTCATGACTTCAGAGATGCAGTCCATGGGCAACCAAATCTCTGGGTCTGAGATAAGGCCAAACATCATGGCAGAACAACATGGCAGAGAACAACTGCTCAACTCATGGCAGCTAGGAAGCAGAGGGTAGGCAAGGAGCCACAAAGAAGATAAACCCTTCCACAGCAAACCCTCAATGACCTACTTTCAGCAGCCATGACCCACATGCCTACAGTTACTACCCAAGTTATTCTATTCAAATTATTAATCTGTTAAAAAGATTAGCCCACTGATTAGGTTATAGCTCTTATAACCTAATCATTTTACCCCTCAACACTCCTGCATTTTCAGAGGAAGTTTGGAGGAGTATTTCATATCCAAGTTGCAATAGATGTCTTCTTCTATAACATATAAAAGTGCTTGATAAAACATGTGCTTTCAAGTGAAAAAAAACTGCAAGATATAAAATGTTTTAGTAACAGAATCAAACCAGCATCATAACTTAAAAGAGATGAAGACATTCTAGCTCTTGTATATTCACTGTTCTCCCAGAGCAAAGCATTCTTGAATAAAGTCTTGGATTCCGCAATGCCAAAAGCCATACTAATTTTTGTCCTGGATGTAGTTACTCCAAGAGACCCCATACCATTAGTTAAATGGCAAACTAAAAGACAAAATTACAAAGAAAATTGATCCTTCCATCTTTATGTCTAGCAAAAGAGATTAATAAAAGTTTCTTAAGTGGAGGCTTGGGAATTAAATTGATCAAATTATGTTACATGCATGTATGAATATGCTAAAAAGAAATCCACTGTTCCATATTATTAATATGCATTCATTCAAAAAGAAAGAAAAATTTCTCGAGAAATACTAGTTGGTCTTTCCTAGGTGTAGTGCTTATATCAATACAATTAACATAACATGAATTCAAAGAATATCATTTAAACAAGGTCCAGGTTTATCATGTCCTCCAGTATATAGTAAAAGCAAATGCCATTTATCTCTAAGTGTTTTACAAATCATGCCCCATAAAAATCTTATAAAAAACCAACTTCAGAAATAAATCTTCTTTTAGTTTTGGTATTGTCAGTTATAATACATGAAACAAAAAAGTTTAATACATTTAGTGGAATAAAGGATGGAAAGTAACATATGAAAAAGTAAGGATTGAAAAATAAGCAGGAAAATTTATTAAAGAACCTGACAAAAAAATGTAAAAATGTGGAGAAGGGTAAAAGGGAATACAACAGATTAAATTATGCTATGTGTGTGTATGAATCCATCATCACAAATCCCACTATTAGGTAAAATTATAATGCACCAATAAAAATTAATACACAAATCTTAAAAATAAAATTAATCAAACAAAAGTTAACAAATTAAATTAAAAGAACAACAGTTAAGGGGTTAAGTATAACAAAATTAGTGAACTATATTATGAATCACTAGAAATCACTCAGAATGTGTCATAGAAAAATGATAGAATATAAGTAGTAAAGAAAAGCTTATCAACATGGAAGAGGGAGGAACAAAATATAAAAAACAAATCAAAAAGAAATGAAGGAGTAGCCAGGCGCGGTGGCTCAAGCCTGTAATCCCAGCACTTAGGGAGGCTGAGACAGGAGAATCGCGAGTTCAAAGCCAGCCTCAGCAATGGCGAGGCGCTAAGCAACTCAGTGAGACCCTGTCTCTACATAAAATAGAAAATAGGGCTGGGGATGTGGCTCAGTGGTAGAGTGCCCCTGAGTTCAATCCCTGGTACCAAAAAAAAAAAAAAAAAAAAAAAAAGAAATGAAGGAGAGAAAATACTTGAATGAAAAATGGTAGAGATTTTACTCACAATTGATGAAAGGCAGAAATCCTTAGATTCAGGAAGCCTTGAGAATTTAAAACAGGATGTATAAATAAAATTTTTCATCTAGAAAAATCACAGTGAAACTATAATGCATCAAAAATAAATGAGTCAAAAGACAGGGAAAATTTCTTTAAAAACAATTGCTGATTAAGTTGACAGCTGACTTCTTTAGTAAAGATGGAAGCCAGAAGACAGTGAAATGAAGTCTTTAAAATCTGGAAATAAAATACAGCTGAAAACTCAGTCAACGTTTAGCAAATTTATATTTCAATAATTAGTGAAATATAATGATTCTAAAGAAGTCATGTAGGTTAGAATAAGGTCAAATACCCTAACTTTCGTTTTTGTAAGGTGTGCTTTTCAACATTTCCTCTGTAAAAATTAAAAGAAAAAACAAAGGCAGGCATGTCTTTTCAATGAGTGAGAGCTGGTGGAATAGGAATAAAAAGAGAGAAAATGTCCTCAATATATTTAAATTTCAGACCAATATCCCTGATTAACATGGATGCAAAAATTCCCAATAATATTCTGGCAAATCACATACAAAAACATATTAAAAGGATAGTGCACCACAATCCAGTGGAGTTCACCCCAGGGATGCAAGGTTGGTTCAACATATGGAAATGAATAAATGTAATTCTTTACATCAATAGACTTAAAGACAAGAATCATAGGATCATCTCAATAGATGCAGAAAAAGCGCTTGACAAAAATACAATACCCCTTCATGTTCAAAACACTAGAAAAACTAGGGATAGTAGGAATAGTAGGAACATACTTCAACATTGCAAAAGCTATCTATATTAAGTTCAAGGCCAACATCATTCTAAATGGAGAAAAAAATTCAAAGTATTCCCTTTAAAAACTGGAACAAGACAAGGATGCCCTCTTTCACCACTATTCAACATAGTCCTTGAAACTGTAGCCAGAGCAATTAGATAGACAAAAGAAAGTGATAGGAATAGGAAAAGAACTCAAACTACCACTATTTGCCAATGACATGATTCTATACTTAGAGGATCCAAAAAATTCCACCAGAAACTAATAAATGAATTAGTTTATTAGTTAATAAACTAATTAAATGGCAAACTAAAACACGAAATTACAAATTTTTGTTTTTCATATGTTACTAATAAATGAATTCAGAAAAGTTGCAGGATATAAAATCAATACCCCAAAATTAAATGTGTTTCTATACATCAGTGATGAATACACTGCAAGAGAAATTAGGAAAACTATCTCATTCACAATAGCCTCAAAAAAATAAAATACTTGGAAATCCATCTAACAAAAGAGGAGAAATACCTGTACAATAAAAGCTACAGAACACTAAAGGAAGAAATTTAAGAAGACCTTAGAAGATGGAATGATATCCCATTCTCTTGGATAGGAAAAATTAATATTGTCAAAATGACCATACTACCAAAAGTATTATACAGATTTAATGCAATTCCTATTAAATTCCCAGTGATGCTCTTCATATATTCTTGATATTAGCCCCTTGGCAGAGAGATGATTTGCCATATTTTCACCCATTATGTAGCTTATTTTTCACTGTGCTGGTTGTGTTCTTTGATTGACAAATGATTTCAAATTTGGTGTAGCTCCATTTGTCTATTTTTGCTTTTGTTGCTTGTGTGTTTGGTGTTATGTCCAAGAAATAATTGCCTAGTAGTATGTTTGTTCTTTTCCAAAAGTCCAAATGTTGAAGAGCTAAACATTCAACATAAGAAATTAGAAAAAGAGTTAGCCCAGAATGAGTAATTTCAAAAACAAATAAGCAAAACAAACCAACACCAGAGAAAATTAACCAGAAAATAAAATACAAGCAGAAGATAAACAAATACAAAATGTTTACTTGAAAAGACTAAGAAAAATGTCAAGCCTTTAGTAACTGTAACAGACAATGAAAGAGAGAATTAAGAGGAATATAACATAAAATGACAGTGTTGATAATGGAAAAGAAACAACAAATATAAGAGAACCTATACTATACTTTTGACCTTGAGAATCATATCATATTCCTGAGAAATTGTTGGCTGGTTAAAAGTAAGATAGCCATGGATAAAAGCAAATGTTCTTAACCTTGTTTTGAATCCTAGCCTTGCCACCTACTATCTCTGTGTGCATTACTTCATGTCTCTATGCTTTAGTTTTCTTACATTTAAATGGAGACAACAGCAGTACTTTCCTCATGTGGCTTAGTTAATCAAGTTAATGAACATGTTTTACCTATCCTTGATACTGTATGTCTAAGAAAGCGTTTGCTACTAGTACTACTAATATAGTAATTTGGAATACTGTAGAAAAGTAATATTCTTATTACTCTTATTTCTGCTATGATACTTTTTCTGAGCTTTTCCATACTTATTAATATGCTCTAATAAATAAAAATGAAAGGAAAAGCAGATGAAATAAAATTGGAATTTTTTTTAGCAGTGCTTGTTAGAGTTTAGTGGAAAAGGAAGAGGAACTCAATAACTGAAGTAATACATTTTAGAAAGTTATACCTCTATATTACATATCTTACTGAGAAATGGCTGTACTGAGGCCAAATTTATACAGCAACTAAATGGAAGCAGTTCCTCGGTTCAAATAATTCTAAGTCAAATTCCAATTTAAAAACTCAAATCAAGCCAATAAGTCATATCAAGCTTTTTTTAACTGCAACTCAACTTTTAATAGCTGGCTTCATAATTTATGTCCCCTGACAGAAAGTAAGGTCCATGAGAATGTACCTGTGCTTTGCTCAATATTATATTGCTATCTCTAGCATATGGCATGTACATATTAGTACATCATATAAATATATGGTCAACGATTACAATAAGTAGCAAATAATAACAGTTGCAGCATCTTAGCAAGAGCAGAGGGAATATCTCCTTATACTTACTTGATTCATTTATTCTGATTGTTTTTGCTTTTATTTCTGATTTTTATCTGTGTCATCACTTTCTATTTTATCCCTGCCTATGGGATTGGACTGAGAGGCAATATACCCTAGGAGTTAAAAGCACTGAATTTGAATCTTAGATTTCATATTTATATTTTGCATCATTTTGAGTAAGTCAGAAAACTCTTTGAGGTCCCTTTTCTTCCTCTCTAAAATTAGTGTGTGAGATTAAACTAGATTTCAACCCTGGCTCCAACATTAACTTGGGTAAAGTCAATAATGTAATCTTGAATTAACTTCAGTTTTAAGTATGTACTGGTATTGTCTTGTGTAAGACATATACAACCCTTTGAGACAGGTATTACTATTATTCCAGATGAAGAAGCTAAAGCCAATATCCCTGTTTCTCAGGGATAATCTGTCCTATCAGATCTTCTTAAAGGTTCAGATCTAAATGTTGCCCCATAAGTCCTTGGCTAGGCTGTAGTTATCAGCAGCATGAACAAGCAGACAGTGATATTCCAATCCTTGTGCTTAGAAAGTAGATGATGGAGATAGAACTTTGTCCCCCATGAACTGGCCAAGTCTCCATGGATATGTGAGCTGCCTATTTTTGAGGCTAAGTTCTTAGTAAAATCCTTATTTTAACTTCTGGAGAATACTAGTTTTTGCATGTAGTTATAAACTTCTGTGGAAGCCACAGGATATCATTATGTGGGGTAATCTGAAATGGTGACATTTTGAGTCATTTATGTATCATAGTAGCTGAAATGGTATATAGTTTTACATAAGCAACTTGGAATTTTTTCCAGGCAATTGCTTCAGTGTTTTAACTGTACTTCAAGCTATTTTTTATGGACCAGCCATAAATTCAGGTTACTAATTTTCATTTTCATTTAGGATGTAGAAAATTCACAAGAGACTGTTATTCCCACCCTATCAAGAACAAGCCAGATAAATTTTGCTATAATTTTATGAAACACATGAGAAAGTTGAGGAAAAAAATGAGTTCTTATAGGAGAGAAGAGATCCCCATGGGCACATCAAGAGAAGAAGCAAACTGGCACAGATTGAGGGAGAAAGAAACCAGGAAAATTTTAAACAAACTGTTCATGGTCACATATATATTATCACGATGGATCAAAATCCCAAGGAGCCACAGTCACAGTGTGAACTGCACCCATCTATCGATTCTTTCCTATGGTGCCTTCACAAAGCATATGATGGCAATGTTTGAAAGACTAGGAACAGGGTAAGGGGGCTGAGAAAATATTCCAAGTTTCCTGGGACCTTTACCCTGTATCAGACTAGTCTACAAAAGACCAGGATCAGCAAAGCAGAGCTTAGAGAAATTACCCCAAACACATAGATCTTTTATTACTTGTGTGGCAGCATTCCATTAAAGAATAAAGGCAGAACAGAAACGCTAGGGTAGATCCCCCGCAGAGGGGCACAAGGCCTTCACTGGTCCATGGAAGGGGCCTACCAAAGACCACGGCAGGGCAGGATAACTGAGACAGAGCACACCTTCATCTTTGAGGTGCACCTGGCCTTCGAGTGGAACATGACAAGCTATAGGCAGGTGTAGGGAGCTCCTGAGGTGCAAAAAGTAAGTGGAGGTGGCAATAGTGGAGCTATAAAGAAAGTGTCTAGGAAATACTAAAGCTAGCAGTTGAATTGTAAAGCAGAATGAGATCTCTCGCTCCTCATAATGACGGTAGCTGGGAGACCTGCAGATCTCATCCACAAAACTTTTGAACCCAGAAATAAGCTGAATGTAACTCCAAAATAAAACCCAGACCACTGAACTAATGATTATATTGTCTTAATACCCTCCCACTCTAACAACATGGCAGAGGAAGGGACACCTTTATTTTTAGAGATACAAATTATGTACTTCAATCTTCAGTACCTGTTCACACACAAAATCTTGGAACCAATGAAAAGTTATGGAATATGATGCAGGAAAATGTGATTCACAAGGGGAAAAAAGCTATCAGTAGAAGAAAACCACAAATGACCCAGATGATGGAATTACCAAAGAGGAGCCTTATTAGAACTGCAGTGAATATGTAAAAATGTTAGTGGAAAATATGAGCATAAGTGAAAAATATTGGGAATTTCAGTAGAGAGAGGGCATCTATAAAAATAAAACAAATAGAAATCCTAGCACTAAAAATAAGGTAATACCAGAAATGATGAACGTACTAAATGTGGACAGCAAACTGGACATAGCAGAAAAACATATTACCGACACTGAATATAGGCCAATGAAGAGTACCTAAATTGAAACTAAAACAAATCTAAGGGGAAGGACTTGAAAGTTTCATCCAAATCCTCTAGGGTGATACCAAACAGTCTAACATTATATAATAGGATACCAGTAGGAAAGAAGAGAATGAATGGTGCAGAATAAATATTTGAAGAGAAAATTTTTTCCAAAATCAATATCAACCCAGAGATCCATAAACTCAGTTTAATCCCAAATAGAATGATTTAAAAAAAAATCTAGACATTCTTTGGACTGTTGATAATAACAGAAGAGTAGAACATCTTGAAAGCATCCAGAGAAGATATATGCATTATATTTAAAGGAAAGATGATGAAAATAATGAAGTTCAGAGAACAATAGAATAAAATGTCTAAAGTGCTGAACAAAAAATTCATTAACTTAAAATTCTATACCCAGTAGAAAATCCTTCAAAACAAAACTATTCTGGCACACCAAAGTTGAGTCTGTTTCTAGCAGGCAGACATTGAAAGAAAGAATTTGGGCAGAAGGTAAATAACAGCAGGTGAATGAGAAGGAATGAAGAACTCTGCAAGGTATAAATATGTGGTGCAATTTAGAAGACTGATTTTATTATATTTATTATATGTGTGTTCACACTTAATTGCTTAAAAAATGATTGAATATTTTTGATTGATTGATTGATTGACCGACACTGGGGATTGAACCCAGAGATGCTTCACCACTGAGCTACATCACCAGCCTTTTTTATTTTGAGACAGGGTCTTGCTAAATTGCTGAAGGTCTTGCTAAGTTGCTGAGGCTGGCCTTGAACTTGCAATTCTCCTGCTTCATTTTCCTGAGTAGCTGGACTTATAGGCGGGCACCACCACGTCCAGCTTCTTTTAAAAAATAATGTATTATGAGGTTTATAACATGTAGGTTTAAAATACATAACAAAAAGTTCCAAAGGCCCAGACCAGGAGATAAATGGAATTATATCATCATAAATTTCTTACGTTGCTGACAAAGCAAGATGTTCTTAGAAGGTAAACTGTGACATACAACTATATTCAACCTCTAAATGATTAATAACAAATAGATATCACTACAAACTCAATATAGAATATAACATAGGATAAAAATATTTAATTGATAAAGCAGAAAAATAAAATAACAAATAGAATAAGTAGGGTTCAAATAACAAATTTGTAGACAAATACTCAATCATATTAATAATGATTACATTTAATAAAATGACCTCAAATATCCCTTTAAAAGACAGAAATAGACTGCATATGAAAAGCATGACTCAACTATGTACTAAATAAAAGTAAAATGATGGGAAAAGATCTACTATGCAACAATAAATATAGGAAAGCTGGCATAGCTGTACTAGTATCTGACAAAATAAAACTCAAAACAAGATGCATTATCAGCTATTAATGCTTAAGTACAATACCTCATGATTATATAAAGTTAATTTCTTAAGAATATTCTCTAGAATTTTTATGCTAACAGTTTAAAATTTACATATGCACCCCCGAAAAATCAGGTCAAATTATTTGTTGAAAAAGATGACCAAAGGTAAGGAAAATGTCAACAAATCTGCAAAAATAGATGGAGGTTTTGACACTCAGTCTCAATAATTTGTAAAACAATTGGAAAAGCTGTATTTGAAAAACACATTTCACATTTATAGGAAATTGAAATTTATAGGAAATCACATTCAATAATTGGAAAATATACTTCTTTCTAGCGTACATGGATCATTCACCAAGATATTAAGTCATAATATATTTCAAAAGAATGAAATCATACAGAGTATGTCTTATAGTGGAGTCTAACTGGAAACCAAAACCAAAAGATATCTAAGAATACTCAAATCATGGAAATTAAGTAATACTCTTGCTTTTTTAAATAGAATTAAATTGCAGGTAATTTATTTTCAAAATAAGTTTACACAGTTGTATACTCAGTAAATAAATGCATTATGTTTTTAAACACTACCCTTCTAAAAAACCATAGGTTACAAAAGAAATTGCAAGAAATTTAGAATGTACTTTGGCTGAATGATATATTACAATTTGTGAGCCAGGTGCCATGGTGCACACCTGTAATCCTAGTGGCTTGGGAGGCAAAGGAAGGAGGATTGCAATTTCAAGGCCAGCCTTAGCAAATTAGCAAGGCCCTGAGCAATTTAGCAAGACCCTATCTCAAAATAAAAAGTAAAATGGGCTGAGAATGTGGCTCCGTGGTTAAATGCCCCTGGGTTAAATCCCTGGTACCAAAAATATAAAAATAAAAGAAATAAAAAATAAAAAATTTCTAAAATGTACCTAGTCAGTGCTTAGCATAAAAATTTCCCTCTTAGCTTACATTGTTTCTGAACAATGTAACATCTTTAAGAAGCTAATAAAGAAAAGTGAATTAACCCCAAGTATGTACAAGAAAGGAAGTAAACATCAGAGTGGGAATCAATTAAACAGAAAACAGGTTAAAACCAACAAAGCTCAAATTTGCTCTAATAAGGACACCTATGAAAAACCCACAGCTAATATTATTCTCAGTGATGACACAGTGATAAAATTCCCCACAAATTTATCTATAGATTCAATAAAATCTCAACAAAAAGTCCAGCAGAATGTTTTGTGGAAGTTATAACACTTTTTCTTAAATTAATATGGAAGTATAAAGAATCTGAACTGCCCCAAGAATTTTTCAGAAAGAACACATTGGAAAACATATACCTTACTTCAGTATCTACCAAAAGCCACTTTAATTGAGGTAGCATGTTGTTTAACAAGGTAGTATGGTGTTAGCATAAGTATAGAAAAATAGGTCAGTGGAACACAAAAAGAACCTATAAATAGAACCACACATATATTTTTTAATACTTTTTTTAGTTGTTGATAGATCTTTATTTTTTTTTCCATTTATTTATATGTGGTGCTGAGAATCGAACTCAGTGCCTCATGCATGCTAGGCGAGCGCTCTACCACTGAGCCACAACCCCAGCCCCACACATATATATTATCTTGACTATCAGAAAGAACACCAAGTTAATTCAATAAAGAACCAAAAAGTCTCTTCAATAAATGGTCCTGGAATTATTTGCTATCTTTATGGTAAAGGAAGGAGAAATGAACCTTAATCCTTACCTCACTTCATATAGAAAAAGATGAAATGGATAATACATTTAAATTAGACACCAAAACCTCATAATTTTCAAAAAGAAATAAATAGGAAAATATCTTCACAATTCTGGGTTGGCATAAATTTATTAGATAGGGCTCACACACACAGTAACAATAAAAATAACTGACAAATTACATTTCATTAAACATTATTATTTCTGTTCAACAAAAGGTACAATTAAGAAATGAATTTACAACCTGTAGATTAGGAGGAAATATTTGTAAAATATTTATTTAACAAAAAATTTTATAAAAAATACATAAAGAACTTCTGTAAGTCAGGGATTAAAATGCAAAACATCTCATTTAAAAAAGTGAGGAAAAGACTTGATAAAAGAAAGAAAAAGAATGGTTAATAAGCACATTAAAAGTTGCCTAACGCAAAGATGTGGGGAAAAATGTACACTCATACAATGCTGGTCAGAATGCAAATTGGTGCAACCACTATGGAAATAGAAGCAGTGTGGAGATTCCTCAGAAAAACTTGGAATGGAAACACCATTTGACTCAGTTATCCCACTCCTAGGTTTATACCCAAAGGACGTAAAATCAGCATACTACAGTGATGTAGCCACATCAGTGTTTATAGCAGCTCAATTCACAATAGCTAAACTATTGAACCAACCTAGATGCCCTTCAACAGATGAATGGATAAAGAAAATGTGGTATGTATACACAGTGGAATATTACTCAGCCTTAAAGAAGAAAGGAGTTTTGGCATTTGCTGGTAAATGGCTGGAGCTGGAGAATATTATGATAAATGAAATAAACCAATCCCAAAGAACCAAAGACCAAATGTTTTCTCTGATATGCAGATATTAAATCACAGTTAGGGGAGAGGGCTAGGAAAGAATAGAGGTACTTTGCATTAGATAGAGGGGGGTGGAGGGAAGGGAGGGGGTATGAGGGTAGGAAAGATAGTAGAATGAACGAAACATTATTACCCTATGTGTATATATGATTATATAACCAGTGTAACTCTACATCATGTACAACCCGAAAGAATGAGAAGTTATGCTCCATCCTTGTATGTGTCAAAATGCATTGTACTGGGGCTGGGATGGTGGTTTAATGGTAGAGTGCTTGCCTCACATGTATGAGGCACTGGGTTCAATCCTCAGCACCACAAATAAAATAAAATAAAATAAAGATATTGTGTCCATCTACAACTAAAAATAAAATATTTTTCAAAAAATGCACTGTATTGTCATGTGTAACTAATTAGAAAAAATAAAAAATAATTTATTTTAAAAAAGGTGCCTAACATCATTAATCATTAGGAAAATATGTTAAAACCACAGTAACGTAATGTCACACCTGTTAACTGCTAAAATCAAACAGACTGCTGCTATGGACTGAGCGTGTTCTCTCAAAACTCATATGTTGAAGTCCTAACATCCCAGGGTGACAGCATTAGGAGGTGCATCATTTGGGAGGTAATTGCAATTAGATTAGAACTTGAGGATGAGTGCTCAATGGTGGGATTCGTGCCCTTCTGAGAGGGGAGAAAAGAGAGTTCTCTTCCTCTCTCAGCTTTGTGGGAAGGCAGTCATCTGCAAGCCAGAAAACAGCCCTCACTAAGTACCCCAACATGTGGGAGCACTGCTCTTGGGCTTCTTAAACCTTGAAGTATAAGAAATAAAGTCTGTCATTTACATTACTCAGTTTATTGCATTTGTAACAGCAACTTAAGCTAAGATGACTAACAATAGCTAATACTGGTATGGAGAGAGAGCATCTGAAACCCTCGTGTTGTTGGTGGACTGAGCAAAGGCCATCACTTTAGAGCACTTTTACACCTTGTTGTGAAGTTAAACCGTCATCTGTATCACGGCCTGGATAGTTCACATCTAGGTATTTATTCAGTGGGAGTCAAGAATATTCACAGTTGCCTTGTTTGCAATAACTCCAAACTGGAAACAACCCAAATGTTGATCAACAGGAGAATGGATAAGCAAATTGTGGCTCACAATGATAATTAAAAATAAAAATTAGAATCACCACAGCTACTTGCAGCAACATGGATGAATCTCAGAAATGTTAAGAAGCCAGACCAAAAAAAAAAAAAAAAAAAAAAAAAGAACACAAACAATATTTTTGTATGTTTTGCCCATGAATAGGCCAAACTAATCATCAATGCTGACAAAAAACAAAAACTAAAACAAAAACCAGAAGGTGATAGTGATGGTATGAATTAACTGGAAAGGAACACAACAGGATTTTCGTGGGTGATGCAAGATAATTTGTATTGTTATTTGGGGGTAGTTTCATGGGGCTATACAATTACCCAAGCTGTAAATTTAAGATTTGTGCACTTCATTATATATAAGATGCTTCAATAATAAATAAGTCAGCAAACAAATATTAAATATGTATAACTGGATAAATGTACACATGCATATATTCTATATTATTAAAATGTTAGAGGAATTTTAAGAATTTAATAGTAGTTAAATTCTAATATTATTAAATTTAATTGATACCAAATATTAATCCTAAATTTTGATGATTAATATGTAAGGAAACAACCTGGTTTTGGCCTGGTCATTCAACCTACTATTTACTATCAGCTTGTGAATGGAATCTTATCAAGTTTCTATATTAGATGCAGGGAAAGAAAATATATGGGAAGAAAAAAATATAATGTAGCTGGCCATAGTTCTATATGCTTTTGTATAATTTAATTTTCATGTGCATGATTTAAATATCAAATGCCTCCTAGAGGCTTTAAAGGAAACATAGCAGTCCTATAACCTACTCTTTACTCTGTCTTGGGCTAATTATTTTGTTATTTAGCAGAGTTTTCATAGGGAATATAGCAACCAAACTCAGTTTGCCATGCTAACCTAGAAGTCAGGGAATAGTTTTTAGTGCAGATAAATGGTCACCATTCTTATGCTGTATTATGATATATACATGATAACACTAATATGATTGTGAGATATAAATTGATAATAAGGATAATAATAAATGTATAGTAAACTGGTATACATTGGTGTAGAATATTTCCTTTCTCTCTTTATATCATCTAGTAGCTTCAGTTCTTCTTCTAGTACTAGGTAACTGCTGATCCTGTGTTTGTCTCTTGCAGGGGGAACAGAGTTCTCAAGTCCCTAATATTTTAGTGCAAAGAGCATCTTCTGGATTGAAGCCAGGATTCTTCAGAACAGCCAATGTATGCTATTACTCAGTGCCTGGTTCAATGTCATTATGTCCATGCAGCCCATCAAGGCATCTCGGATGTTGGCTCTGCTCTGCAACATACATTACCTCTTCCAGTTTTACTTTACCTGCATTCATTAGTTCAATTTAAATCACCACAAAACTACATTGAAGATATTTCTCTATAGACTAAAAAATTCTCAAGTGTAGGGATGCTTATTTTAACGCCATTTTAATCTCAGAGTCTAGTACATGTTAGGCATTTAGTAAGTAATTATTGATTTAATATATGAGTTAATAGAGCTAAAAACAATCTTGTAACAGATCCTCATGTATTTTTGTCTCCCTGTGATTAATTGACATTTAATTGGCATCTTTGGACAGAGATTCATCTATCAGTGACTAACTCATTCTGTTTCCCTCATTTGTAGCCAGTGTATTTCCATTTTTATTTTAGAATATCATGAAAAGAGTCAGCCCTGCCTGCCCACCCCCCAGATGTGTCACAATTGTGGGAACTGTGCAATGTAGGAAAATGAAATTGCGTGTACTTGTAGTACATCTGCATGCTGCAGAGTGCTCCTCGCCTCCTTACCTTTGGTTCCTCCCTCTCCTCTGACAGGATAACCTCTCTCAATTAACATTTGTTCTTCTGACAAACATTCACTTTTTAGAAAGCATTTCCTCCACCAGAAAATCTCCCCGATTCCTTGGCTCCAGCAGTATAATCTGCTCCTCTCCTGGACTTCGGCAATGGTGCATGCCATCTTATCAGTTCTTATCACATTACATTCACCTGTGCTGGATTGTACATCAGGTTGCTGCCTTTTGCATTAGACAGTGAACATGATTTGAGAAAATGAGTCCTGCCAAAATCTGAGTTGACACACGCAGGACTCACAGCATTTTTCACCCCTCCAGCCTCATAATGGTAGAAAGGCAATGAGACCACATCTTTTTTAAGTGAATGCTAACTAGCCTTTTAATAATAAATTTAGATTTATAAGGATAGGATTTACATTAAAGTCATTGAACTATTGCTAATGAAACTTTCTCTGGGAGAACATTTACCTATTATCCATTCTCTATATAAAGGAACAAGAGCTTGGATTAAGATAGCAACTGAGAGAAAAGAATGGAAGGACTGGGCTGGGATTGTAGCTCAGTGGTAGAGCGCTTACCTCGCATGTGTGAGGCCCTGGGTTCGATTCTCAGCACCACATACAAAGTAATAAAGTAAAGACATTGTGTCCATCTACAACTTAAAAAAAAAAAAGAATGGAAGGACTGGCTGTGAACAAGACTGGAATGAGCAACATCACTGCTTATGTATCGGGGAGAGGAAAAGGCAAGGAGTAGACAGGTCATTACACTGTGTTGAGCCTGACAGCTTTGTGTTTGAGGAGACTGACTGACAATAACCTGACAATAGTTTTGGACCACGGAGACAGACATCATTTCGGGCAGAAGCCAGAGAAGCAGCATTGTGACCTATGTCTAAAAGAACTGGCCAGAAAACATGAAGGCCTGAGAACAGAGGTTGGTCCCTTTCCGCCCTTTCATGTGCTGCCCAGACTATTCTCTTCCCTTCTTCAGAGCTTTCATCCAGCTGACTGCTACTCATCCTTCAAAGGTCAACTAAATATTTATGTACAACTTAAAATTCACTAAGCCATTTACATGCATTATCTTATCCACCTGCACCAGCCTGCAACACGCATTCCTGTGTTATAGTCAGGGAAGTCGAACAGTAGTAAGGGATAGCATCAAGAGTTGAGCAGGAGTATTTTTAATTTTCATTTATTTAATTTGATGTTATACTGAGTTTTCTAAGAGAAAGAAGTACAAGGCATGACCTTTGACCTCGGGAGCCAATAATATTATTGGGAAAATGAATATAAAGTACATAAAATGATTGAAGAATAAGTGTGCATCAGATGACTACATATTAGTGACTATATAGCTATATGTTAACATGAAAATTAAGCAGAAAACTGCCATCTTAAAAATTCAACATTCCATTTGAAAGAAGAATCCTTTCAATATTTATATTTGTTCAGTGTCAGTGGTCAAAGACACAGAAAAGTTCAGAATTGGAGCATTTGTAGAGATTTTATAGCACAACTACACTTTCTTTACTTCCCTACATGGGACCTGTATCTTGAGACACTGAATTTCTTCACTTATGAAAATGTAACTTTTTGTCTGATGTCAAGCCGAATAAAGTATATAAATAAAAAAGAAAAGCTCTGTGAAGTCAGCATGATCATAGGAAAGAGAAAAATAAGCATCTATAAAAACTATTTCTACTTTATCCATTTTAGAATGAAAAGGGAAGATGGAGCTCCTGGTGTACATGTAGAAATATAGCTGTGATATATGAACTTCATGTTTATTGGCTTTTTCTGTATTAAAAATTCAGTCTTTAATAACAGCAGAAGAAAATAAAAAGTGATTTCAAAAGGGAGCAATTTAGTTCTCTGGGAGGTAATCACTCTGACCCTGATTTAAAATAATTTACAGAACATGAGTTCTCTATAAGGATCATGTTTTTCTTTTTGAGGATTAGTCTTTTCCAAGCAGGAGGTAATTAGAATTTTTAGAGACTAGTGTTTGTGGGGGAAAAAAAAAGGCAGTTTAGGGATTCTTTTCAAATCAGCACTCCATCCCACCCTGGTACCTCAGGCCTGAACAAAGCTGCATAAAAATAGGTTTCAGTCTCCATGTTAAAGACATTTCACCAAATTCCATGGTTTATACAAACAAAACAATTTTTTCTGCTGCCCTCAATAAAAAATGAAAAACAGCTTTAGATCACTCTTCCTAGGATATTCCTGCAAGATTTTCCTTGAGCTCTTCGCCACCCAGGAGATGAGTTCTCTATTTCCGCTTAATGGCAGACTTTTAATTAGAGGAGCTCTACTACAAATGAGAACAAAGAGGCAGGGAAGCTTCCATTTAAAAAAAAAAAAAAACAGAGAAGAAGAAAAAGTTTGATTTTGAAAAAGGGCAGAGAATTCTTTTGCTTTTATTTGTGAAATTAAACTATTCCTTTCTCCTTCCACGGAGGCTGCAATGCTGGAGTAGGAAACGCAACCGTCTGGAGGCCCATCTACCTCCAGGAGGGGAATAGTGAGTCATCAAAGACACCCAGTTGTGTGTGGGAGTCATCACTGGGGTTCAAATTATCAGGCCAAAAACAACTGGGCCTGGCTCAATGTCTGGAGCTGGTTCATGTCAGGGTTAACTCCCACTTCAAAGAAACCCAGCAGACGGGAAATGAAAGTTCAGGACTTCTTCCTTGGGATCTGTTTTCAAAATGGCTCATGCAGCTTGCCCTCTGCTATCTCCGAAGGCATATTTCAAGGTTTATCGTTACTATTTGCCTTTTATCAAAAGCCAATGATATGCACTGAAGATATGCAAGAACACACACATTCTTTTTCTTCTCTTATGGGGTTTGGTGATGATAACATTGCTATCCTTTTGGAGAATATGACCAGAAAACTTGATGAGTGACCCACACATTTGCAATAACATTACATCTAAATAAAGTTGTTGCAAAAAAATGATTCATGAAATGTGATTTTTCAAAGAAATACCAGGATTTGGATGTAAGTTTCATGGACAGCAGCAAATGAAGAATATTTAAAGGAAAACTAGAGAAAAATGTGATCTTTCTTTCTTTGTTTAGTCAATACAGGTAAGAGAATTGTCCCAGCTGAATCATCTGTGCCTTCATCTTGGAAAGAAAACCACAATCCCTCTGAGCAGCTTTGCTTTTGGGACATTACCTGATTCTTGGTTCTGTCAAGGTATGAGGTCAATTTCTCTCTCCTCTGTGCCACAGATCATAGTACCTAGTAATCCTGATTTAAGGAGGCCTTGAGCATGAGAAACAAAGCAGGGATCACCATAATTGTAAACAAGTAGATTTCATCTAGTTCCATCCTAAACTTGAATAGCTTAGAAGTTACTAAGAGTAAAACATAACCAACCCAAAAAAGTGCTCTCTCCTTGCTGTTTCTTGGAGCAAATGCCTCCACACTGTCACAGTTGTTTCTCAGCCTCACCTGGCCTGGCTGTGTTCACATACTGTGCCTCCACTCTGGCTCTACCAGCGCTCACCATGAGACCAATGGCTGAGGAGTGTCTGTCACTGACCAAGGGGCACAAGGGAGCTCCATTATAAAACCTTTTGACTCATCTGAAGGCTCTTACTAGTAGTATTTTGTATAACTGGGCTAAAATGTTCTTTCCTAATTGTATTTTCTCCTCTGTGTTACATAATGTTCACAAATTCTTTATCTAACTTTGTCAATAGTTGATATATACAAATTGTTCAAACATGAAAACATACTTCAAATCTAAAAGAAAAATCTTGCCTTCTACCTCAGGCTCATAGTTCTCCCCACTACTATCCCCACCACACGTCCATCAAGGAACTACTATGATTAGTTTCTTCTTCACCCATGCAGTGTCATTCAACAGTAAATATAAATATATTTCCTTCTTTACCCAAAAGATAGCATACTATCAAACACTGTGTACATGTATAATATGAGTCATATGGACAACTGAAAACCTTGTCTTTCCCCCATCACTTTCAATAATTTTTTTCCCTTTTCCAACAGTGTTTTCAAAAATATTATTTAATATGCAAGCTTTTCTACATTTCTAATGAACAAAAGTAAAAACAAACAAAAAAGCCCCAAAATGCCCAATAAATAAACTTTACTACACCCAGGAAATGTTGAAAGGGAAATATCCTTGTATCAGCCTGTATAGTTTTTAACCAAATATACTTTTTTTTTTGAAGAAATATAAAAGTTTGCATGATGTAGATCTCAGAATTAAGCAAAAGTTCTCCAACCCTACAGAATGACTTAGCAAATACAGGAAGAGACAAAGATTTTCCTGAAAGAAAAAGCTTCTAAATACCAGAATCAAAGCAACCGCAAACAAAGGAAAAATGTGCTCCTTAGATAAACAAGGAATTCTTCAACCTAAGTCATATAATAAAAAAATAATAATAACTCAAAAGAAAAAGAAAACAGTATCTATATACAATCAGAATAATTAAAATCTATACAAATAAGGCAGCCAGAAGAGAAGAGAAAAGGGATATAAAATTTATACAATTTTGAGTTGCTACTCTTATTTATATTGCTTTAATACATTTATAAGGAGAGGCCTGATTTCCTTCTCTGTTGTATCTGTTTTGTTTCTTTCTCTAGAACGTACATGGTTTCCTTTACCTTAAAAGGTTTCAACTAAAGGAAAACCTAAAAATGTTTTTCTCTCTACAGTTCTAGTTTAAAACATTTTTAAAGAACACTTCTAGAATCACAGGTGCATGGAAGAAGCTTCTGGGAGGAAGCACAAAGCATTGCTCAGCCAATACTTAAACACAGAGCAATGTTAGCACGTAAGAGTAAACCTCATTATACAAGAGAAAGAAATGACATAATGGATAAACAACACATTCAAAGGAGAAAACCTTCAGGTAAACTCAGACCAGAGCTAATGCTTCCTTTCCCTCTAGTTTGTCAATCAAGTCACTTCTGTGTCTGATTCTAGGAAACTAGTAAAATTCAGAACAAATTAGAATGATTTTCTCTGGTAGAGAAAAATCATCTAGCAAGAACACATTTATAGCAACATAAAATATTGCTACATATAAATATATATTTATACCCCTGCTTTGATTCCCGTGTGTGTGTGTGTGTGTGTGTGTATAAAAATCTGACACTTATAGTATACACAGTTCTAATCTTGTAAAAGAAGGGGTTCAATCACTCTATTTCTTAATAGTGGCAATATAAGTGTTGTTGATTCCTGGTGAAACAGTCTACAATATTTTCCTTTCTCTCCATTGGAAAGAATTGTAATTACATATAAATCTGTGATAATCTATTAAAGATCTCATGTCACTACTCTACAGAGCACTTAGAATGGAGTAACATTACTCCATACATGGCAATTAGAGTGCAACTAATTAGTGTCACTTACTGTGAGAAGCAACTGATTAATTATGTTTAGACACTGCTGCTGAGAAGAAACTCAGAGCCTCCAGTTCTAAATTGCATGCTCTGCCATTCAGCTAATAGAACATCCCTGCTAGCTCCATAGTTACTCAGTATTTAATTCAGATTCACTCTCCAGCTAACACAGGCACCCCTGAAGTTCTTCACTAATGCTATGTTCTTGGAACGACTGTACATCAAAATTACAGTGTACTTTTTCCTCTGTCATGTTAGGAGCATAATTAGTAAGGCAGCTGTGCAGCTACCAACTTCTAGGCTCAACTCAGTGGGCACTAATGAATTTCATCGTCATAGAAACAATATCCTAGCACCTCCATCACTTCGGCAACTTTCTTCAATGTGGAAAATCAGAATTATTAAGGAATCAAAGGAAAAATGAGTACCTTTACCACCCTCTGGAAGCTATTGTGTCCAGAAGGCATCTTTAAGAGTCCAATGTCATATGCCAAATTTTGCCAGTTCCCCATTTACCCTCACATCTCCAGTCTTGCTTTTCCAAGCTGAATCTGATGATCATTCTTTCTCTGTCATCTCCATGTTTATGCCACACCAGGGTGGGAAGTGAGACCAGAT
The DNA here is from genome assembly GCA_028644305.1 of Xerus rutilus. NCBI lineage: Eukaryota > Metazoa > Chordata > Mammalia > Rodentia > Sciuridae > Xerus > Xerus rutilus. Next base: position 65,734,828 of record CM053403.1, on the reverse strand, counting down.
GGTTATTTGAAAGTGCTTCAGCCTGCTTTGCAGCTGTTCTGAAATTTGTTCCTGAGCTACTAAGGGAAGAATCCATATTCCATATCTGCTCTATGCAGGGAGAGCAGAGCGGGGTCCAAGGTGAGCATTTATTCCTTTTTAAAAAATGCACTGAATTCTGCCTTAGGAAGCAAGGAACAAGTAACCCAGAAGTATCATGAAAAATGACCTGCAGGAGTAAACAAAGCCTCGTCCACTGCAGTTATGATAAGGAAAAGTCTCTATGTTCAGTCTTTAGGTTAACAACCATTCAACTAGTACATCTTCTCTGTTTTTAATTTGTTCTAATTAGTTATACATGACAGTAGAATGCATTTCGACACATTATACATAAATGGGGTATAACTTCTCATTCTTCTGGTTTTACATTATGTAGAATCACACCAGTCATATAATCATATATACACAAAAGGTAATAATGCCTAATTCATTCTATTGTCCTTCCTATACCCCTGCCCCCTCCCCTCCCTTCACTCTCCTCTGCCTAATCCAAAGTACCTCTATCCTTCCCTAGCCCTCTCTGTCTTTTAATCCTCTCTCCTTTAAGTCTTCCTTTTTCTCCCTCTGATACTGCCCAATTCTGAGCTTTTATTAGCTTCCATCTGCACTATCAGTGTTATAGGTCAATGATCCCATACTTCAATATACTTGCAAACAATCTGTGAATCTTGTTCAAAGGCAGACTCTAGTTCAGAAGATTTTGCATTCAGCTCAAGATTCTCTTTCTGCCATGCACCTAACTCAATGCTGCTAGCTGGCCAACCACATTTTGAGTAGCTAGCTTCTAAGTAATCTCTTTGTGTCCAGTTTCTCCCCTTCCAAACTGCCCTTTCATGTTACATTTGGATTAATTTCTCTAAAGTGAGAAATTCTGAAATATAACCTCAGGGCTTTCTGTGACAGAGTCAGCTGGATCCAGTGTCACACCTGATCAATCCTAATTTCTCAGGGTGAGGTCCTGGCATCTTCATTTTTAACTATCACTCCTCTATTGTTCTCATGAGAATTACTATTGCAAGGCAGTGTGAACCAGGGTGATTTTTCTTCCTCAAACATTCTGAATGGTCTCTTACTGGTTTTAAAATAAAATTCAAAATCACTTACCTTGGCATTTAACGCCCTGCATATCTTCTTTTTGCAGCTTCCACATTTTAGAAGGAGAGAAACTGACATAATAAAAATGATAATGATAAAAGCTGTCATTACTGAGGGTCTATTTATATCTCATTTAATCTATTGCAGTCTCTACATTTATATGTGCTAAACATACTTAATTTCATTTCATTATCTTTTAACTCTTTCAGATAAGTAATATTCTCTCCATTTACAGATGATAAATCTGAATATTAGAGATGGGGCTAGGTTGACAAGTATGAAGAATTCAAATGTTTATGTTATCTGTGGTCTCCCATATTGACTAACTTGGAATGTCACCCATATTCACCTTTATAAATGTTTTATCCTCAAATAATCGCTTGCATAGCAAGTAATAGTCATAAGCCTTCTCCATTTTTCTGTTATTAAATATACATGACCATTTTAGTACACGAAATGAACATTGAACATATATCCAGACAAAAGTAACAGAGTTTTCTAGGTTTATGAAATAAAAATGTTTCTACTTTCCCTTTCTACTTTCTAAACTTCTATTCAATTTTGTTCACAATTTTCTATTATCTCAGTATAGCTTTCCAGACTAGCTACAATAAATAATACTTGAAAAATATACAGGCAATAAATCCATTGTAAAAATGTAAAACCATCTGTACATTGTTCATCTAACATGGAAACTACTCAGGTACTTCCTGCTGTCATAGAATATCAACTAGTCATAAAGAGCTGTTGATGAATTTGAAGTAGTATTTACTATTGTTTACAAAAGGCATTACTAGGAAAATGTAAAAATTATTTTAAATTGAGACATGAGACTGAGTTTGGCAATATTTTACAGTAACACCTTGTAAATGGAGTATATAAATCAATCATCAGATAGCATGTATTAAGAATCCATAAGCATATGGTGCTATCTGAAGAACAGCATAAATAAAGTAGACACATCTCTGGGATCTCCATTCCTAAAATGAAAACTGTGATATAGCAGAGGGTACACAAAAATACTTTTATATTTCTTAATGTAATTGTCCCATTTGTCATATGAAAGATTAAGGGGAAAAGAGAAGTCAATTTAGCACAAACCATTAAGAATGTTTTTTCTCCTTGTGAAGTATCTCTAGAATACTTGGAAAATGACAAATGACTCAGTATTAACTGGTTATCATCAGTATCAAGTGAAGGATTTTGAATGGTCATTTAGTATTCTGTTCTGATTTTGAGAATAAATTAAGAAAAGCCAATCAATCAGAAAGAAAATCTTAGTTTACTTCATTAACATCATACAAGTAAAACCAAAGCATTTTTTGTAAGCAAAGAAGGCATTATCTTCTAAGTATTTTAATGACGAGTCTAACCAAATAAGGCAGAGCACATATCTAAATGTCTATCCATCAAAAATCACAAGTAATATGGTAACATCATATGCCATCTGGGACACAGATGCAAATTATAAGTAACAACAAGAGGAATAAAAATGACAAAAACCAAGGGAACAGTTAAAATACTACTGCTATGATTTCTGGTTTAAATTATTTTCTGTCTTCTCATTAGCCATGTTGCGCAGAACAATGAGTGCTGAGAGGCAATATGCTCATTTCTTAAAATATTTGGCTGTTCCTTGCGGTTCAAACACTCCCTATTTTTCCATAGGAACCTCTTTTATGAATCTTTCACCTTAGTGAACAAAAAACAAATGGAAGTTATGCTGCTGCTTGAATGGCTGAGGCATAGTTCATTACTTTAAAACTGCACAGTGAAACTTTCCAGGTAAAAACGTTTTTAGATATTAACCCATGCTTTATATTCAAGATTTCCTATTAGGAAACAAATAGCTCTATGTGATTATTCTTTCTGTAATTCAGTTTATTTATTCTACAAATTGAGAAATTAGTTATCTTCCAAATTTTTAGTCAGTGACCTCTAATGTTCAAATGTTCAAGTTGAAATGACATGAAATATTATAGGCTCAATCCTATGAAGACTATCCATTATCCAATAGGCTCCTGCAACCTGGGCATGAGTAGTCACCTTCTATGGTGTAGCCCCCTGTTCTTCTTTCCCAGATCTAGCTCTTTTTTAAAAATTCATTTATTATCATTAGAAATGTGTATTGCATGTCACTGGCAGAGGTGACCCAGCTTCATCATTCTTTCTTATTCAAAGTGGTATATTTTCTCTGGACTAATCTATTAAATTTCATAAGCTGATTAAAATGTAGATGTATTCAAAACAATGTTATCAATTTCTGATTGTCTGTGTGTTCCCTGTTGAAGTCAGATACTCCGTCTGCCCTCCAACCCCCAATTTATAGAAGGGCACCCATCAATTCATCTCTGAATCTTTAGTATTTCTCTCTTCCTCTCCTTCCTTCCCACTCCCTTTAGCCTCCCTCTCTTCCTTCCTTATTCTCTTCATTCATATTCCCTTTAGGTTTAAATTCTTTATGACATCTTTCTGTGGAAACAAACACTAACAACTTAGTAGTGGATTGTACTATATTCTTGCTTGTACATGAACTTGTAAGAAATCCTGTAGTATTTAAAGAATATATTCCTAACAAAATCACTTTTCACCTTAAAGACTGTGAATCATCAAAAATTTAATTTGGACTAGGCACGGTAGCACACACCTGTAATCCCAGCACTTTGGGAGGCTGAGACAGGAGAATTGCGAGTTCAAAGCCAGCCTCAGCAAAGGCAAGGCACTGAGCAACTCAGTGAGACCCTGTCTATAAATAAAACACAAATAGGGCTGGGTATGTGGTTCAGTGGTCGAGTACCCCTGAGTTCAATCCCCAGTATCAAAAATAAAAGAAAAAGGAAGGATTTCTTCTCAATTTTTAAAAGTAGAGGTAGTAAATAAAACATTTTGGAGACTAAAAAATTGATTTTGGTCTGAGATAT